>CM065924.1:6616649-7816649 GCA_033439105.1 Magallana nippona | reverse complement strand
TCTAGCTTTACTCCCAACATTAACGGAAGACCCACTCGTTGCTTTTCAACGAGCTTTGCTCTAGCTCTTATTTTCCTTCTAGACGGTTTTTTTTTAAAACTCAAATATCTCGTTTGTTTGCTCTCCTATTATGTTCAAATTTTCAGGGTACATTGGAAATTACAAATTCTCAATATCAACTGAAAATCATTGAAATGATCACTTCCGGTGCCGAGTGATTCCCTTTTTTCAAAAAAAAATATAGGCATTCTTTTGCACGCAAAGGCTCTGAAACCATTCATGGCATGTGTTTCAAAGTTATAAATATTGAAAATAGATACTTTGAACGTTGTCCTCCGACTTTTGTTTTTGCGAGTTTTTCATTTAATGTTTTAAAAAATTAATTTTAATTTTATGCTTCAAAAAATGCTGATTTTTGGTCGTATTTTTGTCTCGTAACTTTTTAGTATAAATTTTTTTCTAAACACATACAGAACAAAAGTGTGCAAAATATCAAGGGTTTCTACTTGGCTTTATTGAAAAAGGACTGGCCCTTAAAATAAGGGGCCTAGAGCCCTTAAAAGTCTTTGCTTTATAACTCAAAAATGGTTAGTATTTTTATATAGCTGTCGCGGGAAAAGTTGTTTATTATGATGTTATTGATGTCGTTGCAAAATTATTTTGTATCGGTATTGCGTAATATGAGTGTAAAGAGCTTGTCTTGTTAATATGCACCTCGTTTTCATTTTGCAAGTGAACAAATAGTCTTTGTGCGCACAACTGACATAAATTAACAACTGAAAGTGTACCAGCTTATACGGAATGATTTAATTCATAGAGAAAGTTTTTTTTTTAAAGTATACATGTTTTTCTTGGTTTTATATTTGGCCATTTCTATTTAGGTCTTCTAGTGGAGAATTCTTAAGAAAAACGAGAATGAGAACATATAAACAATCTTTTTCTTTTCTAGCGAAATACATAAACTGGATTTTAAAAAATAACTTCTATGAAATATATTTTAGTGACGTCAAAACCGAAGTGACGTTGTCATTGAAACTTTAACATCTTTGCGGGACGCTAATTTCAAACAATCTCTGAAAGTTTCATTTAAATCCATTGAAAACTTTTTTGAGTTATGAGGCCGAAAAGGAGTCAGAAAAAAAAGAAAAAGTATAATAATAACTAGAGCAAAGCTAGTTGCAAAGCAACGAGTGGGTCTTCCGTTAATGTCGAAAGTAAAGCTAGAAGTTTCTTTAAGAAGCAGAGTTCTTAAACAATAAACATGAGTAACTAGCTAACACAAAAAGAAAAAAATCAAGTTAACAAATTCAAATGATTCTGAGTACGAATTAACAAAAACCTTATTGATTTCAAGAATGACTTAGCAAATAAAAATCCAAATTTGTTTTAGCACGATTAACCAATTATCGAATTATTTTATGTACGAGTTAAATTTAACTTTGAACATAACATTATTTTCTTAACCACAAATGCGGAATCACAGTTTCCGGATAAATCAATTTTTAAACCCGAATATCTCAGTAATGCATCGTCTGATTTTAAAACGGATTTCAGTTTTAAATTAAGCTTAATAAGCTCTTTCTTTTGCTTTATTATTGATAACAAGTTATCGTTCAAGAAAGAGTTATCATAAAAAGACTTTTTAGCCCTACTGGCCCCAAATTTGAGTGGTCAGCCCCTTTTTCTTATTAATAAATAAAAAGGTCTTGCTAATATAAACATATTTTGTTCAACAAGTTTCATGAATTGTTAACCGTTCTAGAGATATCTGAACAACTGTGTTTTAGGGGCCGACCCTTAAACTCCTTACCGGGGCCACCAACAACAAAATTCTACGTATCATATTGTTAAAAACATTATTCTAAGCAATTTTTGCTCTACAATGCTTTTAAAAATGTTTCTCCTTTTCTGGATATTAATGATCAGTGTTTTGGACTTCTGGCCCCTTGAAACCCCCCAATTACATAACATATGACTTAGGTATGGTGCTGTGTAGATAAACAGCTGTACAATAAACATTTTTGCTTCTATAATTAATAACAAATTATTTTTCAATAAAGAGTTATTTTAAAAAGACTGTAGAACCTTTTTGGCCCCTTATTTGAGGGGCCAGCCCTTTTTTCTTGATATCAAATAAAAGGCCTTGTAAATATAAACACATTTTGTTCAACAAGTGTTCACGAATTGTTGACCATTCTAAAGATATCTGAACAACTGTGTTTTAGGGGCCGACCCTTAAACTCCTTACCGGGGCCACGAACAAACAATTTTTAGGTAGCATATCGTTTAGAACATAATTCTAAGCATTTTTTGTATGTACAGCAACTCTCAATTTTACAAAAATATTTACAGGACTGGTACTTTATCCGAAACTGTCCCTTGCTACCTTTAATTTAGTACACTAACATTTTATGAAAAGTAATTTTGTCTTAGAATTAGAAAGCTAATGCAACTCTGAGAAAAAGTATATCACATATTGCCAATTCCATTGAGGTTTAAGAAAAATATGGACATTTAAGTGAACCCACCATTTTTACTTTCCTCTATTCAACACAGATTCATAGGGTTCTCCATAGAAAATCATCTTTACCTGACCTTTCAGAGGTCAATTGTTGTTCAACCTCCATTAAGAAGAAACCTTATTCAATACTACATACATCTACATGATATTATCATGATAAAAGCATCACATCACTTTGAAATGCCCTTAGATGTATACCCTCCCCCTATCTTTTGATTTTCATAAAAAGTCATGGTTTGAAATCGTTTACCTTATTTTATGAAACTTGTGGCAATTTCTTTGAGTCATTTCTCACACATATTTGAAAACAATCATCAATGATACTAAAAATTGATTTTTTGTTTTGTTCATTGGATGATTTGTAGCATTTTTTATTAACAAATAGACATGCTGTCCTGCATGTCATTTCTTGTTTCCATGAAAAAAAGTAAGCTAACAATCACATTTAGTGAATATTTAATCTATTCTGGTTTCTAGTCTCCTTTTAACCATGCTAAAACAGTGCGACCTACAAGTTAGACATCTGCCTTAAATTAAAATTAAATTCAAACACACCCGGGAAGCTGGAGACGGATGAGAATTCCAGGAAAAATGTTCCAAATTGACATGTTTTTCTACATTTTTTATGCATATATACATTAAAAAGGTAAAAATATTTTGTTTCTTGTTCATTTCAATATAGCATTGAATCATGGTTTTTTGAAAGATACAGACTCATAACTGCAGCGATGTGTGCATACAAATTGAGTAATGAGCTGGTCTTTTTGTGAATGAATTTAGCGAGGATTTTTTTTGGGTGTTATTATCAATAACATGCTTTAAATTCAATACTATGCATAATGCACATAAAATTTCATGATCTATTTTACAAAGCTTTGTTATTCGGCTGCATTGAAAAAAATAAGGGATTGAAATTATACGCTTATTTCAAAATTCAATGCACTGTTCATTTTTTTTTCTACTAGACAGAGATATTTCTGTTACAAAATTAAGTTGCTCTCTGACGCTTTGCCAAGATTGAAAGCATGAGAGAGAGAGAGAGAGAGAGAGAGAGAGAGAGAGAGAGAGAGAGAGAGAGAGAGAGTCATCAGAGCACAGTATCAATGATTAAAATTCACATATATTTGTCTTAATTTGAAATTGTTTACATACAATGCGAAGCTCTCCCTATAGACAACACGTGTATATATGCCCAAATATGGAAATTACACTCTATACCTATGAAGTTGAAAAACTTTTCCAAGATGGAGGGAAAAAGAATTACTTTACGCGCAGTGACATCACCGGCATCCATGTTGAATTTGAATCTCGTATTAACTTCACGTTTGGTGATAATTTATCAATATTGTTTAATGAGTGATAAATGCATTCAAACTTACCTAGTGTGTTCTTGAAAAATTAATTCCTAATTAAGAAAACAAATTTTCGTTTCATACAACTTTCAACAGTTGCATTAGATCCGATCAAATGAATTTCAAGAAATCTGATTGGACAAAAAAAACGTGTTTCAACAGTGAAGCAATTTCATTTCATTGTTATTCAAATAAAAACATGTATTTTAATTGAATGTGCCTTCTAATTACTTTATGAAAACAGCAAAGACGTTTTCCCTTACTTTCAATTTGAAATTTCGTTTTTTTAGGTTTCATCTCAAATCATAGTCTGACCTACTCGTACCCAGGTCATTTCGTACCCAGAATTCAAATTATATCTCAAAAACAAAAACAAATGTCAAGTTACGACTAATAACTAATTCAATAAAAACAAAAGATAATCAAAACTTATTTTTTTAGACATCATAGTCTTTGACAGACACATTGTAAAATATTTCCCCATTCTAATCCCCCCCCCCTAAAAAAAAATGTATATATGTATATACAATAAATCATGTTCAATTTACCAACAATCTGCCATGAAAATAAAAGCAAATACGGAGACTATTCACAACAATGCATTATAAATACTTAAAATATATGCATAATAGGAAGTACTGATCTGCATTCACAATCATAAATATGTATTACACACTAAATGTAAGACATTTGTCAGATATACTCAGGTTAAATTATATATGATTGTACAAAATACATGGACATAATTTGCACCTTATGATGTACATTAGCTAGGTTATCTCAATTCTCCAGTTTTAATACACAATTTAATCAATCATTGAATGTTCAATAATTAAGTGTATTGATAACAAATTTTAGTGAATTTATGGACCAAAACTAATCTCAATTTATTTCTGTCCATACATTGCCATATGCATACAAGTGAAATATTCTTGAGATAAATTGATTTTCCTATAAAAAAATTAATAAACATTACTCTTTGATTCATGTTTTATTTTTGAAAATGCAAACATTTAAAATAAGGGAGTAAAAGTTAAGACACTTCATGCTGAGAAATTATCCAGAGATCTGTGATATTTTTGCATTCATAAATACACCTACCTTCGCTTGCCAAGGGTTTGTGATCCGCAGATCTCTCTCTCTCTCTCTCTCTCTCTCTCTCTCTCTCTCTCTCTCTCTCTCTCTCTCTCTCTCTCTCTCTCTCTCTCTCTCTCTCTCTCTCTCTCTTGTTCGGCTAAAGAAAGTGGCTGTTAAATAAAAATCTATGGAGAATCTACGCATTAATTGCAAATTATATAAAATAAGGTTTGGATGATAGCATTTGAAATATTGTGTGAGGGGATCCAAGAGACTTCCGAATGGGAAAAAAGATCAATCTCCACAAGAAATCTGTTTTTCGTTCCTGTAAAAATCTCTGAGAAAAAAAAAGAGATGATTTTTTAATGAATGATTTCAATTGTATTTCTTTTAGTTGTGTATATTTCTATAAAAATCGTCAAAATGTGATGGAAACAGTAACCTGAGACAGAGTCTAGTATATCAGGGCTTGAACAAATTTAACAAGGACCGTAGGCTGGCCAATGCTCTTGGGCCAACAATAAAATTAGAGTCCAAACAAAACAAACAATATATGAGATGACAGGCTAGAAACGATGAAAGGGCATCTACTGATCTAGCCCCATTTATATTGGCTTCGCCCTCCAAACGGTTACACCGTAAAACATATTATTCTCTCAAACGATAGTTGAGATGCATTAATTTTTTCCACTATCGAAGTTATGCAAGCCATGCATCCTATGAAAATGTCGACACATCCGACATCGCTGTCAGCTGTTCGCAATCAAAACAAGGCGCGTTGACGTGGCGAATCATACGATACTTAATTTGATTAAAACAAACATGTTTGTGTTTGATATGCAGAGTACAAATTAGCATGTATAACTTGCATCTATGCATTTATTTTGCAAGTGAATAATTATAATAAACATACCTAGGTATATTGAAATATTTACAAACTCTTCATTGTTCGATGTTGTTCGATTATTAAACAACCGTCTGTGACGATTAGGCACGGCTTATATTGCAACTTACGCTTTTATCAAATCTCAGCAAAGTCTTTCTTATCTGGCGACTTTCAATAGCTTTTCGCTGTTAAAATCAGGAACATTGTGTTCCACCTGCTTCGTTTTTATTGATTCCGGTAAAAAAAGTCACTATTTTCCAAACCAGTATCACATATTCAACGTAAGAATCCATCAAATTAACGATATCGTTTCAATGCACACGCTGATTAATTATTTAACAACAGAGTTCGGTTTTATGTCCAGCATGCAATTATCGAAATAGTTTTGGTACGAGTTAATTTGACTTAAGACTATTTTCTTAATCTTGACAACTGATTCAAAAATTCCGGAAAAATCAATTTTTGAACCCCAGTATCTCTTAAATGCGTTGTCCGATTTTAAAACGGATTTCAGTGTTAGATTCAACTGAATATGCTCTACAAAACACCTATACGTTTTTGATTTGATCAAAAAATTCAAATTTTCGAAAATTTTGATTCACTTCCGGTTTTGACCGGAAGTGACGGATTTTCATTTCCAGTCTTATTGCACAGGTAAATTGACAAATTTATAAACACGGAAAATTTCATGCCTTTATCTTATAGCATTTTTGAGAAATGCCCCGGACAAAATGACTTTTTTAAAATTTAAAAAACGACGTAACGTAAAAACGGAAGTGACGTTATCATGGACTATCCAAGAACATGACAATATTTTTTTTTTTAAATAGAAAAAAATGAAAATTTTTGCGTTTGTAATGTTTCCCTATCTCTGGTGTCAACCATTCTTTTTTTCATAATCAAAAATCTAAATTACGATATTTTCTTGATATAACAGTAATTGCTGTCTAAAAGTCCTATGCAACACAAGAAGGGTTATATAATCATGTTCAGGCAATATACATTCATTCTTTCATTCATTCATGCATTATTTCCTCATGGCTGAGATGATTTTAAATGAATACAATTAATTGAAAAATAATCAATTACAGAGAAAAGTGAAAGAGGGAAAAAAATGGACATAAACACACACAATTAATGTTAATGAATGTTATAAACATGTACATCAGGTCACGACACAAGGCACATTTGGTACATCACGATGACGGCTTTGTTTACATTAACCAGTCGGACATTTGCGTATGGTGCATGTATGACCGTATCACTAAATGACTTTGTAGAATATGAAATATTGATAGCGGATTAGATTTTGACCAATTGTTGAAGAATCTGAAACAAAATATGAAAATCATATGTATTTTGACAATAATTTACACACAACTTTTAGGCCCTTTGTTCTTTTAGTCTTTCCGTGTATGCGGATTAGCAGAGGATTTCACTACAGGTAAACACAGGTAAATGAAGCCCTTCAGGCATTCACACCTAAGCTAATCAGAATACACCCCTCAAATGAGAAAGAGAAAATGTCTCCGTTGTAGTGTTTTTAAGTTACACTATTAAGATTGGGGTTTTTATTCCGTGTTTTGTTTAATTTGCAGTAGATCAGGAACGTACGTTAATATACTAACACTTTTTACGTATCTAGGTAGATTTATCATTATTTTAAGATAATTAATTAAAGGTCGCACATGGACAATACCTGGACAGAGGGTATACATGTACATTGATAATATAGTATATATGTTGCGGTAGTAACCAGCTGTATGATCATGATAGACAAATACTAAAGAAATTAATTAGATGATACATGTACATAAAAAGGCATGTTTTTATTGACTACAGGTAAAGTGTTTAAAAAAGTGATAAAAGTCTGATAATGTGGTAAGTTAGATCTAATTTCTCTCATTCCTCTCTCTCTCTCTCTCTCTCTCTCTCTCTCTCTCTCTCTCTCTCTCTCTCTCTCTCTCTCTCTCCTCATAATGTGCATGCAGTTTTGTTGAAAAAGTATTAATTGTAAATATTTACACTTGCAAATGTTTTCCCTTACATAACACTGTTTGCGCAAACCGCTGTTATTCCTGCATAACAGCAGTCTGGGTCCAAGAGGTCAAAGTAGCGCATGAATAAACTATATGTAGACCACTACTTTTTCTACGTACTCAAACTAACCGACTTGCGCTAAAACACACCTAATATCGTAATGGAATGATGATTTAGGCATAAAGAAAAAAAACGTTTATCTAAAGATCTTTATCTAAAGAAGGATCATGATTGTACTGAGTAACAAAAACTATCATAAAATAAAAGATCATAGTCTGTTTACATATATTCCAATGACTGCTGCATTTATGTATCTTTACGTGGTCTATAATAGAGTGTGGCAAAGATCTCCAAAGGGGATATGATTATCTTCCAATTGTCGTCTGAGCGCCTTTAAGGCACCATTTTAATTTGTTTTACTTCTGTACATTTCAAAACCTTACAAAAATATGTGAATTTCTTTACCCACAAAAAATAAAAGAATGATTTCGTTTAAAGGAAAAAAATGTAGAAAATTTATGACATTCTTTAATCGGAGCTAGTGATAATTTTAAATTCACATTTATCAGCCTTTTATAATTTATAATTCAATGTTGACGTTAAATGGGACTTTCACACGGAAAGCATTCGGATGTGACTCAGAGACATTTACACTTTACAAGTCACTAAACACACTAAACTGTAGGATTGATACGCCAATTTCTGCACCAGGCGTCGACAGCATCCAATATGTGTTGCATACCATTTTCTGATTCTCATTATCATGAAGATCCGTTGTAGTGTTTTTAAGTTACACTATTAAGATTGGGGTTTTTATTCCGTGTTTTGTTTAATTTGCAGTAGATCAGGAACGTACGTTAATATACTAACACTTTTTACGTATCTAGGTAGATTTATCATTATTCTAAGATAATTAATTAAAGGTCGCACATGGACAATACCTGGACAGAGGGTATACATGTACATTGATAATATAGTATATATGTTGCGGTAGTAACCAGCTGTATGATCATGATAGACAAATACTAAAGAAATTAATTAGATGATACATGTACATAAAAAGGCATGTTTTTATTGACTACAGGTAAAGTGTTTAAAAAAGTGATAAAAGTCTGATAATGTGGTAAGTTAGATCTAATTTCTCTCATTCCTCTCTCTCTCTCTCTCTCTCTCTCTCTCTCTCTCTCTCTCTCTCTCTCTCTCTCTCTCTCTCCTCATAATGTGCATGCAGTTTTGTTGAAAAAGTATTAATTGTAAATATTTACACTTGCAAATGTTTTCCCTTACATAACACTGTTTGCGCAAACCACTGTTATTCCTGCATAACAGCAGTCTGGGTCCAAGAGGTCAAAGTAGCGCATGAATAAACTATATGTAGACCACTACTTTTTCTACGTACTCAAACTAACCGACTTGCGCTAAAACACACCTAATATCGTAATGGAATGATGATTTAGGCATAAAGAAAAAAAAAACGTTTATCTAAAGATCTTTATTTAAAGAAGGATCATGATTGTACTGAGTAACAAAAACTATCATAAAATAAAAGATCATAGTCTGTTTACATATATTCCAATGACTGCTGCATTTATGTATCTTTACGTGGTCTATAATAGAGTGTGGCAAAGATCTCCAAAGGGGATATGATTATCTTCCAATTGTCGTCTGAGCGCCTTTAAGGCACCATTTTAATTTGTTTTACTTCTGTACATTTCAAAACCTTACAAAAATATGTGAATTTCTTTACCCACAAAAAATAAAAGAATGATTTCGTTTAAAGGAAAAAAATGTAGAAAATTTATGACATTCTTTAATCGGAGCTAGTGATAATTTTAAATTCACATTTATCAGCCTTTTATAATTTATGATTCAATGTTGACGTTAAATGGGACTTTCACACGGAAAGCATTCGGATGTGACTCAGAGACATTTACACTTTACAAGTCACTAAACACACTAAACTGTAGGATTGATACGCCAATTTCTGCACCAGGCGTCGACAGCATCCAATATGTGTTGCATACCATTTTCTGATTCTCATTATCATGAATATATGCAGAATAAATAATTTGTTTGTCACTTCACGTTTTGGTCGTAACCGGAAGGAAACAAAATTGTACTTTTTACTTTCATAAATTTTCGATAGAATTTTCCAGACTTTTTTTAAATTTCAGCATATTATTGTAATGGTAAAATTAATACATGAATATTGCTTTTTTGTATTAAAATATATCGGATTTGTTTCTGATTTTGTCCGTGCAAGAATCAATAACAGAAACTTATTGAGCAACTAAGCTCTGCTATATAATAGAGCTAAACGTGTAGATGTGCAGATAAGGTATTAATGATTTATCCGGCATTTCCAGTCGTCACCGGAAGCAAACAAAATTAAAATTATTAAAACGTTCTTATTAATGACAGTATATTCCAGATTTCTTTTTTCAAGAATTCAACCCAGCATTAAAATCTCATGGTAAAACATGACTACTGCTTTTCTAAAAATGAGATATCTCGAATACTAGTATGTCATTTAGATATCTCTTATTTTGTTATTTTCATGTTTTATTTGAAATGTCAGAGGATCGAGGGAGGGATATGTTTTTTTTTATTATGGTTTTCCGTTTTGTGATTGCAGTTTAGTGTCTAATGACAACTTTTGTAATTTATAGTTTAGGGTTTTAAAATCCTTCAAGATTGTATATAATCATTGGTTTACATCGTAAAATATTTCTGTTATAGGAGTGGGACCCATTGCATTTACACGTGTTGTATTCCCAAAAAATACCGTAAAATTATTGTAATTTTAAAAAAGGAAGTAGTAAAACATATTTGTATTTAAGTTAAAATTATAAAATAATATAAAATTATAAACTAACTAATTTCTTTGGACACTCCCCTTCTTTGATTATAACCAATGCAGAGGTCCAATCCAAAAAAAAATAATTATGAAAAAGAAGGGTCGAATAAATTGACTATAAATAATAAGCATAACTTACATACACTCTGTATATACATGTGCCTTAGGGCGAATCAAACTGAGCAATAATATTGCTTTAAGGTACATGTATCTTTATAATTCAATTGTAATATAAATACTTGATTTAAAAATGGTTAAAGTATGGTATTGGAAAGTGCAATAGAGGACGTGTAAAATGTTCTTCACGTGATCATTTCAAATGATCAGACCTACAGTGTGGTGTGTGTATATCACACCTGGTTCATGTCATTGTTTAATTAATGACACCAATGAGCTTCATTTCCTGTTTATAAAATTTGCCCTGAAAAAATAATTGAAAGTTAAATGAGAAAACTGTAATTCTAATTTATTCGTGCTGACCAAGCTAACTGTTCTTGTACATATTACTATATCAACCGTATATCATGTACACTCTGTGCTGGATATTTACTCACTTCACCATTCTGGTAAGAACGCCTTTAAACGAATACAAAAAATATCACTTATTTTGTAACAAAACACCCGAAATTAAAAAGATAGAAATGAAATGTTTACCCAGGACCTTTAATGTAAGGTGGACCTTTTCTTATACGGGCCGGACCCTTTTAGAGCAAAGGCGGACCATAAATGTTAACATAAAAGGTCCACCCGGGCCATTTTACGGGGCGGACCTTTCATTATACGACACCGGTCTGTCATATAATTTAAGGCCCGCCCAGTAAAATGGTCCGGTTTTTCCCCTTTAAGAAAAGGTCCTACCATTAGTATCTTATTAAAATTTCTCTTAAAGTTACTATTCTTTTTGCTCATGTACATGTATCTAGAACTGATGTCTTTGTTTACATAAACCAGTCGGCCATTTGCGTATGTTACATGTACATGTATCACCGTATCACTAAATCACTCAGTAGGATGTTAAATATTGATAGCGATGAAATTTTGACCTATTGTTTATAAACATTAGAACCAAAAATGAGTATTTTGACAATAATTTGCACACACCATTTAGTCCCTTTGTTTTTAAATCTCTTCCGGTGTATACGGAAGAGCAGAGGATTTCACGACAGATACACACGGGTAAATGAAGCCCTGCAGGCCTTCACACCTGTGCTAATCAGAGTACACCCCTAAATATGTCTCCGCTGTAGTATTCTACACAGCTAAGATTGTTATTTTTTCCTCCTGCAAAATTTAATTTGCAGTACCGGTATATCAGGTACGTATGCTAACATACTAACAATTTATACGTCTCAAGGTATATTTATTATTCATCATCATTGTCCTTTACACCCTGTGGTGTGTAGGGCAGCATCAAACTTCCTCCACCACTGCATATCCTGCTTATTTTAAGATAATTAATAAAAGGTCGCATATGGGAATTACCTGGGCGGAGAGTGTCCATTGATAATATAGTGTATAGGCAACTGTAGTAACTATATATAAAGGGGAAAAGACATTAAGAAATTAATAAGATGATAGATGTACCTTTAAAAAGCATGTTTTGATAGACTACAGGTAAAGTGTTTTAAACATTTGATAAAAGTCTGATAATGTAGAAATCTCTCTCTCTCTCTCTCTCTCTCTCTCTCTCTCTCTCTCTCTCTCTCTCTCTCTCTCTCTCTCTCTCTCTCTCTCTCTCTGCCCTGTTGAAATACTGGTATAATGGTTAAATAGGAAAGTAGTTAACAAATTGATAAATTGTTGACTTTCACCTAATGATTCAGTGAGTAGGATACAGTATTATAGTTAAAGAAACGATTGTTGAAATACTGAAGGCAAGTAGTATAGGTGTCTGTATAGGGGGTAAAAACAATAGAGCTATTGTTCTCGAGAACAATGGAAGTCAACCTTGACCTACTTAATGGGGGTATTTCTATTGTTATGTTAATTAAGGGATCGAAGATCAAAGGTAATTATATTCAATGGATCGAAGATCATATTGTTATGCTAATCAATAGATCGAAGATAAAAGGTACTAATATTCAATGGATCGACGATCATATTCAATGGATCAAAGATCAAAGCAGTCAAGGTCAGTCATCGAAGCATTCCAGAGTCAATCAAGCGATGACTATTGAAATCAATAGTTTGAACCCCAATAAAAACTCTGTTGTTCATACCCCCTCAAAAAACCCAATATTCAATGGGGGTATTATTTGTAAAAGGTATTTATAGTTACCAAAGATGAATGCATCGATGATCATAAAAATCAACAGTGAGTCATGATCATGATACGGGGGGTTGTACGATGTAGATCTATCATTGGGTTAACTATCCCGCCTGGGTGTACCTCTATTCATCAGCCAGTCAAATGATATTTTATGAAATAATTTGATTAATGATACATATGACTACGGGAAATGTGATAATATTGAGGAAAGATTCCCCTTCTCATTTGTTTTGAAAAACTTTACACGCTAGTGATCGCCATCATAACCATTACATCTGCATTTTCTTAAGGAGTATCTAAATACACACCACACCTGTTTACATTATCGTTTATTTTATGTATTTGGTTATCATTTTGTCACGGATATCGAATTTTATATTGTCAAAAGTTATTTACTGAACTGTGTATAGGAGAAGTGACGATTTAGTTGACAACACGTTTCGCCGGCCCATTAAAAAATAATTTCACACAGTCGTGATTTTCATCATTGAAACATGTCTAGGTTAAATGGAAACGAAATCAAAAACAAATATGACTTTTTCAAGATGTTGTTATCATGTCTAAGTGAGAAGTTAAAAGTTTTAGAATAGTCTCTTGGGCTCTTGAAAGTCGTCCAATTCGTTCCTTGAGAAAAAGAATGAAATTTTACCCAATCATAATGTAGTGAAAGTATGAAATAATATGAATCAAATTGATTATTTTATGTAATGTGAAAAAATCAGACACATTGGAGAAAAAACCAATTTGACAATAAATAATATACAATGTAGGTCAAAGAGTAACTCAGATAATTTAGCGTGAACGCTAACACGATGTCAATGTTTAAAATAAACTACTACTACGTCTGCGAGTGGGTATGCAACGCAGGGACGTCAAATTCCTCTTTCTTCAAAATATATTAATATCATAACATACAACGTTTACTGTTAATCACGTTAGGCTTTATAAGGCGTGAGTTTTTATTACGACTAAAATAACACCTACTTCTAAACCCCCATTTCTTTGTGTCACTCTTGGAATTGCGGGACTGGTCCCGAGGGCGTCGTTGTTACTGGGAGTGAGTGTGGCTGGTTTCTCCATTCTCCTCCTACACCCCCCCCCCCCCACACACACACACCGAGAGCATCGGGAATCCTCTTCCTTTTAAAATAATGTGTCAGAAGTCACCCTTAGGCATTTAAGGCAGGCCCTTAGTCTCTACCCCAGGATGATCAGCCTGATCAGGTTGAGGGCTGTAACCCCATGTAAGAGGCTTCCGACACTGAAACCACAGAAATTAAATTATTCATATAAAAGGAAAAATGTTCTTTTAGAAAATAAACTATTTACAGAAAATACGGTAATATCTTTATATTAGATTTACATTTTATATTCCAACCATATTATCTTTTATTGATGAAAAGAAAAGAAAAATCATTGTCATATTGAAAAATTGCTACTGATTATTGAGATTATTCATACCCTCTTCCTCTTCCCATTTTTTCTGTCAAGTGACTTGATTAACATGCACATAAACCACGGCAACATGCTACATCATCCCAAGTAGTATTTATATCCATAAAAAAATACACAGAAGGTAAACAAAGATAAACAAAAATATTTTTTTTAAAAATGGTGAAAAGTGTAAACAAGGAAATAATTACAATAATTGTGAAACCGTTTATTTCATGCACTTAACGCAGATTGAGAAAAAAAATACTTAACACAAAAATTTCTTTTATGGGTTTAGTGGCCAAATGCATCTCCATTCAGCCGTCATCAGACATATGCATTATATTTTCTCTAGCTTTCTTTCTATATTACTTATTAATAACTTTATAAAACCAGAAACATGCTTATATGAAGGGGAGTAGTGCCAACAAACTTGGGAAGTAAAATTTGTCAGATTGTGTAATTTTTTCACGGATTGCGTCGATTCCTCTTTCCTGGTGGTTTAATGTCGATGCTCCTGGGTTGGTACTATCTGTAACGTCTCTGTTAATGTGGTGTGTTCAGTGTACCTATCAGTGCTAATGTTGGTGTAATGTAATGTATTGATGATGCTAGTAATTGTTGTGAAAATGTTAAATTGTGTAGTAATGTTAAATTTACTGGACCGCCGGTGATCCATGGTCCGAGTAGGCAGTGAACTGTGTGTATTATGTAATGTGCCGATGTCTGTCGTTACAGCTTGTGAGATAATGATTATAATTGTAGGTTTCTAATTAAAGTCGGTAGGTGTGTTCGCAATGCCACTGTGTGGGTATGTGTGCGTGTTGGTCGAAATATCGTGTTTTACGGTCGGTTGATCTGAGGGGATGTTATGTTGTCGAACAGAGGATTGATCAGAGGAAGTCTCTGCAAAAAATAAAAATTCAATCTCTGGATGTATTTGCACCAGCAACAACATTAAAAAAACCTAACAAGAACAACAATTAATTAATGGGCATCATCATCTTTATTATAAATTATGATTTATGTCTTATAAATTATATGCTTTCGCGAATGATTCTAGACAGTTATTTCGGTAGTGGATGAAGGGTGTACTCAACGACATGTAGTACACAGTTTACACTTGCATATCATTTAAGGTGTCTCACTACACCTTGCATTATTTTAATCAAATCAGCAGAAATATTCTTGATTATGATAGAAAGCATGCTGAATAAGATGTATTAAACTCTTAGAGGCGAAAAAATTGTAATTTTGGATAAAGAATTATCTTTTCAAAAATTTAGTTCAGTTAATATGAACAAATGTCCCAGGAGGATTCGATTTCATGATCTGCGCTTCACTTAACGACTGAGCAATGTCGGTGTACAACCAAGTAGATTGATACAAACAATTAAACAAAATATCAAAATCGACATCTTGTTAAGTATGTGTCTAGGTGTAGCGAGGGACCTTAATGCAAATATTGAAATTCAACACGATAATAAGAGCAATGTATAAAAATCGACAGATACACAAAAAGACACAATATATTGACAATTACGAACAATTCTATAAGCTCTTTATAAAGTTATTTCAATCTGATGGAAAGCCGATGGTTTGCATTGTCAAATTGATAGGCTTATGAAAGGATGAGGAAGTCTACGAGCACTGTTTGATTCGAACAAATCGACATCTGAAAAATTCCACTATATCTGCAATTACCATTGTCAACCCTTCGAACTCTAATTTTTAATGTTTTCGACATGAATTCCCTATTATGTGTTTATCCATTTCATTTGGTTGTATATTTTGTAAAACCGAAGCTTAAAGATAATAAACCAAGATAGTTAAAAACTTTGGAGGTAATTTCAAAATGTAATTCAGAGTCTTTTAATTGAATCATTCTGTTTCCCGGTTTTGCAGTCCAATTATTTATAGCCAAAGAATTGTCTTTTTCGCATCTTCTAAAGGGTTCTAAACGGTGAATCAGCGTCACTAGTATGACTTATTCTTCTTTACTCCTTCTATTGTTATTCTAGCTCAATCAGCTTCAATTTTAGTAAATAAACTAGAAATTTGTATTAAAATTTTTTCTACCAAATTTTTAATACATTTGAATATGATTGCATAAATATGTTAGTTTATTACATATTGACACATTTATGTATTTAACAAGGTTAATAAGCACCAATTCAGCAAACGCTTACTAAGCTTGCGTACTTAAAGGGGAATGATTACGATTTTGGTCTAGATTTCTTTTTTTATTGTTTACCGTGATTTAGTAAAGCATTTCCAATGATCAATGAAAATTTGAGTGTCAATGGTAGAGTAATAAGCAAGAGCTCACAATTCTTTGTTTTGTAAACAAGACTCCTGACATGTTTTTGTTTTAAATTCGTTCAATATATTTGCTGATTTTACTATCTACGAGTTTGTTTTGAATACAAATCAACAGTTCCTATCGTTAGTAACATTTATTTTTGGTCTAAACCCGAAACTTTTACTCAATATTCAAAATGTAAACAAAAATAAAAGACCATGGCTTTGTTTTCATAACAAAGAATTTTGAGCTCTGTGTCCCGCTTAAAACTCGACGACCGACACTCAAAATTTGGTCGACTATTAGAAATGCCCTACAGAAGCATTATACACATTAAAAACGGAAGAGAAAAACGTGACCATTTCCCTTTAAACACGCGAGTAAGCGGTTAAACAAGACTGTTATTACTCTCCGAAAGCAAACCATTCATGTGCTTCCTAAAAAAAGAATATTCTATGATATTCTTTTAAAATCATTGAATATTCAAAAAATCATTGACAATGTCACTCGTACGATTTTATCTTGCTACAACAGACGTCAAAATGGTCCAGATCATTCGGTTCAGACTGTGCGTAAAGAATTTGTTTTAATTCTTTGTTTAATACTTTCTATATATTTTATATCTCTATGGAAAATTTTCTTTCCTGAAAATCACTGAATTAACAAATTACAGGCTCCTATCATTACAAACATTGGCAAAAGGTACTTTTTGCTGAAATGCATGTTCAAGCAAGAGAATTAGCGATGCAAAATTTATTTCATTATGTTTTATATGTATGTTTTAAACCTTCTATATATTTCATAATTATATGCAACCAAATAATGGACGAGAAATTTGGCTACCATAATTTTCTATAGGTTACTCTGATTGGGAAAAGCTATGATTCCCTTAATGTTTGGTTTACACTTAATTTAGATGCTATATATACCTGATTCTTGAATTCCGCAATAATGGGAAGTAGTTATGTTCCATCTTTCACACAATGAAGGCGAAACAAAGAACAGTGTTTGATATCACACAGTGATTTTTTTTGTAAAATGTGTGAGCAGCGATTTTTGTCTTCCAACGTCCGACCGCTTGCAATGTTACATACAAGTACTATGACTCTGACCACCAGTACAAGCGATTTAGTTATGATCGAAGCTAATGTTCTTTTTCAACTTGTTTTATGTTTTAATAAATATGCTCTACGGACATAAAATCAGTAAGTTTTTATAACACTGAAAGACAAATGCATTGTTGTTTTAACACCCAACATACTAAGTAAATTGTAAGAGAATAAATATTAATAATGATATTAAGAACAAAGTATGATGTGATTCGTTCAAAATCGTGACAACATTGAACAAGACCCCGCCAAAGTACTGATTTCTAGCTAGACAAGGCTTCCCACCGTGATGTCTGTGATACATTGAAATAAAGAAGAGATGATACATGTAAGTGCCATATTTACACAAATTCGTCTACTCTAAAATTGACCGTCCTAAAAATTACTACTTTCCCGAGAGTCTACAAATTACAGACTCCTATCATTACAAAAAGCAACAACCAATGCCTAGCAGATATTGGGCAAAACGCACTTTTTGCTGAAACGCATGTTCTCTTAACAAAACAAGCGATGCAGGATGTATCTTTTATATATTACTATGAACGATTTCTTTGTATACCTACATGAATTATCTTGGTATCAGATATAAGTTAGAAAAATCTATGTTCGAGCTTATTTCAAAACCTTTAATAGTGCTTCATATCATTTGTGGTTATTTATGTATTAATAAAAAGAAAAGAAAACACTTTTGTTCTTCCTCAATCTTCTTAGGTTTATCAAAGAGAAAACTAATAATAAAAGTTTCAATTTAATGCACTGCGACACTTCAACAGTTTACTCGGTGATCGCCTTTGAGAAATCATAGAAATCTGTTTATCTATGGGATAGGTTAAACAAAGATAATATCAGCCAACGAGCTATGGATATTTCATTTCTTCAAAGATAAGACGTTTGTTTACCCTTTTTAATAGTAAGAATACATAAAAACTAAAATTAAATATCTGACGAATTATGATTGCTAATTGACTTCATCTTTAATAAACGCTTGTTGCAAAATGCATGTACACGTAATTCTGGTTGTTCATTCTGAGTGATGTTGCATGAGGTATAATTCTTAATTTTTATACATGAAGAAGCCCTAGACTCGACTTCGATTTCCAATGATGCATCAACAAAACAGCTCTGTATCTACTGGTTATTTTTTTTTTAATTGAGTGTTGTCCCGTTCTTTGGGTTTGGAAATTAGTTGCTTATCAGGTGAGCATTTTTCAACAACCATTCAGAGAGAAATTAGAAAAAAAAAACCACCCATATTCTCATCAATTTAAATTGTAAGCAATGAAGTGTAATTGTAACAATGAAAAGAAATAAGGTATTAAGAACAATATGATACGGTAACAATTTCTTCAGTTATTTATTGTTTTGGCTTTTCTGGATGAGTAGTTTCAGGTTTTTTCAATTTCAATAGCAGAATTAGGTTTTTTACTCGACTATCAATTTTACATCGACATCAGCGATATACTTATAAATCAGATTCCTTCCTATGTCAACATGGAGAAGATGTTTTAATAGAGAAGACAATTTATATTTTACGTCACACGAGAAACCATTCCGAATTTTCAGATATAGAACCATGCTCATCTAAAAAGGTGGCAAATGTAATCAACACCGACAGTACTGCCAACGAAATTATAATTATGTGTTCCATTTCATCGGGCAGCGGAAATTCGTCAAATGGTATCAAAGGTAAATTGATAGGTATTGGTATTTTCTGTCGATATTTTTGATTTCAAATTAAAAAAAAAAAAGATTACGATTTATTTGTCTTGATTTTGTAGACATTTATGCCGAGGGCTTCAAAGAAGATTGTATTTCAGAGGAAGGGACCCTCGGGGAAATTTGAAGAAAATGTTATTGGAGGCCACCGACAAAAGCAAATACGAACTCTTGACCTTCCTGCAAGTCAAACAAAGACCATTAGATCGATTTTAAAAGAGGAACGCACCAATAGGAATAAAGTTTTATCCCACCCTTCCAGACATGGGGGATCAAGTGGACACTGCAGAACCTCATTTCCACGGCCTATGCCGCATAGTGCTCAACAACGCAGACATTAAGCCCGATTTGAGAGAAAGCATCATGTTCAAATCGTTCATTGAATACCAAAGAGATACTGGATACTGTGCAAGGTCCTCGGAGTTACCATTCATATTGTGCCACACGATCCTATGAAAGACTCCATATATATACCGTCACCAACATAACTTGCCAGCAAAAAGGCCATGTCGACGTCTAGAATACCGATCAATAATGCTTCATGTGGTCCTTATTAGCTGCCATAATTCCAGCGACGGAGGATCCGCAACGAGTTATGAAATATATGCAACACATTGATAAGCTCGACTTCCCAGACATTCCAATACATGTCCAGGTCGGAGGTATTCCTAAATTCGATACGAGAAACGACATATCTATTTATGTGTTTGGCTACGAAAAGAGAGAAACACACCCTCTACATCTAACCGGAGAAGGAGGATTAAATCACATGGATTTCTTTGTTCTAACCAGGGAGGATAAATCTCATTACTGCTTGATAAAAAAAAATAACATATTAATAAATATGTACAGAAAGGAAATCAACTATTTCATTGTCATCATTATCTCCATGGGTTTTCTAAAAAGCGGGTTTTAGAAAAACACGTGTCTTATTGTGAAGTACACGGTGCACAGCGGGCCGAAGTCCGAAACAATAAAGACAAATGGCTCCAGTTTTGCGTTGTTTCAAAGCAGATCAAGGTTTCATTTGTAGTCTACGCCGATTTTTAAATCATTCTCAAGTGGCATTACGGTCGTACATGCTCTTCGGCTTTACTTCGGACGTTTGGACGTTCGTCTAAACTACAATCATGTGGCATACCGTGGCCATGATTCGGCCATGATTCGGCTGACCAGTTCATTGACCATCGAATCAAACTGGATGAAGAGCTTGTGAGGGTCTTACGCTATTCAAAACCAATGTTTTTGTCTGACGAAGAGAACGAAGCATTCCAGGAAACGACTATATGCTACATGAGTAACAAATAATTGGGGAAAATTGCCGTTCGTGATCATTGTCACGTGACGGGAAAATATCGAGGGGCAGCCCACACTAATTGTAATCTATATCTGCGACTCGGAGAGAGGATATCAGTACTTTTTCGTGAGCTCAAAGAGTATGACGCCCACTACATTATGAACGCCATCAGCAAATTTAAGCAAAAAAGATCAAATAAATAACAGAAAAATACATATATATTTCGTTTTCGTTTGGGAGATTGGATTGAGTCGACACGTTCCAATTTCGTCAATTAACGTCTTTCGACAAAATATTCGCCAATCTAACCAAAGAGGTCATCTACAAATTTTCTCATCTCAAAGCTCGCCTCATTCCGGAAACGATCGGATAATGCTACACGGACTTGCTAAAACGATCTAGAAGGAAAAACTGTGTCCGATGTGGGTTACGGACGTTTTTAAAATTCAAAACTTAGAACAGTATCACGACTTGTACATGGAAACTGGTATGTATCTTTTAGCCGATGCGTTTGCGTTATCTCTACTTGGGAATGTATTGTCTCGATGCAGCTCATTTTTACACGGCCCTGATACTAGCTTGGCAGGCCGCTCTCGAGATGGCTGTTGTGAAACGTGAGCTATTGACTGATCCGGATATGCATCTGTTTGTTTAAAAGGAGCTCAGAGGGGACATTGCTATGATTTCTAGAAAAAAATTGCGGAAGCTAACAATCCCCATCTTAACGACTACGATTCCCGTCAACCCACACACTATTTGATGTATTTAGATGCCAACAATCTGTACGTGTGGGCCATGAGTCAGTCTTTGTCGACCTACGATTTTTGATGGCTTACCCTCGACGAGATGAAGACTATCGACATTCATGCCATCCCTGTTGAAGATGACTGGTTTCTTTTTTGAAGTCGATATGAAATATGTCGTAAAATTGCATGACTATCCTATAGCTCCCGAGTCCTTTCAAATTAAGCCTGGGCTGCTATTCGCTTATCAAACAGAGCTCTTGGCAAGGCTTGAGATAAAAGAAGATACTTGCAACAAGTTAGTTTACAATCTTGTTGATAAAAAAAAAATATGTAGTCCACAACAGAAATGTGCAGTTATACCAAGCATTAGGGTTGAGACCGGCCAAAGTTCATCGGATATTGTCTCTTAAGCAGAACTATTGGCTTAAAGCCTACACCAATTTTGATAAGAGCACACGACAGAACACCAGCAACAATTTTTAAAAAGATTTTTGCAAACTCATGAACAACAGTATTTTTTGGAAGACAATGGAAAAGCGAGTGGATATTCAATTCGTTCAGCAGGTTTAAATCCTTCAGAATCTCCAACAAAGATTGAGTCTCAGTAGAATTAACCAAGTAATTTTTAGCTTTAAATCGGTCCATTTATGAAAAACTTACCATTTTTAGAGCTGGCAAAGGTCTTGATGTATGATTTTCATATCAGCTACATCAAGAACAAGTATGGTGATCGCGCTGTTATCTGTTTAACAGAATCAATCTACAACAAGACATCCACCAAAAATAAGTATGTACACATGAAGGAGGATCACCATCACTTTGACGTCAGGCCATATTTTGCGAGAATTCATTGACCTTAAGCTCAAGATGTACAATTTCATTCATGAAAAGAAAATAAATCAAAAGGAGATCGAATCCATCTGTATGGAAGAAAATGCAAGTGCGAATGGAGTGAATAGGGTAGTCGTGCAATCTAGCATACAGCACGATGACTATAAACGTTGTCTTTTCAATGGAGAGTTTCAGATGGACTCGATGGTGACCTTTAGATCTTTTAAGCATCAAATATGCACAGTTGTTCAAAACAAAACAAGTCTAAGCAAGTTTGACGACAAAAGGCATATTCTTGACGATGGCATTCGCCCCTTATCGCGCGGTCTTTGTAAGACCTTGATGTTTGTTAGTGATGTTCATTATTTTTGGTCTGGTATATGTAATTTAATGCAGTAATAATATGTTTTTTTAATATACCCAGTGTGTGCAAGATTAAAAAAAAAAATAAATGATGAAAATAAAAATGGTGTTTGGATTTAAACATGGTTCATTAAAGGACTCCGGGGGCTGCAGCGGATCATTCGGTTTCCGGAGTCCAAGGATTCCGGAGACTTTGATTCCGGAGTCCAATGGCAACGGAAGTGTAGAATCTACTTTTTGAATAGAAAAAATATAAGGTGTACTTTTTTTCTAAACAGTTTTACTTGCAAATATTATGCAAATGAAGACATAAGGAAACATTAAAAAATAAAAAAAAAAACCAAAAAACAAACTCACCATTCTACGAGAAGCTTAGCATGTATACCTGTAGTTAATGATCAAAAGTCTACGTTTTGTCCGTTTGAAAAAGTTTGAATTTTATACAGGGCACACTAGAATCGGAAGTATCGCAACAACAGCATTGAGAACGACATGAACAACTGTCATTGCCGGATTCACAACAACGGCAACAACAACGACGACAACAACAACAGCTGCTGTTGCCAGTGTTACAACAACAATAGCGAAAAGACGAAAATGACCACAACAGCAACAATAACAAGACTTTGTTCTTCAATATCCATATACTACCAACATGTCAGGACAAACTTGTTCGGGAAAGACATACTTTGTAAAAAAAAAAAAGATGATTGTTCAGTATTGTAAAATTAAGGTTTCCCTTCCTCCAGAGAAAAGCCTGTGGCTGTTTAGGCTATCCTAACGTTAATAAGACATCGTCAAATCCACGGTATATCCTCATGTCGAATTCATTTAGGGAATTCCATTATACTGTTGTTTCATCAATATTCGATGAATACCAACATTCATTCATTTCATTGTTAAGTTGATCAACGAAATTAAATGTTTACTGAAGTGCAAATTTTACTTACATTTTGAATTGATAGGATAAATGGCCACGAATTTACATATCCTCGAAACTGTGATTTTTATTGAATCCACCAAAATTGATGCCCCGAATATTAATGAAACCACAGTATTTGGAGCAGGACTCGTTCATTCATCCAAGAACGAGGACTTCGGTAATAATAAACGATATTATGTCTACAGCAGCCATAAATTACAGAATCGGTGAATTATTTCCAGAATTCTCAAAGTTCTAGTCATCAATCAAATTGTACTTTAAAAAAGAACTAACCCAATGACAAAATTGTCACTATCTGGTCTTGTTTAATAACCTTTGGGACCCAAAGATCTCATGAACGCATTCGCAAATTGCTTGCAAGTCAATCTGTTTACAAAAATAGACCTGAATAATTTCTCATCAGAACATAGACTATGAAATATACGATTCTGTTGCCATTGGACTCCGGAATCAAAGTATCCGAAACATTTGATCACCGGAATATTAACATAACAATAGTTCATACAGACACATATACTACTTGTACTGGTAAAAAGTACATGTTTACAAGTGACTGAAAAGCTGTATATGAATAATAGTAGCTCTCAGGAAAATTTTTATCAACCAACTTCACAAAGTGAGTCTGAATTGAACCGACATTCAGGACGTCATACTTATATCCCGTAATAATTGCTTGAAAAAAAAATGGCAACTTTCATCTGCATGATAGGCTTTTCCCCCATAAATTGCCAACAATGCAAAATGAAACATTTTAAAAATAATTTATACACATTTTAATTTCACGACAGTTAATCCTCTTTTTGGAATTTTTATTTATTTATTTTTAAAGGGGATGTCGCTTCTTATGTCTCATATTAGTCAAAACTACACTTCCGTTGCCATTGGACTCCGGAATCAAAGTCTCCGGAATCCTTGGACTCCGGAAACCGAATGATCCGCTGCAGCCCCCGGAGTCCTTTAATGAACCATGTTTAAATCCAAACACCATTTTTATTTTCATCATTTATTTTTTTTTTTAATCTTGCACACACTGGGTATATTAAAAAAACATATTATTACTGCATTAAATTACATATACCAGACCAAAAATAATGAACATCACTAACAAACATCAAGGTCTTACAAAGACCGCGCGATAAGGGGCGAATGCCATCGTCAAGAATATGCCTTTTGTCGTCAAACTTGCTTAGACTTGTTTTGTTTTGAACAACTGTGCATATTTGATGCTTAAAAGATCTAAAGGTCACCATCGAGTCCATCTGAAACTCTCCATTGAAAAGACAACGTTTATAGTCATCGTGCTGTATGCTAGATTGCACGACTACCCTATTCACTCCATTCGCACTTGCATTTTCTTCCATACAGATGGATTCGATCTCCTTTTGATTTATTTTCTTTTCATGAATGAAATTGTACATCTTGAGCTTAAGGTCAATGAATTCTCGCAAAATATGGCCTGACGTCAAAGTGATGGTGATCCTCCTTCATGTGTACATACTTATTTTTGGTGGATGTCTTGTTGTAGATTGATTCTGTTAAACAGATAACAGCGCGATCACCATACTTGTTCTTGATGTAGCTGATATGAAAATCATACATCAAGACCTTTGCCAGCTCTAAAAATGGTAAGTTTTTCATAAATGGACCGATTTAAAGCTAAAAATTACTTGGTTAATTCTACTGAGACTCAATCTTTGTTGGAGATTCTGAAGGATTTAAACCTGCTGAACGAATTGAATATCCACTCGCTTTTCCATTGTCTTCCAAAAAATACTGTTGTTCATGAGTTTGCAAAAATCTTTTTAAAAATTGTTGCTGGTGTTCTGTCGTGTGCTCTTATCAAAATTGGTGTAGGCTTTAAGCCAATAGTTCTGCTTAAGAGACAATATCCGATGAACTTTGGCCGGTCTCAACCCTAATGCTTGGTATAACTGCACATTTCTGTTGTGGACTACATATTTTTTTTTTATCAACAAGATTGTAAACTAACTTGTTGCAAGTATCTTCTTTTATCTCAAGCCTTGCCAAGAGCTCTGTTTGATAAGCGAATAGCAGCCCAGGCTTAATTTGAAAGGACTCGGGAGCTATAGGATAGTCATGCAATTTTACGACATATTTCATATCGACTTCAAAAAAGAAACCAGTCATCTTCAACAGGGATGGCATGAATGTCGATAGTCTTCATCTCGTCGAGGGTAAGCCATCAAAAATCGTAGGTCGACAAAGACTGACTCATGGCCCACACGTACAGATTGTTGGCATCTAAATACATCAAATAGTGTGTGGGTTGACGGGAATCGTAGTCGTTAAGATGGGGATTGTTAGCTTCCGCAATTTTTTTCTAGAAATCATAGCAATGTCCCCTCTGAGCTCCTTTTAAACAAACAGATGCATATCCGGATCAGTCAATAGCTCACGTTTCACAACAGCCATCTCGAGAGCGGCCTGCCAAGCTAGTATCAGGGCCGTGTAAAAATGAGCTGCATCGAGACAATACATTCCCAAGTAGAGATAACGCAAACGCATCGGCTAAAAGATACATACCAGTTTCCATGTACAAGTCGTGATACTGTTCTAAGTTTTGAATTTTAAAAACGTCCGTAACCCACATCGGACACAGTTTTTCCTTCTAGATCGTTTTAGCAAGTCCGTGTAGCATTATCCGATCGTTTCCGGAATGAGGCGAGCTTTGAGATGAGAAAATTTGTAGATGACCTCTTTGGTTAGATTGGCGAATATTTTGTCGAAAGACGTTAATTGACGAAATTGGAACGTGTCGACTCAATCCAATCTCCCAAACGAAAACGAAATATATATGTATTTTTCTGTTATTTATTTGATCTTTTTTGCTTAAATTTGCTGATGGCGTTCATAATGTAGTGGGCGTCATACTCTTTGAGCTCACGAAAAAGTACTGATATCCTCTCTCCGAGTCGCAGATATAGATTACAATTAGTGTGGGCTGCCCCTCGATATTTTCCCGTCACGTGACAATGATCACGAACGGCAATTTTCCCCAATTATTTGTTACTCATGTAGCATATAGTCGTTTCCTGGAATGCTTCGTTCTCTTCGTCAGACAAAAACATTGGTTTTGAATAGCGTAAGACCCTCACAAGCTCTTCATCCAGTTTGATTCGATGGTCAATGAACTGGTCAGCCGAATCATGGCCGAATCATGGCCACGGTATGCCACATGATTGTAGTTTAGACGAACGTCCAAACGTCCGAAGTAAAGCCGAAGAGCATGTACGACCGTAATGCCACTTGAGAATGATTTAAAAATCGGCGTAGACTACAAATGAAACCTTGATCTGCTTTGAAACAACGCAAAACTGGAGCCATTTGTCTTTATTGTTTCGGACTTCGGCCCGCTGTGCACCGTGTACTTCACAATAAGACACGTGTTTTTCTAAAACCCGCTTTTTAGAAAACCCATGGAGATAATGATGACAATGAAATAGTTGATTTCCTTTCTGTACATATTTATTAATATGTTATTTTTTTTTATCAAGCAGTAATGAGATTTATCCTCCCTGGTTAGAACAAAGAAATCCATGTGATTTAATCCTCCTTCTCCGGTTAGATGTAGAGGGTGTGTTTCTCTCTTTTCGTAGCCAAACACATAAATAGATATGTCGTTTCTCGTATCGAATTTAGGAATACCTCCGACCTGGACATGTATTGGAATGTCTGGGAAGTCGAGCTTATCAATGTGTTGCATATATTTCATAACTCGTTGCGGATCCTCCGTCGCTGGAATTATGGCAGCTAATAAGGACCACATGAAGCATTATTGATCGGTATTCTAGACGTCGACATGGCCTTTTTGCTGGCAAGTTATGTTGGTGACGGTATATATATGGAGTCTTTCATAGGATCGTGTGGCACAATATGAATGGTAACTCCGAGGACCTTGCACAGTATCCAGTATCTCTTTGGTATTCAATGAACGATTTGAACATGATGCTTTCTCTCAAATCGGGCTTAATGTCTGCGTTGTTGAGCATTATGCGGCATAGGCCGTGGAAATGAGGTTCTGCAGTGTCCACTTGATCCCCCATGTCTGGAAGGGTGGGATAAAACTTTATTCCTATTGGTGCGTTCCTCTTTTAAAATCGATCTAATGGTCTTTGTTTGACTTGCAGGAAGGTCAAGAGTTCGTATTTGCTTTTGTCGGTGGCCTCCAATAACATTTTCTTCAAATTTCCCCGAGGGTCCCTTCCTCTGAAATACAATCTTCTTTGAAGCCCTCGGCATAAATGTCTACAAAATCAAGACAAATAAATCGTAATCTTTTTTTTTTTTAATTTGAAATCAAAAATATCGACAGAAAATACCAATACCTATCAATTTACCTTTGATACCATTTGACGAATTTCCGCTGCCCGATGAAATGGAACACATAATTATAATTTCGTTGGCAGTACTGTCGGTGTTGATTACATTTGCCACCTTTTTAGATGAGCATGGTTCTATATCTGAAAATTCGGAATGGTTTCTCGTGTGACGTAAAATATAAATTGTCTTCTCTATTAAAACATCTTCTCCATGTTGACATAGGAAGGAATCTGATTTATAAGTATATCGCTGATGTCGATGTAAAATTGATAGTCGAGTAAAAAACCTAATTCTGCTATTGAAATTGAAAAAACCTGAAACTACTCATCCAGAAAAGCCAAAACAATAAATAACTGAAGAAATTGTTACCGTATCATATTGTTCTTAATACCTTATTTCTTTTCATTGTTACAATTACACTTCATTGCTTACAATTTAAATTGATGAGAATATGGGTGGTTTTTTTTTCTAATTTCTCTCTGAATGGTTGTTGAAAAATGCTCACCTGATAAGCAACTAATTTCCAAACCCAAAGAACGGGACAACACTCAATTAAAAAAAAAATAACCAGTAGATACAGAGCTGTTTTGTTGATGCATCATTGGAAATCGAAGTCGAGTCTAGGGCTTCTTCATGTATAAAAATTAAGAATTATACCTCATGCAACATCACTCAGAATGAACAACCAGAATTACGTGTACATGCATTTTGCAACAAGCGTTTATTAAAGATGAAGTCAATTAGCAATCATAATTCGTCAGATATTTAATTTTAGTTTTTATGTATTCTTACTATTAAAAAGGGTAAACAAACGTCTTATCTTTGAAGAAATGAAATATCCATAGCTCGTTGGCTGATATTATCTTTGTTTAACCTATCCCATAGATAAACAGATTTCTATGATTTCTCAAAGGCGATTACCGAGTAAACTGTTGAAGTGTCGCAGTGCATTAAATTGAAACTTTTATTATTAGTTTTCTCTTTGATAAACCTAAGAAGATTGAGGAAGAACAAAAGTGTTTTCTTTTCTTTTTATTAATACATAAATAACCACAAATGATATGAAGCACTATTAAAGGTTTTGAAATAAGCTCGAACATAGATTTTTCTAACTTATATCTGATACCAAGATAATTCATGTAGGTATACAAAGAAATCGTTCATAGTAATATATAAAAGATACATCCTGCATCGCTTGTTTTGTTAAGAGAACATGCGTTTCAGCAAAAAGTGCGTTTTGCCCAATATCTGCTAGGCATTGGTTGTTGCTTTTTGTAATGATAGGAGTCTGTAATTTGTAGACTCTCGGGAAAGTAGTAATTTTTAGGACGGTCAATTTTAGAGTAGACGAATTTGTGTAAATATGGCACTTACATGTATCATCTCTTCTTTATTTCAATGTATCACAGACATCACGGTGGGAAGCCTTGTCTAGCTAGAAATCAGTACTTTGGCGGGGTCTTGTTCAATGTTGTCACGATTTTGAACGAATCACATCATACTTTGTTCTTAATATCATTATTAATATTTATTCTCTTACAATTTACTTAGTATGTTGGGTGTTAAAACAACAATGCATTTGTCTTTCAGTGTTATAAAAACTTACTGATTTTATGTCCGTAGAGCATATTTATTAAAACATAAAACAAGTTGAAAAAGAACATTAGCTTCGATCATAACTAAATCGCTTGTACTGGTGGTCAGAGTCATAGTACTTGTATGTAACATTGCAAGCGGTCGGACGTTGGAAGACAAAAATCGCTGCTCACACATTTTACAAAAAAAATCACTGTGTGATATCAAACACTGTTCTTTGTTTCGCCTTCATTGTGTGAAAGATGGAACATAACTACTTCCCATTATTGCGGAATTCAAGAATCAGGTATATATAGCATCTAAATTAAGTGTAAACCAAACATTAAGGGAATCATAGCTTTTCCCAATCAGAGTAACCTATAGAAAATTATGGTAGCCAAATTTCTCGTCCATTATTTGGTTGCATATAATTATGAAATATATAGAAGGTTTAAAACATACATATAAAACATAATGAAATAAATTTTGCATCGCTAATTCTCTTGCTTGAACATGCATTTCAGCAAAAAGTACCTTTTGCCAATGTTTGTAATGATAGGAGCCTGTAATTTGTTAATTCAGTGATTTTCAGGAAAGAAAATTTTCCATAGAGATATAAAATATATAGAAAGTATTAAACAAAGAATTAAAACAAATTCTTTACGCACAGTCTGAACCGAATGATCTGGACCATTTTGACGTCTGTTGTAGCAAGATAAAATCGTACGAGTGACATTGTCAATGATTTTTTGAATATTCAATGATTTTAAAAGAATATCATAGAATATTCTTTTTTTAGGAAGCACATGAATGGTTTGCTTTCGGAGAGTAATAACAGTCTTGTTTAACCGCTTACTCGCGTGTTTAAAGGGAAATGGTCACGTTTTTCTCTTCCGTTTTTAATGTGTATAATGCTTCTGTAGGGCATTTCTAATAGTCGACCAAATTTTGAGTGTCGGTCGTCGAGTTTTAAGCGGGACACAGAGCTCAAAATTCTTTGTTATGAAAACAAAGCCATGGTCTTTTATTTTTGTTTACATTTTGAATATTGAGTAAAAGTTTCGGGTTTAGACCAAAAATAAATGTTACTAACGATAGGAACTGTTGATTTGTATTCAAAACAAACTCGTAGATAGTAAAATCAGCAAATATATTGAACGAATTTAAAACAAAAACATGTCAGGAGTCTTGTTTACAAAACAAAGAATTGTGAGCTCTTGCTTATTACTCTACCATTGACACTCAAATTTTCATTGATCATTGGAAATGCTTTACTAAATCACGGTAAACAATAAAAAAAGAAATCTAGACCAAAATCGTAATCATTCCCCTTTAAGTACGCAAGCTTAGTAAGCGTTTGCTGAATTGGTGCTTATTAACCTTGTTAAATACATAAATGTGTCAATATGTAATAAACTAACATATTTATGCAATCATATTCAAATGTATTAAAAATTTGGTAGAAAAAATTTTAATACAAATTTCTAGTTTATTTACTAAAATTGAAGCTGATTGAGCTAGAATAACAATAGAAGGAGTAAAGAAGAATAAGTCATACTAGTGACGCTGATTCACCGTTTAGAACCCTTTAGAAGATGCGAAAAAGACAATTCTTTGGCTATAAATAATTGGACTGCAAAACCGGGAAACAGAATGATTCAATTAAAAGACTCTGAATTACATTTTGAAATTACCTCCAAAGTTTTTAACTATCTTGGTTTATTATCTTTAAGCTTCGGTTTTACAAAATATACAACCAAATGAAATGGATAAACACATAATAGGGAATTCATGTCGAAAACATTAAAAATTAGAGTTCGAAGGGTTGACAATGGTAATTGCAGATATAGTGGAATTTTTCAGATGTCGATTTGTTCGAATCAAACAGTGCTCGTAGACTTCCTCATCCTTTCATAAGCCTATCAATTTGACAATGCAAACCATCGGCTTTCCATCAGATTGAAATAACTTTATAAAGAGCTTATAGAATTGTTCGTAATTGTCAATATATTGTGTCTTTTTGTGTATCTGTCGATTTTTATACATTGCTCTTATTATCGTGTTGAATTTCAATATTTGCATTAAGGTCCCTCGCTACACCTAGACACATACTTAACAAGATGTCGATTTTGATATTTTGTTTAATTGTTTGTATCAATCTACTTGGTTGTACACCGACATTGCTCAGTCGTTAAGTGAAGCGCAGATCATGAAATCGAATCCTCCTGGGACATTTGTTCATATTAACTGAACTAAATTTTTGAAAAGATAATTCTTTATCCAAAATTACAATTTTTTCGCCTCTAAGAGTTTAATACATCTTATTCAGCATGCTTTCTATCATAATCAAGAATATTTCTGCTGATTTGATTAAAATAATGCAAGGTGTAGTGAGACACCTTAAATGATATGCAAGTGTAAACTGTGTACTACATGTCGTTGAGTACACCCTTCATCCACTACCGAAATAACTGTCTAGAATCATTCGCGAAAGCATATAATTTATAAGACATAAATCATAATTTATAATAAAGATGATGATGCCCATTAATTAATTGTTGTTCTTGTTAGGTTTTTTTAATGTTGTTGCTGGTGCAAATACATCCAGAGATTGAATTTTTATTTTTTGCAGAGACTTCCTCTGATCAATCCTCTGTTCGACAACATAACATCCCCTCAGATCAACCGACCGTAAAACACGATATTTCGACCAACACGCACACATACCCACACAGTGGCATTGCGAACACACCTACCGACTTTAATTAGAAACCTACAATTATAATCATTATCTCACAAGCTGTAACGACAGACATCGGCACATTACATAATACACACAGTTCACTGCCTACTCGGACCATGGATCACCGGCGGTCCAGTAAATTTAACATTACTACACAATTTAACATTTTCACAACAATTACTAGCATCATCAATACATTACATTACACCAACATTAGCACTGATAGGTACACTGAACACACCACATTAACAGAGACGTTACAGATAGTACCAACCCAGGAGCATCGACATTAAACCACCAGGAAAGAGGAATCGACGCAATCCGTGAAAAAATTACACAATCTGACAAATTTTACTACCCAAGTTTGTTGGCACTACTCCCCTTCATATAAGCATGTTTCTGGTTTTATAAAGTTATTAATAAGTAATATAGAAAGAAAGCTAGAGAAAATATAATGCATATGTCTGATGACGGCTGGATGGAGATGCATTTGGCCACTAAACCCATAAAAGAAATTTTTGTGTTAAGTATTTTTATTCTCAATCTGCGTTAAGTGCATGAAATAAACGGTTTCACAATTATTGTGATTATTTCCTTGTTTACACTTTTCACCATTTTTTTTAAAAATATTTTTGTTTAACTTTGTTTACCTTCTGTGTATTTTTTTTTATGTATATAAATACTACTTGGGATGATGTAGCATGTTGCCGTGGTTCATGTGCATGTTAATCAAGTCACTTGACAGAAAAAATGGGAAGAGGAAGAGGGTATGAATAATCTCAATAATCAGTAGCAATTTTTCAATATGACAATGATTTTTCTTTTCTTTTCATCAATAAAAGATAATATGGATTTGAATATAAAATGTAAATCTAATATAAAGATATTACCGTATTTTCTGTAAATAGTTTATTTTCTAAAAGAACATTTTTCCTTTTATATGAATAATTTAATTTCTGTGGTTTCAGTGTCGGAAGCCTCTTACATGGGGTTACAGCCCTCAACCTGATCAGGCTGATCATCCTGAGGTAGAGACTAAGAGCCTGCCTTAAATGCCTAAGGGTGACTTCTGACACATTATTTTAAAAGGAAGAGGATTCCCGATGCTCTCGGTGTGTGTGTGGGGGGTGGGGGTGTAGGAGGAGAATGGAGAAACCAGCCACACTCACTCCCAGGAACAACGACGCCCTCGGGACCAGTCCCGCAATTCCAAGAGTGACACAAAGAAATGGGGGTTTAGAAGTACGTGTTATTTTAGTCGTAATAAAAACTCACGCCTTATAAAGCCTAACGTGATTAACAGTAAACGTTGTATGTTATGATATTAATATATTTTGAAGAAAGAGGAATTTGACGGCCCTGCGTTGCATACCCACTCGCAGACGTAGTAGTAGTTTATTTTAAACATTGACATCGTGTTAGCGTTCACGCTAAATTATCTGAGTTACTCTTTGACCTACATTGTATATTATTTATTGTCAAATTGGTTTTTTCTTCAATGTGTCTGATTTTTTCACATTACATAAAATAATCAATTTGATTCATATTATTTCATACTTTCACTACATTATGATTGGGTAAAATTTCATTCTTTTTCTCAAGGAACGAATTGGACGACTTTCAAGAGCCCAAGAGACTATTCTAAAACTTTTAACTTCTCACTTAGACATGATAACAACATCTTGAAAAAGTCATATTTGTTTTTGATTTCGTTTCCATTAACCTAGACATGTTTCAATGATGAAAATCACGACTGTGTGAAATTCTTTTTTAATGGGCCGGCGAAACGTGTTGTCAATTAAATCGTCACTTCTCCTAGACACAGTTCAGTAAATAACTTTTGACAATATAAAATTCGATATCCGTGACAAAATGATAACCAAATACATAAAATAAACGATAGTGTATACAGGTGTGGTGTGTATTTAGATACTCCTTAAGAAAATGCAGATGTAATTGTTATGATGGCGATCACTGGCGTGTAAAGTTTTTCAAAACAAATAAGAAGGGGAATCTTTCCTCAATATTATCACATCTCCCGTAGTCATATGTATCATTAATCAAATTATTTCATAAAATATCATTTGACTGGCTGATGAATAGAGGTACACCCAGGCGGGATAGTTAACCCAATGATAGATCTACATCGTACAACCCCCCGTATCATGACTCACTGTTGATTTTTATGATCATCGATGCACTCATCTTTGGTAACTATAAATACCTTTTACAAATAATACCCCCATTGAATATTGGGTTTTTTGAGGGGGTATGAACAACAGAGTTTTTATTGGGGTTCAAACTATTGATTTCAATAGTCATCGCTTGATTGACTCTGGAATGCTTCGATGACTGACCTTGACTGCTTTGATCTTTGATCCATTGAATATGATCTTCGATCCATTGAATATTAGTACCTTTTATCTTCGATCTATTGATTAGCATAACAATATGATCTTCGATCCATTGAATATAATTACCTTTGATCTTCGATCCCTTAATTAACATAACAATAGAAATACCCCCATTAAGTAGGTCAAGGTTGACTTCCATTGTTCTCGAGAACAATAGCTCTATTGTTTTTACCCCCTATACAGACACCTATACTACTAAGGCAGATAATTCATATTTTAAAATACTTGTTTTAATTTTAACACGATGATTTTTTTAGATTTTTTAATTTAAGGGTAGGACCCAATATTATGGCTCAAGAAAAGGTCCGCCCGTTGAAAAAAAACACCAAAAGCATGTTAATACATTTAGTTAAACAAGGGCGTACTATAAGTTAATATATATTGGCACATGTATTGATGTTCACCTGCATGTATCTTACATTTTGATTCAGTGGGTAAGACCCAATATTATAGTTCAAGAAAAGGTCCGCCTCGTTGAAATACTGGATGCAGATAATTCACAGTATTTTAACCCGATGACCTTAATTCAGAGGTTGTAATACCAAATATTATAGCCCAAGAAGGTCCGCCTGGTTGAAAGAATAAGTAATACATGGATGTATCGAGTATAATTCCTGTAATGATATTTTTCAGATGATCCTCTTAATGCTGGAGTAGAGCATGAAATTGACTTCAGAGTAGTTTTTATTTAAATATATTCAGAGTAGTTACACGTATTTAGATTTATAATAATATTTGTATCTCATTGATTTTCATCGTAAATTATTTCAATTATAGGAAGGGGGACCAATTACATGTACATGTAATATATCCACAAAAGACCGTAAAATCACTGTAGTTTTAAAAAAGGGAAGTAGTATCATTTATAATTAAGATTTATCCGACATTTATTTTTAAATTGTGACAAACGCCTGGAATCCATTGCAAAAGATTGCCCACTCGTTGAAGTAATGAAATAATTAAAGAAAGGTAGATTTGTCATGTTTGTCTGACGGTGTTCATTTTCATCTATAATGACCATTTTATTTTTTTTATTTGGGGCGGGGGGGGGGGGGGGGGAGAAATGCATGTTATGATGTTTATATGATATTTGTGAAAAGAAAAATGATTAATGCTATAAGTGGTTGTAACAGGCGGGAGTCTAGAAAAAAATGGGGGGTGGGTGGGTCAACATTTGCCTTTTTCACACAAATATTTCTTATTAAGAAATAGAATCCCCTTTCAATTCAATTTCTTTTCCAGATGCAAAATGCTTATACAGTCGAAGGAATGGGGCTCTTTACTAATCTTACATGTATCTAATTTCTTTGGACACTCCCCTTCTTTTACTGTAATTAAGGAAATCATATTGGAAAGATGTGGATAAGAGGAGGTGTGAAATGTCCGTTGTTTACTTGAATGATCATTTCAAACGGTCAAACACCTAAAGGTGTGAACCCTACACACCTGCAGAGTTGTGTGTATTTATCATCTGGGTCATGCCATTGTTTAATTGATGACACTAGTGAGCTTCATTTCCTGTTTATATAAGACAGCTGTAAAAAATGAAAGTGAAATACAAAAAAAAAACCCTGTAATTTCAATTTATTTGTGTTGACCCAGCTAATTGTACTTGTACATATTACTATCGCCCGAGTATATTTTCATATACACCCTGTGTTGGATATTTACGAAATCACTTCGGGTAAGTACTCATTTCATCGAATTACAAAATAATTTTGTAACAAAATACTCGAAATTAAAAAGATAGAAATGAAATATATACCCCGGACCTTTTATGTTAGTTCCCCCCCCCCCCAAATAAAAAAAATTAAATGGTCATTATAGATGAAAATGAACACCGTCAGACAAACATGACAAATCTACCTTTTTTAATTATTTCAACGAGACGGACAATCTTTTGCAATCTTTTGCAATGGATTCCAGGCGTTTGTCACAATTTAAAAATAAATGTCGGATAAATCTTAATTATAAGTGATACTACTTCCCTTTTTTAAAATTACAGTGCTTTTACGGTCTTTTTGTGTATATATTACATGTACATGTAATAGGTCACCCTTCCTCTAATTGAAATATTTTACGATGAAAACCTTTTGTGTAAATATTGGCATATTGGCATTTCTGGTGCAGTGGTTCTTAAGAAGAAGATTTTTAAAGACACACACCCTGTACTTACTGTTTTGCAATTATCTCCGTTTTAAAAAGGGTTGTGTCCTTTATTTTAACAATTTATAATCCTCTTTCCATATGGATGCTTTGTACCAAGTTTGGCCCAGTGGTTTTAGAGAAGAAGTCGAAAATGTGAAAGTTTACAGACGGACAGACGGACGGACGACGGACAACGGGTGATCAGTAAAGCTCAGGTGACCTAAAAACCATTTGAGTTTTTGTGAACAATTTAAATGTTTTCCTTTGTAAAATTGGAACCCCCCCCCCCCCCTCCCTCCATGTGGCCCAACCCTACTCCTGAAGAATATGATGTTGACAAATTTTAATCTAGACTTTTTTTTTTTAAACTGAACTGACTTAAGTTAGAGCTTTTCTAGACAATCTGTGTTTGAGAAGATTTTTCCCTATATATTCCTATGTAAAAATTTGACACCCCCCCCCCCCCTCCAATTGTGGCCCCACCCTATCCACAGGGATCATGATCTGAACACTTTGAATCTTCCCTACCTGAGAATGCTTCCACACAAGTTGCAGCTTTTCTGCCCAATCGGTTTAAGAGAAGAAGATTTTTCTCTACTATATATTCCTATGTAAAAAATCGACCCCCCATTGTGGCCTCACCCTATCCCCAGGGATCATGATTTGAACAAACTTGAATCTACACTACCTGAGGATGCTTCCATACAAGTTAGAGCTTTTCTGGCTGATCAGTTTCAGAGAAGAAGATTTATCAGATTGACTCTATATATTCGTATGTAAAAATTTGACCCCCATTGTGGCCCCACCTACCCCTGGGGATCCTGATTTGAACAAACTTCAATCTATACGTCTACCTGAGGATGCTTCCATACAAGTTACAGCTTTCGCGGCTGATCAGTTTCAGAGAAGAAGATTTTTAAAGATTGACTCTATATATTCCTATGTAAAAAGTCGACCCCCCATTGTGGCCCCACCCTACCCCCGGGTATCATGATTTGAATAAACTTGAATCTACACTACCCGAGGATGCTTTTCTGGCCGAATGGTTTTTGAGAAGAAGATTTTTGAAAAATACCAACAAATTTTCAATGATTTTTAATTATCTCCCCTTGAAAGAGGGCGTGACCCTTCATTTTAACAAACTTAAATCCCCTTTACGTAAGGATGCTTTGTGCCAAGTTTGGTTTAAATCGGTTCAGGTGTTCTGGAGAAGAAATCGAAAATGTAAAAAGTTTACGGACAGACAGACAGACGGACGCCGGACAAAAAGTGATCAGAAAAGCTCACTCTTTCAGCTCAGGTGAGCTAAAAAGTCTGGAAAATTCTATCGAAAATTTATAAAAGTAAAAAGTACAATTTTGTTTCCTTCCGGTTACGACCAGAGCGCGAAGTTAGAAAAAATTATTTATATTCTGCACATATTCATGATAATGAGAAATCAGAAAATGGCATGCAACACATATTGGATGCTGTCGACGCCTGGTGCAGAAATTGGCGTACCAATCCTACAGTTTAGTGTGTTTAGTGATTTGTAAAGTGTAAAAGTCTTTGGGACACATCCGAATGGTATCCGTGTGAAAGTCCCATTTAACGTCAACCTTGAATTATAAAGAGATTGTTTGACTGATAAATGTGAATTTAAATTTATATGTCATAAATTTTCTTAAATGTTAACATGAAAGGTCCGCCCCGGACTATTTTACGGGGCGGACCCTTAATTATACGACACCGGCCCGTACAAGAAAAGGTCCACCTTACATTAAAGGTCCGTGGTAAACATTTCATTTCTATCTTTTTAATTTGAAGTGTTTTGTTACAAAATAAGTGATATCTTTTTTATTCGTTTAAAGGCGTACTTACCCGAATGGTGAAGTGAGTTCCTAAATATCCAGCACAGAGTGCACATGAAATACACTCGGTTGATATAGTAATATGTATAAGCACAGTTAGCTTGGTCAACACGAATAAATTAGAATTATAGTTTTCTCATTTGACTTCAATTATTTTTTTCAGGGCGAATTTTATAAACAGGAAATGAAGCTCATTAGTGTCATTAATTAACAAATGACATGAACCAGGTGTTATATGCCCACACTACCCTGTAGGTGTGAAGAGTTCACACCGTTAGGTGTTTGATCATTTGAAATTATCAAGTGAAGAACCGACATTTTACACGTCCTCTATTGCACTTCTTTTCAATACAATACTTTAAATCATTTTTAAATCAATTATTCATAACAATTGAATTATAAAGATACCTTAAAGCAGGATCATTGCTGAGTTTGATTCGCCCTATGGCACATGTATATACAGAGTGTATGTAAGTTATGCTTATTATTTAATTCAGTAGTACATTTCTTCGACCCTTCTTTTTCATAATTATTGTTTTGGATTGGACCTCTGCATTGGTTATAATGAAAGAAGGGGAGTGTCCAAAGAAATTAATTAGTTTATAATTTTATATTATTAATAACTTAATTACATGCAACACATATTGAATGCTGTCGACGCCTTGTGCAGAAATTGGCGTATCAATCCTACAGTTTAGTGTGTTTGTGTAAACGTCTTTGGGACACATCCGAATGCTATCCGTGTGAAAGTCTCATTTAACGTCAAGCTTGAATTATAAAGAGATTGATTGATAGATGTGCTTTTAAATTTATCACTACATGCATCTTCGCTAATCAGGGTTTTCGGTCCACTCCGCTCCCCATAAACCCTTGGCAGATCTCATTACGAAAACTCGGTGACAAGTTCCGTTTTATGATTGGCTGCAGCTGCGAGTAGCTGATCCAATCGCAGCGTTTAAAACAGGCGCTTGTAAATAAACTTTAAAAGAAACACACGTGAGATCTTTGGTAAAACATTCGGTGCTGTTAAGGAAGATGTGCGGCAATCTTGTACATTTGAGGATAAGAATGTAAACATTTCTTTAACTGGCTTCTTTCTGGCCAAACTGGCCAAAAGTGTTGCCAAAAGATAGAAAAGCAATAAATATGAAGTCCTACATGTCATTTTGTTTGAAAAGTGTGTAGAGAGGACACCAATAAACCCCCTTCATATTTTTTCAGATTTTTAAATCTTCAAAATAAGTCTGTACCTGCGCAGTTCGACAGCTGTTCTGAGTTATTAAAAAGGCATCTTTTGGCAACACCTTTGTAGTCAATCAAAACATGCCTTTTTAGGTACATGTATCATCTAATTAATTTCTTTAGTCGTTGTCTATCATACAGCTGGTTACTTCAGCTACATATATACTATATTATCAATGTATACCCTCTGTCCAGGTACATGTAATGCCCATGTGCGACCTTTCATTATTCTTAAAATAATTATAATCTACCTAGATACGTATAAATTGTTAGCATATTAACGTACGTTCCTGATCTACAGCAAATTAAACAAAACACGGAGTAAAAACAACCAATATTAATTGTGTAACTTAAAAACACTACAGCGGAGACATTTTTCTTTTTCTCATCTGAGGGGTATATTCTGATTAGCACAGGTATGAATGCCTGCAGGGCTTCATTTACCCGTGTTTACCTGTAGTGAAATCCTCTGCTTATCCGCATACACGGGAAGATTAAAAGAACAAAGGGACAGGATGTGTGTAAATTATTGTCAAAATACATATGATTTTCAATTTTTGTTTCAGATTCTCAAACAATTGTTCAAAATCTAATCCGCTATCAATATTTCATATTCTACAAAGTAATTTAGTGATACGGTAATACATGCACTATACGCAAATGGCCGACTGGTTCATGTAAACAGACAACTTTTAGATACAAGTACATGAGCAAAAAGAATAATAACTCTGAGATAAATTTTAATAAGTGACTATGGGTAGGACCTTTTCTTATAGGAGAAAGCCGGACCTTAAATGTTAACATTAAAGTTAACATTAAAGTTAAAGGGCCGGTCGGACCATTTTACTGGGCGGATCTTAAATTATACAACACCGGACAAAAATGTTGGAAGAGAGTGATATCTTTAAGAAAAATTATGAGGTATGCCGGTCCATTAAACTCGGAAAATAAGCGACGATTTATGCTATCTTTATCATTCCACTATATATAAAGGCCAAAAACACTATACTCTGTCCCGAGTTTTTGCTTCCACCACTTTTCGCTTGATATGTCGATAATCATACATACCTTTGTGCTCAAACTATGTTCATCCACTAATATGAAAAATGTCAAGATTATGTCCAGATTATCTGTTCTGAAACGCCCCCTCTACCGCTTCAGGTTTCAATACACAACCCAAAATAGAAAGTCTACGGGGATTTTGCATTGCATCAGCCATGAAATAGCCCGGATGATAATTGAAAAATTGCGCGAGGTATTCTGAGTAATTCCGAATGGAGAAAAGATGTAAACATTTCCCATTATAAATCTCCGCAAGAAATTAGTTTTCGTTGCTGGGAACTTTTATGAGTAAAATATGATAATGTGTCAATGAAGATATCTTGGATATTTTCCCCTCTATCGATTTCAACTGTGTTTCTTTCACAGGTATGTGTATTTTTATTAAAAAAAGGTGTTTCATTCACCCGAATATGTTACATTGGACGGAAACATTTGCAGAAACGCGTTTTGAACAAAAATAATATGACAACCACTGCACTGGTAAAATATTTAACGAAAGACGAGACAAAACAGACTGAAATTCAGGCACCCACATTTCAAAAATCCTCGACCATAGTAGAACGTGTTCCTGTGTCGTACTGTTATGAATTCTCACAAAACCACACACTGTAGCAGATAGTTCAGTGGCAGTATGGACCATAGAAAAACTGAGTGATTTTGTATAAACTGATTAAAACGATGTCACATTGTTACTTTATTCGATTTACTGTGCGGCTGTGGTCTACAATATTACTTATGATAGTCTGTCCCAAATTATTGATTCCATCACTTTTCGATGATTTTTAATAAAAATACAGTTGAACCTTGTCTTTTCTAGACTGACCATATCTAAGAACCTTGTGTACTTTATACTGACCATATCTAAGAACCTTGTCTTCTCTATACTGATTGTATTTAAGAACCTTGTCTTTTCTATACTGACCATATTTAAGAACCTTGTATTCTTAACACTGACCATATCTAAGAACCTTGTATTAACTCTTTATATATCTAAGAACCTTGAATACTTTATATCGGCCATATCTAAGAACCTTGTCTTTTCTATACTGACCATATCTAAAAACCTTGTATTCTTTATACTGACCATATCTAAGAACCTTGTCTTTTCTATACTGACCATATCTAAGAACCTTGTATTCTTTATACTGACCATATCTAAGAACCTTGTCTACTCTATACTGACCATATCTAAGAACCTTGTATTCTTTATACTGACCATATCTAAGAACCTTGTCTACTCTATAGAGAAGACAAGGTTATAATAAAATACAATAATAAAAGAATAAACTCTCTGTTATGTTTTATTGGTTGTAGTTTCCTTTTTTTTTTCTTTTTTACAATCATATTAATACAATAATTAATGTGTAGTTCATGCATTTAAAAGTCCTTGCAACCATAAAGCTGACATGAATTCGTAAATACGCATTATTTCCCGCTCATCTCCGACTATCGCCTTATTAATTGTCGATTTCTATTGTTACGCTCATCGCTACAGACCCCTATGTAAGGCCGATTGGACAATTTATGCTTCACCGCATTCAGGTAATTTCATTCACCCGAACACGTTACATTAAACGGAAATATTTATATATGTTTGAAAAAGTAAAGGAAATGCCAATTTTTGATTTTTCAACACCTGAATACAGACTCGGTTCGGTGATTATGGATATTGTTAACCATAGGCTTTTTAAACCGCCACGTGAAGAAGAAACTGCTCAACAACCACGTTTGCTCTTTAAACTTCAATATGCCAACAAAAAGGCATTGACGCTGTAAATATTAGCAATATCCTCAATCACAAAAAGGTCCAGTCTTCCACCATATTTTAAGTTGAAGTTTACTCCTTGTATTTCTTACAATTATACATGGACCATTGCTTCCAAACTTTTTTATAATTACCAAAAAAACTAGAATGCCTCGACATCGAGCATCTGAAAGGTAGTCCTCCAACGTGTTCTTGTTCTTCTTCACCCTTCAATTATAGTCCTGCTGGACATGTCATTACTGGTAACGTAAATATAGTGAATAATAATGACTTTAAATCACTTATTCTTAAAGGTCCAAATTTTAGGGAACCCCGATCTTTCAACTGGCATTCTAATTTCATACATATTTTCATGTTGTAAATTTTGAATTTACCGGGTTGCATAAATATAAAATTTACAGCTGTTGTCATGTTGTAAATTTTGTATTTACTGCCACCCGGTAAATTCAAAATTTACAACATGACAATATTATGAATTATGTAGAGGAATACGCGAGACGATGGGTCAAACATGAAAAAGAAGACCTTGACATGTTGTCATAATGGACTAAAAGTGTTCGATGCATGTTAAAATCTTGTATTAAGCGATTAAAGCGCAGTATGAAAACCATCTATCCTTCTATATTTGATAATTTAGAAGTGGAAAAAGAACTAGATAGATTACACGATCAGTCTGTACTGGTCCCTGCTGACAAAGTAGGAAACATTGTCTTTGTTTGTAAGGCTCATTATACATGTATCAATTGTATATTAGGAGAACTTGGATTTAATTCCGCAATTGGAAATCCAACTTATACTCATAGCTCTCTTTCCATTGAAGAAATTCTTCAAAATCATATGTCAGTTTTTAATATTTTCAATATTACCAACAATCAAAATCAATTTGAACTAGAACTTTTTTTGTCTTCAACAAAAAGTAAGGGCTTTTCGACATCCCCTTTTCTTTTGTGTTATTTAAAATGTCAGTAAAAATCATATATATATATTTTTTTTTCCACATTCTTCAACGCCTTGGTATAACCAGTTTCCTTAATAAGAACTTATAAGTAATAATGCAATGTCAAAATAAAGATAACTCCAGAACTTTAAAAGTAAATATACTTTTAATTTCTTAAAGAATATTTTCAAAAAATCATATAACAATAAGAACACAAAACTGGGTATATTTATGTTCTACATTCTTTAAACAAAGCGAGATAACTCTTTCTAAATTAATTTTTCAACTATCAAAAAGCTGTTACCTTTATGCCCTTAAAACTCCTATCAGGAGTCAAAAAGTGGCCCCTGGGACCATAATTTTTAAATTGTACTCTTTACTTCAAACTAAAAACAGAAAAGATTTTAAAAATCGGACGAAAAATAAAACAGTTACTACAGTAGAGTAAGGCAGCTCTATCTGTGCAAGATAATGTGGATACCTTGGAAATTCTTTCAAATAATACGTCATATTTTATGTTTTATTGATTGTAGTTTCCTTTATTCTTTTATAAACCACATTAGCTAGCCATGTTTTATTGATTGTAGTTTCCTTTATTCTTTTATAAACCACATTAGCTAGCCAAGGGTTTCTGATCCGCACCACTCCTCACGAACCCTTGGCATATCGTGCTATCAAAAGTCGGGATTTTTTCGTCACGTGATCTCCCAGTCTATTTATAAATCAGCCAAATGATGAAAGTACGGAAAGATGCCGTACTTTTAACTTCACTGATGCAGTAATGTCAGCCTCCATAGACATTGATATTGGAAATTTGAAAGAACGTTTTAATGTCCAGTGCATTTAATAAATAGGAATAGTGTTAAATGTTACATATAGACCGAATTCATTCGAAGGGTGTAAGACTCGGGGTGGTGAATCCTCAATCTACGAGTGCATGCCTCTGTCGATACACAATCAGGTGTACTTGTAATTGCACCATTGCATGCTACATGTATCATGAAGGCTCAATCAGAAAGACTAGAAAAATAAGGGTTTTGAGCAATTCCTGTTAGACACAGTACGAAAACATTGTCGATTACATCAGATCTGTTTTGCATTATGTTGATTGGTCGAACGGTTTCAGTAAACCCCAATCAAAATCCATGAAAAATATCCCGACTTCTGAAAGCACAATATGCCAAGGGTTCGTGAGGAGCGGTGCGGATCAGAAACCCTTGGCTAGCGAACATGTTTATAAACATATTTATATTTACTACAATGTGCAGTTCATGCATATAGAAGTCCATGCAGCTTGAATGCATCGATCGGAAAGCAACCGACCGTAATTCTCTCAAACGGTATATATATACCCCAGTTGCATTTGAGGAGCAATCGAAACTAATATGGCAACCAAATGCTAAAATTTATGAATTTATGTCAGCATTAAGAACACAAATAATGAATAGGTGAATTTAATAGTATTTATTCTCAAGAAACATATTACCGAATTGTAATTATAGCAATATATGTTGGAAATCGACTGATGTTTCTGGCCGCACTCATTTCAGGATAAAAACCTGATCAGGACCCCCTTATTCCAATGTTGGAAACATTATAGACAACTGCAGTCATGCAGCCGGGATGTTCTTCCAACTACCCTGACAACGGAAAAACAAAATGTTTCATTAAATAACCCAATGAGTTGTCAGAAAAACGCATCATCAGCTCATGATGTTTCAAATGAATTTTTTCCCTAGACTCTGTGGCGACAAAATGAACACAAAAAAAAAACGGGAACGAATATATATTTTTTTTTTTTTTTACTGCAGATGAAAATTAATTCTAGGTCAAAAAAGACAAGCATTAAACAGGTGGGAACGGTAAGGGAGTAAGGGAGAAGAAGCACGTAGAATGTGTAAGAAAGAAAGGTGGAGAAATTCAAGAAGAAAGCTCCCCCCCCCCCCCCCCCGTCCAAAAAAACAAAAAACAAAAAAACAAACAAACAAACGAACAAACAATACAAAACAAAACCAAAAAACAGAAAGAATAGCATTACAAATAGAAACCAAGACCTAATTGGTATGATATGAGTTGCTATCCTCTATAACACACTGTTTTCCTTGCACCGATTTAAAAAAAAATGTAATAAAATACAATGTGAGTAGTAAACCTGCGTTCAAGGTCGAAAAAATGTTGTATTTTTTAAGGTTGTACGAATTCTCCATCTAATTAAAAAACATATGCTAGTTAACTAATATATCTCTCTCTCTCTCATTTTCTCTCTCTCTCTCTCTCTATCTCTCTCCTCTCTCTCTCTCTCTCCTCTCTCTCTCTCTCTCTCTCTCTCAGATTTTTACAGTACAGCATTAGAAAAAAAAATATGTTGTCATCACTACAACCGGTGTCTAATTTTATGTCCGACTTACGATTCGTTACGAACGTATGTGTTCAACTTATGAACGAATTTGACAATCAAAGTCCTTTACCATACTAAAGTTGGATTCTTATTATCGTGGAATTGTTTTCATTCTGAGTAAACATCGTCCTTAAATTTTTGTATGATGAAGAAATTGGTGGAAGAATACATTTTTGATTAATAATTGTAATAATCTTTTAAAAGTTTTATTCAGAATGCACTTCTCCTCGCGATTGCCTTATCATTATGATGATTTTATTTACCCCCACCCCCCCCCCCCAAAAAAAAAAATTATTATATTTACATGCATAATGACCATGCATATTCTACACAATCTCCAACAATATCTATAATATTACCAGTATTTTATTTATTTATTTATTTATTTATTTATTTATTTATTTATTTATTTATTTGTTTCATACAAGTACAACATTAAATTTTATAATGACAAAAACATGAAAGTTTTAGATAAATGCCATAAATTTAAAAACTTATCTAAAGAAGAGAGAGAGAGTGAGAGAGAGAGAGAGAGAGAGAGAGAGAGAGAGAGAGAGAGAGAGAGAGAGAGAGAGAGAGAGAGAGAGAGAGAAGTAATTATGTAAACAAAGGGTTGCCATCTTTCTTATGTGTTATTAAATTCATTCATTTTGTTTTCCACGTTTGCAGTGTATTTTATTGCCTTAATATATATGATTCTATCTCGTATAATACTCCAAGGACTGATGAATTACTTTTAAAGCATCGGCTTCTGGCTGTATATGTATTGCTTAATTATCATAAATATAACATTGCTCTGTCTAATATTTTCTCTAGTTTTGTATTCTAGTTTTGTATTCTCCAAACATTTGATTTTTTTATCATTGATTTTTGAAACGAAATATATTTCGTACATTTTCTCCTTTAGGTTAATTCTGCACAAGTCTCAATGGTTCTAGAAACTTAATTGATTGCATATAGGATTTAAATGTTGATAGTTCATGTTCGATGTAAAACTGCTTGAATTTAGATGCACAATTGTCAATTTTGTTATATGAGGGCGAGAGGAAGACAATTTTCTCTTCCTTACTAATTGAAAAAAAAAAAAAAAAAGCAACAACCCTCAGGCCTCTGAATTTCTGTCAATAAGTAGTTAAATGTATGACTAGGGTGATAAATATATATATATATATATATATATATATATATATATATATATATATATATATATATATATATATATATATATATATATATACACACACACACCCCTCTCTATCTTTGCCACACCGTACAAGATTGATAGAAATATAGATGTCTGTGAACAAGGTCGGGATCTGACAGATTTACAGAAGCTCGGGCTCGGAATACAGAAAACTCTTCGTTCAATCATGTGACCATGATGTGAAAATAGTGAAACTTTCATTTTGTAATTGGGTCGAGTCCATATCAGTATAAGTCGCCTGATTCGGCTTTTTCTCTTCAGTGTGAAGATGCTTTATAATTTGTTTCTCTTCGTTTTTGTTATCGTCTGTGGATTCGATTCGTCAGCGGGTGAAGGACAACTTGTTATGGTTAATCTGGTGAGCTTTTCAATGTGTTTCATCTACCGCAATGAAAAATAAGCTTAAGGTGGTATATAGGACACCTGTTGTTATTAATGTGGTTTTTATAAATCAATATACTTTCACCGTTTTATAATTTTTAAGTTTTACAATATATGACCAAAATAAAGGATGTAACATTTTTTGGAAAGGTAAAAATTATAAACATGATAAAAGTCTCAGCGGGATTCGAACTTATGACTTTAATCCATTACGCTTCGATCTTGGGTAACAAATTTGGGAAAGAAAAAAATTCTAAAATTATACCTTATTTTATTTTTTATTTCGATATGAAGTACGTCACAAATGGAGGTGTCCCATACCACCTTAATACACGAATAAATTTTAGTTCCCAAACAAATTTTTTGCCCAGACTGGGTGGTCAACATATTATATATTACCCAACATATCTTCCTTAGATTTAGATATGATTTGTTTAGCTATTAACTTAACCATTTAGTTAGCATGGTTAATAAAAAATCCATATATTTTAGCTTTGTCTTTCTTCTCTAAGAGTTTTGTATTGTCTTAAAATGGCCATGAACATCCCGGTCTACTGGTGAAAAGACGTCATAGTTAATTAATTGTAACTGCATGTACAATGTATGCAGCCATGTACAGTACCGACCAGAACCTAACACCAGAGCAGACCCGACCTAACACCAGAGCAGACCCCAACTAAACCCCGGGTTTCTTTCAGGGTTTACTCGGGGTCTGCATTTTGAAAATTTGTGTCCACTAGGGGTTTACTTTTGGTCCACTCAGGGTTTACTTTGGGTTTGCTTTTGGGGTCCACTTTAAACACTGAAGTGTGAAGCAGACCCGTCTTTTATCTTACCATCTTACTGCCTGTAATTCCCGCCCCTTGTTTATTCCAAATACACATGTAGTGTCTGTTTTCAGGGGTATACTTCTGATCGGGGTTTACTCTCTGTGTCCACTCTGGGTTTACTTTACTTTGGGTTTACTCTGGGTCTGCTCTAGTAAATGCAGAGTAAACCCCGAAAGTAAACCCAGTGTTTATTTGGGGTTTATTTTCTGTTAGGTTGGGTCTGATCGGTACTGTACATTAATCAATGTAATGTCATGTTCATGAAAATTGAATAGTTTTTGCCATTCATTTTCTTATTTAGATTTTTCCCTGTCAAGTTGAGTTTGTTTTTTGTTAACTGTGATTGATATATCAAGAGAGTCCCTTACAGTTAAAGGATATTTTTCTTACAATATCCCAGTTGATTGAGAAAACCAAACAATCATGAACATGATGAATGTATTTGTCTATTTGATATACCCTGGGCCGGTACAATAAATGAATAACCATGCAGATAAAACTGGTAGATTACTTCTTACAAGGAAATTTATAGAGTAAACAAAAGTATTTGTTGGTTGGATTTCTAAAATAAATATTATTAATTGGTCACTACAGATAAATTTATTAACATCATTATTAAAAAAGTCAGTTGTCTTTTGCATCTTATGCTGGGACAGTCACACTATTTCAAATGTAGTTTCGGACAAGTTTTTGGTTTCGAAACTGTTACATGCACAGCATGAATGTGTTCTCTAGCACAATGCCTAACAAATGATTATTAAGTTGGCCTTCAATGTTTCATGCTAGTATACATGTACTTGTAACTATATATATATATACAATAAACCATCATGTCTTTAAAACTGTCCTCATGCATGCAAGCTGTCTAAACTTGAACACTTTTTCACTGCATGAATATTTAGGGTTGACAGTTAATAATAAAGTTATACAAGTGAACTTTATTATAATGTAAGGATGTGCCTGTACTACAGATATCAAACAATACTTAGTTTTACAGTAACCTTGGTACATAACAGCAAACACTTGTTGGATGAGCAGAATTTAATTGCCGAGTGAAGGGTTTTCGACACCCCCATGACATACTTTATAAGACTGTACTTATACCAACATGGTAAATAATTCATTGTGAAACGTACTATTTATCATGTTTATATTGCCAAATTTGGTTGTTTATTCTCTGTAGTGCAGTGGGTATAGTAATTAAGCATCTATCTACTGATCTGCAGGTCCCGAGTTTGAATACAGCATGGGCTTTTGTTTTCATGAGTACCGATAAATTAATTTTTATTACCAGGTATATGATTTTTTTCCAACATCCCCAATGAAGGCATGCTAGAATTCCATATCTCTAAGGAATATGAATGTTTGGGATTGTACATGTTGTATGCAGAGCTGGTTTCAAAAGTGTGGACCCTTAACTCTAACTTATATCATGCAATGCCATCTTTACCCCCTTAAATATTATTATCAGACAGAGTTATCCTACCCTGATTGCAGAGTGTGTTCATACATGTACATTTGTATATACAATAATGTATCATTACTCAATTATCGGATGTTTCATGAGAAATTTCCTTGTATTACAATCCTCAGAAAGAAAACAGAGAAATTTCCTCGTATTACAATCCTCAGAAAGAGGAAAGAGAAATTTCCTTGTATTACAAACCTCAGAAAAAAAAAAATAGAAATTTCCTTGTATTACAAACCTCAGAAAGAAAAAAGAGAAATTTCTACCTGGTACCTGGTATATATATACATGTAACGTTTCAGATGATGTTGTACTTGCACACTCATTATTCAAATTCAAAGTTCAAAATCTATGCAATGTTTCAAGATACTACATCAATTATTCGTCGACATCAATATTCATGGATTTAGTGAAAATCACAGTTTCAAGGATACGGAAATTCATTGGCAGTGCAGATCAATTCAATTCAAGATATTATTAGAAATTGCACTTCAATGAACATTAGATTTTGTAGAAAATCTACGAAATTGGTATTTTAACAATTGAAATAATAATGAAACCTGTGCATGCGTGGATCTAGAGGGGAGATCCGGGTAGTCCGGACACCCCCCCCCCCCCCCCCCCCCCCCCCCCCCCCCCCCAGGAAAATGAATATTTATTGAATTTACATAGTAAAATAATTGTAAATATGCTTCGGACCCCCTATGGCAAACACAGTTATCTTTCAGACCCCCCCCCCCCCCCCCCCCCGGAAAAAATTCTGGATCTGCGCATGCTGTGACAGTGTATTGTTTCTTTTTTTATTTTCTACAATATGATTTCTTTGGAATTTATCAGTAAGTAGTTAGGTAGACAAATTTTTGATCGATGAAATTTGAACAACTATATTATATTTGGCTGACTGTCATATTTTTCAATCTATTAAGTGGGTGAGCATTATAAGTACATTGTACAATAAGCTGTAATTTTAATTATAACATACCGGTACTTGAAATTTGTCGGTCTGAAAGTGACAATTACCATAATTAGTATTTTCATGTGTAATTAAATACTTGTATCATTTAAGCATATAATTTATTATTAATTTCACAACATGCATTATCAAACTGTGTTAATTTGTATACTTTAAATTATCTCCATACAAGTTAATACTTTAAGGATCGAGGTTCAAGGGTGGTCAGCAAATTCACCATCAGATCTTCCTTAAACATGTCTAATTTTTAGATATGATTATTATATATTCACGCTATAGATAAAAGTTGTTTGAGCGTTGGACTTATTCTTTGTGTGTATTCATCCTCGGTACCAAGAAAAAGAATTTATTGAATATATATATATATATATTATATATATATATATATATATATATATATATATATATATTATATATATATATATATATATATATATATATATATATATATATATATATATATATTCTTCTTAAGGAGATTAATATAGTCAAAAAATGGCCACTACCACTAAGCTATCTTAATTAACTCTAAAATAACTCTAAAATGCTGTTTTATATAATATACAATACCCTTACACAGTGTCACAATCTGATTAATTTCAAAAAAGAGGGGAGGGGTAGGGGTGGTTTGCTTTCAAAATTTCAGCCCCTTTGATTGATCTTCTAATTAAAACTTCTTGCTTTCAATGTGCATGATTTGTGATTTTTGATGATTTATCTTAAATTACGAGTACTATTATTTATAATTAGAAGGAGTTGGAGGGGGTTAATTAAATATGTGTAAAACTTTCCTTATTTTAGGTCTATCGTCATGGAGACAGATCCCCAATTGTTATGTTGCCGAAGGATACCCATCAGTTAGATGATTGGCCCAATGGACTAGGGTGGCTAACCAAGGTAAACCTGAGATACAGAAGATCTCAATTTAGATTTACATTATTTTACTGAATATTTTCCCCAACCTATGTTTCTTAGGAAAAGCCTAATTCATGTAGCTTCTTTATTTAAACAATAAAATGCTTTCTTTGGTGTTCTATGCAGATACAGGTATGAAGGCAGCTAGTATTGCAGAAAAAATACATACCGATAACCAGTGTTAGCGGGTATGCATGGTAATAGAATTTTTTTCTGCAATGACTGTTGCTTTCATTAGCCTGTTACAGCATTAATTGAACACTAAAAATAGAGAGCAATTTATAAACTATTTACATCTTTCTCTGAATCATTCAATTATAATCTTCCATAAAAAGTGAGCATTCAAATTGATTTTTTGTTGATCAGAGGAAATGTTACACAGAAGTAACAGGCAATTTTTCCATACATATATGTGAAGGTTACCATAGTAACTGAAATTACTTGAAAGTCTGAGGTCAGCTTGTTCAAGTCTGTGAAGTCGGCCGTGCTCTTATGTACATGTAGCTTATGTTTTGATCAATCAAGAAATAATCCATGCAAAGTCAACACCAAATTAATGTACAATAAAGATATTAACATTGTTTATTACAGCTACTTGAATTAAAGTTTACATTTACTGTAAAACAATGCACCAGAAAGCAGTGTTTAAAATTGAAAGGAGTGCATAAATTCATACACGGAAAGGGCATTTTACTGGATTGTAGATTTCGGTCTTGTCAGTTTATATAATTATATCGAATAACAATCGATTTACTTATTGAAAAATATAGGGAAAATACCTAGTGGATGTAAATACACAGCTATAATTGTCTGTTATTTAGTTGATCAAGTGAGTAAGCGATTTGCTGTAGATGTCATATGATTCATTTGGTTGATTTTTCCTTTGTTTGCCTTTAGATTGGAATGAGTCAGCACCACGGCCTTGGCCAGTGGTTGAGGGATCGCTACATGACGGAGCATGCATTACTGAACAATTCCTACGTACACAGTGAGGTTGGTCCTACTTTAAATTGGAGTGAAAGTGTCACTGGGTTAACAGGTGTGTGACTGCATGTCATTCAATATATTAGGTTTCAATAGCTCTGTGGTTAAGCTAGAGCACTGGCAAGGTGCACAAGAGGCCCTGGGTTTGAGTCCTGGTTGAGACTTTACTTTTTACCACCTACTACAAAAGTATGAAAAAAACTTATTTGTGAAAATGAAGGTGTTTTAATTGTATTAATAAATAAATTGTAATCAAGAGATTTAAGAAAAATTGTATTGAACACATGCACAATTCCCTGTGTCAATGACAAATATGTTATATGATAATTAGATGCAAAGTTTGTGTTGATCATTCTTACTGTATTTTCACCTCAGCTATCGCTATTATACACATGTACAATAGACAAGAATTGCTTCTTGTTTTAGATTTTTGTCTTAAAATATTCTTCTAATTTTTATCATTCATTCTTTAACCATGTTTTACTGCATTCATTATTATTATTTATTCTGTAACCATATGTTAATGTATTCAGTCATATTTTTTTATTTGTAAACCATATTGTACTGTACCCTGATTTGTCTTTCATCCTGTCGCCATTTTTTACTGTAATCAGCTTTGTCTTTTATTCAGATCCAGATTGACAGCTCTGATGAGAACAGGTGCCTAATGTCTGCGTACAGTAACCTGGCTGGACTCTACCCCCCAACAGAGGGGGAGATGTTCGACCCCTCCATAAAGTGGCAGCCAATCCCTGTCCATACCAGGCCTGAAAAAGAGGACAATGTAGGTCAAATTTTTATGTCAAAGGTCAAAGGTAATATGTTAATTAATGATGTATGAAAATTTGACCATGCATTAAATAGCAACTCCATAGAGTCCCTGTCCATACCTGTCTTGAAAAAGGGGACAATGTAGTTCAAAGGTCTTATGTGAAAGGTCAAAGGTCATTTTTAAAATACATGACTGTGTATATAGTTCATGCATGTCATAATATGCTTGCGTACCATTGGGTTTTTTTCTGCAGCTTTGATTATGCATATAAACTGACAGTTGTATTCAACCTGATCTTGATGGAATTCTTACTTTTTCTTTTCCTTTGATTTAGGTCATCAATATGGGTATGTCTTGTCCAAGGTATGATGAATTACTGAAAGAAACCATATCATCAAATGAAGTTCAGACAGAGGAAACTAGAAACAAGGTAGGAAATGGAGAAACAATGATTTGTCAAGTCCGAGTTCAAGTAATACGATGTATATGTTGATAGTTTCAGAGGACTTGATGGTCATGCCTTCTTTAGACAATATAAATCTCATTAAAATGAAGAACTCTGTTTAAATATATATAGGAAAACATTTAAATTTTAAAGTTAAAAATTAAAGATTTTTCTTTACTATGTCATGATTTATACTTGTTTTAGCTAATCAAATCATAATTAAAAAAGTAAGGTAAATCTGATGCAATTTGTTTACCACCCAACTTCCTTGATTAACAAGTGATTAAGAATTTCAAATTGGCTTCATTGTAGGAATTCTATACTAAGGTGGAGAACTACACAGGAATGTCTGACATAAATATTAACACTTTATGGATGCCAGCTGACACATTGTTCTGTGAGGTATGGTACCAAAAATATTTGACATCTTAATGACTTGTTATGTTTTATTTAATAGAACAACAAAATTTTGTATTGCATAGCAATGCTTCTTGTAAATGTATTCTGATTATTAAGAAGGAATTTTTTCAAAATGTGTTGTATCAGTGGCGTGATCCCTTAGCTAAAACATTTGGTCTAATATATGGAATTGACCCAAAAGTGCTTATAAACAGAAATCAAATTAAATTTATCCTGATTTATAAGGTTATGAATACTGAAAGAGTTAACAACTGCAAGACATCGATGATAGGGTTAGTTAAACTTGTATGACAGTGTCTTTCGTGTGTTTTATTTTTAGAAGAACTTACTTGGCTGAAGTTAATTGAATTGATGGCTTCTGTAGCATTTCTTTATGATTTAGGTAAACAGAACTTGAAATGGCATTTTTTTCTTTCTTTATGACAAATCTAAAAAAAAAAAATTTGATGAATGTGACTAGCACATTTGGAATAAAGTTTGCAGTGTATAGAGAGTCCCTGATTAAAAAAGCCATATACCTTTATTATTTGTGACCATTTGATTTTTAACATTTTAATAACATTTAGAACATAACCCACTTTTTCATCCAATCAGCAGTTGCTAAATATTCTATTGAATGATGTTTTTAATCGTTAAGAATTTCTCTAAGTTCACAGCGACGTCACATTTTGATTGACAGCTAAGAGAGCCGTAAGCAAAAGGGAGATAATGTCTGATTGGCGCAGATCTTTTGATCAGTCAATGAAAAAGTGGGTTATTTTCTAAGTACATGTAAGTTAGATCATATTAAGGAAGGAGTCTTTGCTGGTTTTCGACTTGTCAAAAGTAAATTTGATTAAATGTTCATTAAATGAAGATGAAAGGAAATTGAAATATATTTTTCTATCTTTTTTACTATTATACAACTTGGCATAGAAATAATAATCAAAGTTTAGAATCTAACAAGGACTATATTTTTAGTGGAACATTGGCGTAGGAAAATATCACATGTTTTTTGCAATTCAGAATTGCATAGATAGTTTATTTAGCATTTTTCAAACAATAACATTAATGTTGGATTTTTTCAACTAATTTGAATTAATAATAAGATACTAGGGTTTAGAATATGTTTTCAAAACATGATTTGCCTATCAAATTACATTTTTATAAGCTTTTTTGAGCGCTTATTCAAAAATAGATTTTGTGAAAAAATCACTAAAATCGGATTTTCTCTCTTATTAGATGGTCAATATATTAGATTTTCTGCCAGTTTATATCTTTTTATATAGTCTTAATAATTTGTAAAAATCAGAAATATTTTGTTATTGGAACAAAGATAATCAAAATATCTTCAATATTTAAGAAAATTAGAGGAAATGCGGGCTAAGCAATATCAATTTTAGTTTGAATATTTATTTCAATATAGTAGTGTAAGCTGATAGACATTCTGATAATCTGTCATTTCATTAAAGAATACAAACTTCATATCTTAAACAGATGTGTACAAAACTGCAGATGAATACCTTTATTTTTATCATCCTTCAAGTTGAGAAAAAAGGTAGGGACCTTGACCTCACCCTAATGCGAAAACAAGGAGGTCAAAATTGATTAAACTTATACAATCATTTGGTGATAGGATCTGTTTGACCGTGTAAAAATTTCATGAATTTCTCGTTATAAGAAGTATGTCTAATAACGAGAAGACTCCTTCCTTAAGTAAAATTTACACGATTAAGAAGGGGCCTCGGTCGCTTCGCTCCCTCTGCCCTCTTCTTAATCGCGTAAATTTTACTTAGTATGATCTAACTATTACTCATGACTTTAATCTTTGTGTGTATGCACCACTTCCAATGCTTAGATGTTGTATTTTTTTCTTGTCATAATCAGTGAAGTGTGTTGAAAACAGTGGATTACTAGTACTGTGGAATCATCATTGTTTGTGGGGAACCAATGTTCGTGGCTTTTGTGGATAATCCTTGCCCATGAGTTTACATCCCTATCCTCCGAACGTATATACAAGCATTTGTTTAATATTTATTAATATTATCCGGAACTTGCTATCAGTGAAATTACATGTATGTCCCCACAAATCTGGAAAATTTTGGCTTCCTTTGAACATTGAATAAAAATGATTTCACAGTATGTATCTTGTTTGTTTACAACTGTCAGAAAAAAAGAGCAAGATTTTAAAATCTGTAAGTGCTGCTTCTTGCGTTTTTAAACAGATATTAATTCCTCAATATTTATTTGGGAATCTACAGTTTTGATACACTCCTTACTTCCAGAAATCTCACAATCTGACTCTTGATTCTTGGGCCTACCAAGTCTATAACAATATGACTATATATGAAAGACTCCGAAAACTGGACGCGTGGCAGTTCCATCTGTTATATTATAATATTGAGATGGCCAAACTCAAGGGAGGTGAGTGTAGAAGACCTGGCTCTGTATTTTGTAAATGAAGACTGAGAATAAGAAGCTTAGGAACTTTAGAAACCTAATAACTTTTCTACCCATGTTGTTCATTTATATTTTTATGCCCCCCTTCGAAGAAGGGAGGGCATATTGCTTTGCTGCTGTCTGTCACTCGGTCCACCAATGGTTTCCATTCATTTTCTTCGCAGAGGTTGCACATACTGAAATTAAATTTGGCATGCAGTTTTATCATAAGAGTATCTAGGTCAAGTTCAATTTAGGGTATGATCGAGCATTTTAACAGATTAATGCCCCTTGGACTTAGAAATTTATTTTCAGTTTCCGTTCATTTTCTTCGCAGAGGTCTGAGGAAGGGGGGCATAAGTGTTTCACAAACATCTCGTTTTCTTCAAAAGTACAGTAAAACACAGTTATGGTGAACACGCTTATAATGGAGTTATTGCTTACAGCGAAGTGATTTTCATTCCCCATGACTTTATTGCATGTTGTAAACTTGAGAGTTATAACGAAATATGCTTATAACGAAGCAAAATTGCCCGTCCCTAGCACTTCGTTAGAGGCGTGTATCACTGTATCAAGAAACTTCAGATGAAATGAATATTATTAGGTATGTGATTTCATTGTTATGTTTTTCTCAAGTGTTTGGTTTCAGTGTTATTGTAAACATTACAGAAATTTAAATTCCACATGTATGTTGGGTGAATGGAGTAAGGTATTCATACCAGGCTAGCAAGTTAAAATGTGCTGATATTGTTATCCGGATGATCTTGGTTAAGACCTATACTAAGCACTGTACAAATGTTTTTTAATTTACAAGTATCTGTACATTTTATACTTGACAATTCCTTTTTAGCTCACAGAGACGAAGTCGGGGGGGGGGGGGGGGGGGGGAACTTATGCTATCCCCCGGCGTCGGCGTCCGGACCTGGTTAAAGGTTTTGGTGCAAGTCCTGTATCTAAGTTATTACTTGTCCTTAATCTTCACCAAACTTGCATGGATGATGCATCTGGATCTACTAATAAACTTGAAAGACTTGGATTTTAGATGCTAAATGAGGTTAAGGTTTTTTGGAGCTGGATAAATTTTTTGGAGCAGGTGCCCTCTGATGATTATATCTTAGTTATTACTGGTCCTAACTTCACCAAACTTGATTGGATGGTGCGTCTTATGATACTGATGCACTTGACAGGCTTGAATGCTGAATCTGAGCTTTTGGATAGTTTTTGGATGCTGGATGAGGTTATGGTTTTAGAGCAGGTGCCATTTGATAGACAAATCTTAGTTATTATTGGTTCAATCTTTATCAAATTTGAATACATGATGCATGTTGTGATTCTGATGCACTCCACAGGCATTGATGCTGAATCGGAGCCATAGGTGTCAGAGGCTGGAGAAGCTTTAGTTTTTTGGAATGGGTCACATGTTGAATAGATAATTGTACCATTTCAAACTTGTATGGTTGATTGAACTATATGAATGAACTGCAGTGGTAGATTCGGATAAAGAGCCTGATCTCCATTATCAAGGATGCGTAAAAAACTTCCTACCTCACTCAAACTTGCTTGATAGATGTGTTTGGTGTTCAATGATATAACATGCTTCCCATTATATAGTATTGTATGATATAATATAATATTGTATGATATGATACAATATTATATCATATGATATATCATTTGTAAAAAATTAATGATGTATCAATTTTTTGTATATTATTATATGATATTGTATCATATGATATTGTGTATATGATGATACAATATTGTAGAATATGTTATTGAATCATAATATATATTATTGTGTCACATGATATTGTATCATATGACTGTATGATATATAATATTCTATCATATGATATGATATTGTATAATTTGAAATTGTATTATATGATACACTATTGTAATATATGATGCAATATTATATCAAATAATATTATATTGTAGTAAATTATATGATATTTTATCAATTTCTTTTGTATACTATGATATGATATTGTATCATATGAAATGGTTATATATAATATTGTGTATATTATGATACAATGTTGTATAATATGATATTGTATAATAAAATATATAATTGTGTCACATGTTATTGTATCATATGATATTGTAATATACAATATTGTATCATATGATATGATATTGTATCTTATGAAATTGTATTGAAAAATAAATTATTGTATCACATGATATTGTATCATATGATATTATATTATATGAAATGATACAATGTTGTATCAAATAACATTGTGTCATATAATACAATAACATAATTTATAAAAACAATATCATACTATATCATACACAATATGATATCATATGTTACACTATTATGTGATATGATATTGTATCTTATGAATCTAAATTTTATCATATATTATGTTATGATATTGTATTACATGTATTATGTGATCAAATACAATAATGTATAATACAATACAATACTGTATCATATTATATGATACAATATCATATCTAAAATTGATATGATACCATGTTTCAATATCATATTGTATCATTATATATAACAGTTTTTTGTTGCATAATATTATATTTCATATGACACAATAGTGTATAGTTACTGTATCAAAGGATGCAATATCATATTTTATAGTTGTGTATTGATAAACATTGTATCTTACAATACTATATAGAATTAACTTATGATTTTCAGACAATTTCTTAACATATAATATACAATATTGTGTCAAACCACACTACAGTATCTTTGAATGTCCAAGATCATTAATAATGATTTTCATATAATATGATAAAGGTAGTCTCAGAAAGGCGATGCCTCGTCACGGTGAGCTTTGTAATCTGTGATTACCTATGTTTTGCCATTTTTTATGAGTTGTATTTTTACAATATGGTAGATATGCACAACTTCTTTATATAATAACCAATCCTCCAGGCTTAGGAAAAGGGACAATGAGTTTGTCCTAATTTTGTGACTTTCAAATAAGTTGTCATTATATTATAAATATGAATAGTTATGCAAATACTTCAATTTTAAGGAGACTGGATGGTCAACAAATTAACCATCAGATCTACTTATAATTTTAAGGTATGATTTGTTTAAGTACAAACTATTATTATGTAAAAAAGAAAAATTCACACTTTTGTCTTTAAAATTTGGGTACTTTCATATATTATTATATATAGCTCTTCTTCCATAGGAGACCATTACAGTCTATAAATGGTAAAACTTATTTAGTACGAACACGGATATAGTGAAATCTCGAATAAACCAAAGTTTTTTTGATTTCCCGGTAAAATTCTTAACAAATCTTTGGAAAATTTATTATGTTACGGTTATAACAAATTCGTATATAACGAATTAACAGATATAGCAAACCGATTTTGAGTCCTGTAGAGGTGAATAATAACGAAATTTAACACTTTTATAATGAATTTCTTTAAAGTTTAAAAAGTTTGCACTACCATTTAACATAATAGTTTGAATGAATTTATTTTCACATAAATTCTTCAATTCACAATCCGATTATTAAATGTATCAAAAGAATGCATTTTCATTCTAAGCCTCCAAGCCTCAGTTAGCAAAAAATTGTGAAAGAAACATGTATATACATGTAATGAATTCGCTATAGTTGATATTATGAATTTGTTATACGGATATAACGAATTACGTATATAACGAAGTAAATCCATTGGTCCCTAGGACTTCGCTCTACTGTACGGTTATTTACTACTGTGATTGGTTGGTTTTAAATGTCACAGAATATGATATTCCTGTATGTTGTCTGCATCAAGAATGCATTGTATTGGATAAGAGGTTTCTTTTACCAGGTTGATCAAATATTTCAGGGCCTTTATTGAAGGAAATGAGAGAAAACATGAACAACAGATCCAGCAAGGGTAATTACACAGGACCCAAACTCTACATGTTCTCTGGGGTAAGAACAAACCACAGTTTTAAATACCACTTTTATAAAGAACTGAAAAAAATAATCGTTATTTTTTCAAGCCAAAAAAATGGATATTATATAATTAAGATTTGAAGTTTTGAAAAAGGGGAATAACTCAATTTATTTTTTACATACATTGTCAATTTAATTACGGTTTTCTACCCCTTTTCAAAAGGCAAACGAAATTAATTTATTGATTAATGTGTTTTATTGCCTTATTGTTAGTTTGGCATCAAGAATTTGTATTTTTAACATTTAAGCATGACTTTCCTGTGTAAATTTTCCTTCATGTAAAATAAAATGTTGATGTTCATTAAAAGGGATTACAAAGGCCAATGTAAGCATTTGTTATCAAGACTATTTACTAATTTAATTAATATACTGCAGCATGACACGACAGTTGCGGCTTTACTGAGTGCCCTAGGTCTATACAAGGATATCCCCTCCAGTCCTGGGTATGCAGCCTGTGTCATGTTGGAACTGTACAAGACTGAGGATTATTACTATGTGGAGATTCATTATAAAAACAACCATCAAATGGAGTCCAATGCCTCAACCATCCTTAAACTCAAAGGTTAGTTCATTTGATACTGTAAAATGAATAGAAGTAAACTTAGTTTCTAATACTGTGGAATCATTTTTATTCATAGGGGTCAATGTTCGTGGCCAGCCAAAATTTTCCTGGTTCATGGGGACGTAATTTCGTTGGTAGCAAGTTCCGGATGATTTTAATAAGTATTTAACAAGTGCTTGTATATACATTCATGGGGATGTAAATTCGTGGGCAAGGGTTATCCACGAAAGCCACGAACATTGGTCCCCATGAACAATAATGATTCCACAGTACATGTAGTTTGTCCTTAAAAATGGTTAGATCGGTTGATTCTGTAAAAGTAATGAAACAGAATTTTTGAAACTGCCCCTGTAAAAACTGAATGGTCAGTTCATTTGATATTGTGAATTTGAAAGCAATTGTAGTACTGTAAAATCTAAGGTTGATTTTAAAATCAATACCTTTACCTCAATTGCTTGCTAAGATTATGCTGATGATACAGTGGTCAGTTAATATTACTTATTAGTTAAGTTGAAATAAAAGCTTAATAGAAAACAATTGAAAATAATATATAATATATTTAAAAGATTATGTCCCATTTATGTTATCAATTATCAAAATAAATATTGATGAATAATACTATCTGAAACATATGATGCCCATTTTCATCAGTCGAATGTGGCATTTAGTTTCTTTAAAGCTAGATTTTGCATATGATGACAACTTTTCTTTAATTTTGTATCATCAATATTTGATGCTATGTCTGAGGCTAAAAATGATAAAGTTTCAAAATTGTTGACTATAGAGACAATTATTAGGGGAAGCATTTTTTGTGAGACTATCAGAAACCCAAGACGCCAGGATATCATTTGATGATATGGTCTTTTTTTCTGTGTGAAAAAGAGAATCGGAAACCCTGACCCCAGAATATCATTTGACTCTGTGAAAAATTCATGAATTTCCCAATATTAAAAAGTATGTCTGACTCCTTCCTTAAGTTGGTTCTGTAAAAATAAGTTTAATTCATTCAACCTTTAACCTCAACCCAAGAAAACTACAGATTGGTGTGAGAGATGAGTTTTGTAAGGCAGTTGCCTCTAATCTTATGATATTTTTTCACTAATCAATATTAGTTGGTTTAAAGTATGCTCTGTGGTTAGTTCAGATGATATTGTTAACTCAAGTTAAAAGTCAAATGATACTGTAAACTCAAGTGACAGGTCAAATGATACTGTAAACTCAATAACAGGTCAATTGATACTGTTAACTCAAGTGACAGGTCAATTGATACTGTTAACTCAAGTGACAGGCTAAGTGATACTGTAAACTCAACTGACAGATCAGTGACAGGTCAAATGATACTATAAACTCAAGTGACAGGTCAACTAATACTGTTAACTCAAGTGACAGGCTAAGTGATACTGTAAACTCAACTGACAGATCAGTGACAGGTCAAATGATACTATAAACTCAAGAGACAGGTCAACTGATACTATAAACTCAAGAGACAGGTCAACTGATACTGTTAACTCAGTGACAGGCTAAGTTATACTGTAAACTTAACTAACAGATCAATTGATACTGTAAACTCAAGTGACAGGTCAATTGATACTGTAAACTCAAGTGACAGGTCAAGTGATACTTTAAGCTCAACTGATAGGTCAAATGTTACTTTAAACTACACTGGCAGGCTAAATGATACTGTAAACTCAACTGACAGATCAGTGACAGGTCAAATGTTACTATAAACTCAAGTGACAGGTCAACTAATACTGTTAACTCAAGTGACAGGCTAAGTGATACTGAAAACTCAACTGACAGATCAATGACAGGTCAAATGTTACTATAAACTCAAGTGACAGGTCAACTAATACTGTTAACTCAAGTGACAGGCTAAGTGATACTGTAAACTCAACTGACAGATCAGTGACAGGTCAAATGTTACTATAAACTCAAGAGACAGGTCAACTGATACTGTTAACTCAGTGACAGGCTTAGTGATACTGTAAACTCAAGTGACAGGTCAATTGATACTGTAAACTCAAGTGACAGGTCAAGTGATACTTTAAGCTCAACTGATAGGTCAAATGATACTGTAAACTACACTGGCAGGTCAAGTGATACTGTAAACTCAACTGACAGGTCAAATAGTATTACCTGGTAAAAACACAAAAGTCAGTTTAAACAATATTTAAACTAAAAAGTCAGTACAGATGGTATTATTTACTCAAACGTAAGTTCAAAGGATTTTGTAAAATTGAGTGACAGTTTAAACAATTCTGTCAACTCAAAGGATTTTTCAGATGCTCTAAACTCTATGTTTAGTTCAAATTATATCTTTAAATACATGTACTGGTGCAACATCATGTACATAGATCAATTCAGTCAATGCCGTAAAAATTTGATTAATTTGATTAAAACTTTTAGATTTTTCAAATTATAAAAAACTACCCAGTACATATAGAAAAAAATTCTTTGGTGGATCTGAATGGTTATTACATATAACCGACCAACCAGCCTCTTTATAATGGAATGTTTTGATCTCTTGTGCTGTAGGATGTGAGAAGAAGTGTAAACTAGAAAAGTTCCTATCGCTGACTAACACAGCAGTTCCTAAGGACTGGAAAAAGGAGTGTTACACTCATAAACCACCGAGCAAATCCGGCATCCACTTGTCCACATGTAAGTACCCATGCAGGAACAATGTTCAAACTTTAAGCTTAATTTAAGGACATTTTGTGGATTATTTTACAGCAACATAAGCTGCATTTTTAATGTCAGAAAATTTAATGTGCAAAAATTGTACGTATTTCTGAAATGTCAGAAATAGCGAAAAATGACAATATGTATCTGATTTATTAACATTTTATAATCATTTTTGTGGGAAGAGATATTAATGGAGACTCAGATTCAAACAAATTACTTAATTGTTATCATGTGCAGAAAATTTATGGCTTTAAATTCCAGAGTACAGAAATTTTACTTTCGAAAAATAATGTTAAGATTTGTTTTAATCCCATTTACCATCAAATATTTCAAGTTTCATCCAGAATTATGATTATGGCATAATTTTGTAGCTAAAAGAATTCGAATAAAAAACCAGATCCTTGACCATTATTTGTTCCAATAAAATTATCGGCTGTTTTATAAATTATTTCCTCTTTGAAAGTATATAAAGAATGCTTTCTAATGATTCTATTTCAATGATTTCCCTCAGAATATTCTTCTTTCTTCAAAATATAGGTCTGTAACATTTTAATCCAATTCATAAAATTCGTATTTCTGCACATTTTTGAGTATGGTCTCCATATACCGAAAAATGGCAGATCCTACAGGATTTCGAAAGTTGCATCTTCTTTCTGAGAGGTGATTTTAAACTGTAAAAAAAGAAAAAAATCATCGGACGAGAGCTGTGGTGAAATTTTAACCTTCTCCTTCTTCAAAAAGTGTTTACCATTAATATTAGAAGTGTGTGCTAGCGCGTAAAATGTTGTTAATAAGATAAACCTAACGGATTCTTGAATTAAATCTTGCTACCTCATACATGTAACATCTTTCTAATTTTTTCAACACTAGACCTTTGTTGATACACCAAGTAAGAGAACAGCCTTTCTTTTTGAATAGAGATTTGATCCACAAGACCACTTCTTTTGAAGAAGATGGCATACAACATTGTCTTCGTGCTCTGGTATATCCCTGCTATCCCTGAGCATTTTAATCTTTTCATCAACCACATCTATTTGTGAAATTTTCTTAGTGGTTCAATGTAATAAATCCAAGTTTCGTCACCAGTTAGAAATTCAGACAAACTTCCATTATCACCTTTTTTTATTTTTTAAAACTACTTATAGCTGTTTGGATATTCTTACACACTCGTTTTTGTTCTTCTGTTAAAAGAAAAATGGGGTATCCATCTGTTTCAACCAAATTCTCCAAAAAAAACTTATTATAATACACAGCAAAATGTGTAGTTAACACTACTTTTTTGCAGTCTCTGTAGGTTTTTTTAAAATGGGGGGGGGGGGGGGGTGTTATAAGACCAAGGTTTATTGAATTACTTGTACATTTACCATCATTGATAACTTTTCATGAAACCTTTAATTTTTTCCAGCTGAGATCATCTCAATAGTGATGGCAGTGGTACTTATTGTGACTTTGGTGTGCCTGATCGTGACCTGTGTAAAACTCAAGCGAACGACCAGTGAAGGCTACAAGACCTTTGTCAACATGTAAAAGTCTAATTCTCACGGTACAGATTTTGCCCTATAAATATTCAACTGGACATTGCCCTCAGGACTACAGAATACATTCACTGTTAATTATGTCGTTCTTGAAAAATAAAAGTGTGAATTCAGAAAAAAATGGACGTAGTTAATGAAGGAACATGGTTAAGTTGTTATTTTATTTGGTTATAGAATTGAGATTCAAAGTATATTTCAGGTTTTTTTCTGTGAGTAATATTTTATTTAATTAATGTAGATTAACAACGAATCAGATGTCTGAGTGCTCACTAAATGCAAGCATTATTATACCAATTTCTATACTTATGTTTTGATAAAAATGAGTTATTAGAAGGTTATAGTAAATCAATTACACGTATATAAGATTAGATTTGTTATTTTTGCAATGCAAAGTAACAATTAAAATGTATATCTTTAATAAGTTGGATAAATGTGTTATTTTTACATGATGAATAGCATACGTGTTCATTAAGAATAGTAATCTCCCAAATAAGAGAATGTTCAGGTTCTTAAATAGTTTGGTACTGAAACCAAGAATATGTTTGATTGTATATTACAATTATGTAGCCATTTGAACAAAAGCTATTAAATATTTTGAAATGATTATAGTTTTACAAATTAAGATATAGATATGATGCATGTCTTACATCTACACACATTATCGTAAAAGTGTTCTAAGTAAGAAATGTTTGAATTTGATTCTGTGTGTGTGCCTTGTTTGTCGGTTAATTGTTTACACTAATATTACCAGTTACATTATTTAATCCATAATAATCTTGATATTGTATATTGACATGAATATTAAATCACAATGGAATTTAGCTTAATTGACATATTGATGAATGTATTGTTAATAATGTGATCAAAAGTGTGTGTTGTCAGATTGTATGGTTTAATTTATCTGAGAGTGCATCTATCACATGCTTAATACATCACTCCCTCTGAGTTCAAATAATATTTTAATAAATTAATCATACTAGGTTTCTGAATTAATTGTATGATTACCCTATTTTTTAGAACGTTTTGATGGATATTGTGTAGATGTTCTTGCTTTGTCAAAATTTATTTCTATTAGGAGTATGCAAATTATATGCATTCTAGAAAGGAAGACCATATGTACATACAAAAACAATATTTAAAAAAGAATGCATTTTCATTTTTTTTCATGGCTTTGCGTAATATTGACACTTCAAGACTAATCAAATTTGTCTATATAAAAGGCAGATTTATGGTTTGAAGAAAAAAAATTCCGGATAACTTAGAGTTATCGAACATTGCTGAGGATCGGAGATCGTTAAGGACTCTTTTCAATTTGCATGCACATATCATTTTGATACCAGTGTACTAACCATACTATACTTTTAAACGAATGTCGATATGTTTGCATTTGCTTAAATTCTGTGAATTATTCATATACATTGGATGACCATTCCTTGAAATTGTTGTATACAGTTAATTGATTTTTTTTAATTTTGTGAATAACAATTTGATATTCATAATATTATTTTTTTCTCTATGAAACGAAATGAAATAGAGGGCTTATTATAATTCAGTGTCTGTAGAGGAATGTTAATTTGACAAAAAATTTGTTAAAAGTTTTTTGGGTTTTTTTTGTTGTAAATTTATATTTATAAATGTTTTTGTATTTTGTTTCACTGGACTTAATTAAGTCTAAAGGAAATAATCGACATTATTGTTGAAACAAGTTTTGTGAATTTTAATTCAGTTGGAATAAATTAATGGGTTTTTTGTGTAAATTGTATTTCTTTTCTTTGTGTATTTTCTTCTTAATGGTGTTCATATGTTTAACTTCTCTTCATTCATGTTATTCTATAGGGATATTGCAATATCAAGGAGAGAATACATAATCTTTAGTTTGACAGGCAGTCCTTAACGGTAAATTAGTAGTTAATTTGATACATAAACTCTTGTGAATTATCCTTTGTATTATCTTTCACACTGAATACATTTTTCCATTCAGTTAATAATTGGTATGTGTCCTTTGTTGGAGTAATTGGCTTTAACATGTTTTCAGAAAGAATAGATTAAAGGTATTTAATGGGTGTTTTTTACATTGATGCATGCATGTTTTTAATACATATACATGTAAAGTTAGTTTTCTCTTTGAATTTTTTTTTAAATATTGGTGATCACGTTTTAAGATGCACGCTAAAAAATTAATGTTTCAATCTTGTTATTTTAGCATTGAATGATTCATTTTTGACGTCGTCGTGTCAATAACTGCCGTCAGCTGAGCAGACATATTGAATAACGCGCGTTAGCGCGTTATGATAATTTGTCTGCTCAACTGACGGCAGTTATTGACACGACGACGTCAAAAATAAATCATTTAATGCTTATATTTACATTCCGTTACTGATGAAATCAATTATTTACTTAAATAAATCGATAAAAATTGCAGATCACGGAGGGAGTAAATTAGTAACAGCAAGAACAGCTGTTGTATAAAAACCGGTTTAAACTGGTTATCGCATAGACTGTTGAGTTGAGATCGATGAGCATGTAAATATAATCCATGAAAAACAATTCTTCAATTTTGCTTTTAACAATAAAATCCGCTTTTTGTTGAATAATTGTAAAACATGGTGTTTTGACAACATGTATGAAATATATTTTTAACAGATAACATAGAAATCAATGTTTGGGAACTACTTATGTGAATCACATATAAATTCATACGCAGTGATTAGTTGTTGCATTTAGAGGCATTTAAAGATCACAGAATTTAATGGATACACACAGTAGAATGTAAATATAAGAAAATAAAGCGATGAAAAATGTAGACAATTGTTACTGTTACAAATGGCCAACTGATTTGACCTGTTTCGAATGTAAATACTTATCTCTATAAATGCTATGTCTTAATGAATTTTGATGTATATAAATGAAAAAAAAATGTTAATACTTTCCAGGGTTTTTTTTTTATAAAAATGTATAATGTACTACGTAAATACATATTTCATACATTGATTGGTTTTGATTTGATTTAAAGAAACTGAACTGAACAAAAATAACTTGACATTCGAATAACGTGATAAAAGTATTATTCATATCAAAACAACAAAACAAGATTATCAACAGTTTCGATTGAAGTCATTATTTCGTAAGTTCTGTGGTCGATACAACGACTTTGTCAGCTAATATGATTTTCCGCTAGGTCGAATGCTGACTGACATTTTTACATATTTATTGTTAGGCCATTATTAATCACCGAATTATCTACAGATTTTTCCGTTTTCCCAAATACGACAAAGAGCACACGGCGGTTGTGACTGGTCAGCAGAGGATGCTCACTCCTGCATGGCACCTAATCCTACCTTTTATTATTTAGAGGTCCTTGTTTGCTCTGCTCCTGTTTTGTACCTTTCCTTTGAACTTTTTGAACACTGTTCGTTATTACCACATTTTATTATCAACCATCGAAATGAAAATTAAAGTGAGAGATCGAGGTACATTTTATTAATATTTTTATCTTCCTCCTTGGAATATGATATAAGAGTTGAAATGATTTACAATCTTCGGGTTGTTCACTTCCTTATCCTTTGTGATTGGTAGAAAATACATGTAGCCGATGTCAAAATTTACGGTTATTTCATTGGTTGAAATGCTGTTTAGCGCGAGGGAGATAATTTTCGGATGACTATTTTCTTGCGACTTACAGTTTTCTAAGATTTCCAATCCTAAAAAAGAGATTAAACCACAAAAATATGATAAAACTGTTATGAATGAAATTGGCTCTTTATTTTTCAGTAAATAGAACAAATTGACAGCAATATTCTTCATTAATTTTCTGTTGGAAAGATTTATTTCTTCTTCCATTTGAAATCTGTTTTGTGCAAATACTATTGCTAATACATAATCTTTAAAACAAATGTTGCAAAACTGCAATGGGTTATTTTACTTAAACTGTTTGTTTTCTCTGTTGTCAATTACTTTTGTTTTGTTTAATCAACACGTCCTACCTAAGATATATACTTCCCTACTATACTCGACACAAACTAACAAGCATGTGGTATCTCATTTAATATCATTACAATTTTTCAACTTGTCCATTTAAAAAAAACAACACTTTTAAGATGGTATGAGACACCTCCATATTGTGACGTACTTCCTATCAAAATAATAAAATCAAGTATAATTTTATATACATGTATCTATGAACCCCCCCCCCCCCCCCCCCCCCCAATTGTTACCTAACAGCTAAGCGTACTGGGTTTCAGCGTTAGCAACGATTCTGTAAATCATAAGTTCGAATCTCGCTGGGCCTTGGACAATTTTTCCCTTTTCAAATATTTCTTAAACATATATTTTGGTCAAATTTTGTAAAATCTGAAAATGTTAACACTGTGAAAGTATTTTGATTATAATGTACTTTTATCCACATCAATATCAACATGTGCCCCATACCACTTAAAAAAATTGTTAATGCATGGCATATAGAGTAACAAGAAATTCATCATTTAATTTTGAATTATCTTAAATAAGATAATTTTCTTTGATAACTTATTCCTGTTTAGAGATTGTTTAAAAGACGGTAAAAGCTATACTTGCCTGATGTATCTGTTGAACAAGGCTGTGGTCATTCGTTATCAAACACATTTTGTCCCGTACTTTCGATCACCCTGAATAACGTTTACTAAAGTGATAAATAAATTAAGGCTGCAAATATTTTCTCATGGCTTTACGCAGTTTAGAGAATGTAATTTGCACAAAACTTATATCACATACATTTTGCTGTGACTAGGCATCTGTAGACGTTTTCAATATCAAACATGAAATTCATTTCTAAATCAAAACTGTTTTAGTTTAAAGACAATTTAATTAATTAATAACAAAAAGAATTTAGTGAAATTGATATTTTATTTACAAAATTGTTTTACGACACAATAAAAATTTGAATATAACTTATCAAATGCACACGTATAGTAAAATACAATAGAAACTAATTTAGAACATACACGTATCATACAACTAAATTACACTTTTGATCTATATGTATGAATAACTAAAGAATGTAATATCCGTTTTGTTAATATAGTTATGTAATTAATATGAGAAACAGAAGAAAATGTAGAGTCATAGCAATTCTTTTGTTCCACATTTACCTGAACATGACTTGTATATCAACAGTAAAATATAAAACTAAATAGGACTAAGAACGCGGGGTAGTCAACAAATTATTCATCATATCTACCTTACATTACTTTCTTATGTCAATTCCTTTGTTCTACATTTACCTGAACATGACTTGTATATCAACAGTAAAATATAAAATTAAATAGGACCAAGAACGCTGGGTAGTCAACAACTATTCATAATATCTACCTTACATTACTTTTTTATGTCAATTCCTTTGTTCTACATTTACCTGAACATGACTTGTATAACAAAGTAAAATATAAAATTAAATAGGACTTAGAACGCTGGGTAGTAAACAAATATTCATCATATCTACCTTACATTACTTTCTTATGTCAATTCCTTTGTTCTACATTTACCTGAACATGACTTGAATATCAACAGTAAAATATAAAATTAAACAGGACTAAGAACGCTGGGTAGTCAACAACTATTCATCATATCTACCTTACATTACTTTTTTATGTGTTAAGTGAATAAAAAGTTCATGTATTTTAGCTTTAAATTTTGATTATCTTCCATATCTTTGTACATAGCTCTTCTTTTCAAGGAGATTAATAAAGTCTTAAAATGGCAACGATCACCCAGCCCTCATACAGCTGGTTGGTCCATGGTAAAGCATACTCTATTGACGCTGTAAATATTAATATGCATTTACACAGTGTATTGGGATCATGCAGCTTACGAATGTGTGTAGTCTTGTAGAATGATGAATACGATTGTGACAATCGCTAGTACATGTTTAATAAATTGTATTCTATATACAAGAGGAGGCTGAGCGTTACTTGATCAATTTACTTTTGCAATCACGGTTATCTTTTAGATTGACCATATACATGTATCACTTGTATTCTGTTACTGCTTTGATTAATTTCAACATCCTGTGTATTCAAGCTTCTTCTGAATTTTCTTTGTTTGGTCAATTCTCGTTTACTCTCTCTAGGCTTTATTAAAATGATAACGTAATGCTAGAGATGAACAATTTTGAATGAGTTGATCTTCGGCTGCCATTGTTATTATTTAAGGAATAAGGATTCATTCTTTGAGTATTATAATTTGATGAAATACAGTCGGGATAAGCAAATCCAATAAAGCTCACATTAGTGCTCAATGAATGATTCTTTATTACTTATATACTTGTAAATAAGTAATAAGGAATCATTCATTGAACATTATGAGGTGAGCTTTATATATACAGTGTTTATAATTTTTAGCAATTTTACGATTAAATATTAAGATGTATCGAACTATACATTACAAAATCAATTTGTGTGATATCATAGACAATGACATTGAAAAACGTAAATATTTCATATTAAATAATGTATAACACGAAATGAAGACATCGATTACATTTAAACATAACTTCACAATGGTTTATTTTGTTATCAAAATGTCAAAATGCATTGTGCGTATCATATTCAAATTTCGCGTTAAATCAGGATCAGTGTACAAATTTGAGCGTTAAAAAAAGTTTAATTTTTTTAGAATGCCAAAATGTCTTGAGAGTATCGTTTTCAATTTCAATTTCTTGCTTCAAGTTAGATCGGTATACATATTTTGTCGAATTTGATTGGGTTAAGATTGTATACGATTGTTTTATATGTTTACAGATTTTAAGGGAAATTCGTGTACAGTGGTTAAATGGGTTTTGTATAATTTATTTTCGTTTCCGCAATTTCAGAAGATTGCAATTTGCTGCACATTTTGCTTATCACAATCTTTTCAACATCAATATTTATTTGTTATATAGTTTCTTGTTCATTTTTTCTATTTTGTGATACATGTATACATGTACCTTTATTTTGTGTGGCGTTGGTTTCAATGGTTTCGTCGTCTTGTTTATAATTACAAAACATCCTTTTCAATGTCTTCTTGAATTCTGATATTTTGAAATAATAAACAATAGGATTTATAACGGAGTTCAAAACAGCGAATGCAAAAGCTAGGAAGAATAGAGTTTTGTATTTTTCGTGGTCAAGATTGACCATATTAAGATAGGCAAATGGACCTGAAAATAAAAAGAGAGCTACAAGAAGTATTGTGACCAGCTTCATTGAATCTATGATTTTTTTGTTGGTTGATCGGTTTGGTTTGCTGTTGTCTGTGTTCGAGGATTTCAAACACGTAGATGACCTTTCCAGATATCTTGCTCTTAAGCTTTGCATTGCTAAACAGTAAAATACCAGAGTAGCAATTATGAAACTAATTATGATTGCTGTAAAAAACAAACGTATCTCAAAGAGTCTGCCCCCAAACACAATACCGTGATAGCACAAACCCTTGTTTGCACCTACTGGCGAAACAAAGGCTGAGACCGATGCAATTAAGAGGACCCACCCGGTAAAACAGACAAAATATTTCCGTTTGTTTTTGAAAAAGATTTCACCACATTCATTTTTGGAAAGAACCAAGAACCGATGAAGACTTATTAATAAAGATTGATAGAGTGATATAAGCAAACAAGAAGGTGCTAGCACGGTAACGACGATGCAAACAAGGCCATTGATCCATCTGAAAAGCAATCGCAATCCTCCGATACATGTGACACACCCTAAAACAAAATCGTTAAAAGCAAGACCAAAAATTAAAGTAAGGTAGACATTTTTTCGCAAATTGGAATCTTTACAGACTGTTAACACTAATCCATTTAAAAGCATGACTACAAACCCAACAAAGACTAAACACAGTGCGCTGTAGTTTCGCCCCGTCACAGCTTCATTCGTTTCTGTGAAGTTACTCCGGTTTGAATTTCTAGTATCGTTCTTCAGTATAAGGTCACTGCACATTACCTGGATACCAATGCCAGAATCTAATTTTGTTTTGTTTCTTATTTTAACTTGGCCTGACTTTAAACATTGTAATTCTGTAAGTGTTTCATTGATTGTTGGGGATATGTTTTTGTCAAACCTTTCAAGAATAGAGATGTTTGCGACCTTTGAAGCAATATTTGTAACGTTGTCAAAAGCAATTTTATTACCATTTTGAACATCCTTTAAGTACGCTTGGTTGTTTTTCAAAGCTAATGTCTGGTCTTCATGAGATGAATTAGTAGAATCAGGAATGGCAGTGCCACCTGCTTTAGGAGACACTTCGGGTAATGATTCATTAGGAAGAAACGCTTCTTCTTTTAATTTGTCTGCTGATGTTAATTGTCCGAAATCTTGTCTTCCTGAATGTATTGTTGTTTCTGCTGTTTTGATTGTTGTTAGTGTTCTTTTTGCTGGGGGTTTTAGACTTGACAAGGCATATCGTGATGGTTCTGTTATGATAATCGTCATGATTATTTGTGGTTGGTTTGTTACTACTGAGGTTGTCTGCTGCTGCGAGGCGCTCGACTCCCTCTCTGTCGTTGTTGTTGTTGCTGATGTTGTTGCTGTGGTTGGTGGGATTCTTAGACTGGACAAGGTATATTGTAATGGTTCTGTTGTTAAGGTTGTCTGTTGTGATGCAGTTGACCCCCTTTCTGTTATAATTGTTGTTTCTTGTACTGGATAGTTTGGATTGGACAAGATATGATCTCTTGGATCGGTTGTACGTGGCGGGCTTTGAGTTGGTGTTGTGTCATATATTGTTGTATGTTGTAAGCCTGGATGTGTCGTACTTGTCTTTGTCTGCATCGATGAATAGCTAAGAGACACATTCAATATCAATATCATCAACGGAGGAGTTGTTATCGATTTCATGGTACAATTTCGAACGAAGAAAAACCTGTAAATTGGAAATTAGATTTGATTCTCTTTTTTCGATTCTATAATGTTTTTTCTGTACTAATGCATGAACATTCCCCTGGCTTTATCTTTTTTCTACTTCAGTATATTTATACAGATTCAATTGTATTTTCCATTGTTCTGTGTAATTGTAATATGAAACATGTTATAATGGTAAGTAAACGGCATGTGTTATTATCATCAAACACAATTATTTCAATAACTGTAAATTGAAACACTTAGTCCATCTGACCTATATGTATAGATATCCGTCTTTTTCAATAACGTACAAATAGTCCACAATAAAAAGGACGTATGTTTAGATTAGATGACTCATTGGTATCAAATAAACATCGACGGGAGTTATGTCTTTGCTTTGAATAAACAGCAGATTTCCGTTAATACAATCCGAAAACAGGAGCAGGAGGAAGAAATTCTATTCCAGGGCGCTTTTTCCCCCTGGAGGGAAACACTGTACTGATTTTTTTGAAGGAGAAATTAATATGCTGGGGCGCTTTTCTCCCTGGGGGAAATTGAAATTGAGCCCGTTTTTTTCCGGTGGGAAGCTAATGAGTCGAAATTCATAATAAGACACCGGTTTAAAGAATAATCAGCTAAATCAAGTAATAGACTATTTAATGTATAATTTTTATTTTATTTATTCACAATGAGATTGAATTTGATCAGCCGCAAAACACATTTTGTTTTGTTCTACCTGAAAATGTAATAGGTGAAAATTCTTTTTAAGGGGCATGGTGACGATTAATTTGGTCAAAATTTCTTTTTCCGTTCTTTATTTTTACAATACTTCACAAGCCATTTCTAACAGTCAACCAAATATTGAGTGCCAGTCGTCGAGTTAAAAGCGAGATCCCGAGCTCACAATTCTTTTTCATGCAAACAAGACTCAGGTGATGTTTATGTAAAACTGAATCGCAGTCCTAAATACTAGTCCTGTGCGTCAAGGAAAAGTTAATATGGTATGATGTTGTTGGTGTTATGTAATGATGCCATATTACTTTTCTTTATCATCATATCATCCCTTTTTCCAACATTCCCTTTTTAATACTTCTAATTCCGTTATCTTTTTGTAACATATATCTAGAAAAACTGAAATGCACATACATTTAACAGTTTTTACTATGATAAAATTTACGTAATACACACAAAGAGAGAGAGAGAGAGAGAGAGAGAGAGAGAGAGAGAGAGAGAGAGAGAGAGAGATACGATGTTCATCGACATAAAAAGCAGATTCGATATATTATAAGCTGCATAGAGGAAAATTCGGGTTGACATGCTGTGGAGCTAAAGACCTGCAGCCAATAAAATGTGTGAAACAAAAAAAAAGTCGTGAGAAACTTCTTCGTTAATATGTTTTTTTTGTGAATAGGGGTTAATCATTTAAATAAAAACTCATGACGGGATTTGGACTTGGATCGTTTTGTTGTACATTTCCTATACTTGAATGTACATTATGGGGGGGGGGGGGGGGGTAAATGTAGCTTATAATCTCCTCGTCTTTACTTTTCAGCTAGGAATATTTAGAATGACATTTTAAAAAATTAAGATCTATATCCGAAATGTGTTACTGTAAACCAACTTTTATTCGCGACCGAGAAATTTTTGCGAGGGTCGCGAGAGCATCGTCGTCGCGAATATTTCTCGCCGCGAACGAGCCCTTGTTGTATATTTTTAATAACAACACAGGTCTGTATAAGGCTTACTCGCGAAAATTTGTCGTCGCGAACCAGTTTGTGTCCAGTAAATCGCGAAATAATGTCGTCGCAAATAAAAGTTGGTTTACAGTATCTATTCATACTCGCAGTTCGTGAATCTGTAAGACCAGGTTGTTCTAAATATAAAAATAAGCGTTTTATATTTGAGCATTTTTGAAAAGACATTTACCAATACAAAAACCATTGTTGGAAACCCAAAATCAGTAGAGAAATGAGTTCGAGCTTTTAAGACTGTCCAAAGATTTCTGACGATGACACATGTATTTAAACATTTTAATTCTCATCTTTTTATGTAGTGTATGTTATTTATTAATTTTATTACATAGTTAAATTCATAACAACAAAGTTTACGTACGTTTTTCTTATGTACACAATAAATGAGACTTTTTGCAGAATAGTGAAATACTCTGCCTCAATTTACAAGTAATAATAATAAGTATGGGAGAGGAAGTAAATGGGATTGATTTTTGCAAATTCCGGCCTTTTTTTTAACTGTTAAACCTTTTTTTCATTTTATACATTACACTTCTGTGTATTATATACTGTTGATGTTCTACAAGTAAATATAATTACATCAACTCAGTATGATTCCCTATATTTCTTATGGAAATTAATTGTATTTCTCAGCTGTATAGAAACTGACAGGACTGAATTCTACACGATCCAGTTCTAACTAGTTTATCGATCGGTCGAAACATTCAGCAACCTAAGAAAAATCAAGGACTGCACGAAATAATTCTAATGGTGTCAGACTGAAATTCCCATATATGAAAACTTGGCTAAGACGATTTAGCTGGGTTTTTTTTTTCATCTAACGTACTGATGTACATTAACAATAATTTAGTTAATTTAACTTACTTTTATTTACTTTCAATTTATTAATTTGTTAAAAGAAAGATGTAAATATAAACAATAAAATGCTTTCTTTGATGATTCATGCGGGTTATGAAGGTAGCGAACATTACAGAAAAAAATACAATAAGTGTAAATTTCTTTCTGTCTCTGAATAAGTTATATCTGTTTATTTTTTTTTCAATGCTTTGTAATGATTTCCAAAAGAAACAAAAATAAAAAAAATTAAAATAGAAAAAAAACAACAACATCGCTTTAGATCATTAATGAATTAGACCGTTAAAATATTTAAAACAAATCTTACCTCGTTTAAACGACCCTGTTAGTTGGTACTTTCCTACATCCCGGATCCCTGATCCTACAAGAAGCAGAATGAGATGTGTTTAAGTAAGTATATTGTTTTTCTTTCTGCTTACTTCAGACCGTGCGGGCAAAGATGGTGAGATGTAACAATCTGTTGATACTTTTATGTATAAGAGATAGGCACCCGCATAAGATGTTGACCAATAGAAACACGTGACCCTTTTATACGTATTAAATAAAAAAAAAAGTCGCTGTTCATTTTTCCTTTTATTTGAGATATAATAATTTACATGTACATATATCAACCCACGTGTTTTGCCTGGCAATTTTTCCATGATACACGTTGTTGTTTAAAGATGTACAAATTTTTGTTATCAGTTACATTTACCCCATGTAATGAAGAAACGATTTCCATCTCATAATGCATTTCATATACATGTATAATAATATCTCAGAATGTCAATTCTCTAAACACGTTATGTTGGTATATTTTTAAAAAAAATTATGATTCCATACAGACAATATAGTATCCAGTAATACCTCCTTACCCTCATAACCTTCATGCATGCCGGTGTATATACAGGAACAGTCATCGCTTAGCTTTAGTACATCTTTCATTCGAACAATGATAACAACACTTACGTACAAAAAGAAATCTTAGTTTATATTAAAGGTGTATCAATGATGTATCAATGTGTACAATTTTATATGATATAATTGGACATAAGATAATAATCTGCCTGTTTAAAAACCCTAAGATATTGAAATAGCTATAGCTTCTGTTCTATATGCTATTTCAATTTTAATTTTTCACTCAAACCATAAAGCGGTTCATGCGAAACATATAAATTAATATTACAACTACTAATGAACCTCCGTGCGATGTTTGTTCATGTTCATGTGAATTCTCCGGGGATAACTTTATCATTGTTGTGGGAAGAGATATTAGAGACTTAGATTCAAACAAATTACATTATTGCTGTCATGTGCAGAAATTTTTTAGCCTCAAATTGCAGAGTACAGAAATTTTACTTTTGAATAAAAAAAGTTAAGATCTGTTTTAATCCGATTTACCATAAAATTGTTCAAGTTTCATCAGCTATAGAATTATGAATGTTGCAAAATTTTTTAGCTAAATTAATTTGGGGAAAACATACAACTCCAAAATCATCAGGGCTTTCAATAAATCATGTTCTATATGTTTGGAAGTAAACAAGGAACGTTTTCTAATGATTCATTTTAATGATTCCCCTCAGAATAGTCTTCTTTCACCAAAATACAGGTCTTTAACCTTTTAATCCAATTCACAAAGGCGTTTTCTACTCGTTTTAAGGTATGTTAATTATTCATATTCTGAAATATGGCAGATCCTACAGAATTTCTAGTTTGTTTTTTTTTTTTAAAGTTTAAAATCACCTTTCAGGATGAAGATGCTTCATCCTGAAAGGCATTTTTAAACTTAAAAAAAGATCTCCAGGTGAAAGCTCTCTGGTGAAATATTAACCTTATCTTTCTTCAAAAAGTGTTTTACTATTCATAATTGAATGTGTACTGGAGCGTAAAATGCCGTCAATAGGTTCTTGAATTTAATTTTGTTTCCTCATAATTTTAATTATTTTTAATTTATTTTTAATTATTTTTAAACATTTGACCATTGTAGACACACCAAATAATAGAACATCCTTTCTGAATAGCCACAAGACAACTACATGTACTATTGAAAAAAAAAATGCATACAACACTTCCCCGCATAATCACCGGTGAGAAATTCAGACAACCTTCTATCATCACATTTTTTGTAATTTTTTAAAATTATATATAGTAAGGATCTTCTTACATGCTTTTATGTCAAAATATGGAGTATCCATCATGCATCAATCTGTTTTAGCCTCGTTCCGCCAAAAACGCTAAATATAATACCCAGCCAAATATATAGTTTACATAACTTCATCGCAGTCTCTGTGATTTTTTTTAAATAGGGGAGAGAGGAGAGGGAGATAACTGTTAGATCAAGATTTATTGAATTATTTGTACATTTACCATCATCAGTGATAACTTTATTACGAAATCTTTATTTCTCTTTTAGCTGAGATAATCTCAAAAGTCTTTGGTGTGCCTGATCGTGACCTGTGTAAAACTCAAGCGAACCACCGGTGAAGAATACAAGACCTTTGTCAACATGTGAAAGTGTAGTTCTCACGGCAACGTAAATTATTGGAATAGGTATTATTATATTGTTCACTCTATATGAAACTTGACGTGGTCTTCTGTACTATACATTCATTGCTAATTGTGTCGTTCGTGTAAAATGAAACCGTAAATTAAAGATAAAATGGATGTAGTTAATGAAGTAACATGGAGGTTAAGTTGTTATTTTATTTCGTTACAGAATTGAGATTCGAAATACATTTCAGTTATATTGATGGGTACTGTTTTATTACTGTATACAGGGTTATTTTTGCCCCATGTTATTTTGCCCTTCCGCACTTGCAAACGGTTTCTCCCTGTCTTGAATTCACTCACAGTTGTATTAAGGAGAGATAATATGAGAAATTTGAGTTCGTTCAGACTTACTTTCGCCCTCTGACAACAAGGGCGAAAGGAAAGAAAATAAAACGGGGCGAATATTTTCCTGTTTACAGTATATTAGATCAATTTTAACAATGCTTCTCAGTTTAAAAGTTGTTTTGTCTGAATGCTTACAAATTCAAGTATTTTTTTTTAGCCATTTGTATACCAATATTTTGATATAATCGAGTTGTTGGGAGGTCGGTAAATCAATTGCATGCATATAAGATTAAATTTGTTATTTTTGCAATTCTAAGTTATATTCATATTGTGTATCTATATAAGTTTAAATCTATAAATGTTCTTGTATTTTGTTGCACTGAGCATCAAACGCATGCAACTTTTTAAATTTGTTAAACAAGAGTTTCATCAATTAATTTGAAGAATTGTAGTATTTGGGGTTTATTTTTTGGCGGTTTCCTTTTTTTCGAAATTAAATGTCAACGGAATTTTATTTGGTTCAAAATCAACGAAATTTTGACCCAACGAAAATATGTCCTTCTACAGTTTTTATTTTCTCAGTGTTTTTTTCTTAATGGTGTTCATTTGATTAACTTCTCTTCTTTCATGTCATTTAAAACGGATATTGTAATTTCAAGGAAAGAAGACATGATTTGTAATTTGAGAGGCAGCCTTTAATGGTAAATTAGTAATTGATTTGGTACGTGAATTCTTGTGTTTTATGATATGTACATTTATCATCTTTCCCATTAAATACATGCTTCCATTCAGTTCATCTTTCATCAATAACTGCAATTGAACAATCAATTGAGGAATTGCAAAGACCGTTATTGTTATGTCTTTTGTTTGTTAGAATAATTAGCTTTAAGTGTACAGCTATCTGTAAGAACCAGGCAGGAAGTGATTCATGACCATCTCAGATTTTTATGAAATTCTAATATGAAGTTTTATGGACCACCAGAACATCATTGAAGATTATGACATTTTTCGTGCAACCTTTGTTGTCATGGTAACGTGGCACCATGTAAACGTACTTAAAAAACAAACACCAGGCAAGGCAATTAAAAATTTTTTTTAACAAAACTATACAAATTTATTTTTTTTTTCTGGAAATATGGCCTAATATATTCACTGGTAATCATGATAACAATATTATTCTACCTTTCCAACAAAAGGTAAATTTAAGTTTAAATTTAAGTTTTTTTTAGATTGTCATAAAAATTTTTCCTCAGAATCAAACTTTTTCAAGGGCATAATACGTAAAAATGCCACATGTGCCAAACTTTTGAGGCCAGAGAATAAACACTACATGTCCCTTACAAAACTCTTTTAAAAAAAATTCATGGTTTTTTTAAAATACATAGTGTGTTACCATGGCGACGAAACTACATAAAAATTCAAATTTTGACATACACACTACATATCATCAAGTTTTGGAAAGATAGTGTGGAAAAATAACACTTGTCAAAGTAATCTTAATACCTAAAATAGAAAGTACACACCTTGAACATTTTAAACTTTAGATAAAACTGATGGATTTTTAAAAGGCATTTTGTAACTATGTCGACGAAAAAATCGTTTTCAAAAAAAAAAACCACCAAAAATTGTTACATTTTGTGGACATACTGCTAATAATAAACACAAGTTTAAAAAGAAATAGACCATATAAGATAGAAAGTACACATCCTAAAAATTACAAAATATAGATCAAACTGGTGACTTATTAACTGCTAAACTGTTACTATGGCAACGCAATATCCAAAAACTGGCCTAAAAAATACACTGAAAATTGTTACATTTTGGGAGCATATTGTCAATTAGGTGCATAAGTTCAAAAATTTTGAGCATATTCATGTTGGATGGAAAATACATTTCTTAAACTTGAATAAAAGCATTTGGAATCCTAATATTACTCTGTTATCATAGCAACAAAAATATCATCACATTCTGTATATGACTAAAATAAATATTTTGTCAAATATTTAGAAGATCAAATTGAGACATTCATTAATTTCAAATATACAAGATCGACAATGCCTATCCTCGCAATTTAGATCAATTGTAAATTTCTGTAACCATGGCAGCATAATGACCACAGAAAGCCTGAGTTAAAGCAGAAATCACTTTTAACATGTGTATCTATATAAATCAAAGTAAAATGCTGTGCTATTCTGTTTATACAAGGAATATTTCAAAATCACACAGAGTCTATTACATGTAGCTAGTAATTATGACTATGGGCAAATTTAACTATAGGTGTTAGCTTTTTATCATCTAAATTCTTTAAAATTGATGAAAAGTAATAAAAATAACCCACATGTATATTACCTTTTTTTGAAATCTACATTTTACATATCTAATAGATGCATTATCACAACTGTTTTTACCACGACAAATCAAAGATGCTGAAAGAATATATATAAAAATATACATAGATTTTGCCTCATATCATTTATGATTCCAAACATGTTAGATGTACATACATACATTAAACAAACCAACAATCATTAAAAGACAGCACCAATGTTTCTACATGTACAAGTTTATACAGTCAAATTGTACTGTCAAGTTCTAAGGTCATGGCATTTCTGATGCTGTCTCTTCCTTCTTCCTCATCTATTGACTAAAGTATTTCTCGCAGATGGTCATCTTCTTCTGGTTCATCCTTGACATCCCTGGCTTTTGTATTCAGGGAAAATCTTGCAAAAAAGGAGTTAATCTGAGAAGGCTGCAGCCATTCAGGGGGATTGAAAAACTTCTCTCCAGTGCTGTTTCGCAGAGATTTCATACGTTGAGATACTTCAACAGGAATCGCTTTCCTTCCTGGTTCTTCAGCCTTCTTGAAAAACTCTATGGAGAAAATCTTTAACTTTGGAAGAGAAGCGTGCAAATTTCCTTGGTTTTTTCAGTGCCCATCCATGTTGAAGATTCTCTACAGATGAATTATTCACAAGGGTATAGTGATCTCTGCCTATTTGCACCAGCTGTTTGAAAATGAACAAATTGGAATTAGACGACTCGGACCAACGATGTCGTATAGCATCATAAGTTGATGTTTTCTCTTGTACATGTCTATCCAGAAGAATATTCTCTTGAAGTAGTGGGTATGAGGAAAACTGCTGGTTACTATGTCTTCCGATGGGGCCACATCGACCTTCGCACTTTCGCCTTTAGAGCAAAGATGCGAGAGTGCGAAGTTGCGAAGGCAAAAGTGTTATGTGAGAGATCACACCATAGTTTTTTATGGTTCTTTAAAGTCAGACAGTTTGATGAGTCCTGTGTCAAGCTGTTCACTTTTCAAGACATCTTCTCTTTTTATCTTGATGCCAATACCAATACTAAAACTGTGCCAGGGAATGATATCATCTCCTTCGAAGGCAAGGTCAATAATGTTGGTGATTATCTTGATGCCATGACTAGTCATAGTCTGGGGTTTTTTTTTTTTTGTCAACTTCCACAACTGCACACTGACATCCTGCTACACCGCTTCCATCCATTATTGCCTTCTTCATGTCAAATGTGTTGTTACATTCTCTCCAGATATAACAAACATCCTTAATTTCGATCGCATGTGGGCATATTTGGCATCGCAATAACTTTCTCCTCCCTGAGGTTCACTGAAGTCATAGCGTACAATGCTGATACCTGAAAAAAATGTTATCAAAACATTATAAACATTACTTTTATCTTTCAGACAAAATCTGCAAAAAAATATTTATGATGCAATCACGAACCAATGCTTGTTAAACAAGAGGCCCATGGGCCACATCGCTCACCTGGGCAACAAAAGGCGTGATAAAATCAGCTTAATGGAGTCATTATACAAAATATCTGGACAATGTGGTATAATACATATAGATCCTGACTGTATAAATAAAAATCCATTTTCCTCCCTGGATATTCTTATGTTTATAATCAAGTCCCTTTTCTAACAGGATGATTTTATAGTCATATCACATGTTGAGCATTGCAGTTCTAAAAATGATCCTAAACAATTGTTTATCTGTGGGATATAAACCTACATTAAACTCTGAACCCCTTTTGGGGCCCAAGAATCGTCCAGGGGCCAGAGTCTAAACAATTTTAAAGAATAATAATATCAGCAATATGTCAAAATGCTTGCTTTTAAGTAAAACCATATATGATAGCATTTCAGTTTTTGTGAATAATTAAAATGTATTCCTTTGTACAATTGGATCCCTACTCCTCAAGATTTTGATTTTAACGAATGTGAATCTACAATACATGAGGATGCTTTCACTTAAGTTTCAGCTTAAATTTCCCGGCTGATCGGTTTCTGAGAAGAGGATTTTTAAAGAATAACTCTACATATTCATATGTAAAAATTCGACCCCCCCCCCCCCCCACCACAATCACTTTGCTCCTTCTTCTAAAATTTCTTTCACTAATTTAACGAATTCCTTATGTACATCCATTTTACATAAAGAGAGAGTAAAGCAATAAAGAGTAAAGCTGTTTATATAGATCTTTTCATGTAATAACGATATCTTTTCTCGTAATAACGAGAAAATTAACTCGTAATAACGAGATCTTTTCTCGTAATAACGAGATAGTTATCTTGTAATAACGAAATCTTTTCTCGTAATAGCGAGATAATTAACTCGTATTAACGAGATCTTTTCTCGTAATAACGAGATAATGAACTCGTAATAACGGAATCTTTTTCTCGTAATTACGAGATAATTAAATCCTAATAACGAGATCTTTTCTCGTAATAACGAGTTCTTTTCTCGTAATAACGAGATAATTAACTCGTAATAACGAGATATTTTCTCATAATTACGAGAGAGAAATATTTTTTCATGTGGCCCTATTCGTCTTTCGTATCTTTCATCAAATAAGCGCTTATCTAAATTAGAATACACAGACAATTCTTTGACGTTAAATTAAAATGCTATTTTCATAATTGCTGAGTTCTGTTGATGTTATTAATAGATAAAACAATTCAGATCTTAGCTGTAAACGTCTTCTCATAACATTGCTATGATCTTCTTTTTTTTTTTTTTACACTTATTTGTTATTCATCAATTTATGTTATACACTGATTAATATTTTACACTAATTTATGTTTTACACCGATTGAAGATTACAATAATTAAACTTTCACACTAGTTTAAGTTTTACACTTAAAATGTTTTACACTGATTTTAAAAGCTTTACAATAGCGTATGTTATACACTAATTTATATTTTCCAAATGAATATCCTTTACGTTATTAAGGATAGACCTACGATTCGTCAGATTTTGATAATAATTTAATTCTACGTTTCCAGTAGTATACTGTAGATTAAAAATAATGTTTTATAATTTCGCTTTGTTCGCGATTTATCATTTTTTCCGCAAAATTAAACCCACCGAGAAGACTGTATCAGTAGTTTTCAAAATGTTTCAATGCTTATATTCAGGTCATTGCGCCATTTTTTGCATGCAGCGTGAAATTAACATCATCGCAATAGGTCCTTTTTTTTTAGAAATCGTGAAATTTAATTAAACACCATGGAATTAAAACGACTTACAGTAGCCCGATAATAAATAAACCCATGTGTCTTCCCACGAATGTTTAATTTGTCGTTTTAGCTACTTAGTTAAGGAATAAGGAATCATTCTTTGAGTATTATGGGGTGATAATTTCGGTCGGGGCGTGGTCAAATCCAATAAAGCCCGAAGGGCTTTATGATAGATTTGATCACGCCCCGACCGATATTATCACCTCATAATATTCAAAAATTATTCCTTATTACTTGTATTTATATAATTTTCAGCAATTGCACGATTAAATAATAGAATACTAATTATACAAACCCCGCTTGAATTTATTGGACTGTATAGTACAAAATCGATTCTTAGTGTTATCACAGGCAAATACACTGAAAAATGTAAATATATTGTCATAACACCAAGTTTTATTTGTTAAATAAACATTTGCGGGAAGACAGTTGGTAAAGTGACAGTGTGACAGGGACTTTGTTGACTATATGTGACTGGATTGCAGAAATGTGCCTTTCAGTCAAATCTCTGTCATGTTTCAGTCAAATTTCAGTAATTTTTCAGTTGACTGAATGGAAAAAACTTCAACCTATGATTGGTTAGAGCAATTAAACTGTCTATGTCTTTTTTTTTTACTTTGACATTCATATTTCTACAGCTTTAAATCTTAAGATATAGATATAAAAAATGTTCTTTGTTGAAATTCGATTTCATTGTTCAAACGCAATACAGTTTTGCTTAATGACATCTCAATAATTTATCTTTAAATCAATGATAAAAAGCAACCATATGTCTGCATATGCTGGATCAAATGAATATATATTTTTAAAACAAACACACGCAAAATAAAAATTATGTTTACCTCATTATCTAAAAAATCAAGTACAACGGCTTATTCAGATTACAGTATTTTACTGTAAATAGAAAAAAGTAAATTATCAGATATACATATTTAAAGGTTCGTATACTCCTTGACATTTGAAATTTGATGAGACAAAAGCCATATTAGAAGTTCATTTGTGATCGAAAAGTGCATATTATTTTCTAGGCCGATTATAATGAATGGATTGAAAGCATGGTCTGGTAATCAGCTATTTGCAAGGTAAATATTGCTCAAGGGTAATTAACAAGACATCACAATGGAGATAGACACCTATTATCATCATAATATTATATTTACATCTACCGAGTATGATTCCCTCTATTTCTTACGGAAACATAGTTAATTCATAGTTCTATAGGAACAGTCAGACTGAAATCTACACGCCCCGTTTATCGATTGGTCGAAACCTACAGCGAACTAAGAAAAATCACGGACTGCACGAAATAATCATAATGATGCCAGACTCAAATTCCCATTGGAGACGATTTTGCTGTTTCTTTTAGCTAACGTACTGATCGATGTACATCAACAGTTATTTAGTGAATTTTAATTACTTTTTACAATTAATTTGTTAAAAGAAAGATGTAAATATAACCAGTATTTTTTTTTTATTTTTTTTTTTGTGATTCATGCGGGTTAAGAAGGTATAGCGATCATTGCAGAAAAAAAATTACCGGATAAACCGCTAACGCGGATTATGTATTTTTTCTGCAATGTCGACATCGCCACCTTCATATCTCGCATGAATCACCAAAGAAAACATTTCATTGTTTGAATAGCGAGGAAATATTCACTATAAGGTAAGATACAGTATAGCTTCAGCTAACAATTGGTCCCCAAATTCACTGACAATTTAACCAAATTTTAGCACAATGAAGCATTATCTCATAATTTAATTAATACACCGTGTTAGGTTAAAATTTAAGAAAATTCTAATGATAGTCATTATTTTTTTTTTTTTAAGTCTTATTGATTTTCTACAGAAAATGTAATTATATATATATATATAATTATTATTCTGCACACGACCTACCAAAAAAAAAATCACAAATTTGCATATTTTGGGAAATTTCTCAAAAATAATATTATTTAAATACTATCTTTATTATAAATTTATTAAACATTTAAGAGTTTGATGAAACTTGGAAATTTTGGATGAAAATTGATACTCTTGAAAAGGGGAAAGAGTAACTAGAACAAAAATTGACGAATACGAAACAATAACGTATGACTTAACACAACACAAATGCCGTGGTCTCGAATTTCCTCAAAACTCAAACAAGTAGCAAAGGCTACACTTTACCCAGGTAATTTAATTGTTATGCTTTGGCGTTCCGTGCTCAGACAGAGAAGATAAAAAAATTATGTTTTTTATATCATATCTAGGGAATCTTGGAATTAATATAATAAATATCTTAGCCGAAGTAAACCACACTTTACCTTAACTTTTTACATAGCAAATATCTTGCCGAAAAATGATACAATTCCCCACTTTGAGTCTTTGGAATTTGATGAAAACACATTTTAATCATGATTTGTAACACACCATTCAAACATCAAAACTAAAAAAACAATGTCGTTATTTTATGATTTTTGTAAAACTTGATCGCAAATCGTGCCATTAATTGTTTATGCCTTTAAAATTATGTATAATGAATTCATGTTGGAAAAACAAATCTAGTTTTGCAACCGGTGTTTTAAAGAATTGTAAGAATTATATACTATTTCGAAATTAAATAGTTTAAGCTCATAAGCCTTTATTTATATATTTATATTCTACAGTCATTGTAAGGAAGGTGTCACAATTTGGGACATTGAGTCGACAATTTCACTCCAAACCTATCACCATCTCTCAGCCCGACATGAAGATCCGACTCGTGCCAGCCCTGGAGGATAACTACATGTACCTGCTGGTGGACGAAGAGACCAGGCAGTGTGCAGCAGTGGATCCCGTTGAACCACAAAAGGTATAGAGGCCATCAACATGATCAAGTGGTGCCATACATGATATACTTTTAAGAATCATGTCACCAGGTTAACAGGTGTGTGACTGTCAGTCAATATATCAGGTCTCAATAGCTCAGTGGATAGAGCGCTGGCACGGTACATCAGAGGCTCTCAGTTCGAGTCCCGGTTGAGACTTGACTTTTCACCACCTGTTACATATACTTTAATATATTCTTGTGTTGAGAATGTCTGGATTCCGTATATCCCCAGAATGTAAGGGGGCCACCAGCCCACCAAGTGGTGCCATACATACATGTAAGACCAATCATAATACATGTATGCCCTAGCTATACAGTGAGTATTTAATATATTCATAAGCCTTACTTATTTTGTAGATATTAGAAGCCATCAAGGAAGAAAACTGCACCTTAACAACAATACTGACAACACATCATCACTGGTATATTTACTTAGCTATGTAGTACAGCATCCACAAATAACTCTTCTCTGTTGATTTAATTAAAAATTAATCTATACTCAAATTTATAGGGGTGTATGCATTTATAAATACTGTAACAGTTATTGGTATGAATACAACCAAAAACAAGCTCTTTGAAAAGTATTTGATGTTCTATTTAAAAATCGATCTGCAAACAATGAAATAATTTTTATTTTTTTGTTCATTTTTTTTATTCAATAATATAAGTATGTCAGTCAAATGTTTACAGCCTTATATGTATAATTATATTTCTATATAGATCAAGATTTTTCTCTAGTTTATCTAAAAAAAAATTGGGTTTTTTTTTGTTGTTAATTTATAATGCAGCTCTTTATTATTTGACTCTTCTAGGGATCATGCCAATGGAAATGATAAACTAGTGAAACTAGTACCCAGTCAGAAAATTGTGGTGTATGGTGGTGATGACAGGATACCCGCTCTCAATACTAAAGTTGGACATGGGGACCAGTTTAAGGTAAAGTGCACAGGACCTTCCAACAAAAAGCAGACACAAAATCCTTGTACAGATCCTTAGAATATGGTTTCAGGCAATTTGGCATGCTCACCAAAAAAATGTCATTGCGCATGCGCCTCTTTAACAATGCAGAGAATCCATGTATTTAAAATTTACAATAATTGGGCTGTTATAGATCACCTGCAAAATTTCTTGCTAAATTAATGATAGAGACCATTACTTTATATTCACTATTGTTTTGATTTTATGCTAACATTATATGCTATTCATGGGTGTCAATTAGTTTTTATAGCTTTTTTTTATCATTTCATAATTAATGATTCTCTATTATACAAGATAGTTTAAATTTTATGAAAATGATTTTTACCATCCTGAAATTGACCTCGCCTTTTAAGACTACATATTGAGGCATCCAGAAAAAACCTTGATCGGATCTATAATAAAGCTCCCTTGTTGCAAATGTACCGCTGCTTGTTTTTGCAAATATGCAACATAGATAGTTGCTTGACATTGCATTAATTAGTTAAGACCTAGATATTCCGTAGTGTAGCCGATTTGCTTATATAACAGGAGCTTTCAGTTCCTTTAGTTCTTCAAAGAGTTTCATTTTGTTTGGGTATAGGTGGGGAATCTAAATGTCAAGTGTCTCTTCACCCCCTGCCATACTACTGGTCACATCTGTTACTATGTCACCAGCACTTCCGGAGAACAACCAGCCGTGTTTACAGGTAAATGAGTTTACAGGTAAATGTTTAACAGGTAAAAGTTTACAGGTAATTGTTTACAGGTAAAAGCTAGATGAAATTAAAAATCACTTAAATTAAAAAATTGCTGAATTTTTGTGTTTATCATGGGTTCCTGTCCTGCATAGAAATTATATTACCTGTGTATGTGTCTTTAGTTTGTCAGAGAGTAATTATTGTACATGTACATGATACCTAAGATATATGTAATATGTATATTTACAGGAGATACCCTGTTTGTGGGGGGATGTGGGAGGTTCTTTGAGGGGACACCAGACATGATGTATTCAGCCCTGGTCACAATACTATCCAAGCTAGCAGGAAACACGGTAAATTACATGTAAATCCGGATCACCGACTGCAGCAATGCAATGCAATGATTGAAATATGAAATATTGTTCAGCAGAAATAGGTGATAACTGTATTTGTCATGTTTAATACATATAATTATTTTTTCATAAGTACTGGTGTATTTATAAAATCTGTTACTATAGTTCTGTAAAAGATGTTAGTATATGACAAGCATTTTAAGGGGAATAACTCTGCATGAACTCAGAATGACTGTTTCTGAGACAGCTAGTTTTTATCTGCATGCAGATACAGTTCAAGTCTCAGCCTATGTCTTTTCAATTATCACATTTTTTTTAAATTGATATTTTGATTTTATCAAACTTTTTGACTGAAATGAATCATATCACTCTGTATTAAAAGTACTGTTAATTTCAGTGGTAAAAATTTAATCCCACAAATATTTTAGAAACTGCTTTTACTGCTGGTATAGTAAATTCTGTTCATTTTACATTTTATTTTTTCTAACAAACAGCGTGTTTTCTGTGGCCACGAGTACACCGTAAACAATTTGAAGTATGCCCTCCATGTTGAACCAGAAAATTCGACCACTAAGGAGAAGTTTTCTTGGGCCAAGGTAAATTATCACTATTCTTTAATTTGTTAGACAAAGAAAAATAGCTAGTAGTTGAATAATAGGATACTTGGCTAATGGCTACAAACCTTCTCAGAACACAGGCACACCTGAAGTTAAAATCATTTCTTTTTATTCAAACAATAAAATGCTTTCTTTGGTGGTTCATGTGAGATATGAAAGTAGCGACATTGAAAAAGAAAAACATAACCCCAGTTAGTGGGTTATGTAAATTTGTTCTGCATTGATCGCTACCTTCATTACCCGCATGAACCATCAAAGAGAGCATTTTACTGTTAAAATTTATAGCTTTCTTGTAATAAATTAATGAATTAACGGTAATCATGAAGAGAAGGTAAAAGTAACTAAATTATTGTTAATATAAAAGAAACAGCCTAGTCTTCATATGTGGGAATTTGAGTCTGACATCATCATGATTATTTCGTGCAGTGCGAGCTTTTTGTTAGATTGCTGAAAGTAATGACAGATCGACTGGTTAGAAGTGGATCGTGTAGATTTCAGCCTTGTCAGTATCTGCAGCACTGTGAATTACAATGGGTGCAGTGCTTAAGAAATAGAGAACATACTCAGTGAATGTAAATATAATAAGATTATCCCCTGTACTGTTATTATTATAGTATAGCTAGGGAATAATCTTATCATAAAAGAAATATTTTTAATGTCATGCACCTGTGATGTATACTATACATGCAGGTATGTGAGTTTACATGTACTTCTTTTTTTTTCTTTTTTTTTAAATTGGTGTATATATGTTCAGTTAAATTTCCAAAATTTTAAAGAGGAAATAGGAAAATCATGCAGAAAGGAAAGAATAGGGCCAGGTCATATAAGGGAAAGAATAATGGTTCTATTTCTTTTTCAGGACCAGAGGGCAAATAATTTACCCACAATTCCCTCTACCATTGAGGAGGAACTTAAAATCAATCCATTCATGAGAGTGGAGTAAGTATTTGTCCATACAAGCTTTGGTATTTAACTTAATGGGACCAAGAAAACACTTTTAAAATATCAGAAGATTCAAGACATTTAGGTCTAAAAGCTAATATCAGTCACTGGTTAAGATGTTAATCAGATTGGACAAACAGTTTTCATGATATTTGAGATTATATATATACATATGTATCAAAGTTAGAAAACCCATGGCAAGTTTATCTGGCTGTTTCTTTCCAATGAAGCTATATATTATATAATCAGGTATTTGACAATTTTTACACATTTAAGTGGTGTAAATGTAAAATTCCGTCTTTAATTTTCAGTAACTCCGCTGTGCAAAAACACTGCCGAACGAGTGATCCAGTATCCACCATGGGTTTTTTACGAGAAGAAAAGAACAATTTTCGAGGCTAGCCTAATTTATTAAATGTATTTCTAAATCAATGACTCAAACTCTGATATTTGTAAATGTGGCTTAATTGAAGCTGTCAAATCCTTGTTCGATTTATAGATACATGCAATATACTAGATAGGGCAATTAAGAGAAAAATATACACCAGATATTTGATGTATATGTACTATGATCTTTGAATGTTATTGAATAGTTAATCAATATATAGACTGAAGTTCATTACCGGTAATTATTTTCAGTCCATAAGATTTTCAGCAAATTTCAAGAAAAATATTTCGGACAAGATTTATTACTGCTCAGGGTTTTGTACAGTAAATGCTAATGGTACAAATTAACATCTCTTCGATTGATGATCGAGTCACACTTTCTCAACATCAATACATTATCGAAATTCAATATTTATGTGATTCACAACTACATGTATAATGTAATTTAAGATTTTCATTCTTACTAGAAAAATGTGTTTTGTAAAGCAAAATTTATTGTACTTTTATTATGTACATGAAGCACTATATCATAGTCTTTATGAAAAAAAAAAAATAATTTTCAATTTGATTACGCAATTACATGTATTGCTCAGTTCAATGCCGATTGGTTCACAATTAATCATTGAGCAATCAACAATTGTAGTTTACCTATTGGGGGAATAATTAATGTGCTTTTCTAACCATCAGACACCAAATGTGTATATTTGTAATGGCAGGTAATTATCCGATTGATGTTTAAGAACATGAGTTAAGATTTTTGGCACTTCAAAAAAATGAGATATTAACACATACATGAATTCACTGTGTATTTGCCTGGTATGGATTCCTTATGACAAAACCTTTCATATGACTTTCAAATTTATAACAAAAAATGTTTCATTTGAAATCATACTTTATATTAAGACCATGCACATCAATTTAATTTTTTGCTTGTCGGACCCATGCACTCGTATTCATACAAAATTATGTAAATAATATAATCAATTTCCGGTATCAAGAAAATTCTAATCAATACATTGGCTGTGCATGCATGATTCGAAATGTTGAAATCATTCAATGAAACACCACATAAAAGTTTGGAATTTTTTATTAATTTATTGATTCATTATCAGACAAGTAAATAAAAGTGTAATAAATTATGGAATATCGTCATTCACAGTATATTATATCTGACTATTTTCGCAATGATCTAATTTTCCCTTTTTTTTTTTGTGACCATGCACTTTCACATCACATAAAAATACAATACGCAGAAATTATATATGGTACATTTGCTATAAGAAACTTTTTTGAATTGCCCAAAAAAATGACTGACACAAAAAAAGGCAATAACGTATTTAAAATACCACAAAAGCAATAACTTAATTAAAATACAACATTTTTGAAAATTTTGTGACACACCAAAAACAATTGGATAGATATTGTATACTGGTAATAGTGAACCTTGAAAGACTGCCGTGTAACGGGAAGTTGACGCATGATCAAATATTGGTCACTGCTTTAGTATACCTCCTGTATACATGGTAGTTTTGAAAGGTTTATAAAATACTCTTATGTGTAGATGTACAGGTGCAAACACCTCAGATTGAAAAATATAATTATTTGATAAATAAACCACTCCAACAGAATAATATTATAAGTTAATTTAAATGCTTTCACTGTAAATACATTCTTGAGACAAAAAACAGACACATATACCAAATCAAATTACATGTATTATAATATTTAACATCTTTGGAAAAATTCAAACTTCTTGTGACAGCTTTATCCAATAAAAAAAAAAAACATTGGAGATTAAGAAAAATTGATAATAATAGCTAAAAAAAATCCAATAACCATACTGAAACTTACGATTATAAATAAAAGCTTTGATTTTGTTGTTTTTAAACAAAAAACAATTGCAGTGTATCTGACGGAGTTCAGAGTTCTGAATGGTTTTCATTACATGTATACATGTAAAAACCTAGATAGAATGTTCTATCGTTAAAATTACATACATCCTACGGACCTGGTTTAACCTGAGCGTAGCCTAGTCACAGTAAGATAATTCTTTTTAGTAAAATCCCCGAGACTCTAGTGCAAGCGTAAATTGAGACATAGAAAGATAAACATATATAGTTTAACATACGCACTTTGTAGGCATAAATATTTATTGGCAAGTTTAAGATTTTACATGAATATTTTAATACTGTAAACGTATTAAATTTGGCTGTGTATTCTATTTTGCATTTTTGGCGGAATGCTGCTTCCGCTATAAATCAAGTACATCGCTAAAGGCCATGCATACATGTATAAGAAAAGTAAAATTCATGAATACACTAATTCAAATCCAAGCCAACTAATTGAAAAACTATTTTCTGGGAAATATTGTACACTCCAAATATAATACGTTTTAATACAGTAGTTAACCATTCCTCTCTATAAACCAAGATAATTATGCAACATGTGCAAGTTGAAAGAAGATACCGTATATTCGGTAATTTTCGTAATGATCTTATTTCAGCTATTTTAGCAATCGTCTTTACATCCCAAAATATTCAATACGCAGAAAATTATATCAGAGGAATTGTTTGCTATTACAAAATTTTTAAGTCGCAAAAAATGACAGATACAAATAAAAAAGTTACCGCACACATTTCCTCCATTAATGCAAATTTTGTGACACACAAAAAAAAAATTGGATGGACCGTGTGCTACATAATCATGTGAGTTAATTGAGAGGAACTTTAGAGTACATTGTACAATATAGAACAACATCAAGACAGACTACAAATTCTATATAATATCTCCTATCTTTGAATATTGGAGCATAAATAATATGAATTTTAAAGAAAAATTCATAGCAATTAAAGCATAGACAAGATATAAGGAAAGCAACCCAATTATTGGAGCATAAATGATATGAATTTTAAAGAAAACGTCATAGCAATTAACGATCTCCGATCCTCAGCCATGTTTGATAAGTCTAAATTATCTGGATTTTTTTTATTCGTACCATAAAACTGCCTTTTATACAGAAAAATTTAATTAGTCTTCTAGTGTTAGTAATTACGATCAGTCATGCAACAAAATGCTTGGCTTAGTGGATCCACGGAGATCTACATATGCATGAAGGTAAAGGGATTTGAGCCACCGATGCAACCTTCTTTTTTTTTTATCTCAACTTGTATACTTATTCCTTTATATTCATAGTGGGCAAATTTGCAATAACTTTGTAAAATGCATGGATACCATATAAAAATTTGATTTGATTTGATTTCATTTATAAAGTTAGAAGGACAAATAACATTTTTATGGTGAAAAAAATACTTTGAGGCTGCGAGGATTGGAGAACCTTAAAGCAAAGACAATATATAATTAAAAGGAAAGCAACCCTACTGCCATATCAAAATTAATGATAATCGACAATACACTGAGATAGGAAAAAAGTAAACATAATTAACATACAGATCTAGAATGATCCCTCAAGGAATTATAAAAAATCAGTTTAACAAAGTCATCTTTTAAAGACAAAAAGCATTGCTTCGCTGACAAAATTAGTCAATATCATCTCTAATTAAAAAAATGCATTTTAGATCTGGGATATTAAAAAAAATAAAGAATAAAATGCAATACATGTATATCTTGCAGACCATCTCCTTTTATGACTGCATGTATATCAGCTTTGATTTAATTAAACAATAAAATGCTTTCTTTGGTGATTCATGCAGGATATGAAGGTGGCGACATTGCAGAAAAAATACATAACCCGCGTTAGGGGGTTAAGTTAATTTTTACTGCAATGATTGCTACCTTCATAACCCACATGAATCATCAAAGAAAGCATTTTATTGTTATATTTACATATTTCTTTCAACAAATTAATAAATTGATTGTAAAAATAAGGTATATTATCTAAATTATTGTTAATGTACATCAGTAAGTTAGCTAAATGTAACAGCCAAATAGTCTTCTATGTGAATTTGAGCCTGACATCATCATGATTATTTCATGCAGTACAAGAAATAGAGGTAATCATACTTGGTGGATGTAAATATATTACTCTGAACTCATTTAACATGTACAATGTAGTAGATATACTACTTCAGCCAGCAATGAAGGTAAAAATTACACATGCCTTTGTAGTAAAATTGACATACATATATATATATACATATACATGTACATGTAAACATACAATCATTTCACACAAGTAAAACTTGTGTAAGTTTATTTACTCCCCTCATTTAAAGATTCATATCCCTTTCAGTATAATACAAGTCCAGTATATAAATATCAACATAAAACAACCATTTACTTTCAATAACAATTTCATATCATAAACATGTACGAGGTAAAATCAGGTGGCGTCGCCATCTTGGTTTATACTTCCTGAATTCAGAACGCCGTTTTTGTCGTCTGTTCCTTCCTCTTTCTTGGTCAGTTGTTGATGCCACATGTCGGCATAGAAACCATTCAACTGTAGCAACTCGTCATGTCTGAAAGGAATTTAACACACATATGGTTTCTCAATAATACAAAGCTTTAGTTATGCATTTCTAATGATCAATCAAAGTTTGAGTGTCAGTCGTGGAGTTATATTAACTGCTGGTACATTGAATATGTTTATACTGTAAATGTAAAACATTTGACTGTTTATTCAATAAGCACTCCGGCATACCAAATCGTATAGGCAGTCATTGACAAACAATCTGGCAAAGCTACATGTTTATAATCACAACTCTATTTCATTCCTATATATGCTTCATTAAATGTAGATTCCTAATAAAATGTAAGGAATTAATATCCACATAAAATTGCGAGAAGCACATGCGGATTTTGAAATCTCGCTTTTATTTGTCAGACAGATGTAAACTAAATGAAACTATGATTAAAATTTGGTGCTCCCGATTTTACGTTCTCGCGACTTGACGCAAAATGGTTGAACTACAGAATTAAGTAGTCATTGACATGTAAAATAAGGAATCTACATTATTTTGCATAAAGTTCATTGCCCCTTTTTTATTCACCCCAATTGATTGACCCACAAATTAACTACAAACTGGATCATCATCTCTGCCAAAAATATCATCATATATCTATATATAGAGTTTGGTGATTCATGTCTCTATCTCTTTATCTCCTTCCCCTCCTTTTTTCCCTCTTTCTCTCCCCTATTTACACCCCCTTCCAAAACTTCCTCCTTGTGTTTCTCTCTCTCTTTCTCTCTCTCTCTCTCCAATACTTATGTCCCCCTATCCATGACTTCCCCTGCTTCATGTGTTTAGCGATCTCTCTCTCCTCTCTCTCTCTCTCTCTCTCTCCCCCATACTTACGTCCCCCTCTCGACGACTTCACCCTCCTTCATGACCAGGATCTGGTGGGCATGTATGATGGTAGACAGGCGGTGGGCCACTATGATTGTGGTCCTATTCTCACACACCCGCTCCAGGGAAGTCTGGATATTCCTCTCTGTCTTTGTATCCAGTGCAGAGGTAGCCTAATGGGAATTACCGTTACATGTACATTGTAAAAAAAAAAATTAATTAATTTTTGAAGAATCTACATGTACATGACAATGCTTTGTAAAATTGACATTTTGTTTTATTTTTAAAACATAAAAAAAATATCAAACCGGTCCATGTATTAATTTTGCATAGAACACAAATTAAATATTACATGAACATACTTTTACATGTACACTAAAAAGCATTAGAAAAACCCAAAATCATTACAGTTACAAAAATATTGCATTGCAATCAATAAAGAAACAGAACCTTAATTTTTAAGGTATTCCCTCTATAACATTAAAATTTTTGGCCTGTAGGGTTACAAGGAAGGGTTGATATGGTTTACTGTAAATTCCTTATTAAATGCGAGGAATTAATATCCGCGTAAAATCACGAGAAGGAATCCTCGCGGATTTTAAAATCTTGCTTTTATTTTCCAGACAGTTTTGAACTATATGAAATTATAACCAAAAAATGGTGCTCGGGATTTTATATTTCTGCGATTTGATACGAAAAATGGAATCGCGGAATTAAGTACTCGCATAAAATAAGGAATTTACAGTATACAATCTTTATATTCTCACCTCATCCAGCAGTACAATCTGAGGGTTCTTCAGTATGGTCCTGGCTATAGCCACCCTCTGTTTCTCTCCACCGCTCAGCTTTAGCCCTCTCTCTCCCACCACTGTGTTATAACCTACAGAATCAAGTCAATAAAAATGTAATTCAAATACAATTTTTAAATTTCTGAAAGTAAGTTAGCAAGTAGTTTGTAAAAATTTTGCAAGTTGTACTTAAACTTTCATATAAAATTTTGATAGTTATCTTCATTTAACTTCCTAATATCCCTCATTTAACTTGATAATTTTATTTAAGAACAGTAATCATTGAACCCATAGAGAGTTATCTCCCTTACTAGATGATCAATTAACCTTAAAAAGGAAACAGATAGGAGTTTTAACTTTTTCTTACCATCAGGGAAGGATAAGATTCTCTCGTGGATGTCTGCATTGTCTGCTGCCTCCTCTACTTGCTTATCTGTCGCATCAACATTACCGTAGCGAATATTGTAGCGAATGTTGGCATTAAACAACACAGTATCCTGGGGCACGACACCAATTTGTTGTCGTAGAGATTCTTGTTGCACCTAAGGAACGTATATTGGTATATGATGTATAATCTTTAATTAACTTTTACAGGTTGGTTGAAGAATTTACAGTAAGAGGATTCAATATTGACATTAACAACATAGTTATTATACAATCATGTATATCAGATATTAATTACAGTAACTATTCATTCTGTACCTGTATCAGAAGTTACTGTAAAAATATTTTACTAATTTTTCAGTTTTAATCACTAAAGTTTCTTCTTATTAACACTATACCCAGCATTTTGAGGCATTAAATGCAGATTATTTGACATATACTAGTCAGAGGGTTTTTATTAATGAACTAAATAACTTATGTCAGCATCCTGGGGAGCTGCACCATGATTTTAATATGCTGTTTAGATTACTGCATGTGTCTCAAAGTTGACATTTATATACACTGTACATGTACATCATAATTAATTCTGGACTCGGAGATAAACTCATTCAGTATTCAAATTGGGCATTATATTGTGTAGACAGCTTCATTGTACTTAATGGAATAATTGATTTTACAATGGAGTGTGAACTCTTTCCATTCCTAACTGAGACCTACAAGAGAGATGTCCTGTCCATCAATGATGATCTGCCCAGAGACGACATCATAAAATCTGAACAGGAGTCGAATGATGGTACTCTTACCACTGCCTGAGTGACCCACCTAAAAGGGAGAAGTGTTCTCATATTTCAGGTATGTAACAGAGAGAGAGAGAGAAAGAAAGAAATTTGAATTTGTTACAGTTTTTTCAAAACAAGACAACTGTGCATGAATGTTATTCAAAAGAAAAACATATGCAACATTTGAATTATACTGAATTTTTTTTTAGTAAATTACACAATGAAATGAAACAATGTATTGTAGTACAGCTATTGTTATCATATAGCCTGCATGTATTTAAAACAACTACATGTACTCTACCAAAGCAAATGTCTGTCCTGGTGGAACCACAAAGGAGATGTTCTTCAGAATCTTCTTACTGTCAAAAAGATACATGACTGTGTAATAGAAGAGGAGGAATGACCACAACTAGGATCAAACCCAGGACCCTTCAATTTAAAAACTAAAGCTCTACCGACTGAGCTACAGGTTAACCCACTAGCTAGTGCTAGTAAAAGCATGACAGTACTGAGCCTATACTTGCACTATCACACATGTATGGAATATGACTCAAATTAATATTTACCCTCATCAAACACTTTGTGGTTTTTATAGCAATTGTGCATGTATGTGTTAAGTTCTCAAAGACAATGCTAGCATCAATAACACAATCTGTATATTTACATGATTCTTGCAACAAATATTACATCAATTTACATATAATTATTTAGGATTATACTGATTTTTCTTAACTGATCAATTTCAAGATAAATGCACCTTAAAATAATGTTAATATTAACTTAAAATCAAAGATAGCTTATTTCTTGTGTATTTTCATTTTTAATATTTCAACTTCATTGGATATCTCGAACACTCGGATATTTCGAGGTTTTTCCGTGGTCCCCCGAACTTCGAGACATCGATATTTACCTGAAAATCTTTAAAATATATGTTTACCTTTCTTCATAGTGAAAGTTGACGTTTCTAAATTCTATTTTGCCAGTGCTGACTGCTATTCTCCTTGCATCTGGAATGTCTTTAATCTAAAATAGAAAAATTTGTTGACTTTTTCTTTGACATTTAAGTGTGACATACAGACAATGACTTATAAAATAATGAACTGTAAAAGCAGAAATATTCATTGAGAATTTAAATTTGTTATTTTCGTTGGCAGTATCAATCAACGAAATTAAATCAATGACGAATTTTAAAACCAAGTATTAATAAATACAGATTTGATACGCACTACATTTTAGGGATAACGATATGACGAAATTAAATGCCAACGAAATTGTATTTGGTTTAAAAACAACAAAATTTTAACTCAATGAAAATATGTGCTTCTACAGTACACTGGAAATGGGAAACCCAGAAATCCCCAAATAAAAAAAAAATCTTTCTTGTTTACAGCCAATGGCATTTACTTTACAATTAACTTTCATCCAATACTATAAATTCCAAATATACATGTAACACAAGAAATTAATATCCCCATGAAATGACGAGAATTAGCCCTTGATATTCAAGTTCTTTAAAAAGTCAGCAATTTGGTTTTTAAATTCTTGTGATTTGATACAAATAGGTAGTACATGTACACGTAGAATCACAGAATTGAGAACTCTTGTGTGAAAAAATTATCTACAGTATATCATAGTTTAACCTGTTTTCCATTATCATTAAATCAGATTCCCTTAATACAGTCAATTACCTCATGGCTTTCATCCAACAACTCAAACATGTTTTCCATATCAATGAACGACTGCTGTATCATTCTGAAAATTTTATTTTTTAAATTTAGACAGACATATTTTTGAATTCTTTTTCTTGAAACTGAAGAAAATTAACAGCTTTCAGTACTGCAAGACTGAATATTTATGAATAATTGAGCTGTTTGATAAATAAAAATGTTCATCAAAGTATAAGAATTGATTTTAAATGTTACAGATATTACCGTTACCACTGTCAACGAAACACTTAATCTTACTACATCTACGAAAATTGATGCCCTATAATGAATATTAAATAAATGAAACCAATTTCATGTTTTTGTGGGCAAATTTAGTTCAAGAATTATCTCTCTTACCACAGCCCATCAACAGAAAGTTATATCTGAATGCTATATCTGAATCTGTAGGTCGGTGGATAAGACTATTGAATCAGAAGTTGAAACAAGTCAGATTTTAAGATCTCAAATTTTAGACAAATTATACAATGGAATAAATTTGTTTGTTTTTTTTTCTTTTATTTATTAACAAATTTTTCCTAAAAGACACTACTGGTAATTACGAAATGGCAAATTAAAAAAATCACAAAGATTTCTTGTATAGTCAAACTTTGTTATCTCGAATTACATGGGACTGTTGAAAAACTTTGATATATCCGAGTTTTGAGATATCGATGGTAAAATACTTAAAAAAGAAGTGGTTGGGACTTACAAATCACTTCGACATATCCTTTGTATTCTAGATATCAGTGTATCTAGATATCAGTGTTCAACACACCGAAGTTCAACTGTACCAATTTTTGAAAAATTAAAAACTGCACCCCCAGTACTGTAATGAAATTATATTGTATCAAGCATTTGCCTGTAATAAGTCCCGAGCCAGTTGAGTGGTCCGTACAGCTGACTGAGGTACGTTCCAAACAACACGTAGTCCCCAACCGTCAGGTGGAGGTTGCTGATGGAGTGAACCACCGCGTAGGCACATAGCAGTGAGCCACTGATGGTGCCCATGGTGATCACCACATTCTGGAGGGAGTTCAGCATATTTAGGGAGGCACTGGACTTCATTTCTGCAATCTGAGGAAAAGCTTTGGTAAACAGGCTAATATTAATCCAGAATTCATAATGCATAGATCAAACACCTGTTTAAATATAATAATAAACATTATGAAGGAAATAACAAACAGGGAGATGTGTCATATACATGTAAAGTGGGTAGTAGTAAGACGTCCCCACTCACTAAGCAGCCAGACTTCAGAGGAGAATTTAGGCCTAACTATGAGGGAAGTCCAACTATACAACACCAGCTCATCAGAAAGCAGGCTAAATAATGATGGAATATATAAAAGAAGTCAAATGAAAGCAAACCTACCTGATAGTCTTTGATGGCCAAGTCAAATCTGTTAGTTTCAAATTCTGATGCACCATAATATTTAACCTAAAAATAAGGAGAAAATTGTATTTCATATACACTGTACACTATCCTATATGCTACAGAAACGGTACATATAATTCACTAAAATACACTTCAGATTCAGTCAACACACAATAATCTTAGAAAACTTAGGTGAAAATTGAAATGAAACAATGTACAGTATACAGGGAAATACTAGACAACATTGAGATGGTGACCATCTCAAAGGGCCCCGCTTATAAATAATGGACAATAGGATGAGAAGCATTTCAGAGAATTTCGCTTTGACCTTGACCTATAACTTTGAAATTTTCCAGCTGGCATAGAACTTTTTATTCAATCTTATAACCACTTACATATAGGCATTTTTGTTCAATCTGAGCAAGATTAAACACATGGGAAATAATCTACGGTCTAAAACTGATCATAAAGAGATCTGCTATGATCTATTGACTTGGTTCAAAGTCACTGCACACCATTAACTAAAGAGCTCTGTTTATGTGAAGAATGAGCCAAATAGGGCTAAGCAAAGAGAATACATACTATAGAATATATATTCAAGGTCACTGCATGGTCTTTGATCACAAGTACCCTGTGGGTGAAGTATGAGCCAGATTGGACCAATCGGAGAGATATGCTACGGACAAGGATTTTTCATATAATTCTGCTATGACCTTTACATTTGACCTTGAAACTTGATTCAAGGTCACTGCACACCTTTTATTCAAAAGCTCTGTTTATGTAAAGTATGAGCCATATAGGGATAAATGGAGAGTATATATATATACTCTGAAAAAAGGATTTTTGCATGGTTCGATAAGACCTTGATCTTTGACCTACAAACTTCATTCAAGGTCACTGTACACCCTATGACCATAGGCACCCTGTGAGTGAAGTATGAACCACAGTGGATCAAGGGAAGAGAATGTATGCTCTGAACAAGGATTTGGTGAAGTATGAGTCAGATTGGGTCAAGGGGAGAGGAGATATGCTTCGGACAAGAGATCTCATTTTATTTTTGCCCCTTTCGCCCATGTTGTCAGCGGGCAAATTTCAGACTAGGCGAATTCCGATGTCTAAAATTATCTCTCTTTAAACCCAACTGTGTCTGGCTGAATTCTAGCTGGTGCGAATCCGTTTGTAAGACAGTGTAGAAGGTCGAGAATAACACGGGACGAAAATAACCCTGTATACAGTATAATCATATGTAGATTACATATACATGTAGTCAATTCGTAGCTTACTGTTTCAAAGTTCAGAAGAGAGTCCACTGCTTTAGAATTCTTCTCGTTGTCGAACTTGTTCATCTCTCTTCTGTATTTGGTTCTCCATTCCGTGACCCAGATGGTGACAGCTGTGAAAAATAAGCACATGAGTAAAATATTTATACAGCTGATCTCAAATGCTAAAGAAAAAAATTACTCAGGCCTCAAAATTTCAAAATATAATGAGTCAGGCAGGCATTCTTCTGTCCTTATTTTTGTTGCTAAATTTGCAAAGGTTAAGAACTTTACTTTGAATTCAGATATTAAACTTAAAATTTGAGTTATTCCCCTTTAAAGAAGCGAATAAACTTAATCATTGTAGCAGCATTAAATATTTTTCAGATGTGGCGATGCTTGAGAAAATAAGCTTAACAAAGCCAGTGAAAATAATATAATCATGTACACAGCTAAATGCATTTTTGATGCTTGCATGTTCAAGAATCAAACTGCTCATAGCTGAGCACATGCTGAAGAGAATAGGAATGGATTTTAATTCATTCATCAAGAACATCTTTTTAACTATTAGTAAGTAAACATACATCCAAGTTTTGTTTGCTTGAAATTTGCAAACTGAATTGCATAAGACTAATTTTGTATTCCAAATTTTTTAATAAATATTTTGCTCAGACAAGAAACTTCTTTATGTACATATAGTCAAACACTTTTAATTATCAACATGATCAATTTGTTTTTAATATGCAAAGCATGATGTGATTTGCAACCTTGGCAATTAAACATCATCATGCATCATCATGTGAATACATGTAATTAATGGTTTAAAATTCTGCAGATGCCTGTTCATTAGAATTAAATGCTAGCTGAATGAAATTTTGTCAGCAGTGTACAAATACCTGATGAATGGAATACCCTTAACAGAATACAAAACACAAAATACTTATTTTAGTAATCATTCTGACAATATACACTATCACCAGCATTTTTACCTAACAGGTATATATCACATGGAATAGCTAAAAATGTTTTATCTTTTTGAGTTTGTAAGATTTGCTGGAGTTTTCATCTGACCTAGCGACCTAGGTATCTTTCGACTGACCTAGATATAGGACCATGCAGAGAAAGACGACCAGACCAAAGATGTAATTGAATGCTGTCACAAAGTACACAATGGCGATGATGATATCAATGATGGTCGGCAAAATCTGGAACACCACGTAGCTGAAAAATAAACAAAGGATATCAATGCAACATAGCTACTGTAGATTGCTAATTTAACTTGAGGAATTAATATTCGTGTAAAATCGCGAGAAGCATGTCTCGTGGATTTTAAAATCTTGCTTTTATTCTTAAGAGAGACTTAATCTATATGAAACAATGATAAAAATTTGGCGTTCACAATTCTATATTCTCATAATTTGATGCAAAACGGTTGAATCGCGGAATTAAGTACTCCCGTAAAATAAGGAATCTACATATCAAAAAATTAATTCAATAAATTGTTGACCATTTGCTTTATTATACCATCATACACTAAACAAGATGAAGAGCTCCCTTAATGGGAGATAAAATAATCATGAAAACTAGAGTTACTTCTCTTGTCTTGCTACATATAATAAAACTAACATGTACATAATTATTCTTTTTATCATTAATCAAGACAGTTTTGTAATTGTAAGTAGACTGTTCATGCAGGTGTAGCTGCCTTGCCTAATCCTGAAACTATGTGATCAGTCTTACCCTATAACAGGTATTTTCTATGCGCTTCAAATTTTTACCAATTTTAATGAGTTTTATAAATCTGTGAAATTTAAATGTGTAATTATTCACACCAATAACAATTAGACCGGGGTCCCATAAAATTTCCCTTATACTAAATGTATTATCGATGCATTCACACAGTGACTGTATTAATTACCTGACATATAAACTGATGATTCTGGTGTGCATTACAAACGAAACTTGCTGATTCTTGGTGTAGTTACCTTAGAAGACTGTTAATGCTGTTTGTTCCTCTGTCCATTACTCTTAACACCTCTCCTGTTTTCCTTTGCAGATGCCATCTTAATGACAATCTAAGGTGGAAAAAGTTTCACAAATTAATCTTAAAGTTCATATTAACAATAACAAGATTGGAATCCGATATATTACCAGTACATAATATTGTATTGGAATTATAAGTCATTATCAAAATAAAGAGAATATATTAAATTACCCATGTAGATGGCTAAACAGGCGAACTTGGATTCTTCTGGTTGTATACTGCTGAACTGGTATCCATAGAAACGACCTGGCATTATTTAAAAATCCAGTGGTTCCTGAAAAGATTAAAAATTTGACTTAATTAATATCTCGTAACAATAAATAAGAAGAGAGTTCAATGTTAACTTGTATAACTATATATGTACAGCCATTCATAGGTGAATTAATATGCATTAATCTTCAATTTTAAGAAAGTTAAAAAGGCAAATTAATGTACCTGTTTCATTGAGACACAATTTATAGTTGTTGGAATATATTACTATTCTTTTCTTTTAGCACAATGTCACACTGACACAAGAGTAATTTCCCATATATTTTCCTTCTTAAGTTGTGATAACATTGTGTGCAAATAAATATATAATAAATTATATACATGTGGACCACCATACCTGTTCCCCCACCCTTCAGGAAAATGAGCAAGCAATAAATAAGAATGAAATCGTAGCGAAATTCCGGTCCTGTGACCTTCAACTCGGCAAGGTCATCTCCAACTTTACTTGGCTGATCTGTCAAACTGTTTACTGAAAGAAAAATCAAGGAAAGTGGTTTGATATTTTTTGAAAAGTTTAAATGCATTATAATTCATGCTAATTTTTAAGCAATACTGATTTCAATTAAATTGTCTACTTCATATTCCATTTATGGAAACCTGCTACCATATCTCTGGGTTTTTTTTTTTGACAACTTATTATCACAATCTACCGGGTAATTAAAACTAGACTTGTACATTCGCTCTTCTACGATACACTACAAAAAACTTGTATATCGTAAAGTACGGCCTCACGTGTCCTCCGGGGCATGGAGAGGATAAGTAAGTACAAAGTAATATCGTATAATAGAGGAGCAGATATACACATCTGATTTTAATTACATTGCAATTGTCATGAACAAATTAATTTTTTCTAAACACCAAATTGCACTGCAAGTTTAATTTGATACAACATTCGATGAATATGAAAAAAATCACAATTCACTGGACTCGGAGATAACAGCTAATAAATATTAATGCAATCACCACCTTGTAATACGGATGCAAATTGCTTTAGATCTATATAATGATACTGACTATTTGATAATCAAGTCAATTTCAATGTTACAGTAAAAGATTTCAAATAATCAGGGGATTGCACATTTGTTAATAAGCATATTAAACTAAAATTAATAATAAGCATCAGTGATCACATTTCAAATGACATGAATGATGAGATGAGAAATTATATGAAAATTTACATTTTTTTCTGCTTTATTTTTACAGATCATCTTAAGGAATAGGTAATCATTCTTTGAGTTTTATGAGGTAACCAAATACGGTCAGGAGTGATCGAATCCAATAAAGCCTGAAGGACTTTCTGATAGATTTGATCATACTCGACCATATTTGATCACCTCATAATATTAAGAATATATATTATTACTTATATTCATATAATTTTCAGCAATTGTACAAATGAATATTAAAACAGTCATTGGTGAAATGTACTGGAGTATACATTACAAAGTTGATTCATAGTGTTTTCACAGACAAAGACACTGGAAAATGAAAATAAAGTGGCATATAAAACAAATAATTATGCAACAAAAATTACCATGAGATTTACATGTAACAGCTTTAATTATTTCTGATTGCAAATGAATTTAAATGCTCATTGAATCTTAAAATGTTAAAAAATTATTTTAACATTAGTGATTCAGTAATGTGAATGGTTTATTCATCTAGACAATTAGGTCGGGATTTAAGGAGGTTGTCAGCTAGGAATTAATGATAATAACACCACTCTATTACGATTGAGGCATGTTACAATTTTAATAATTATGGAGCCCCTTTTGAAATGACAGCTTTGTCCTGAATAATCTCAATTAATACATCAATAAGCTTCACAATCAAACTTCTTACGTAACTAATTACATTATTTTTTGGACTGTTTGAAAAGTGCAGGCTTCTCATATCAAATGGCTTAAATGATTTGCACTTTGTTTTTCAACAGTATAATACCAATGCAAAGATAAAATTAAAATTATTGCTCTCTAGAATCGAAGCAAAATGACTTGATTAGAAAGACATTTTTTGAACAGTTTAAATGATCTGCAAGTTTATTATGAATAAAAGTCAAAAAATTAAAAAAAAATATACACTACTGTCTAGTACATGTGTAAATGGGTTGTACTTAATCTCTTACAACTTCCATCTTAAACACCACATTTTAAAGTTTTATATACAGGTGATTTGCATTAAATGTCAAGTAGATTTATTTTACATTTTGTTCAATGAAACCTAAAAAAAAAATTTGCAAATTGCAGAAGGCATTTTTTAAATGCATCTGTAGTAATTGGTGCCAAAAGGTTTAGGAGAAAGCTCCAAATGAAATGTGTCCAATAAAAAGCACATCAAATAAATTGCACAATTTGAAGCTACACTGTATCATGCAAATTCTTTACGATTGCTCTAATGGGTCCATTAGAACAATTGGGTCCTCAGCTCAAACGGAAGCATCAATTTAAAACAACACATATTGGACAAGATCAAAGCATGAAATACTCCAAACATTTTGAATTTGGCTCTGTATATTATTAACTATTTTGGTTGGAGATTGCATGATCAAGCCACTTTTGCAATATCAAATGTCCTGCATAAACATATACTGTGGAATCATTAGAATTCGTGGAGGCTCAATTTTTGTGGTATTCATGGGTAGCTCTCCCCTACGACTTTACATTTTAAACGAAAGCAAATTTAGAAAGAAGTTATCTTTTTTACTGAACCTGAAAACTGAAACATCCACGAAAATACTTCCCCATGAATAAGCCAAAAAACTCACAATCCACGAAAGTTGGCCCCCACGAATTTAAATGATTCCACAGTATATGAATTGGAATAGAAAGCCACAAATCAATCAATGCTACCTTGTTAAAAATTTTACTTGTGCTCACAGGCACCTGATGTTATAAATTTTTCTCATAATAAAAATAAATACCCTATACCTAATAATACACAAGGTACCCATTGCAGCCATCTTGAATTTATTTCAAACTGTCAAATCAGGTGGACGTTTTGCTTGAAACTCATCAGTAAAATTATTTTGCGATCCTCTCCGTCTCCATATCGGTCATTCAACATCTAAGCTTACAACCAATTCAACCAAAACGACGCGTCACACCTGTCATTAATAAAAATCGCCCCTCAATCTGCATATACTGCCTTACATATGCGACAAAAGGCTAAAGGGTTGATGAAAGTTGTCACATTTATGCAAATGAGATTTCCCTGCATCGTTTGTGTCAGTATTTCAAAATATATGCATTTATAAACATGTTTATATAAACTTTGTGTAATAAAAGTTATAGTTGACAGTTTATATTATCCACTTTCTTAATTTTAACTTGTATGTTGGTTGAATTCAAAATCGACACATTTTGAATATTCGTATCAGTGCTATATTTGGAAGGGATTACCCAAAGTATGATGCAATTATGTCAACTTCCTTCTATCCTTTAGCATTTTGTCACATATCTAATGACAAAGACAGGTGTGACGCGTCGTTTTGGTTGAATCGGTTGTAAGCTTAGATGTTGAATGACCGATATGGAGACGGCGAGGATCGCAAAATAATTTTACCGATGAGTTTCAAGCGAAACTTCCACCTGATGTGACAGTTTGAAATAAATTCAAGATGGCGGCGATGGGTACCTTGTGTATTATTAGGTATATGGTATTTATTTTTATTATTTGGAAAATTTTTTAACGTCAGGTGCTTGTGCTCTATGTAAATTCGAGGGTTGATCCAAAACTGACTAACAGATGCGATTTAATCATGAAAAATTAACATAAAGTGATTAGAATTCATACTTTGTAATTATATATCTAAAGATTTTAATTTAAATAATTATGAAATTTCATTAAAAAATGACCACTACTTCTGAAATTAACCTATTTCATAGAGCATGTGGTAGGAATAGTTGTTGCATGCCCACAACATCTTTTCTAGATTCACATGCATTGTGTGACATTATTTTTGGATCAACTCTTGTATCTTTGTTCATAGTTGATCTGTTAACTTTACAGTATGCTAGAGACAAAAAATAAGGAATTAATGAATGATGACTGAAACAATTGGAAAAACTAGCCCCCACTGAAAAACTGGTACCCACTGAAAAACTGGTACCCACTGATATAGGGGGGACCAGTATGTTGATCCCCCGAATTAAATCAACGAATCATTAATGACTAAAACAATGAAATAAACCGGTACCCACTGATGTATTTGCTGTAGAGGGGGACCAGTACGTTGATCCCGCGCCCGGCTCCCAGCAGTAGGAGACACACCAGCACCAGTCCCTGTCTCCAGTAGCTTCCCTTGGGCCACACGTAGGGGATCATGATTTTCAGCTTCCCAATGACGTTCTTCCAGGTTGACTCCGGTTGTTCCCTCCCTGAGGAAGTTCCCTGTATGTAAAATATTGTTAGGTACACAACAATAATTCAATACAAATTAATCATCGGACACCCACGGCGAGTCTAATATATGCTAAGAGACTGTGGGCCAGCTCTATGAATTTATCTTGTTTTCAGGAAAACTGTAAACCAACTTTTTTTCATGTGCGAGATATTTTCTCGAGAGCCTTGTCGTCGCAAATATTTCTGATTGCGAAACCAGTCCTTGTCTTATATTGTTTTAACAACACAGGTCTAGATAGGGCTTGGTCCTGAACATTAGTAGTCGCATGTGGGGAGTCCAAGTAGCGTAGTGGACAATGCACTGGTTTCTCACAGCTGTGACCCAAGTTCGATCCCCGTGATCGGCAGTGGTTGTATGTGAAAGGGTATGGTGGTCGCCCGCTTGGACACGTGGGTTTTCTCCAGGCACTCCGGCTTCCTCCTACATTAATGATCCCCTCGCGCTAACATCCGTGCCAACGAAAGATATTAATATCAGTTGTAGAACTTGTTTATCAATCATTGTAAAATAAATAAAGTTCATTTTTTTTTAGTAGTCGCGAACCGGTTTATCGGAAGTAAATCGCGAAATGAAGTTGTCGCGAATAAAAGTTGGTTTACAGTACCTATTATTCTCAATCCGACAATGTGCAAGCAAAACTCTCTAGATTTTCAAGGTTTGGAAACTAAAATCAGTTTTGCAGTTTTTCAGCATAAGCAAAATTTGTAAGATTTCTTTCATAAAAGTGTGAAGAAAGCAGTCAGAAAAGGCATGAATTACTCATGAGAACAAGGAAAAGTCATTGAATTGGTCCATGCCAATGGTCAGTATGCATATAAATGCAAGTATGTCAGTGTATTTCTGGCAATGGACAGAGAACCTGTGTACGTTAATTGTAAGACTGGACATATTGTAAATTTTGCGAGACCCTTCCTTTGGCATTTGCTGTTAGCCCCTTACATATATCTTTCACACAATGGAAAACTTGTACTCTAAATATTATTTAAAATGCCACATCAGTATATTTTATATGCCTAAACATTTTTTTTCAAAAACTTTACCGGATTATCTTTACATCTGTCAGTAGTTGCTGTTTACTTATACTTTTTACGTCTGTCAATAGTTGCTGTTTACTTACACTTTTTTACATCTGTCAAAAGTTGCTGTTTACTTACACTTTTTACATCTGTCAGTAGTTGCTGTTTACCTACACTTTTTACAACTGTCATCTGTCAGTAGTTGCTGTTTACTTATACTTTTTACATCTGTCAATATTTGCTGTTTACTTACACTTTTTACATCTGTCAGTAGTTGCTGTTTACTTACACTTTTTTTTTACATCTGTCAGTAGTTGCTGTTTACCTACACTTTTTACATCTGTCATCTGTCAGTAGTTGCTGTTTACCTACACTTTTTACATCTGTCATCTGTCAGTAGTTTCTGTTTACTTACACTCTCTACATCTGTCAGTAGTTTCTGTTTACTTACACTCTCTACATCTGTCAGTAGTTTCTGTTTACTTACACTCTCTACAGCTGTCAGTAATTGCTGTTTACTTACACTCTCTACATCTGTCAGAAGTTGCTGTTTACTTACACTTTCTAGTCATCTCTCAGTAGTTGCTGTTTACTTACATTTCCTACATCTGTCAGTAGTTGCTTTTACTTACACTTTCTACATCTGTCAGTAGTTGCTGTTTACTTACATTTTCTACATCTGTCAGTAGGTGGTACAGGTTTCTGTTGAGACCTGGTGCCCAGAATCCCATGACTAACAGCAGCAAAGAACAGCTGTATCGCACAATCCATAGTCCAAACTCAATGTGGTCTGAATATCTAAAAAATAGTTTCTGAATTTACAAACTGCTGTTTGAATTTAAACTGAACTTTTTAAAACTTAAGCTGTACATATCCCTTAGCTGAATCAAAACATATAATACTTATAGCAAGCAGTAGCGTATTTACTAGGTATTCTCTACTGAAAGTGGCTGAACAAACTTTAATGGCTTTTTGCCTTTGTAATTTCACACTGTTCTGAAAATACCATGAGATCATCATGATCATTTCAAACTAACCCTTCCAGTTTCCACCAGTAACTGGAACTCCACCAAGATATAAAAGGTAGGTTTTCCTTGACAAATACCAGGCTCCAAAACAGGAGCAAAATGAGTCCATGGCCCCTAGTTGGGATAGAGGGCAGCATCTGTCTCCTTTCGTAGAACATCAGTCGTATCGATGCCATCCAGCAATACAACATCGCCAGTGCGGCAAACACTTGATACCCCGCCACGGTCTGGTCACGTATTGACGTGTCGGAAAGAATCACACGAATCACTGCCTCCAGCATCAAGACGAAGGCCAGTATCACCTGAATCGAGAAACCGCATGATCCGGGGAGGTTTTTCTCCGGCAGCTTCGTGGCGTACTTTTTGTAGAGGGAACACTGAATGCAGCCACATATCAGGATGTGTAGGAAGATCACTCCCGCTGTGATTGTGTCGATGAAGCAGGGATTCAAGCCCTTTTCAACCCATATCTCAGTGAAATTCAAGTCTTTGCAATATTTCATTCTGATCTTAGATTAATTAGTCTGAAATAAAAGATCATGACTATTAACAATTCAGGAGCAAAATAACAACAGTCAGATATCTATGTAGATGGAAATATTTAGGCAGCTGTAAACTATTACTTTTGAAATATATCAGTTAATTTCAAAAATAATGAATAAAATATGATAGCTTGGAACAATTCTATCATTAATTACAAAAAATAACATCATAAGACAATCACTTTATGAAATAGATGTGCCCCATTCTTTTATCATGTTTATTGTCTGTGTACTCTTTCTAAACAATTGTTTCATGATCACATAAAGAAAATGTTGCTAATAAAAATACACATGTATTAAGCAGTTTTCAAATTCCAGGCCGTTTGATCTATAGCTACGAAAAACTGCAGGTCTGTAGCTCCAAGTTTGAAATTCTGTGGAAATAATCGGCACCATAATGATTAAATTCTTCACACAATTTACTATTAAATTTATATCGTCAATCTATTTGCTTAGAACTGATTTTTTTGTAAACACCACCACCAGCCCCGTAAAAAGAAGCAGTGTAATTTGCTTACATGTAAAAATGGTGACTCTCCATCTGCAAGTGAATTTAACATACTTCATTTTCCAAGGTCAATTAGTGTGTTTAAGAGAAAGTCTGAGGCAAGTTAAGCAACAATATCAGGAGTAAATTGTCTGAAGAATTTAATGGTACTAATTATTTCCACAGCATTTGTAACATGTGTAAGGAAAATCATAGCACATGTTTTTGTGTGCCTTATATTGCAACACATTTATAACACATAATTAAGGTGGTATGGGACACCTCTATATTGTATTCCGATCGAACTAAACAATAAAATTAAGTATAATTTTATAAATCTATTCTTTCAAGAAATTGTTATCTAACAGCGTAACACAATGGGCTACAGTGTTCACTACAAATCTGTAAGTCATGAGTTCGAATCCCACTTGGGCCTTTTTAATTTTTACCTTTCCAAAAATTTTTAAAACTTATTTTTTGGTCAAATATTGTGAAATTTGAAAATTCTAAAATGGTGAAAGAATTTTTATTATTGTGTACTTTTATCCACGTTTTAAAATATCTACAGGTATCCCATTGCATCTTTAGGAACTGTAGTTCCCAGGTTGTCCATCCAAATATTTTCAGACTGCAGACTACAGACCTGCAGCTATATACATGTAGCTATGAACTGAGCTACACATGCATGTACCTGTAATGGGATGGGAGAAATAATGACGGACCAGACCTGGATTTGAACCCGGGACCCCTGAAAGCTCTAGTCAGGTGCTCTACAATTGAGACCGGTCTGACCGTCACATTCCTATAACTTAGGCCGGATAATTATAGCAAGATGTGAGATCATTTATACTTTTAGGTTGTGAAGATCTGCAGTAACACCATAGTTCATAATTTTACTCTAGGAACCACTGATCTAGGATTGAACATTGTTGTTATACAATAACAGGCATTGCAGGCAGTCAATAACAATGACATACAACACTGACCTACTAATCTAATCCAGCATTGAGGAAAAAAACCCTTCAATAGGAATAAATCTTGTACACTATCATGTCTAACTTGAGCACTTATGAATCAGTACAATAACACAATAACTGAATCTTCTTCATTATTTCCAAAAAAAACCAAAAAAACCCACTAAGCAACATACCGAAACAATGTCCTGAATTTTACACTGCTTTAACAGTGGTGTCAATCGCAAAATATCGTGCCTGGGAAAGAATCCTCGTTCGGCCAAAAAATCCTCGTTCGGCCAAAGAAATCTTCATTTACCTAAGGACTTTTTGGTATTACACTGGAATATGCTCAGTCATTGCAAACCTCTCCATTAATAAACAGAGATTTCTATTTTCATTTTCGCACATGCTAATTTGAATTCGGGTCTTCAAAATGTTTTCATCTGGGTCACGAAAATGCTTCCACGAAACACGAAATGTGCACCATTTTTTTTATAGGAACAGTTAACGTTAAGCCTACCTCCAGTGTTCAAGATAAAATTAAAAAAAAAAAAAATAGATTCTTCAGTGTTCTAGGAACATGATAGAAGATCTACCAATTTGGAAATTAAATTGTATCTTATTGTAGTTTTGGACTGATAAAATACATGTATTTTCCTAATGCATTGAAGTCGGATTAAGGTTTCTCTACCCTTGATGTTTTTATGGTTTATTCCGTGTAGTTTTTGTTTAAATTTGAAGATTAATATGTAAACATTCAAATCGAACGTAAATATTGGTATTTTGCAAATATTTTGTTCATGCTGTAGGTACGGAAGCGTATCGGGGCCTACACTTGTGTTATAACTTATACATTGTCATATTTTTTTATCGTACGTCCTATTGACATATAATCTATTATGTCGTATTTTTAATGCAAATATTTTGCATTGTATTGAGGTGAGTTTACATAATTTAAATCACCTTATTATAATTGATCAGTTTTCTTGCAATCTACTATATCGACTAAACAAAATATGGGGTTATAAATAAGAACTTAAGAATGAGTTTTAGTCATATCGAGAAAGAAATGTTGACATAGAACAATGAAATTGTATACATTATAGGTATATCGACATATATATGTTTCATTTCTTGGGAAAATATTGCGAAAATATTGTTATCGTATGAATTTCGCGGAGGCGGGAGTTCTGATGGTACGACACTTCATCTGACTCTAGCTCTAAGAAACACATGTAGACTGAAATTTGTGGACTCAGTGGAATTCGTATGCTCAATTTTCATGGATTTCGATTATCCTTTTATCAATGAATTTAAATACACAACGAATTATGAGTAATAGTATTGATATATTTATCATACAAATTATTCCACGAAATATAGTACCTATTAACCTAAGAAAAAATAGTAATATACGAATATTAGCTCCACGAAATTCAATCCACGATAAAGTAAATAAATTTAAACTCTAAAAATCAAATACTTCTTTTATTGTCAAGCAATTAACAAAATATCTGCATTTGTTATCGTAGATAGGGGCGGTAGATGTGAGCAGTCCTTCATATGTACCCCAAAATTATGATCATGTTTCAATAATCATGTTTTACAACGGTCTCCCATCGAAGAGGCTTGTTTCACCCATCTGTCTTGAAGCAACTTGATTTGATGATAACCCACCCTCTCAACTACAGTGTAATCTAACTACGATATCATCTGCTATTATGCATGAACTAACTGCATAAGCGTTGGATTTTCTGATGTGAGTCTTTATTCGCGTGGTGAAAAGACTCGCATCAAATCATGATAGTGAGACAAATCAACGCTCATTCGATCAGTTCATGCATTACGCTTTGGTAAATGAAACATATTTAAGGGGGGGGGGGGGGGGGGGGGGGGGTAATATAATACGTGTAAGTAAATGGGTTCACGTACTTTAAATGTTCTATCATGTTTTCAAAACTCATATCACATGTTTAATTGAGAGTAACCCAAACATAGAAGATCATAACTACAATATCAAATACTAATATGAATTGCAATTAATATAAAGTATTTACTGTTTTTTGTTTTTGATTTATATCAAACTGTCAATATCAGTCTACATGTGCTGTCTACAGCTAGATTAATTCAAAATGAGGTGACGTACATGTACATGTACCATCAGAACTCCCGCGCCCGCGAAGTTCATTTAATAGTAACATTTTCGCAATAGGTTCCCCATAAATGAAAGCATATTGATATCGACATGACTACAAAGCGTTTATTTTATTGTTCTTTGTCTAAATTTCCATCTCAATATAATTAAATCACATTCTTAAATCAACATTTCAAACTCCATATTTTGTGAAGTCGATAACGCAGATAGCAATAAAACTTGTAAAATTCAATAAGGTGAATAAAATTATATAGAAATCACAAGATACAATTCAACACATTTGCATAAAAAAGAGATCACAATGCTTTATATGTTGACAACACAATGAAAGGAAGGACATTTTATAAGTTGAAACACAAGTGTAGGCCCCGATACGCTTCCGTATGTAGGAGCTAACAGCGGTACACTATCAGCAGTTGATCAGGGCAATTATAGCGACGACTGCTCTCAAATCAAACATCGCATTTATTTTTACTGATTTCTATATAATAAAGCAATTCTTTTTAAAGAAATTAATCGCAATCCTTTATTTTATGTATTTTAATATTTTAAGGCCATTTAATATTGTCAGTATGAAAGCTATCACATCTACTGCCAATAATACATGTGTGTGTGTGTATATATATATATATATATATATATATATATATATATATATATATATATATAATTACCGGAAAAGACCTGTGCATTTATTGTCAGATTTTTTATGTTCAGCTAACAAAATCCTTTTTATTTAACTGTTAAAATTTTAAAAAATGTGTCATATTTTGTGTTCTCTAATTCCAATAACTTTAAATGAAGTTCGTTGTTATAATATTTATTTCCATCATTTTAAGAGTTACATTATTTTATTTAAGAATTTTTTTCTATATTGTATGATTGTTACACCACTGACAATTTTTTCACAGTTCATTCAATTTTTGTCTAATTATCTACCAGATGGTAGACCCTAATGTTTGCAGAGTTTAAGATGTATTACTTCTTTGTTTGTTTAATGTGTTTTTGGCAATCAGAGGAATTTTTCACTAAATAAATAATTTTCTAATGTTTTACATTTTTCAAAAGGCTTCATATTTTGATATTGACCCGTTTGACAAGACAGAAATCTACGCGATCCAGTGAAACGACCTACATGTATATATCTTTCGGCGTAAGAATATAGGCGTTCTAAACTGCTTTTAGATGCACTATCTGGCTTTCTGAATGACAGTTGTACATGTAGTTTATCATTACAAAGTTTTACATCATTTCGTGATTGACCAAAACTAAAGCTACATTACACTGGAAAAGGCCCAGCCGGATTCAAACTTTCTACTTACAGACAAGTAGTTAACGCTCTAACCCATTGTGCTACGCTGTTAGGTATCATTATTTTGGAGGAAAATACTTCATATATCACTAAACTTCATTGTTTATTTCGATAAGGAGTACGTCACAATATGCAGGTGTCACATATGCCACCTTAAAGGTGTTTGTGCTTTACATGCTTAATTAACTAAATCAAATAGTGCAAGGGGTTTTAAAGAATAAAATTGTGAAAATACATGCATGTTACATGCATGTTACAAGTAAATGATCTTTCCCCAAAGTTACGTACGTGTACAATAAACTGCACCCAGCTCATTAGACCTATAAGTAACTTTTTCCATTAAATTGTATAAATTTACACATGCAGAATATTTTTTCTATGGTTAAAGGTTGCATCTACAAATTTGGCTAATTTTATCTGCCAGACTGGTTATCTTGATTTAACACTTCAATGAACAAATAACCTGTGTCATTATTATTTTGGTGATCATTATATAATCAATATTGTCAATAAGTTTAACTTGAATATTAGTTATTGATCGCTAGGGAGAAAATAAAACTTCTGATCATATCTCAATAGATCATTTACTTTGCAAATAAAAAAAATACATTTACACTTTGTAAAGTGTAAATGTATTTTTTTTCTTTTTAGAGAAACTTTTATTTACCAGTTTATCAAATTTTTTAGACCACAAATCATATTTTAATTTTAATTGATCATTTGACAATTATGAGAATGGTAAATATAAGGTTATTTTATTCTTAGACAAAAAGGTCATTTTATTTACAGTTTAAGGAGGGATGAATGTTAATTTTCTGCTACTATTTGACTACCAGGATAAAATTAACTTTTTTAAAACCTTATTGCACATTTATAGGACAGCCCCTATTTTATCCCAAGATATGATGTTGCTATTCATTCAATCATAAGACGAGTTCTGGGAACTAGCTTTTTAAGGGGTGATAAACGGCAATTTTCTGCTACTTTTTGACTCCCTGGATGAAATTTAAATTTTTAAAACGTTATTGCACATCCATAAGCAGCCCCTTAGCCTATCATATCCCAATAGATGACATAGCTATTGCATAAATTGTAAGAGGAGTTCTGGGAACGATATTTTGTTTGCCAAAAAACCCCACAAAAACACGTCATTTTTGTTGCCCACCGACCCCCCTATAAAAAAAAAATTCTGAAACCTGATTACACATCAACATGACACCCCCAATCATATTCTAGTAGATCATTTGCTACTGCAAAAAATGTTGACGTTTTTGAAACCCGGACTTTTTGTAAAAAACAAAAAAACAAAAACAAAAAAAAACACCAAAAAACTTTTTTCAGCCACTAAATGACCCCCAGGATAATATTGAAATTCCCAAATTATTGCAGATCTATAGGACACCCCAAAACATATTCCAAGAGATAATTTGTCCACTTTTGAAAATGTGAGAAGAGTTCGAGGAACCAGGGGTTTTTTTGTGAGAAAACGTCATTTTTTACCTATTATTTGACTCCCAGGACTACCATAGAAATTTTGAAACCTTTTTACAAAACAACATGACACCCCATATCAAACTCTAAGAGTTCAGTTTGCTGGTTTAATTTATAAGATGTAAGAGCAGTTTGAGAAAGTAAAACGTGATGGACGGATGGACGGACGGACCGGCAGTCATGTTCACGAAATTTTCCTCAGATATGACCTAAATGTGTTCCTAAGGTCCGTCAGTCATGTTCACGAAATTTTCCTCAGATATGACCTAAATGTGTTCCTAAGATATAACTTAGGAAAAAAGTTAGGAACATCCTAAGATCAACCTTCAACCTACAACACGTCTTAAGAAGTAGCTCGACTGTAACATAGGTCTTAAGCTAGGATATCCTAAATTACTAAAATCATTCTTATTTTTCACATCAATTCATACAGATAGAATTTGAGAGACTTGTGCAGGGATAAATCATTATAATCAATTATATGTGTCGGTAACACGATATGTAACTTTATTACTTTAAAAATATATTTACTTAAATATATATCAGTGACCAATAAAAATTTAGTTCAAAGAAACAAAAGAAACCCAAAGAAGTCCTGCTATTTTATGTAAAGAAAATATGTATCAGGACAGCTTTTGGTTTACAAGCAATTAATTATTTAAACAACACATGTGCATTATTTGAGTGCAAACTAACATTTGATACTCTTGTCGTTCAAGTAATACATAAGCACGCGCTTTTCATAGAATTTAACGTTACATGAACAAACACAAACGATTTCTTTTAATCTGAAATATATATAGAATACACCTACAGGTTAAGTAAGAAATAAGTTGTAATAGATCTCAAAAATATATAAATACAGTTTATTCAACATTACCAATTTTTTAAAGATTATTTTTCAGAATGAAGTGATAAAGATTAAGAATTATAAATCGATGTAGATTAACTCTTCAGCCAAGGACATTTGGATAATTTTTTGGCCAATACTAGTAATCAAAACAATAAATGTAACCTATTTAGTGTATATATTAAAAATAAGAAATAATAAATATTGATAATAAAAGAATAATTTTCTTTCGAAAAACAGAGACAGTATTTGGGAAAACAAATAAATGTGTTTAATTTGTCAGCTCCCAGGCAGGCACGTAGCAACGAAAGAGGGTGGGGGAGTTAGGGTCACTCTACATATAATTATGTTAAAATAAACGAAATGACTATGCCTCCTTCCCGTATCAGGAATTTGAGGTTTGTCGGAAATTCTGGAACTGTAGAAAAGATTGCCGTATTCTACAGATCTAAAGGAAAAGCTTCACAACATTCCCAATATACCCCCCACCCCCCCTCCAAAAAAAAATAAAAAATAAAAAAATTCCCCTAATTTTACAACCTTACGATGGTCTAAGGACAAGGTAAGTGATGTCCAGAAGTTAGGACAAAGTTACGGTGGTTCCTAAATTAAAGAGAGTTTCGAGAAACAGACTTAAGACTAAGACTATCCTAAGACGCACCATAGACCTAAGATAGCTTCGTGAACATGCCTTCAGGGTAACAACAATATACCCGAACTTTCTTTAGAAAGCGCAGGTATAATAAGAGATGTAAATGCTTTCTTTGGAGCTTCATTCGGGTTATACGGTGCATGTAGCTAGCACTGCAGAACACATTTATAGAACACTTTCATGCATGCAGGCATTTTTTTTTCTGCAATGTTAGTTATAGGACTTCATGTGTATCTATTTAATTGTAATCTTATTGTAATGCTATAGCAAGGCAATTCACGTTGAGATGTTTGATACAATGATTATAACATTGTCATGTAGTAAAATTTTGACAAACTTTGCGGACATATTAGTGAAATTTGACTTACTTTTATCTATTTTTAAAAGAATTCATAAATTTACCTTTCTCTTAGTGCAAGACAATAATTCACTTTAGTTATAATTGCTTAATTATCTTATTATATGGTATTACATCACACCTTTAATTTAATTGACTCACTCAAATTGAATTTTTACTTTATGATGTATGTCACTCGAGCTTTAGTTCTAATTATACCCGCACTTTCTAAAGAAAGTTCGGGTATATTGTTGTTACCCTGTTCCGTCTGTCTGTCCGTCCGTTCGTCCGTCCGTCTGTCACGTTTTACTTTCTCAAACTGCTCTTACATCTTATCAACCAGCAAACTGAACTCTTGGAGTATGATTTGGGGTGTCATGTTGTTTTGTAAAAAGGTTTCAAAAATTCTCTGGTAGTCCTGGGGGTCAAATAATTAGTAAAAAATGACGTTTTTTGACAAAAAACTTTCTTCCTCGAACTCCTTGTACATTTTTAACAGTAGACAAATCATCTCTTGGAATATGTTTTGGGGTGTCTTATAGATGAGCAATAAGGTTTCGGAAATTTCAATTTTGTCCTGGGGGTCCTTAAATGGCTGAAAAATGACGGGTTTTTTTTTTACAAAAAGTCTGGTTTCAAAAAAAGTCAATTTCTTTTTGCAGTAGCCAAATGATCTTCTAGAATATGACTCGGGGTGTAATGTTGATGTGTAATCATGTTTCAGAATTTTTATTTTTATCACGTGGGTCTGTGGTCATCAAAAAATGACGTTTTTTTGCCAAAAAAATATGGTTCCCAGAACTCTTCTTACAATTTATGCAGTAGCTATGTCATCTCTTGAGATTTGATAGGGGCTGTCCTATAGGTGTGCAATAAGGTTTTAAAAATTTAAATTTCATCCAGGGAGTCAAATAGTAGCAGAAAACTGACGTTTATCACTCCTAAAAAAAAACCTACTTCCCAGAACTCCTCTCATGATTTAATGAATAGCCATATCATATCTTGGGGTATGATAGGGGCTCTCCTTAGTTGTGCAATAAGGTTTTAAAAATTTAAATTTCATCCAGGGAGTCAAATAGTAGCAGAAAATTGACGTTTATCACTCCTAAAAAAACCCCTACTTCCCAGAACTCCTCTCATGATTTAATGAATAGCCACATCATCTTTAGGGATATAGCAGGGGCTGAGCCATAGATATGCAATAAGGTTTTAGAAATATAAATTTGATTCTGAGGGTCAATCCTATCTGCAAAATGATGTTCCGTCCCATAAAAAAAACCTTATTCCTGGACCTCCTCTTATATCTTGTGATTGAAATAACGTACCATAAGATGCACAAGGAGGAAGAATATATATGCTTTAGGGGTGAGGATCACAAGCATTTTTTTTCAAGTTATTTGATCATTTGTGATTCTGGGAAGGTGGGGTGGGGTTAAGGTGACCCCCAGAGGCCATGACCTACTAATACCACAAAAATATTTGCCTTGACATGGTCATGGTTCAAGAAACAAAAATATACATCGTTTAGGAGTGGGGATTTCGATGATTTTGAGGATATTTTAAAAATATTCAACTATTCTTGTTTTCGGGGGGGGGGGGGAGATTCAGAGTCTCTTCTCATATTTTTACAGTAGCAAAATCATTTCTTGATTGGTATTTTTCTGTATGATGTCAGATGTACGTAATGAGATTTTGGAAATTGCTTTTTAATCTTAAAGATAAACTAGATGCTGTCATTAGACAGTAATACCCGCACCAAGTGTTTGCCTCTAAATAACATTCTCTTGTACCGGTTTTAGTAAAACAGAAGGCCACATGCAATTTCCGGTACTTTTTAAAAATTATGATTTTCATAAATGATGAGATCACATCCCATAATAAATATATTACTTTTATGTACTATTTGGGTTTGAACTGTTTGCATATGAATTTTAAATTAATAAAAAATCAAAACATTTCATGTCATAGAAAGTATGTCTTGATCTATATAATTATCACAAACAAAATTAAATCATGCCCATGCCCATTCCCCCCCCCCCCTCCCCCCCCCCCCCGGCTGTTGCCTGCTTTATTTATGCTTTTGTGTGCCAACATCATCATGTGCATGGATTTAGAGAAAGGGTGGGGGTGAGAATTCCTGACCCCCCCCCCCCCCCCAAAAAAAATAAAATAAATTCATTTATGTAGTAAAATTACCAAAACTAAACCTCGGGCTACAGTTCCCCCCCCCCCCCCTTCCGCAAACACAATTATTACTCTGAACCCCTCCCCCCACTCCCCTACCCATGGATACCTGGTAAATAAAAATCAGAACATTTTTATAACAATGAAAGCATGTACATCTAATTGCAATAAAGAATATTGTAAACAGTGCAAAATAAATGTCATCTTGCACAATGATTTCACTGCAGGACTGCTTTAACGATTTTAAAAGTAGGTATCAGACACATGTCGATATTTATGTGGATAAAAGTGCGTTATTTTATATGATATGTAGTTATATGCTAAAATAACTTTCACTGTTTTAGAATTTAAAAAATTTACAATGGATATTTGGGCAAAAAAATAAGTTTTAAATTTTTTGGAAACTTAAGGTTAAAATAAGATAAGCCCCAGCAGGATTCAAACTCTCTACTTACAGACACATTGTTAATGCTCTAACCCATTGCACTATGCAGTTAGGTAACATTATTTTGGGGGAAAATATTATATTTTATACTTTATTTTTTTCGTTCAATAAGGAGTACATCACAATATGTAGGTGTCCCATACCACCTTAAAGCTGAAAATTGTGCTTTACATGATTAATTACCTAATACATTTGTGCAAGGGGTTTTAAAGAATAAAGTTGTGAAAATACATGCAATATGTTACAAGTAAATGATCTTTGTCCGAAGTTACGTATACAACACAGGTCTACAGGTTGCATTAGCAGGTATTAGTATTACCCAGCTCTTTGGTTAGATGGGTTTCACGTGGTGTACATGCATCTGTGTTTTCGATATGCAGAATAGGATTAATTATCATGAATAAATGATTCTTTTGTGGTGATCAGCTAAAGGAATTCATATTGTGCTCTAATTGGATTATCATTATGATGTTGACCAATATAGGTAAGTATATACATGTACATTTCTAGTGAGAATGAAGGCATGCTGCAGCTTCCCCCACCCCCCCCCCCCCCCCATTAAACCCCCTTCCCCATCATCATACACCAGTGATAGAAAAAGAGTTAATGACTGTAATTTTCTTTTATTTTGATTATTCTTTTTTGTCAAGAGATATGTGGTATGTCAAGATTTATGACTCATGAAAATTTGTGCATTTTAATCCTGATTGCGAACATACATGTATAATTATATATATAAAAAATACATGTGATATCATACTAGAGATCATGCAATTAATTGCAGAATTGCCAATCGGTTATTTATAACTCATTCTGACTGATTAGTTTGTTAATCATTTTGAAAATAATGACATATTTCTAAATACATGTATAACATATTATCTATAGATTGATTTTGTAACTATTTAGGGCCCCACTCTGCAGATGCCCTACAGTGATCATTCTGTCCAATTCTGCCGATCATGTCAAGATACATTTAAGACAAATTGGCCCTACCCCCCCCCCCCCCCTCCAAGAGTTGCTTTTAAACCACCACCACCCCCCTCCTCTGAAATAGGGAATGATAATACATTTTAATAATTGTTGAGATCCCCACCCCTAGACCATATTTATTCTTCCTCCTTGTGTCATTGCACATCAATTGGTACATGTATATAGGTTATGCCCCCTTTGAGATGCCCAGTGACTTTCCAGAGTAATTTAATATAAAAGAAAATTGGTCATTAACTCTTTTTCTATTTCTGGTGTATGATGATGGGGTAGGGGGTAAAATGGAAAAAAAAAAGCTGCAGCATGCCTTCATTCTCACTAGAAATGGATATCTGATCCATACATCCTGGGGATGGGGAACGGTTAAGGCCCCTTCCCCTTCCTCCCTATAATAACTTATATAAACATGATATTTAATACCCACATTTAATACAAAATAGGGTCAATATGGAGTCAACTCAATAGTGCAAGTCTGAGAAATGAAAAAATAAAAATATTCTGCAATTATATTAAAATGACAGAAACTGTATATAAGCTTATTTAAATAAAGATGATAATACATAATGCTGGCAAGGGGAGATCACATTTTAGAAAGTGAAAGTGAAACTTAACTGTTTTGTATACCGGTGTCTCATAATATTGCGCTTCTACATGTATTATACTTACCTATATTGGTCAACATCATAATGATAATCCAATTAGCATAATATGAGTTCCTTTAGCTGAGCACCACAAAAGAAACGTTTATTCATGTTCATTAATCCTATTCTGCATATCAAAAAAAACTTATGCATGTACACCACGTGAAACACCACGTGAAACCCATCTAACCAAAGAGCTGGGTAAAACTAGTACCTGCTAATGCAACCTGTAGACCTGTGTTGTATACGTAACTTCGGACAAAGATCATTTACTTGTAACATATTGCATGTACAATTTTCAGCCTTAAGGTGGTATTGGACACCAACATATTGTGTTGTACTCCTTATTGAACGAAACAAATAAAAAACAGAATATAATGTTTTCCCCAAAAATAATGTTACCTAACAGCATAGTGCAATGGGTTAGAGCGTTAACAATGTGTCTCTAAGTAGAGAGTTTGAATCCTGCTTGGGCTTAACCTTATTTTTATCTTAAGTTTCCAAAAATTTTAAAATCTTATTTTTTTGGCCAAATATTCATTTGTAAAAAAAATTTTGAATTCTAAAACGTTGAAAGTAATTTAATTAGAATATAACTACATATCATATAAATAACGCACTTTTATCCACATAAATATCGACAGTCCTGCAGTGAAATCATTGCGCAATATGACATTTATTTTGCACTGTTTACAATATTCTTTATTGCAATTACATGTACAGGCTTTCATTGTTATCAAAATATTCTGATTTTTATTTATCCATGGGGGGGAATCACAGTAATAACCCCCACCCTTTCCTAAATCTAAATTTAAACCTAAATCCACGCACATAATGATGTTGGCACACAAAAGCATCTATAAAGCAGGCAACCGCCGGGGGGGGGGGGGGGCATAATTTAATTTTTTTGTAATAATTATATAGACCATACTTTCTATGACATGATTAATTTAAAATTCATATGCAAACAGTTCAACCCCAAATTGTACATAAAGGCAATATGTGTATTATGGGATGTGAACTCATCATTTATGAAAATTATAATTTTTAAAAAGTACCGGAAATTGCATGTGGCCTTCTTTTTTACTAAAACTGGTACAATAGAGTGTTATTTAGAGGCAAACACTTGGTGCGGGTATTACTGTCTAATGACAGCATCTAGTTTCTATTGTTTTCAATTCTTATTTATATTGTGATATACACCATTGTCCGCAGTGAGGAATTAGGTTTCGGATTGTTCGGGTGTAGTTTTTGGATTTCCAGAATTCACTCTACCGACTTAAAGTTCAAATAAAGTGCTGTTTACCATCCAAAGCATTTTATACTTTTATTCGACTTGCACGCGATAAATGCATGCACACATTTTGGTATTTAGATAAATCATCTACGAGTCCCACAATGCATAAAACATACCCCATTCTATTTAAGGAATGAATTCAATATCTATTAGTTTTATACGACATAAAATGGTTTGGGGCAGTTTACGCTTTATAAACCGCGAAGCGGTTTAAAAAAAAGCGTAAACTGTCTCAAACCATTTTATATCGTATAAATCTAACACAAATTGAATTCATTGCTTATAATTTAATTGTTTGCTATTCATTGTAGATAAAAACGGTCAATTGATCCTTAAAATGACATCAAATTGTACAAAATTCAAACGTAACGTCAGGCGGATTGATACGGTTTTGACGTTAGACTTACTATGACATAGGCAACATTCTTTATACGATATAAAAATTTTTTAGCCAATCAGAAAGCGCGTTACAACCAGAATTAAATTATTGCATCATATTTCAAGCACTATACTCCTGTCGTTGTCACAAAGTACATGTATCCTATCATTAAAATCAATGCAACCATCAATTTGATTTCTCTTCATTGTTTAGAAAATCAAATTTCACTAATAAAAGGGATTTGATCTGTTATTGGTTGTCCTGCAGAATCCCCGCCTCTTTGCATAGCTATCGCTAATGCCGTAGGTTTGGTCACCTCATAATAGTTTGGGCCTAGGTAAGGCAGAGGTTCACCATTGTCAGTCAACCATGGCGTGTTAAGTTCTCGATCCCTGAAACCAAATGATCCTGAGCGAATCTTTTACTGAAAGAAATTAAAATTAATATTTATTAAAATTGGTCGTGTCATGATTGATATCCTTAAAAAGAAGAACTTCGAATTTCGTATAAAGATTTTGAAAATTTATTCAATTTTTAAATCTAAAATTATATGGCATTTGTCTTTATAGAAACATTATGTATTGCTTAATGAATCACAATAGTTATACTCAAACGGGATTTAAAGAAATGCTCCAAAAAATAACACAAAACAAACAAACAAATGACAAAGTTAAATTTAAAAATACCCAAAATATACATTTAAACGAGTGTTTGTACGTGTGAGAGTATCCATTTATTTTAAAATATTAAACATAAATAAATCGTTCAACATTTTGTAGAATAAAAATGAGCAGAACGTTAATTTAAGCTCATATTAAGCTGTTCAATAAAATTGAATGAGTAAATACACGTACCATCTTTGAGATAGGTACTTATTTTCGATTGCCAAAAAAAAAAAAAAAAAAAGAAAAAGAAAAAAAAAAGAACTCTGATTTCAAAGACGAGTCAATAGATAAATAATTACACCCACAGTGGGTTTTTTTCTTTATGACTAAATTTCATAGTTCCAACTGAAAAGACTGAAATATACGCGGTCCAACGAAACAATGAACTCGAGGGTGTGTAATTTTATGCATTTCATAAATTTAAAATGCTATTGTTTAAATAAGTTAATGTTCGAGTAGCTATAACGAATGATTTATGCATTGATCTTTGATGTCTTCTTTGTAAATTTTGTATTGATTTTAATAAAAACCAAAGCTGCATTGAGATCACGGACTCGGCCGACTTGCACAGGCTGACTTATACACATGTAAATATATTTACTGCTATGAGGGCAGTAGCAAGTTTATTGTCCCCGGAGACAGCAACTATTTCACGAGGCGAAGCTGCTGTCGAGGGGGGTAATAAACTTGCTATCGTCCAAATAGTCAGTAAATAGGTATTTTATTATACCGAAGAAAACACCATTTGACGGCGATGCAGATTTTCTTGATGGTTGAATGTAACGTAGCGACTCGGATTACACTAGAGGTGTTTCGAGTTTAAACAACGAGGGAAATCGAATGCCGCCGGTGAATAATTTTAATAACTATTCACAATCGTGTGACCATGAGCAGATAGCATAGAAAATATTCACAGAGGTATACTAAACATGTGTATGTATAATTTCAAGTAGCAATAGAGTATACAATGATACTTGCAAATACATGGCGAACACAGGTAATGTATTTTCCTCTACAATACTAGCTATGTTTACGCTTGTGTGAATTGCCAAAGAATCATCTTTGTTAAGTAAATATTTACCAAGTAAGGATTCTACTTTGTCAAATTCGGCTTTAGAGTTTATTAACAGGAGCCGTCCTCCATCATTGGCACACTGTTGTTTGGCGTCAGCATTGGTCTTAAGTTCCTTATACAGACGATAGCAGCCCATCACAGGGTCAACCGTATACCCCGATGCAGTGCAGTATTCTGATGATTCTGAAACTATATAATTTATTATACCTCAATATGATTATTCTATATAACGCGTAATCTGATTGGTCTAGAGAGTCACGTGACAGGGCGAACAAAACGTCGTGTCTCCCGGGGAACAAATATCGTGTCTCACCTCTTCGGGAATCTCGGGATTTTTCATTCAAAAAGTATGAAAAAGCCAATATGAGCATACGATGTTAACAAATATGATTAAATCAAAAATATTTAAGAATTTTAATTCTCTTTATACCACAAAAACCAATTTTACTATATTGATTCGAATTTGTGAAAGAAAACAGAGACAATATAAAATAAAACCCAAACAATCATGACGTTATTGCTTTCCACAAGTCGAAAAATTATTAGAAATCGACGTATTTTGTATAATCATATGTTGTTCGGTATAATAAAACATTTATTGCATGAATGTTCGGGAAATATGAAGATTTATTCCCCCAGAAAAATCATATTTCCCTCGGGCATAGCCCTCGGGAAATATGATTTTTTTGGGGGGAATAAATCTTCATATTTCCCTCACCATCATGCAATAAATGTATAATATTGCATTTAAGCAAATGTATGTCTTTTTCTTAAAATTGTAGAACCGAAAAATAAAAATGTAGCAGAGTCGCTTTTTTTTCTTCAAATAAATTCGAGAATTCTCTCTCTCTCTCTCTCTCTCTCTCTCTCTCTCTCTCTCTCTCTCTCTCTCTCTCTCTCTCTCTCTCTCCTACTGAAACCTGATGAATGAAAAAAAAAATAATAACAAACAAAAAATGGGAAGAACATTTATGTAAAAAGAAAAATGGAGAAACTAACATGAGTTTTAAACGTTTTAACATAGTTTTTTTCTATTCAGCCAACTGTAAGTTCAATTACCCATTACCTTTTCTGGGAAAGTTCAAAACAAGAACAGCAGTCGTCAATGTTGCCAACTCTAGTGGACTAAAGTTGTAATCCCCATCTAAATGAAAAAAAAAAGTGTTATCGAATTTCATAGTTACATTCCTATTTACAACGCTCGTAATTGATATTTTAAAATGCACAAAATCGCAAGAAGCAGTCAGGCGTAAATTTAGAAAAAAAAACTGTTTTTCTAGCAGTAGCAAACTACATAAAATTGCAACAAAGGTGAGGTGATCCCGATTTTAGCTTCTCGCCAATTGATAGAAAACAGAGGAATCGCGGAATGAAGTTCCTGCATAACATATCAAGGAACCCACACTAACGTTCATGGTAATTGTATAGCTACATACTTAAACAGTGTCTACATTGCTATTTTCCGTATTGGCTCTATATGCTAAGGTTTATTATCTCTAGAAAAACAATGTTATTGCACTGAAAAATATAGTTCTATATATGATCAGCAGATACATTACAACAAATGTTTAGAATATCGAATTATATGTAATGCGTGAAAGAAAGCTAAATTAACGTAAAATTATATTTGAAAATCACATTTTTCCCAAGAAATGTAAATGAGAAGTATTCATATTCCCATGCTAGCTGTCTCGTCAGTCTTTTTCACGAAAATATAGGTCATTCTTCGATTGTCATTTTTTTTTACTAATAAATATAACCTTTACGTATATGGCATATCATATTGCAATATATTTGATCTTTTCCAATTGTATTGTATAGATTTACATTTGCATTGTATAATTTTTATTTGTATTTTATAACTTTCCATTCGCATTGTATAAATTTCATTTGTATTGTATGATATTTCATTTGTATTCTATTTGTATTGTATAATTTTCATTTGTATGGTAAAATAATTTAATTCTGGTTGTAACACGCTATTTGATTGGCTAAAAAATTATTTCATATCGTATAAAGAATGTTGCCTACGTCATAGTAGAATAACGTCTAAAACGTATCAATCCGCCTGACTTTACGTTTGAATTTTGAACAAGTTGATGTCATTCTAAAGGTCAAATGACTGTTTTTATCTACAATTAATAGCAAAAACTTTAACTATAAGCAATGAATTCAAAATTTATTACTTTTATACGATATTAATAAAATGGTTTTGAACAGTTTACGCTTTTTTTATAAACCGCTACGGTTTATAAAGCGTAAACTGCCTCAAACCATTTTATATCGTATAAAACTAATAAATTTTGAATTCATTCCTTAAATATTTCATTTATATTGGACATTAATTTATTTGTATTCCATAATTTTTCATTTGTATTGTGTCTTAAGGATGTTTTTTATTTTGGTTTGTTACGAAGGATTTTATTGGTTAAATATTATTCTTTATCGATCTGGGTAATGCTAAGTTGTCTGAAATCTGGCTTAGCCTTTTTGACAGGTTAATTAGTTACTAAGATACTAGTATATATTTTTCAGTAGACCAATTTTAGTAGGAGGTACTGCTGTGAATTGACCAAAAGTGTTTTTGAACTATGTTTCATCTATTAGACAATATTACAAAGATAACAAATGTCCGGTAACTCTTGTCCGTGATAGTTTAAATTTGCATTTACATTGACATTTGTGTGACGTATTAGTGATTTTACGGACTTATCATTTTTGGAACTTTTATTCTAGTTTAAAAATTGAACAATGTCTAGTGGCGACAACAGCTTAGACTCAGAATAAATGACAATGGTCGTAACGATCAAACTTTTAAATTGACCCACCTGAGAAAAACATTTAGTCAATTGTGTTTTCAATGCAGAAACAAATGACTGAAAATCAAAAAAACTATGTTGACACTAACACAAACAATGCCATCTGACATCGAGGCCGAGTGCTTCAGTTCCGATAAAAAATGTGGCGAACCGATCTCCGAAAAGTTATCGAAAGTCGCTTAAGACGGTATGAGAAAAAAGCTTAACAATGAAAAACTCAAGGAAATTTGCGAAAAGTACTGCTGACCAAAAAACGGTACTAATTTGGTCACGCCCAAAGTAAACAGTGAAATCTGGACCCACTTGAACAGGAAAGTCGAGACTAAAGATGTCCACCTTCAAACGTCCCAGGTACTGGTATGTAATGCCATTGTGCCCCAACTTCAACAGTTAGATTTATTGTTGAAGGCCAAAAAGAAGTGGGCGAATCAGCACCAATGGGTAATATTGCAAGACTCACAATGGACAAAGCTAATGACTTTTGTGTATTGTGGTCTGTCATATCGGCGCAGAGAACGAGGAGTTCAAAGCATTGTGCTGCAATGATCATCCCGTGACGGACAACTTGTTCGGGGACGACCTCGGAAAAGTTGTAGAGGACATCTTCAAAGGAAACAAAGTTGGTTCCAAAATATCGGGAACTTTCCATAAAGATTAAAAACCCTAAAGCCGAAAATCGTTTGGGCATGGTAACAAGCCTACTTACAACCATTATGGAGAAGTTGAAAAGCAAAACTATTTTTCAGGGCACAGAACTGCGCAACTGTTCCGAAAAAAGTTCCTGAACACTGAGTACAAACAACGGAAATAAAGCCACAAAACAATGTGAGCAATCTTAATATATCATTTACGAACACAACTAATAATTTTTAAGCGGGAAAAATATCCCAGTGCATGGAAGCGTGGACCGATATTACATCTGATACTTCTGTTCTGTCCTATGTAAGAGGGTATTCAAACGAATTCGGTGAACTACCTCATCAAATGTGTTCACCTAAGCCAATTCAGTTTAAACCTGAAGAAATGGTTTTAATTGATCAAGAAATCAAACATTTACGAGATAGGAAAATCATTGAAAAAGTGAAAAATTCGGACACGGTTACAGAGCCAGCCGGACAAAGTGCATCCCACACCCAAATTGAGACTTGGTGTTTTTCGTGTGTCCGGCAATCATTTAAAAACAAAGGCGTACCGGACGACGCTATCGAAATACTCCTCTCCTCGTGGAGAGTATCGACAAAGAAACAATATTTGGCCTATCAACAAAAATGGATGTTTTTTTGTCAGCAAAAACAAATTGATATAGTTAACACAAATGTGTATCATGTTTTAGAATTTTTTAACAAGACTGTTTAAATCAGGTTTAGGTAACAGTGGCTTTAATACTGTAAGGAGTGCATATCTTTTTTTTGCAATTAACAAATTCTGTCAATATTGGTTCACATCCTTTAGTGTTTAGATTTTTAAGAGGTGTAATTATAATGTGGCCAGCATTATCTAGATACAACGTTACATGGAATGTAGATATTGTATTAAACTATTTGCAAACTCAAGAACCTTTGAGTGAATTAACTTTGACAACTCAAAAATTGTTAATGTTACTAACACTGTTGTCTAGACAGAGAGGTCAAACACTACATTTGTTAGACATAACAAATACTTGTACATACGATGACTGTGTGAAAATTGGAATTGGTGATCTTTTAAAAACACCAACTCCTGAAAAAAAATGTTGGGGAGTTGACTTTTTCTCGTTACCCAAATGATAAAAGACTATGTATCGTCCGATAGAATTGTGAAACATTACCTGGAAGGAACAAAAGATCCGAGGAAATGTTACAACTTTATTTAGCGCGACACAGAAACCCCACTGAAGGGTGTCAAGAGATACCATTGGGAGGTGGATGAAATCAGTCATGTGTGCGGCTGGAATCGACATCAGCATATTCAAACCCCACAGTACTAGGGCGGCATCTAGCAGTGCAGCATTCGCGCGCAAACTCACTATCTTAAAGAATGTTAGATGGAAAAATGACATTGTTTTCAGAAAATGTTATAATAAACCTGTTGTGGTTGATGATAACTTAAGTAAAAAGGTGTTGGCAAGATATGATAAATTGTGAAATGTTTTGAAGTGATTGTAAGTAATTTGTACGCAAATGTTGAATAGATTTAGTAACAAGAACTGGCTTCCGTTTTGTGCTGAAAACAAGAGAATATAATAATATAGTATCAAGATAAGAAATAATTAAAAATTTTAAAAATTATCATTACAATCCATATCAAATATATGATATAAGAAAATTGATAAATGTCTAATAAATTTGAATAGAAACTAGTATGCACACATTATTTATTAGGATTTATCAACTCTAAAGTCTCAATTGGGAGAGGAAATTCTTAAGTTAGTCGAAACTTACCTGAAAAGTGAAGTTTGACTGGAATTTCTTCGAGCCATTTGGGGTGATCAAATGCCTTCCCGTATATTAGAAATATATACCCACCTAAGGGAAAAAAACTGATAAATCCAAATAAATCTCTAAAGTATCAATCACATAGTAAGCTTATGACCTCATTTGATCCCATTTGAAATTCCATTTAAACTTCACCTTCCAGGTAAGTCTCGTTTAACTTAATTATACAATACAAATGAAAATTATACAATACAAATGGAAAAGATCGAAAATATCGAATATTGCAACGTTTGACATGCCATATACGTATTATTACAATAATAATATTACTTTCGTTATTCTTGTTCGTTAGTTATCACACAATTTCTTTTAATCATTCATTGTGTATAAATGTGTGTATTGCTTTTCTTTTTTATGATGGAATGGTTATGCAATACCTGCATCATATTTCTGTTTGTTAGTGACGCAAGACTGTTGGAGGTATTTGCTACAGATATGAAGAACTATATACACCAGTTTCATAACAAGATCAGTGATTTTAATTTAGAGATCGGCTGATCACAGTGAAAATTCAAGTAATTAAAAAGTCAAATAGCTTGGATATGGGGTAACTTATATCTACGCTTGTTTTAAGGTGGTATGGGACACCTCCATATTGTGACATACTTCATATTGAAATAAACGATAAATTCAAGTATAATTTTACACGTTTCCTTCCCCAAAAGTGATACCTAAAAGCGTAACGCAGTGGGTTAGAGTGTTACCTAGCTACAAATCTGTAAATCATGAGTTCCAATCCAGCTGGGGCTTTTATAATTATTACCTTTCCAAAAATATTTAAAACACATTTTTTGGATAAATATTTTAAAATCTGAAAATTCTAAACCGGTGAAAGTATTTTGATTACAATGTAATTCTATCCACATTAATATCGACAGGTGTCCCATAACACCTTAAGCACATGAACTGATGGACTAGGAAGATTGTGAACTAAACTTCAAGACCTAAAATGTGTCGTACTTACAATAAGACGCAGCTAAAGCCGGAGCCACCAACACACCGCTCAGAAGGACACGGTTGATTGTTGTCGATGCAACAGTATTCATTATCATGAATGATATCATTGTGGATATCATTACATACTTCATCAGGTCTTTCATCACCGGATTAATTAACCTAAAAAAATGTACATGGAATTTTTAAATTATCTTTTTTAAGTAACTGTATATTCCTTATTTTACGTGATTTTTCAGTTCTGCGATTCAACCGTTTTGAATCAAATCGCGAGGAGATAAAATCGCAATCACCAAATTTTTATCAAAGTTTCATTTAGTTTACATCTGTCCGAAAAATAAAAGCGAGATTTTAATATCTTGGAGATGTGCTTTTTGCGATTTTACGCAGACAAAAATATTTCGCGTTTAATTTGGAATCTACCGTATTCATTTGGATAATGTATCAATGATATGCATTTTCTTTAGAAGAACAAATTACGCTGGAAAAAACGAAATGAAATTTGATTTGTTCAGCAATGTTGTTTCACGGTGCGAAATATAATTGTTCATTAGATAGATGATATTCGTTCTTGATATTGCCAGGTATGCAGAAATGATTTACCACCAAAATATTAAAACACAAATATACATCCAATTCTCCATCATCAACCCCTCCCTCTAAATTATAACCTAAAAATAAATCAAAATTAATCAAAAATTTATTATACCCACCATAAATCCACGTTTGCAACGAGTATATGTAGTGACGACGAATCGAAGTGTCAAGTGACAAAATAAACTGTGTTATAGGTAAGTAGAAGATATAGGTACATTGTACATGTAACACGTAACTTAATGCTTTTCAATAACCACTGGGTTCGATCGTAGGTCAGATACACTATATATAAAATTATGTACATGTTACTTCCCTGAAGGTTTTTCAATAACCATTGAGTTTGATTGTAAGTCAGATATTAGTTATATATGGTGTTACCAGTAATAAGTAAAAAGTAAATATGAAACAAGTACCAAAGTTTCATCATTCGTTAGATTATTACACAAAAAGTGTAGTACAGTCGCTAACATAGATTTATAGATTTTTTAAATTTAACGTAAATGACAAAGATGTACTCAAAGATGTGGTTTCTCTTCCAGAATATCGGTCACAAAGATGATAACAATGAAAGAAAAGAATAAAGGACCATTTTTAAGTATTGTGAGGTGACCAAAGAAGATAGTGGGTGATCAAATCCAATAAAGCCCGAATAGCTTCGAAGTAATCTCTAATCATACAGTATCCACTAATGAAATAAAGCTGAATGATTTATGGTAAGAATTCTGACCATTAATGATATAATTTTATCATTATTGAACTACATAGTCTTCCATAAAGGATACAACTTAAAAATTTACAGTATGGCGTCACATCTACAATTGCGTCACAATCAATTGGTTGTTAATGTGGTAGAGTCAGGTATATGTCATTTCTAGTAGCTCTATCTAGTGGGTTAAACCCCCTTTAACTCGATCAATGGAGTCTGGATTTGCATGCCAGATGATTCGGGTTCAGACCCCAGCAGAGACAATATTTGTCTCTGTTACATTAATATTACACGGTGTTGGATTTCATTAACCAAAATTTTGCAGGCAAAAGTAATTTGTTTTATGTAGCGTATTTCATTTGTGCAGCAAAATATCCCAAATAACATTTTTAGCTGTCTTGATGACTTGGTGTAATATGTGAAATCGTAACATTTTCTGTATTTTCATATAAACCTAAACAGTGATGCAGACCTTTAATGATATACCTTTTATTGCATTAGCGGATGAACTTGATACAATTCACTAAATACCCACTTATTGATTTGAAATAAAATTAAAAAAATAGATATTTTTTATGTCAGCTGCAACAAAATTAATTAGTACTGAGATCACAAAATGTGCAAAAATATGCTGCAAAAATATGTAATTAATGAATTGATAAGTAAATGATGAAGAAATCTAAGCAAAGAAATCAGGTTAGGCTGTTTATTAAATAGTTACCATTTTTTCTTCTTTATTCTCAATTCAATTTACTTTTGTGTGCGCTATCACAATTTTATTGTGGCGAATGATAATTAAAGAGAACAATGTTTGAGCTACGAGTCTCTTTGAAACTATCAGGCTTTGGCACATCACATCATTGGGCTTTGGCGACTGCATGCGGACCATTGGACTTTGGCGTGTCAAACCATCGGGGTTTAGCGCAGACCATCGGACTTTTGCGTGACCACCGGTCTTTAGAGTTTCATCACACTTTTGGAGTCCTATATATATATATATATATATATATATATATATATATATATATATATATATATATAAACAGAAAAGCACGCAAAAATGCATTAATTGTCCAACCATTTTGCATAACCATTCACTAGGACTAATGCAATTTAATGATATACAAGTCACATATCATTATAGTTCAACGAAACTTATATTGAATTGACTAACTTTTTTAATATTCTACTATAATATAATATATATTATATAATATTATTACTTATTAGGTTTGTTACTTACTCACTACAGAAATATATCTGGTTGATCAATCTCATAGATGGCGAGGCGAAGCCGAGCCGTCTATGAGATTGATCAACCAGAGATATATATATATATATATAGAGGATATCTATATTGTGTGATTTTATATTTGCTTTATCCAACGAGTTGAAATGGTGTATATATTCGCGAGGCTTGCCGAGCGAATATAACCATTTCAACGAGTTGGATAAAGCAAATATAAAATCACACAATTATAGATGTTCTATTTATCTCATACAATTTGATTTATATTATGAAGCTTTTGAGACAACCCCTAATATGACCCGAAATATGACCCGAATTGATTTTTTCAAAGATTAAACGATGATGCAACGTTGTGTTATGCGGTTAGTGTGACCTTGCGCAATACAATTTAGTACGTCATTTCGGAGATAAATATAACTGTTTTAATGTAAAGTTTCACTGAAATAAACCTTAAAATAAAAGTTTATCTCTAAATAATTTTTCTTAGAGCTTAATCACTTAATTAAATGGAAATACTGATCAGAAGACTTGAATAATCAAGTTTGTTGACATACACAAAGTTGCGAATGCTCGTTAGTTTGAATTGACTCGAACGAGGAACAGTTGTTGGTGTTTCATAATACGAACACTGGCCTAATGATTCGAAGTTGAAAATATTGAATAAGGATGCTTACTGCTGGTGAAATAAAAGTCTTGGGAGACATTATTTCGGTAAGTTCTTGTATAAAAACACAGCCAAAGCGTTCTGTTTTCATTTCGTCGTCAGAATGAACTCGTTGATAGCTATATATCTAGATTTGCAGTTTTATAAACTTCACAGTTATGTGTTTTCCTTTATATTTGTAATTTAAATCTTCGACAAACTCCATTTTAAATCAATTTTTGGTAGTAGATATAGCTTTATGGAAAATACTAGAAGGTCTTCGAAAATAGGTCACCGAAGCATTGAAGCGAGGGGCTGTGTCAAAAATAGTTCGGACCGGAAGTATTTGATATAGCATCACCCGTTTGATAAAGCAAAGGTTTATCACACGGGTAGTATACACCACACGTATGAGATAAATATATATATATATATATATATATATATATATATATATATATATATATATATATATAATACATGGTTAATGTCTTGAAATATAAGCTATATTTGGGCGAGGGTAAGAAAACATGACAGGGGCGAGGCTTGCCGAGCCCTCTTCACATTATCGACCCGAGACCAAATATCGCTTATATTTTAAACAGTTATCATGTACAATGTATTTTGTTTATCCTGCAACATAATATCACAAATGTACGCCTCAAACGAGCTATTTTCGACAAATTTCGCTGCATATCTGCAGTTGAAACCATGACGACATAGCGTAAACGAAGCAAGAAAGATGACGTCACAATGTATTTAACGTCGAATAAATGCGCGAGGCAATATTGGGGCATTGACCTAATATGGCTTTGGTTTATTGGGTTACCTTTATTCTGCAAGGGCAACTACTCTAATTTTAAAGAATTTCAAAGGGTAAATACTCCAAAAATTTTACGAACTTACGGCATGCGGTTTCTGTATTAAATGATATGAAATTTTGAAATGAGCAGGCAAAGCGTCGGCCAATGACGGCCATATTGTATCACCGAATGAACATAGAGATAAATGAGGCATTCACGTGTATGTTTAAACCAATGAAAGTGTGACATTTTATTTAGTCCGAGGGAAAACAAAATATAATATAGGTATTGTACCAATAATGGTTAATGTCCATCTATATATGCAATAGGAATTTTATCATTAATGGTCAATAATGTACTTATTTTGCACTTTTATTTCATATCACCAGTTAATGTTAATTAAGACTATTAGTGATATCACAATTATTTTGGAATTGTACCAATGATCGACGGCTAGATGGTACTTAATGATAAAATTATATCATTCTGGTTATTCAGGATTCTGGTTATAAATGCAACTGCATATCGTATCATTAGAGGTAACCACAAGGACTTACACAATTAATGAAACATTTATATATCATGACAAATAACACTGTTTTGATAACATGCATTTTTGCCACTTTCTCGTTCTCTATTTTACGAGGGATATACATTAAATAGTGACACTACTTGTACTCCATAATAATTTTAAGACTGATTGAACTGTCAATTTGTCAAAATGTTAATTGTTATCCATACTATTGAATTGACACGAAATAACAAAATTTTACAATAACGATATTCAAAGGAATCACGTTTTCGGGACCTCTCCACAGGATACTGAGAGTATCAGAACGAAGACTGAACGAAAGCCCCAAAATGAAATTTCGAACATCAGGTCGTACACTAGATATCTTTATCTAATGAATATTACAGGCAAATGCATTTTAAGAAGTTGTGTCGTTTTATTGAGTCTCTCTTGTATCAATCCAAAACGTTTTTTTTTTATGGATAAAACAATACAAATTAGTCATAGACTCAGTTGAAAATCCCTAACAGTCTGGAAAGCCTAGATCAGTTATCAATGAGAAATCAACCGCGGCAATGAAATTAATCACTGACAGATATGGAATGATAATGGAAAACCAGATTGCCAAAAAAATATCATTTCATTTAGTAGCGTTTATATAGTTTAACAGAAATGAACAAAATCGAAAAGCAAAAACTACTGAAATTTTATAAAAAATGTGACAAAAGTATGTCTACATAATATTGTTACAGGGAATGAAACTTGGTTGCATTCTTATGAACCTGAGAGAAAACTGGGAAATAAAATATGGCTCCCTAACCGGAGCAAACAACCTACAATTGCAAAACACGGGAAAACAACAATGACGGTTCTGCACGCTATTTTCTTTAATTGTAATTCCCAACCAAAAGGTAGAATGTGCCACAAAAGATGTTAATATTCATGGAATGTTATCTGATATACTAAAATTTCAAAGATCAGAAGACCAAGGATCAAACTTTTATCATTATTATTATAATATTGCTCCTGTGCACACTGCAAAGAAAACACAATACGTTCTGAAAATGGAATACAACAATAAGACTATCCTCCATATTCATAAGATTTATCAATATGTGACTTATTTATATTACCTAAACTGAAAAAAACTACTATCTTGACGTTGTTTTTCTCCCGTTCTGCACAAAATGCAGCAGGTTTTCAGTGTTTAAAGAGTATGCCTCTTTCTGAGTACAGAGACGCATTCCAAAGCTATAAAAAGACTTAATGAGTGTGTTGAATTTGAGGGTGACTGTTTAAGGGATTGTGAATAAATAAAAGTGATTGGAACACATTTTTTCCGATTCTACATGTAACTAAAGTCTCACTATTTAATGAACAGACCTCATATGTAGCTAAAAAGAGCTTAAATAGGTTATTCAATCGGTTTCAATTTGGGTTTCCAATTCTTTTTTATTAATATTAGGTTTAATCAAATTGGCACATTTTTATAAGACACACTACTTTAGCTCCTATTTTAAGGAGGCCGATTTGGGTTTTTTGGCGGAAAAACTACAATAGCAAAACTCTATTTTTTAACAATATGTCATTTTCACAAACTCTAGTTTATTTGCGAAGTTTCAAGAAAATCGACCATGGTTCTTTTTAGGGGCCATATCAAAATAGATTCAAAATAAATTCACTATAGGAATATATAGGAAACTGTCATTTTCCGCACTTCGAAGCAGATTTAAAAAAAACACCTACAATAGCTTTTTTCTCAAGTTGTTATATATGATTAGTAAAATCATTTTCTTCCTGATATGTAAAAACTACTAAATTCTACCTCTGGTTTTTAGTGGGGGCCATCTCAAAATATTAAAATGGACCAAATTTTGCTATATATTTGGAGCATTACAAATGAAGATTGGTACAATGGATTCGTTCAAAAAATAAGAAAAATGCCATCGAGGATGGCATTATTCTGTGTATAAAATTTCAACGGCGCACGATTTTTACTTTTTCTTTTATGTTATTTCTTATAACATAGTCCTAAAAAGCTTCATTTTATCATAACGTCATAAAAGCACAACGACAACGCTCCCCTACCGTACAACGGAAAAAAAAACCTTCCTTAAAAAATCTAAATATTTTTATCTATTTTGTTTATTGTGTTCAATTTTATAAATGACTTCAAAAAAAATTCATAAGAAGTATAAATACACTGTATTATACTAGAATGCGCAATGAAAACTAAAGTCGGCCTCCTTAAGTAAAAGAAGACACATTCTAGATAGTTTATTTCCACTATCAAGATACAGAGAATAAATATAACTTTAAGGGTTAGTTTCAGTTTATTTAGTTTAGACATTGTTAATGGTTCGCTCGTTCTTGATACCTCATTTATGAGTTTTTGAAATAATATAATAATTATGATATTCTTATTTTAAATCAAAGGAAATGCGAAAAATGAGCTAAATCTTGCAAAAAAGTTAAATGAATTTAAACAAGTCTTTAAAGAGGTTTATTTTTTTTACTTTTGAACATTTTTGTTCAGCAAATTCTGCACCATATTCTATCATCATTATATAAAATTAATTATAATCTACAATACCAGATTAACTTTATTCAATTCACCATGTAGTACACGTAGGTAAGAGTGCAGACTTGTCAGAAGCCACGATTCTAATAAGTGTGCAAAAAAATAACTTTGTTTAACCAAACGAAGTGGAAAAACGAAGTAAAAACCGATTGAATATAATGATCTATCGGATACTCCTTTTATCCAACAAGGAAAAACAGAGGTACATGCAAATAATGCAAATTTAAAACAGTAATATTTCATATGTAATTGTATCGTTAATGGTTGAAGTCTATCCATTAATGCAATAAAATGTATTTCTTTGATGGTCAACGATGTACCTGTTTGTGTTTTCTCTTATATATCAGTAGTGGAAGTGAATTTTGAGCCTTACTTATATACCTTTGAAATCAATCATTGATCGCCGGCTATATAGTTAGTTAATGATAAAATTATATCATCAATTGTCAGGATTTTGACCACTAAAAAAATGCAACTTTATATCATAAATAGATATTATTGTATCATTAGAGTTTGCTATAGGGCTAAATGATTGATTCATAGCAAGTAACATCTAAACTATGGATTCTATTAACATTTAAGCCTTTTCCCGTCCTTAAAATTTGTCTGAAATTTATTTTCGTTGATGATTGAGTTTTGTTTACTCTAATTCTAGTTATATTTTGGGAAACCCGTACGAAAATATTTGTTTTTCAGCAATGAAAAATTATTTGAAAGAGTCCTATCGTTTAATGGTAATTCTGTTGAATTAACATCCTCAGACATCAAAGCTCCGCTATGCTTTATCACAGCACTACACATACATTAAAATTATGATGGTTTTGCGCTACGCGTACAGTATGAAACAATCAAAGTTTTAAATATTCTGAGGTACTTGTGCACTTTCACTTACAATAGTATTAAACACCAGGTCAAACTATTTTCTTGAGATATATATCTACCTTTACATATCATCATTTTGGTCGTAATGGTTGTATTTTGATTATAAGAATCATTTTAATCTTGAAATGTGACCCTGGACATTGATTATCATAATGTTCACATGAAAATTATGCTTCACAAAGAAAACATACAACTCTACTTGTGCCAGTTTATTACCGTAACATATTGAATTGTTCCAGAAGCTTGTAAAATCCATTGATCAAATCATTTGATTAAAATCACACTCCCGCTATCTTTGACTGTACGCAGAGCTACGCGTTCAATTTGTTTACTCGATTCAACAAACAACATTACCCAAAACTGTACATTTCCGTTCCTACAACTCTGAAATTGTGAAAAAGAAAAGACACCTTTTTATTTTGAGAATACAAAAGATGAGAAGGCTACATAAGAAGTAAATAAAAACAATAGCATTAAACAAATATTATGAATAAGAAGAACACTTTCATAATACATAAACGCATAATATGTATATAACGGTATTTGCTTTATAGGACAACTTGAAGGCCCAAGAAGTAAAAACAAGTAGTAAAAACACGTCCGATAGAGTGAAGGGTCTGTGTTTGAATGCTGAAAGATAAAGTGAACGAACTAATTAAGTTTTTAAGATGCATGATACGACTGCAAAAGTGCAAGTTTCGATTTTTTCCCCAAAGGCCAATATTCTGTGCTTAGCTTAAAATTTGCGCATTCAATAATTTCAATTATTTCACAGTTCGCACTTGATAGAATGAAAAACACAATCCACATCTATATAGGTATCACTTGGAAATGAAAATTAAACACCTTTGAACCATGAAACGCTATCAAATATTACTATTTTTGGCCATGCACTGATATTAGTTCCAGCTTTGCTTCATATCATATATCAAATTTGTTTGTCACTATTGAAATTAATTACTATTCTAGTCATTTTATTTTGTCTGATCTGTTTAACAATTACAATAACAGATAGACATGTGTACAATGTAGATGCATATGTAGTTGTAGTAGATTTCACTTTTGGCGTTCCACTGAATTAAAGGTATTCTGTTTAATACAGTTTTATCGAGAGATATACTCTGGCTATCGGTGGTCAAGTGTCAGTCAAGCATGAACAGTTTTTATTGGTCACTTTCAGTTCTTTTATTCTTTTCGCTATTTAAATCATGACAAAGCTTTAAATCGTCAGTAGTGTATCCACTCAAGGCCAAGGTTTGACACCTTTTTTCCACCTGAATCAGGAATTACATGCGAGTCTCAATATTTCTGTATATTTATTGTCATGATAGATCGTGAAATACTTTACAAGTTGCTTTATTTAAGGAGAGTAAACTTTTGTCCAGAATAGATAAATATGGAACGAACCTGGGGAAAAAATAAAATATATAACTTAGTGATTGACTCCTACACGTATAACAAATGGATTCATTATAATATTATGATATTTGTATCTCACATGTGTACATGTACCGTACAATGAATAAACAAGAGAAAAACTGTCAATGTGACAGCAAACCGGGTTTTCTTGTGTGTGAACGGTGTCCGTAATCCATTTGTCAACCCTGAATTGATAAACACTACCTATCCAAAGAAATGGTATACTCTATATGCAATACTTTTTGCTGAAAAATAACTAAGTTCAACAGCTTTTTTTTCCATAAATTATCAAAAATCAAAATCCTAGCAATATGCACACCTCTGATATATGTACAGTTGATCTGCAAAAGAACAACTGTCTATCTTCAACATTGCAGGAGGAGTTATCCGTACAATAGGGCTACCCTATATGCAATATTTTGCCCCAAAAATGACTAAGTTCAACAGCTGGTATTTTTTTCATAAATTATCAGAAATCAAATTCCTAGCAATATGCACACTTCTGATATATGTACAAATGATCTGCAAAAGAACAGCTTCCTATCTTGAGAACTATTGGAAGAGTTATCCGTGCAATAGTGGTACCTTTTCGGCAGCCGCCCGCCATTTTCACCACTTCAATAACCGGATTTTACCTTTGGAAAACCCGGTTAAAAAGTCACAACTGTTCATACCGAAGAGCACGCCCTGGCATATCGAATTAACTGAGAGACAAAAACACTATATGCAGGTAATGAAGGTATATTGCTACATAAAAAAGGAACGTTGACCAAAAAAAATTGAAGTCATCATGTTTAAGTTTTGTTGCTAGGCTACCATCAATGTCCATTTCCAGTAAAATATTCAAATGTGAAACAGATGACGCTGACTTTGTGGTATCTTTTATTTCAAGTTCACTGGGATATATCGAGTCGACGTAAGTATGTAAGTAACAATTGGTAATTGAAAATACGTTGTCGATATACCTGAAAGTTGAGTTGAAGGCCACAGCGAGTGATTTATTTTTTTCACGTACAATTTTTGAATAAATTCTGCTTCATTCGAATACAAAAATAGGTCTGCTAACAATGGGGCACAATTTGTGCCCATGGCAAGTGCAATAGATTGTTGGAAGACCTGATTTCCATAAAACTACATAGATGTTGTCTATCACAAACTCAAGCATCATTTTAATGTCAACTTAAGAGTACTTGTGTGCACACTCCGAATGGCTGTTTAAAAAATAGTTTTGCAAATGACCGATGAAAAGGTAAGTAAATTTACGTGATCCATTTTTATTAAAATAGCAGCTATCAATGATGGCACCTTTAAGATGTTGAAATTGATCGCGTTTACACATTTCGACATATTATGATCTTATCGTGTACCGATTATATATAAAACAATACTTAGTATAAATAAATATCCAATTAATGGTGTATATGTGATGTTTAAGGCACATTATAGACTAAATTATAGATGTTTTTCTTTTACAAATGTGTGATATTATCATTTCCTGAACATCATAAACAGTTTCTAAGGCAAGGTAAGCTACTGACAAACAAGTTGATAAAATAGGACTATCAACAGTCTCGTTGGGAGTCATCTTTTCGTACGTTCTATGGTCGATACAACGACCTTGTCAGCAAATATAATCTTCCACTGGGTCGCATGCTGACTGACGTTTTTCATACTAATTGTTAGACCATAATTAATCACCTAATTGTCTGCGGATTTTCCCGTTTTTCCCGATTAAGACCAAGAGCACACGGCGGGTGTGATCGGTCAGCAGAGTATGCTCACTCCTCCATGGCACCTGATCCTGCCTCTGAAGTTTTTCGGACGTCCCTGTTTGCTCTGCTTTGGACTACTGATTGATTACCGAATTGTCTACGGATTTTCTCCGTTTTTCCCGATCATGATGCTTTTCCCAAATTACGACAATTTCCTCGATAATGACATTTTTCCTGATTACGACAAAGAGCACACGGCGGGTGTGACCGGTCGGCAGAGGATGTTTACTCCTCCATGGCAACCAATTTTTTAAGAGATCCGTGTTTGTTCTGCTCCTGTTTTTTAATTTTCCTTTGGACTCTTGAATTTGAACATTGTTCGTTATCACTAGATGTCATGGTAAATCTATTAAAACGATGTTTCTGAGCACTGTTTTCAATGTGTTGGGTAAAATTTTGAATATATATGTTGAATATGTTCTAAATGCATAATATATATATATACATGTATCTTAAGCATTTGAATAAGTATTGACATAATAATTGTAGATCATTTTGCATTCAAATTTACATATTTGAAATCATATCTTTAGATATTTCACACATTGTGATGCCAGTAACATTTCTCTGGTCATTTTCATAGGTTAAATATCTAATAAAGAATTTTAAATGTTGCTATTAAATGTATATTTGAAAATGTAAGCTTGATTTCATTTGATGTAATATTAAAAAATTATAGTTTCGAATTTTTGTTTCAATGAGAAATAGTGGAGACTGTGTTAACATATTGAAAGTTCTTTTTTGAAATTGAATTAAATAAAAATATGTAAAGAAATATACAATTAAAAACAATATATATAATAAAAGTCTTTTTTGCAATTTTACATATATATGCTGACAAATCAAATGGACACTCGGTTAAAAAAATTAAACAAAAATCAATCGGAATGCAATCAAATTATTCACATTTTCAATAACATCAAAAGAAAAGTATCTAAATATATTAACTAACAGTAACCAACTCTCCTGCTCATTGCAACCCTTGTGTAATATAAATAGACACATTACTCTGGTTCAATTCAGACAACAAGTCACAATATGCTGCCTCTTGTGTGTATTTAATGAAGTATTAGGTAATCATTTTTTCACCTTGATGTCGGATGGAAAGACAAATACCATAGCACAGCAGCAGTTGAATGGTGTGCTGGTAATTTAACTGCATATTTGGTTGTAACCTCCCCGTTCTGAACGCTGGTAAATCATATTCATAAGCGTTTGCAAGTCATCAATTAACTTAAAATCGAATCTGTTAATATACACAATTTTTTTTTAAAGTGCATAAAATGGTCTCGTTAATAAAAACTGTTAATTCACCATGAGTTCTTAATTTTCAAAAATCAAAAAAAAATCATCAAAGCGTTAACTTAGTCCCATATTTTTTGTACTTTGAACAAAAAAAAATATCAAAGTTGGTTGATTTGGTCCCAAATATAACGCACTATGAAAACAATTACAGTGCGTATTTTCAAAGTGCGCTGCTATGTCATTACAAAAAAAAAATTACATAACTCAGCGGGTTATGTAAATATATTTTTTTTTCATTTTGCTAATAAGACTACTGCGTAGAAGAGGAAAAAACTTTATTTGTATATTTTGTTTTTGCTATTGGAGATTATTACACTCAGGTCATAATTTCATAATTTGAATGTTTTTTTCGTAAGATATAAATGTAACTTGAAGAACAGACATATAAAATGTACTGAGGATTAAAGTTCTTTGTTCCATTCGTTTCAAAGAATGAGGATGCTGATATTCCGTAGAGCAGGGATAGAAACAGCTGCACATAAAAGCTATACAAAAACCCCTTTAAAATCATTCAATAGGATCACGCAGGTGTTATACAACGAACTTCCAATATTGGAAATTGGAACTTTTTGTTTTACCAATTTAAACGAATATTTTTATTGTTATGGATGGCCATAGATTCAGTTGTTTTGTACAAAAAAAAGATAAAAAGTTAAAATTAACTTTTTTAACCAATCTAAACGAATACTTGTTATTGTTAAGAACTCTTTAATAATATCTTAAATTCATCGAACCATTTTTTTTCTTAGATTGATTAAGCATGTATATTAATATTATTCTATATTGCTATTATAGTAATCACCCACGTAATAACAAGAGATATAAATGAAGAAGAAGAAGAAGAAGAAGAAGAAGAAGAAATTTCTAATAATACCTTGAAAAAAATGTTATGCTTATTTTATTTTTCAACATTTGATTTGACAATTCTGAAGTATCTTTTTTAGTTAATTTAGATTTTTTATTGAATGAGTTTATTTTGATTGTTTTGTTTATTTTTGATAAAACGCGTAAGCTTTTTATTAAAATACTAAATCTTAAAAGGACCTTAACAATCCCTCACCCCCCCCCCCCCATTCCCCTTTCCTTCCCACTTTACTAGATACATTCAGAAAAGTCTCATTCTTTCTCTTAAAGTAAAAAATAAAATCAAAATAAAACAGTTTTCAATCAATTCTATATAAAATAAAAAAAAAAAAACGCTGTTGAAAATATGTTGCTTATATGAGTGCATGTTATATTATAAACAAATATCAAAAATACAAATATATGAACTTATATTTAACAAAAGAAGACAATCTATAGCTTCGTCAAATGAGGAAGCTGAGTGGTTAACATTTTAACGATCAGTTCTTCCCTAGAAACATCTAGATATTATTTGTTTAGTTAATATTATCATTTAATAAATCAGTACAGATGGAAACAAAGATTTTAGATAAAAAATTTGAATATTTTTCTATATCTTTTTACAGAGCTCTTTTTTTCAGTATATTTTAATATAATGTAAAATTGGCCATCCAGCCCTTCTAAACAACAGCCTATTTTAATAAGACATCGATCTGTTATTTATGTTAAATTGCCAATATTGAACCACGCGGGCAGAGAAATGACATTGGCACTATATAAAGTAGACAGACAGCAATGCTTTATCGACTGTTATGAATACAGCAGCATTCAGGTAAGAAGTGTCATCTTTGTCCTTCATCACAAAAACGCGGGGTAATTTTATTAAATAAATTTGGATTTTAATTTAAAAGGAAAAATAACATTATTCGGGTAAGATGTTCATCTACTTTTTACTTCACTAAAACGTCAGTTTTTTAATTAAATAAATTCGTATTTTAATTTAAACAGAAGAAGAAACCAGTACGTTCATCCTGAACTACAAAACGGAATTGTTTTATAGTATAGATTTCAAATTTAGTAATTTAAATTTGTTAAAGACACATTTCTAGGAACTACTTGTATTAAATAAAGTACTAATATTTAAAAAAAGATTAAGTTTATAGAAAACATTTGATACTTACGAACTTGTATACGAATGTACAGTGTATCTTTCTTGTTTTGTTCGATTGGGTTTTTTTTGTTTTTGTTTTTGTTTTTGTTTTTTTTTTTTTTGGGGGGGGGGGGTCTTTTTTGGTATTTGTTTTTGTTATTTGTTTTTACTTTGCTGTTGAAGATAAAAAAGTTTATGTTTGAGTTATCATGCAGATATCGTCAGAAAGGTGTTTAGAGGAGTAAACAAGCATTCATTCTGTTCATTTATAATACTTTGATTGCAATATACATGTATGATTTGGTTTGACATTTTATGCCAATATGCAATGATTTATCATACTAGATGAAATACATTGACATGCAGGTATAACAGTAACTATTAAGTATAAAGTGTATACGTTCGCAATAAAACAAATGTTTTGTTATAACTATTATTTTATTATATAAAAGCCAAGTGTCTGGAATAAATCAAAGAGGTTTTAGTATACATATACTTTGTAACCTCAGTAACTGTTTTAGACTTTTACAACTGTTTTGAAAATTGTGATGTTATAAAAAGACATAGTGCATTTCACGTATTTTTCTTAACATTGAGCAGACGACACCAATTGTCCAGTATTTTTTTTTTTTTAAATATGACTGCATACAGCCGTCATCCACGATGAAACTAACATTAGAACTGTATTATGTGATATCACATAATATGTTTTAATTTTGTTGTGGCGATGGCTGTCGACACAGTTTCCTCTTTTAAAAAAACTATGAGAAAATATGGGATTTTCATCATTTTTACTACATCTTAGAAATATGACATAATGTTGAAGTCATTATTCTCTTTTGAAAACAGAATAAGAAAAAAGCATTGCTTGGTACTTTGTAAACACATGTGTTCAAGATGGTACAGGTGTATTTTCATGAGATTTAAACAACTTCTAAAGTTTTAAGGCATATATTTAAAGAAACTGTATCTTCTTCTTTCAACTTTACAGAAATGTCAATATTTGATTTTAATCATATGACATCGTAATATAATTTAATTTTTTTTATATCTTCAAACTGCATGAAAGTAAATACTTGCAATAATTGTGCTGCAATATTTAAAAAACGTCGTTCTCTTGAAGAAACAATAAGCCTTTTTTATTATACTAGGACAATGATGACATACAGATCCTTCCTAACTTTTGTCTTTTTTCTGGGAATCGTTACGGAATATGGTGCTCTATGCAAACCGGACAAACCGGAGGTTCCTATGGTGCGGACGCAAGTGCAGTCACAAGAGACCCCCGAAGCACTGATCGCCAAACGAGGCTCATTTCGTTCACTCTTCAAGAAGGATCCTTGGGTGATAGATTGGAGAAGAATCTTTAAAAGATTCCTTAATTGAACTGAAGCCAATCGTGTTTGATTGAAAAAAGTGTCATTTTTTTCAGATTCTTTATGTTTAGTTTAAACGTGGCTTGTTTTTATTTCCCAAACTTTAAAAATAAATGGAAGTAAGTTCTGAATGATGCAAATTTTGTGTATTTTTATAAACGGTATATGTACCTTGACTAATTCCACTCTTTCGAAAATTGTGTTATCGCACACTATACATTGGAATTCTTATGAGTTGATACAAGTTAGTTAATTAATAAGATAATTCAAATTTGTTCTTAAAGGGGCATGGTCACGATTTCGGTCAAATTTCATTTTTCTATTTTTAATGTTTATAATGTTTTAGAGATGCATTTCTATTGATAACCAAAAATTTGAGTGTCAGTCGTAGAGTTATAAGCAAGATACAGAGCTCACAATTCTTTGTCATGTCAACAAGGCTCGTGGCCTGTTTTTGTTTACATTGGTTCAATATACCGGTAAAAGTTCTTTTTCAAGCTGATTTCTCTGCTCTAATTCGTTTTAAGCATAAATAAATAGTTCCTAGCGTTTATCACATTCATTTTGAGTCTAAAACTGGAATTTTTACCGCAACATTCAAAACGTTAACAAAGCTTTGTTTATATGACAAAGAATTGTGAGCTCCGTATCTCGCTTATAACACGACGACTGACACTCAAATTTTGGTTGACCATCAGAAATGCCTTACTAATCTATTGTAAACATTAAAAACGGAAAAATATTTTCGACCAAAATCGTGACCATGCCCCTTTAAATAGAATAACAAAATATTTTAAGATCGCATTTTGGGAATCGAGGCGCTATAAATATGGTGTCATATGAGTGGTTTTTAACTTAAAGGGACTTAGGCACGATTTGTGCTCAACATGTTTTATTTCAATTAACCGTTTTTAATATTATGGGTATTTTTGATGCCACTTCAAAATTTGAAATTTAAATATTAAGTTACAAGCAGGATATAGAGTTTGAAATTCGATGAAGCTCGAGTCTTGTTATTGTTTACATAATTATGTGTTTCATTGGTATAAGTTTCAATCAAATGTGGCTTCTTCTGTTTTATGGCATGGCAATATTATCTATGAACAAATCGAATCAGTTTATCTTGTTTGCCACGAGTCATTTTGTCAAAGAAAATTTATTAGTAATTTCTTACTTTACAATATTTGTAAACAAATATAAGACTCGAGCTTTGTTTACATAACAATGAATTCTCACCTCTGTATCTTTCATATAACTTGATTTCTATCATTCAAATTTTTGTCAATCATTCGAATTGCTAAAAGTAAACTTTTTTATACATAAAACTTATTAAAAAATAAAAAATAAATCGTGCCTAGGTCCCTTTAAAGAGACAAAACAATCAAGTAATCAATTCGCTGATTTTCAAGAAAACCTATAAATTCACATAAGAATTTTATGCAAAACTTCGAAAGAAATAATGCACTAGGCCTTACGTTTTAAAAAGATAAGTTGCATTGTCCATTTTAATACATCTTAAATTTAATTTAATAGATACCGGATACATTGAGTTAAGTTTATATATCATAGCTTTTGTAAATAGACTAACATCAAATATATAGTTGTATTTCAATATTTTTATATCTAAATAAATAACCCAAATCTTCGTCCTTATTAAACGACAACCAACTCATCAACGCATGTTATAAAGATTACTAAATATCACGTGTAAAGACAAAAGGCATTGGTACTAACTAAAAAAGACAGACACTATATGGTTTGTCTATTGGTAAGAAAACAGCAGAATTCAGGGGAGTAGTGCATTAAATTTAATATCTTTTACTTAATTAAAAAAGTGTCGCGCATTAAATTTAATGAACTTCTTTACAAAGCGTTGATGTTCGGCTGCAAGTTTTCGAAAAAAAAATGGCTGATTGATTTTATATTGCTTGTTTCAAAATTCAATGTACCGTTGATTGTTGTACTAGAGGCAAGTTTTTGTCAGCTGCTCACAAAATTCAACGATCAATGCAGCTGATTTAATTTATTGCAACTGCACTAGTGTTTGTGAGTTTGTACTGCAGATAACAAAATATTTCCATACCATCTTAAACCATTTCAAAAGACGTTATCTGGTAATTACTGTCAATTTACACACACACACAGAGAGAGAGAGAGAGAGAGAGAGAGAGAGAGAGAGAGAGAGAGAGAGAGAGAGAGAATATTTGTCAAACTTATTTACTCAATATGCACTATCACACATTAAGAGAGCTTTCAGTACTTCAGTATATTGATTAACTAAAAGTATTGCTGAAAAAATGACAATAACCATAAAACGAAATACAAATTCAAAGCAGAGCAACACGCACCTCCAAAAAGATAGAGGTAGGATTATGTGCCTAGGAGGAGTGAGCATCCTCTGCTGACCGGTCACATCCGCCGTGTGCTCTTTGTCGTTGAACTCAAAATAACCGTTGGGTTATGGTTAAACTATTGTTCATACAAATAAAACCTATAAAACAATAATTCGTGTTCATTAACAATACTTTCATTGTAATTTTTATGTAGAACTTTAAGTTCTTTTGTTGAAATGTGACTTTTTTGACATTTTAAGTGGTTTGGAGACATGCACCTAGACATAAACTCTAAACAAAACGTATAAGCAATAAAAAAAAAAAGAGGAAAATTAAAATTAAGTTTATATATTTACATTTTCAACTGTCTTTGTCTGTGATAACATTACAAATCAATTTTGAAGCCTATAGCCGAATAATTTCATAAAAGATGAGCGACACAAAATGGGCGTGTCTTATAGCATAACCGAAAAACGGTATTGGCTGCGCCGCGTAGTAATACATAGCATGTGCTACATGAAAAAATAGTGATTTTAAAATGTTGTTTTTAAAGTGCAGAAATTGGAAATAATATAAATATAAGTAATAAGGAATCAATCTTTGAATATTATGAAGTGATAATTTTGGTCAAAGCTTGATTAAATCTATCATAAAGCCCTTCGGGCTTTATTGGATTTGACCCCCCCCCCCCCCCCTCCCGACCGAAATCATCACCTCATAATACTCAAAGAATGATTCCTTATTCCTTAATTCTATTTCATTTTACGGTATATACAAAAAGCCAATTAAGTCATTGCATGGAATATATCAAAGCATAAGCATACTTTTAGCTTTATAATTCTCATGTACATTGACACAACAAATACCGATGTCAAACAATTAAACAAAGACAGGTAATTAAAGTCGTTGTTGTCGGTGTAAAAGATAAACGTTCTTTGGACAAAGATGAATGAAATAGTAATTATATTTCGGTCTCTTTATATAGAAGTTTCATATACAACAAATTAGTAAAATATTTGTAAATCAGAGTATTTAATCGTTTACAAAAATGCAATATTTGATTTTTTTTTTCAAACATACATATTCCCCTATACATGAACATGTAAATTACATTATTTTATTTTTCTTTTACCTTGAAACAGTTTGAAAATAGTTTATCAATGTGCCGCCATATTTTTGCAAGATTCCATTGCCAATGTTCTTCAAAATAAGTATAGATCATGTATATACGTTTTTATCTGTAATAAATAAACTGCTTATTGTTGGTATGAAGAATAATTATAAGAATCATATTTATCAAAAGGGGATTCTTTTTTAATCAAAACTCTTAAAAATATCGATTTCATCCATAATGTACTGGTGTTTGGTTTCAAGAGGGAAAAAATATCTATTTTTCTTTTATCTATAAGAGAATGATGGCGAAATGATCTTTATATTTGTCTTTCTCACTGGAACTATTGTGGAATAAGGTCATTTAAGCAAAACAGACGAAATGGATATGCCAGTTTTACGAGTGCATGTGAAGTCACAAGAAAAGCGAGAAGGGCTGGTCGCCAAACGAGTCCCATTTCTTTCACTCTTCAAGATATACCGTTGGGTGATAGATTGGTGGCAAATGTTTAATTAAGCTTAAACTTTCAGAGTTTTTTGCTGATACCAAATTTCCGTTCTTGTACATTATAAATTCATGAAAACAACTAAAGCGTGCTCGAACAAAATTGTTGAAAGAGTTCGGAACTGAACACATATACCCTCTTTTATCAATAATGGTGTAACAATGATCTTTCTTCATACTCTATACATATACACCCATATGGAACACCAATCAAATTGAAGAAGTTGATTTTTTTAATAACTTGTGCCAGTTTGATTGGTTAATAAGTACATTTGTGTTTATCGACCAGTCGGTGATTCGTGGATTCGATTGTGTACAGGGGGCATATACATGTACCGTTATTTTTAATGTTCAGTGCAGCTGTCAAACTAAACGTGACGCAGTTGGAAAAGAATAATTATTAATATACCGTAATAATTGAAAAATATTAAGATGCAGGTATAAGAATTGTACTTTATTAACAAGTCTTTGCATATCCAGGAAAACATATAGCAACAAGATTTTGAAACTGACGTGCACACCAAAGGTTAAATTTATTACATGTACATATAACATTAAAAACGCAGCCTTACGACAAGATGCCCATGGGCCACATCGCTCATCTGAGCGACAACAGACATAATAAAATCAGCTTTATGGAGTCATACTAGTATACAAAATATCTGAACAATGCCGTATAATAGATCCTGTATAAAAAAAATCCCCTGCATAGTGTTATGTTTATCATTGAGCCTCTTTGTAACAGGATGATTTTACAGTCATATCACATATTGAGCATTGCAGTTCTCGAGAAGATCTTAAGCAACTGTTTATATATGGATAAACCTACATCAAACTTTGAACCCCTTGTAAGGCCCAAGAATTGTCTAGGGGCCAGAGTCTAAACAATTTTAAAGAATCAACAATATCTCAAAATGCTTGCATATAAGTAAAACCATATATAATAACATTTGAGTTTTTGTGGATAATTTAAATGTTTTCCTTTGTAAAATTGGACCCATTCCCCATGTGGCCCACCCTACTCCTGAAGATTATAATTTTGACAAATTTTAATCTACACTATCTCAACTGACTAAAGTTACAGCTTTTCTAGGCAAATTGTGTTTTAGATTATTTTTAAGGATTTTTCTCTATAAATTTCTACGCAAAAAATTAGAACTATATTCCTATGTAAAAATTTGACCCCCTCTCTCATTGTGCCCCCCCCCCCGACCCCCGGGGATCATGATTTGAACAAACTTGAATTTACCCTACCTGAGATGCTACCATATGGGTAACAGCATTTCTGGCCGATCGGTTTCTGAGAACAAGATTTTAAAAGATTTTTCTCTATATATTCCGAAGTAAAACTTCGAACCTCCATTGTGGCCCAACCCTACCCCTGGGGATCATGATTTAAACAAATTTGAATCTACCTTACCTGAGGATGATTCCACACAAGTTACAGTTTTTTCTGCTGATCGGTTTCAGAGAAGAAGATTTTTAAAAATCAACTTTATATATTATTATGCCCACCCAATGTGGCCCCCTCCTACCCCCGGGGGTCATGATTTTCACACTATCTGAAGACGCTTCCGCACGAGTAATAGCATTCCTGGCCAACCGGTTCTTGAAAAGAAGATTTTTGAAAAATTTTCAATAATTCCTAATTATCTCCTCTTGAAAAAGGGCGTGGTCCTTAATTTTCATAACTTTGAATCCCCTTTGCCTAAGGGTGCTTTTGCCAAGTTTGGTTGAAATTGGCCCGGTGGTTCTGGAGAAGATGTTGAAAATGTGAAAAGTTTACAAACAGACAGACGGACCGACGGAAGAGAGACAAAATGTGATCAGAAAAGCTCACTTGAGCTTTCAACTCAGGTGAGCTAAAAAGGTTTTATTTACTATCATAATACAATAAATGCCTCTTACTAATTTAATAATGACCATTTCCATTTCGTTTTAATCCCCTCATCCACTCCTACCAACCCTTAACTGTATTATGTCCCAGAACCATCAAAATGACTTCATAAAATCCAGTTAGCAGAGGTTTTCAATGCATGCAAACATCTGTGCAATCCATTAAAAGTACGAATTGGAAATCGTCTCTTTGTATTCAGAAGCTTCAGTTGTGTGTAAAAGTCAAAAGGGACTTTTGGAATTCGAGGATCAAGCAAATACAATTTCTAACAGTATGTCTCTACAAAGCCTATTAAAGTAATAGTCCTTTTTTATTTTTCTTTCACAAAAAATACATATTTACCAAAAATGGCTTCTCTAGAACAATGTGATTGAAAGAGGTGGGGGGGGGGGGGGGGGGGGGGGGAGGGGAGGTTGTTAAACGTAAACAAAATTCAAGAAGCTTTGTGCATTATCTGGTATTATGCAAAATGTCTTTTATAATACTTTAAGCAAGAGTTGATTTCTTCACTATTTTAAATTCAAAACAAATCTACAAATCTTTAATTAATATGCATGCCAAGCACAAAACAGTCAATTGTGTACTGAAATACATATTATGTAAATTAAATTAATGCACTAAATCTCAATCAATATATTTCTCTTCCACTCAGTAGCTCTCTGAAAACCCGATCTCTATATGGCTGTGATTGTTGAATATTATCCTTTGTTTATATAAGAAGCAGCCGTGCAACAGGTGCTAAATTACGATTAAGTACGTTTACAGTGTACTTACAAGTACAAATATTAATTTCTGTTATTTTGTGTTACTCTGATCCTCAATTGGCAAAATACTTGGTAATGTATACATGTACTGTTGACATTTGTAATATCTTATTTCTAGGGCTATTATACATGTAGGTGAACAATTAATTCAGAACAACCAAGAATTGATTTGCATACAGCTACACATTAGATGCTTTTACATCATGACAAAGGTCTTCATTAGTATGTATAGTAAATATGTTATCATTTTAGACAACCTAATACATGTATATCCTACTGTTTGTCAGATGAGTACAGTGCACAGATGAAGTAAATTCTACACTGGAGAAAGAAAAAAAACTACCTTTCAATTTGGGTTTTACCTTATATGAAATATATTACACGACATATAACAGTTTAACAAATAGAACTTTAAGCACTGCATATATTAACTAACATTAAATGTTATGTTATATCCAATCTGTATCATTATGACCACAAACAGAGCCCTATAGGTCATCACAGCAATCTACAAACATATAACCATAAATATTTGTATACAATAATAGATATGAGGGTATATTTATATATGACTCTGATATATTAGTTCATATACCCACTTGTGAAACTTTAACACCTGTAACATTCCATTGTTCCTTTCATATACAATTTATAGATGCTTAAATTAAATGTTAATGTTTGTGTACATAACTGTCTCTACCTGTTTAACACAGCCCTCTAAATTCATTTATGGAAATTTTTCATTATGATAACTCCTTTTTATGATACATTAGTAAGGGAATTAACTTTGGGGTTGGCTTTGAGGTTGCGAGTTGTCACCCTTAGATTGCCTCCATCCACTAAACCATGACGATACGGCTGAGCGAGCATTGACAATGGCTCCACCTGGACAAAAAATATGAAATTAACTAATGAAGTAAAGAGTGTAATACTTCTATGCATTTAAAGTAATGAGAATTTAAAACATGGTAAAAGTGTTACAAAGATAGAACTTAAAGACATATTCCTGTCAACAGCAAGGAAACTGATTTACCATGTACACTGTCATGACTATTTTAAATACTTTTAAAATTTTCTGTGTCTACGGTGACTTAATCTAATGACTAATTATGACAATAGTCAAATGACTAATCAAATGTCCTGTCTGCAATTAGGTGACTAAATTTTCATAGAATTTAGTATTTGACTGATCTAAATGAAGATCCCTGCACATGTAGAGTTTCCCGTTTCCAGAGTCATAACTGACAAAAAATGCAGGATCTACCTCATTTTGTGACCTTTCTACCAACTTTACAGTTTGTAGATCTATATTCTCCAGATTCGTAAAGATTATTGCCTGCAACACTCAGTCAAAAATATCACTATTTGCAGACTTAAAACTCCCAAGATCCCTAGGAATTATTGACTTGAACACTCTGTACAAAAACATCCCTATTTGTAGACTTAAAAATCCCAAGATCCCTAGGGTTTATTGACTTTAATACTTTGTACAAAAACATCACTATTTGTAGACTTAAATATCCCAAGATCCCTAGAGTTTATTGCCTTTAATACTTTGTACAAAAACATCACTATTTGTAGACTTAAAACTCCCAAAATCCCTAGGGGTTATTGCCTTTAATACTTTGTACAAACACATCACTATTTGTAGACTTAAAAATCCCAAGATCCCTACGGATTACTTTCTGTAACACTTTGTATAAAACATCACTATTTGTAGACTTAAAAATCCAAAGATCCCTAAGGATTATTGCCTGTAACACTCTGTATAAAAAAACATCACTAAAGCTCCCAAGATCCCTAGGGATTATTCCCTGTAACTCTCTGTACTAACCCTATTTGTAGACATAAAACTCCCAAGATCACTAGGGATTAGATCCTGTACACTGTAACTCTCTGTACAATAACCCTTAAAGCTATTTGTAGACTTAAAACGTCAAAGATCCTTAGGGAATACTCTCCTTTGTTACACCTTGTAAACATGGTCAAATGTCAAACCTACCAACAGCTTTCCCTGCTTGCTCTACATATTTCCCTGTCTGTACCATGGCTGCATTAATCTTTTTGCCACGCTCTGTATTTTGTAAGTTGCTTTAAAGAAACAGCATAAACTTAGCAAAGTCAGTCATCTCAAACTGCATGTAGATAGAGAACCATTTTTTAATGTTTATGTAGCATACATGTTATCATGTACCTAGCATTAAATCTATCTTTAAAAACTAGCATCATTTTTCCTTTGGTCAGTACAATTTCATCAAGTTCCCAAAGGATTTACCTCCTCTTTATTGTTTTATTACATGTATAAATTTTTCTGCTTATAAAGGTTATAAATTGAAAGTGTTATAATTTGGAAAAAATCTGAGTGATAAAATTAGCAAGACTTTTGTAAACGTAATCTGAAAGATGACAGAAGGTTTCATTTTAATCTTTTTAAAACATGCTGTATTTCTTAATTTTTTTTCTCAAAAACTTACTGGGCAAGCCTCATCTTGATGTCCCCCATTCCTAAATGACCCTGACACGGATGTCTGAAGTGAAAGAAGAGAGGCACATTACAATATTATCATTGACATTATATTTACATCTAATAAGGTCAAAACAAATTAACGTTTTGGTTCTCAGGCCAAAAACCTCAAAGTATGATGAGGCAGGCGGGTATATATATTCTTTTTCTCCATTTCATGCAAGATTTGCAAAAAGGCAATAAAATAATCTAGGAGGCAGCATTTGACCTACATTATAATCGGCAGTGACACAGAACCAATTCATTTACTCTTTTGGACTACTTTTTTTTATCATTATTATCAGGAACTTATGAAATCTTATCATACATGTTCATAGAGCCACCGATGGAATCACAATCTTATACATTCCTTAAACTTTTAACCCACCTTCAAACACATAGCAAGTATTTAGCAGTGTTCAGTTCATAAAGTTACAACATTTAATCAAATACCTAATATCAAATAATGTTATCAGTGTGAACTGGTGTTATATTCTATATTATAGTTTGAGGGTTACTATGCCATGATTAATTGTTTACCGGTAATTCATGATCTATTGAAACTTAAGCTTTTATGAAATTGGTCAGTTAATATATACAAGTATTGCTTGGTACCTCTGGGCTTTATATTACCCACGCAAAACACCACATAAAGCACTTTATCATTTCCAAAAATATATCAGCTGCAAATTTTGAAAAATGATATGAATACATTTCTTTCAGCCTGATAGCAAAACAAATTGTACAACAATTTAATTGTGATTTTACATCCTGTCTAGATTTTTTTTTTTACTTTGTTGACAAAAACCTCACCTTGCCATATCAGGAACTAAATAAACTTAGATCCTTACACTGCGTTCACTTGCCAACATAAAGAAATATCTACATGCATTGTTTATGAAAATTTTTAATCTTTAACCCTAAGCTCTCAGTTAGAAATTCATGAAAGGCAAGGATTGGTAATGATTTCAATTAACGTCCACTGTATTGTAGAAAATTCTAAGAATTTTCTGCCTCAATCCAGCCATAGTTTGTTTTAAGTTGAGAATGTTCACAATTGAATATACATGTACACATGGTATCAATCAGACATATTTAAAACTACACCATCTCACATAAATAACCCCCCGGAAAAATGAGTTCAAAGTGGAATAGATGAAGAGCACATAGCTAAACAAAGAAACTGGTCAACTTGATCATGGCTCACCCAACCAGAACGTTAGTCAACCCTGAGTGGTTTGTTCCGCTCCACTGCTTGAAATTGTGTGTAGTGCGGTAAGCCTGACAAAACGCTGTCCCATAATCTTCTAGAAGCTTTGAGTCTGTATTGAAAATAAATAAATGTGTTAGAATTTCCATCACCATGATCACTGTACATTACTGATTTTAATAATAGTTTACTGACTGCAGCATGTTTGTTTTATTCTTTTTCTCTAAAGACAGAGAGGCATAATGTGCTCTTTAAATATTGAAATGAAAATTATTACTAAAATCCAATAAAATTGATTTATGCGACCTAGATAACAACTGTGGTAGAGTCAGGTATATTGCATTCCTACTAGCTCTGGCTAGTGGGTTAACCCTTTAGCTCGATCGGTAGAGTGCTGGATTTGCATGTCAGAGGACCCGGGTTCAAACCCCAGCAGAGGAAAAAAGTGTCTCTGTTACATAACCATGCTTTCTTGAACTGCTAATTTTCATAGAGCATAAATAGATCTAACTTAAACTGAACACTAAACAGAAGCTCACCATTTTTCTCCATAGTCACCAGAAGGGATTGAAGGTAGGCTCTGAACTGTGCCTGAATCCACTCGTCTCCCCCTTCCCACTCTGGGAACAATAAGGCATTCAAGTGTGAAATTCTCATTATTTCAGATGACAAATCAATCAGCATTAATCTTAAATTCAAACTATGCCTTCAGTCACAAGCAATTATACTGAACAGCAACTTAAATGGTAATTTGTGTGCGAAAAGTTTCATGAGATTCGCAGCCACCTTTTATTGCAAAAATTTCTCCCCTGAAACCAGTCCATCATGCTCATTTCATATTATAATAGAGACTGGTCATGATAATATTTTGCCCTGAACCAATTAAGGCTGTTGGTCAATAGAGCAGCCATTACATCTACCTGTACTTTAAATTTTTAGATATGATTACTTATACTTCAGCTTTAAAATTTGAACATTTTCCTATAATTCATCTTTATACAGAGCTCTTCTTCTCAAGGATATCAAAAGAGTCTTAAAATGGCCATGATCACTCAGCCGTCTCAAGCATCGATCAAACATGACTTTTGTACCTGTTCCGTCCAGATAAGGGTCATCCGAGTCCTCCCCTAACACAGCCTTAATGATGATGTCAGCGAATCGGAGGTCAGCCGTCGTCAGGTGTAACAGGCGCTGCAACTCACGGTCATGGATTTCTATTTTGCCCTCCTCAGTTTCTGACACCTTAAAATAAGAAATAATTCTTCAAATTCACATTCATTTGTGACACCTTTACAATCATCGACCTGATCAATAGAATGGTTTGCGACAACAGATTTTTGTAATATCTAGCCAACATTTAAAACCTTAATTATTACATAAGGGCACTAACAGAGAGTTAACAAGAAATTTTCAAGACTACAAGTTTCTGACAAACTGCAAAATATTGTCTTGCACACAAATAGGGTTAGATTCAGTAAAAAAAAAACATCTTAGAACACAAATGGATTCTGATCAATTCTAATAATCCCACTAAATCATGTTAATATTCAAGAACTTACAAGTAATTACCCAAGACTTGCAACATGCTTATTGAAATAAAGTATTCAAAGACATCTCGTTGACTTAATCATATAGTGGTATTATATCGTATTACTGAAATAGAAGACCTCGCTAGATAAAAATGATTTACAGTACCTCGATCACAATGTCTGAAAGATGGCGTTTTTGTCGGAAAAGGAAATTAGTTGCTCCAATGACAAAGCTCCGAACATTGACATCTGTCATGAGATCCAGATATTGGAGTGAAAGATATGGATGGCAAACACAACCCTGTCAATCAAGTTAACACTTAGAAAATGACAACAGTTTATAAACATCCCATAAATGTTCATTAGAGTCCAATCTAGTGCATTATATCATGATTTACCACATCATGCACAGATCTAAATGGAGGGTTTCCAAAATTCAATTTCTTTAAATTTACATTATAAAATTACCCAAACTGTGCCTCAGATAGATCCCCCTGGCAAACTCAAATAACCGTTTGACCCCCTCGGAAAATTTTTCTGGATCTGTGCATGCATAAACATTAAAATTTAATCTTTAAAAAAACATATGAGCTTTTCAAATGCATGAATGTCTATGCAACATACTGTAAATGTACCATACTGTAAACGTATTACATTTGGCTGTGTATTCTTTTTAGCATTTTTGGCGGACAACGGTGTCCGCTAAATCAAGTACATCACCAAATGTAAAATATATATTAGTAGATAAAAAGGTAAACATTCAGAAATGCACTAAATCAAATCCGCGATAACTTGTTGAAAAATATTTAATCATATTCTGCCAAATACCCTACACACTAAATATACTACGTTTACAGTATTTAGCTTATATGAATTTTGGCGGAAAATTATTTTCAAAAAGGTTAGCGTGGATTTGATTTAGTGCATTTCTTAATATACCTATTATCTACATATATCATGTATATGGTTGACATTTAGCAAAGTACTAGGGGAATCAGCATTCCCCCAAAACCGCTGAATAGAATACACAGCCAAATTAACAGTGCATAAAGTGATGTGGGATGAAAGTGTTTTTTGGAAGCTACAGATTTTCTCTGTAAAGAAGTTTCCTCAAATTGCTATTCATAAACTCTTTAAGCTACTGTATACATGGTTACTTTTGGTCCATGTTATTTTCGCCCCTCTGCACTTGCAAACGGTTTCGCCCCTTCTTGAATTTGCCCAGATACAGTTGTATTAAGGAGAGATAATATGAGAAATTTTAGTTCGCTCAGTCTTAAATTCGCCCGCTGACAACGAGGGCGAAAGGGGCGAAAATAAAATGGGGGCGAATATTTCCCTGTATATAGTATCTTATATCTGTTAGTATGATATATCATCAATACAATTTTAAACAACATGAATCTTTTTTATAGACCTGTAGCATTTATCAAAAAATAAATGTTGGAAAAAGAATACATATAAGTAATCTTACTTTGGTAAACACAGCCAGTGGAAAACCACAGTCATCTTGGTGGAGTTTGGAAGACTTCAGCACTACCCCCATTTCTACAGGAGAGTTGTCTCCAGTTGGAGATGGCTCCTGACTGCCCCGCTTGGTTTTTAATCCACTGATAGCAGAGCTGATCCTGTTCTTTAGAATTGCTGCTTTGTTGCCAGGGCTTTTCTTCACATCACTGGTTGGAATGCCTTTGTCTGCAGAGTCTGTATCATCATTGTCAATGCTATCACTTGTCTTAATTTTCTGAACCCCCACATTTGGTGATCCAACATCAATCCCAGAATCCTGAGTATCACATGACTCCTTGGTGGAATCTGATTGGTTGTTTTGCTGTTTGGATGCCTCAGCTTCACTGATGGAGTCTTTGTGTTCTATTGCTAGCAACAGCCTATCCTCTTCCCATGAGAAACAATCCTCCTGATCTATTTTCTGAATGCTCTCTGGCGAGTCTAATTCCTCTATCCCCTCACTTCTCTTCAACACCTCCCTTGCGTCCTCCAGATTCAAAGAGAGCTCAAATTTGGAAGACTCCTTCTCTTCGTCACTCATTGTTTCAAGCTTTTCCAGGTAATCCTTGAATTCCTCCACATTTACTACAGAATCCATCTGCTTTAATGTTGTTCCAGATTGAATTGCCGTCAGTTGAGTGATATCTCTCATATTGGCCAAAGGATCATGGGAAAAGGGAACTTTATTATCACTAGGGGAAGAACTTCCGTCTGACTTTGTCTGATTTTCATAATCTAGCGCAAAACTTTCTGAAAGTGTCCGTTTCACTAAAGAACGAGCTGATTTATTTTCTTTCCCAGAATTCTCCTTTCCTGTATCAGACAGACTCCTTAATGCCCTTGGGGTGACCTCTTGACCCTGAGTTTGTTGGTTATCAGTAGAAGTGTCCAAATTTTGAATGGTTGGTTGTGGTTTCATATGTGATTTTACAGTAGCAGACGGCTCCATTCCATCTCTTGGAATTTCCAATTGTTCTGGTTCATTGTAGGCAGCTTGAGCCTCAGCCTACAAAAAAGATACTGATATACAGTACATCTGGTAATTTTCACGATGATCTTATATTCGTATTTTTTGTGATGACTGTTACTTGCAAAATATTCAATAGGCAGAAATTACATCCAGTATTGATTGCTGTAAGAAACTTTTAAGTTGCCAAAAATGACTGATACAAATAAAAAATGTTACACATTTTCCCCATTTTTGCAAATTTTGTGACACGTGAAAAAAAGAAGAATATATGAAGCATGTCCAATAATAATACGACACTCACTTCTTCATATACCCACCATTATTAACCAATATTAACATAATTATACAGACTACCCTCAATCAATTCAATATAATAACTTTTAAATTGTTTTAACTAAATGTTTAACTAAAACAAAGGAAGACTGAGAAATTGCTACAGTGATATGCATCATGATTTTTTTTTACATTTAAAATATTAATTTTCAATAATTATTTCGATGTAAATTTTTTATAGAATTGGCTAAAATTTAGATTTGTTATTAATAATTAGCCTGGTTTACTGTTACATGTGATGTATATCACAATATGATTGTGAACAGGTTTGCGGCTTGCATTTTTTAGGAATTGTACCAAAGTTACATACCATTTTGTTCTCTATATTAAAGCCTTTTTTCTTATGAAATTCAAATGATTTTGCCGGACCCGTTTTATAACTACAAAGTTCAAAGTTCATGATTTCAAACTGTCAAGTTGATGAAATGTAAATAATTTCGTGAAAAATGTACATTTTATATGTGACAATTATGGGGGTTATTTATGCTGAAAATGTTCGAAAATAGGTCATTTTTAATAATTTCTAATGAACTATTTCTAAAAAAAAATAGAATAAAAAGCAACCAAATTCTAAATTTTGGACTACTATTATGTAAATGAAAAAATCTTAATTGAACCCTTTCCAAGTCCACCGATTTCAGGAAAAACTTATCTTAGCATATGTGGAATCTGGTGTTTCTAAAACACTATTGAAAATCATAATTATGTTGCAGACTTCGTTTTTGTGTAAATTGATAAAATGCTTGTTTCTTGTTATATTTTCAATGTACTACAAAACCCCGCGAAATAAAAAAACTGAAATCAATTATTATGTCATATAAATTTAGACGTCACATCTGAAATAAAGGGTGTTTGATGTTACGTCACAATGAAAATCTTTGAGTCATCTCCCTGTAACCGCAAACCTTACCATAGTTTGCTCTACGTAACTTTAGTTCAATAAAATATCATTTCTGAGGACAAATTGTCTTACTTTAATAAAACAAACAAAAAATTACAATTATTCTTTCTAATATCTTTTAATTTTTTTCCTGACCTGCTTGTCTTTCTTTGGTGACCTGTAGTTGACCTTTTCGTCATGGTAACAGACTTCAAGGAATTCTTCACTTCCGTCAGAACTTGTTGTGCGGAGTGTCGGGGACAACTGTCTATTGAGTTCTACAGTAGCTGATTCCTCTAATCCAAACTCAATCATACCTGCGTGTTCATCAACAATTTTATTTAAAAGAATTCCACCCAAACAGAAACCAACATCATAATTCATTCATTTGACAAATGTACATAAATATAGTACACATACAATTTCTTCATTTTAGGATATACAATGTACAAAATCATTCATTTCAATATAAACATAGCCTTTTCTGAAAATCAATAGCCTAGACAACTTAAAATGCACTGTTCCAATGGCACCTGTTTTGAGTTACTTTGAAGACAAATTTTGAATAACATACACCATATCCTTTTAGGAAAAAGACAGACATACTTGAAATACAAAAATGCTGTATTGCTGTAAATTGCTGTAAACATTGTAAATCACTGTGCTGTCATAAAGAGTAAAAGGATATATCTTACCTGGAAATAGAGAAAGAACAGCCAAGACGGTGTTACACAGAGTCTGGACAGGGGCACCTGTAAAAAGGACCTATTAAGGAAAAAAAAGGCGCTTTTTTACTTCTTTGGCATTCATTTCACAGATCCAGAATGAGTTAAAATATTTAAAACAGTTAGAAATGATGAAATATATAAGCAATTCCAGTTTTCAAAGGAAAAAAAAACCTGTCAATAGCACTAAATTTTGAAATTTTGGGCCCAAAACTAATTAAACAAAAATACAATTTTTTATCTAGCGACACATTGATAATTTTCTTTTGTTCTTAATCATTATAATCTGTCCATTTTACGGTGGCACCACACAGGAAATCATTTTGATATTAGCTATTATATGAGCTAGGTTATTCTAATCAGCATTTTAATGAATGACATTAAAAAAATCCAATTTCAATTGGATTATATCATTTCAAAATATTTTAAAGAGTTTCATATAGAATAGCTTACCCTTCTCTCCAAGAGGATTAGTTTGAAGAGTAAAACAATTTTGTGTCTGAATTGTATCACCACATCACGAACGGACATACCTACAAAAGGAGCCCAAGAATTGTTAATGCAATGAAAGAGGAAAATCAAACCACCAATTTTCAATAAACTAAGATGGAAACTATAGTATCTAATCTTATTATACTGTGAAATCATTTAAATTGAATACAGTAAAACATGCTTATAATGAAGTGCCAGGGACTGATGATTTTACTTTGTTATAAACATAATTTGTTATATCCGTCAAGTTTACAGCATGTTATAAAGTCACGGGGAATGAAAATCACTTTGCTGCAAGCGTCAATTCATTATAAGCATGTTCGCCATAACCATGTTTTACTGTAATTAATGGAGGCCAATTATCGTGGATTTTGGGTTTTTTATTGTTATTCATTGGGATGTATTTTCGTGGATAATTGGTTTTCAGTTTCAGTGAGAAAACTAACTCTTTGAAATTCATAATTTGTTTTCGTCGAGGATGTAAATTTGTAGGTAAGGGCTACCTACTAATAACACGAAAATTGAGCGACCACGAAATCTGATGATTCCACAGTAAGAGAAAGTGATAAATGTTGTTCTAAGATCATTGCCCAATGGAATTATGGGGTAATGTGATAGAGTGAGAAATAAAACATTTCTTCTAGGTTCATACATGTAACTCAATCCTGTGTGACCATTATCTCAATCAGTAAATATGTACATAAACCTGTTTGCCAACAGGTCTGGAGTTAAAATCAAGTAGATGCAGTATTCATTTCTGTTACATGTATAAAAAAAAACCATGTACAATGATTTTTTAAAAATTCAAAATAGACAGAAGTTTATTGTTCCCCTTGACAGCAACTATTTCTTACAGCTCTGCCTTGGAAAATAGTTGCTGTCTTGGGGACAATAAACTTGTTATTGTCCTTATAACCAACAAATGTATATCATTGTAACTGTAACTTCATCCAAAGGGGTCAGATAATGTTGAGTTGCCAGGCATGGATCATCAGATTAAATGAGATGTGTCTCGCAACTCAAGGTGATCTGACCTTTTGGATCAAGTTACTGTTATGATGATAAATTCATTATGTTCATTGATTCCTCTAATCCAAACTCAATCATACCTGCGTGTTCATCAACATTTTTATTTAGAAGAATTCCACCCAAACAGAAACCAACATTAAAATATAAAAATTACAAACTATCTTTTTGAATCAATTGTACATTTACTTTTTGAACATAACCATGATTTATAAGTGAACTCTTTGAAAACACTAACACATGACCTTTATTTATTGTGTATTAGGTCATCAGTTTCAGATGAGGGGTGATATGGATTAGGAAAACCACAGTGTTGGTGTTCTGGAAAATTGGATCACATTCTGGGATTCTGTGTTCCAGAAAGGTGTAATAAAGGGTGTGATAAAGGGTGATGGTATGGGGGTGTGATAAAGGTGCCTGCCTCTGTTCATATCAGGGGTGCAAAAATCCTGCATTTCATACCAAGTATATAATAATTTTATAGAGGGGAAAAGCGATGGGTATAAAATAAATAGGTATATAATAAATCACATACCAAGGAAAACCTGAGATCCATCCCTAAGACTCTCTGTCATTGATAAGCTCAGGTTCTTATAGGTTTCCTCCAACAGTTCTACTTTGCTGAAATCTAGCTCATCGAAGTAAGCATGAGTGATCAACTCCAGCTTGGCCTGAATTAATCCATAGAGAGGCTAAAATAAAAGGTCAAAGGTTAAAGGAATAAAACTTGAGATTTATAATCACAGCATAAGTATTTATTAAAGTAAACCATATATCATTTGCGTTCGAAAAATTTTGCAAGGTTTGTGATGAAAGCTTGTAAACAAATCAATTTTGATGACTGTGTTTAAAATAAACTAGTCTTAAGGACTTGGTTGGGAAACTAAGTTCTAGCAAACCAATTTATCCCTGGGAAATTGCGACAATAAAGTTGTCCCAAATTAAAGTTGTTTTACAGTTACTAAAGGTATATGCATCAACCAAATGAATGATTGTTTTGATTATAAATATTAATAGCGACAACATTCAACAACTCACTAAACATAGATTATTTAGAATTGCAAATCAATTTATAGAAAGAGATTTCAAAAAGACTTACTATTTTGGAAATAAATATGTATCCCTTTGCCTGACTCATGAATTTTTCAGCAGAATGTACATTTATGGATATAATATATACATAAAACTTAACATAATAAATTTATCATCTTCTTACTGTGATATGGTTGGGTTTGAAAAACAAATTGGCACTTACCAATCTACTCAAAACACACACACTTTTCTGAACCGTACTACGTGTGACATCGGATGACTTGTTCATCAAGGCCTGGGTAACAGGAAAAAAAAGAAGGAAAATTAATATAAATGTATAAGATAAATGAGTCATGCGATTGCTATTTGCACTATACAGCAACATGGCAGCCATTAGGTCTTTTTCCTTATATTTCTTTCTTTAATTCAATATAATTTTTGTATTATATCTATTTACCTCAACAAAATGAACACCTAATACTGTACATGTAGGTATATTACTGATTGTCTACGGAATTGTTCGAGTCCATGGATGGTAAGGCGTTGCCAAGCTAAGCCGTGGCTTTGCGTAGCCTAGCTTCTACGAACTTGGAAAACCCGGAATATTTCTGTAGACAGTCAGTAACAAACCTATTAAGTAATAGTATTGGTTAAACGATAAACATCAAGGTCAAGCGCCATTCATAAGATTTTCATTCAGACACGTGTCTTCCGTGTTTACAGTAGACCAACAAGCTCCATATAAATTGTTTACAACAGACAAACTAGCTACACTTTCGCTGTACATGTTTAAATTTAAAATGCAAAGCTGGACAGTCATGTCTGAATTACAACAAAGAGACAGTAACTACAATATTTTTTAGAGCAGACTAATGTAAACGGGTCAAATAGACTGTAATGTTTACAGTAGAATGTAGTATATGTAAATGTACACTCAATACATAATTAAAGAGTGATTAAGAACTTACTGATGATTCTATCTGTCTGTAGCAAGCCACTCCATAAACTGTTTTACAGGCACCATCTCGAGACGGAAGGTGGAAATAAATTGTGTCTGTGAATAACAATTCAGATCAGGATCATCTGATATATACTATAAATACGAGTCTTTTTAACCAAAATAAACATAATGAATGCCTGAATGAAAAAATATATACATGTAATATGCATTTATTATATTACTTTAAATTGAGACTTAATATAAACCCAAGATCTTGCCCCACCATTACTAACTTTCTTCCTGTCAATACTCAGCCTTAAGTCTGAGTTTTTACCTCAAATTCTTGCACTTTTCCTTTAAGGATTTGAGTTGAGTTCTGAGTTGAATGATTTAAAAATTTTGGTGATGGTGGGGCCAGATCTGTCTCAGTTCAGGCTCTAACGTTGTAATGCGGATTCTGTCAAATAAACTCCACACCCATTTACCAGTACATATGCATGTATGTGTATTCCTGCTTGTGTGTTTTTGTATGTGTGTTTGTGTGTTGGAGGGTACAACGGGGGGGGGGGGGGGGGGGGCTGAAAATTATTTTTTTGAGACATTTGGTACCCTTGGTGTAATTGTGAGCTCCATCTGGAATAGCTAATGAGGCAAGGTGTTTCCATTCTTTGGGTACTTCAGAGCAGTTCACATCATTTCCTTCTACAAGAGGAGGGTAGGAGTACTCCACCTATGAGGGAAAGTTTGTTTAAGATGAATGAATTATTTCAATATTACTGGATTACATATCTTTACTTCATGACAATAACTGAAAAAGCTGTAATATCTGAATACATGTTTTCTTTGGGTCAATTTATAAATGATCACATAAAAAATAGAAAATATTTAACCTATAATTATAAATATAAATTTAATGTAAGAGTCGAAAAATTATTATATATATCTGATGTTATCTGTTTTAAGCATCAACCTTCACAAAATGCACACCGTAACATACAGTATAAGATAAATACTATACATATACAGGTATTACAGACTGAAAGCTATACAGACTTTGTTGCCAGCGTGCTAGAATATTTGCCCTGAGGTGACAAAAATTTTTTTTTACCCAGGAACAATATTCTGCTATTGTTGCCTAAAAAGCCATGTCATATATAACATTTTTCTTGTCCATTGAAATTATTTAGTACTTTAAAAGCACTTGATGTTGAATATTATTTTACGTTTGCTTAGCAATTGGCTCTTTGAATTTTTAACCTGACCTTATTTGCACACAAGGGGTGATACATGTAAAACTATTTCAGGAGGGCAATAAAATTGTTTCCAAGGGACAATATAACTGTTCCAGGCTTGATTAAACAGTTTTCTGGGCATATAGAAAACATATATGATATAACGAGAGAATTACTAATTTAAATATGCTTTATCAGAAGTTCATCCATGGATATTTTCATGATTATTGATTTCTCTTAAGCTTGAACATTTATTTGATATTTGGGTAGTTTTCTGTCTTACTTTATGCAATATTTTTTGGAGGATACTGTCATTCTAATTGTTCAACTTGCTCAACATAAATTATCATATTCTCAACTCATCAAGGAAGATGTTTACATGTAAATTCTGGCTGTCATTTGTCAATTGATTTACAATCATAATGCATATTCAATAAAATGAATATTACATCACATGTCCCATACATGGACTGCAAAACAATAATAACAAATGTCAACTGATGCTGAACTGTGTTGGAGTAATCGGATATAAGTAATATAATATATAAAAATTGCGAAATAATGGACGATTTTTATTCCGTTACCTGACATCCTTTTTTGTGATGGAACCCAACCACCACCACATGAAGGACCGGAGATTCCTGGCTCCTGTCACTCATTGACATTATGAGGATTTACATGGCTTTCTCCAGTCATGACAAGTCGACACATCGATATCCAGTCGCCCACTTCCGGCTTGATAGGTACTTGACAAGTCGTTCTTTAGCATTTCGTACAAAGTTTGGGAACATGTTGAATTCACAGGGGCTCGGTTTTCGGATAGTGGAGTTTTTTTTATTATTTGTTCACGAAGACAAAAATTATTAAAATTGGTAATTTTGTGTGTATTTCTGTGTATCGCAATAAAAACATTCACTGAAACCCCCGTTTCAATCATCACAGACATAATTTATGTCTCTGCAATCTGTTAAAAAAGTGTATTCAATGTACATTAATTTTATGAAATATGTACATTGAATACACTTTTTTAACGTGATTGAAACAGGGGTTTTCAATGAATGTTTTTATTGCGATATACAGAAATACACACAAAATGACCAATTTTAATCACTTTTGTCTTCGGGAACAAATAATACAGAACTCCACCATCTGACAACCGAGCTCCTGTGGTTGAATTTGATTGATTTATTTTTCCGATTTTTTAAGGCCTTTTTTTCTCACACCCAACCCCAAATTAAGGTATTTAATATTTGATTATTAATCAAGAATTTACTGTAATAAAGAAAATAAATAATTTTTCGTTTCTTGATTCGACAATTATAAAATAAAACAAAACCTAACAGAAGACAGACCGGCCCCAACCAAACTCCGGGTCTGCTTTCTGTGTCCACTCACGTCAGCTTCGGGACTGGCGGACCCAGAGCTAACCCTAAGCAGACAGAAAAGCAGATCCCGATTTCAGAAGCAGACCTTTTTAAAATCGCTATTGAAGTTAAAAAAAATGACCAAATGTCTCTACATGTGTATTTGGAATGTACATGTACAATGTGGGTGGGCTTACAGGTGGTAAGAAAAAAGAAAGAGCAATTAATTAAACCCATATAAGACCCAGAGCGGACCAAGAGTAGACCCAGAGCAGACGTAAATTTTTAACAAAAGCAGACCCCGACCAGACCTTAGTAAGTTATAATAAGCGGTCAGCACAATCATCAATACTCGCCCTGAATGACAAATTGAATTATATTATAATAGATAGTCTGTGTAAAAACGCATTTCAAATGTATTATAAGGCCGCAAATTATAACAAACTCCAATCATTACATTTAGCGTTATTACATTTGCGTGGGTCTTGACGCAAAAATGGGTTGACTGAGTGGAAGTAAATGACATGTTGCGTCGCTATTACATTTCGCGTTGCTTTGTACAACGCTGCATAATACACCGCGCTACTGAAGCTGATGCCACACAAGTGATGACATACAAGTGTTACAACGCGTGGTGTTGGACACCATGTCTTTTAACGGATTCAACAAACCTGCATGCATCACCGGAAGAAAAATTCTGGACCCGTGCATGGCTTTAGACATACCAAACACACTATCCTAGACATATACCAAATTAAACCCACTATCGATCCTAGACATTCCAAACCAAAACACTATCCTTGACATATCAAACCCACTATTGAAGACACACCAAACACACTATCATAGACATACCAAGCACAATATCTTAGACATACTAAACAAACTATCCTAGACATACCAAACACACTATCCTAGAAATACTAAACACACTATTTTAAACAAACTAAACAAAATACATTTATCTTAGACATACTAAACCAGCTATACGAGACATACCAAACAAACTATTTAAGACAATCTAAACAAACTATCATAGACATGCCAAACACACCACTATCTTAGTTAGACATCTTAGACATACCAAACCCATTATCCTAGACATACCAACTACACTATCCTAGACAAACTAAACACACTATCTTAGACATACTAAACAAACTATCCTAGACATACTAAACAAACTATCCTTGACATACGAAACACACTATCTTAGACATACCAAACCAACTATCCTAGACATACTAAACACACTATCCGATACATACCAATCCCACTATCTTAGGCAAACCAAACCCATTATCCTAGACATACCAAACACACTATAACAGACCTACCAAACCCACTATCTTAGATATACCAAACACACTATAACAGACATACCAAACAAACTATCTTAGACATAACAAACACACTATCTGAGACCTACCAAACACACTATATCAGACTAAAAAAATTTAATCTTAGTCTAGCAGCATTTGCAGCCAGTGGCAGCCACCGTGATAAACCTCTTAATTTGTCCATCATTGCCTAGGAAATATGTAACCACTTATGTTTTTGTGTATCTCACCTGAAAGCTATTTACCTTTAAAGAGTATTTTTTTAATGCGGAAATGAAAATATTTAGGAGGGATTTTTTTCCCCACATTAAGATTAACAAATTTCTTTGAGATTTAAAAAAAAAATCTCATAAATGTTTATTTTTCACAAGATACAAGTACAATGTATTTCCTATAATTTCATTGAACATCTAATTTTTCAATAAGAAATTTGATTTTCTTACCGGAATTTGAAATCCCATGGAATTTTTCTACAAATCCTATAGGAATTTGAATTCCGATAGAAAATAATTAATTATAAAATACCAGTAGAAAAATCTATACACATGCATCCTATTATTTTCCCTATAGGAATTATCATTTTCCTTTGGGATATGAATCTTCAAAGGTAAATATCTCACCTTTCAGATATGAAAAATTATAAAGAACAGATTTTATATGATACAGTTGGACAGGTGAAACTAGCGACATCAGAGGTTATATATCATTTGAGAATTGGTCCATCATATACATAAAATGAGTATATTTTTTTTTTTTTTTTTTTTTTTTTTTTGGTGAATTAAACTAATTTTTGGATTATTACGAAATAAGCTATCCTAGACATACTGTGCTATATGAAAGTTCTTGGATCTTATTCTGGGTTTCGTTTTGTTTTGTGTTTTGTTTTGTTTGTTTTGTTTTTGTTGTTTTGTAAAAACATATTTTTAATTTGCCTTCTTAGAGCCAAGACCTTTCTTTCAGCAAATCCCGAAAATAAAAAAAAAACACCACAAAACCAATCACATAAGTTCAATGATTTTATTTGAAAAAAAATTATCATTTCATATCATGAAAAAAAAATTATCATTTCATATCATGAAAAAAAAAACATTATCATTTCATATCATGAAAAAAAACATTATCATTTCATATCATGAAAAAAAAACATCATTTCATATCATGAAAAAAAAACATTATCATTTCATATCATGAAAAAAAAAACATTATCATTTCATATCATGAAAAAAAGAACATTATCATTTCATATCATGAAAAAAGAAAACAAACTCAAAGCGGAACAAGTACATGTATTAGATACTGTGGAATCATCATTGTTCGGGGGGGACCAATGTTCCTGGCTTAATTCGTGGATAACCCTTGCCCACGAATTTACATCCCCACGAACGTATATACAGGCTTTGTTTAACTTTTATTAAAATTATCAAGAACTTGCTACCAACGAAATTACGTCACCACGAAACAGTAGAATTTTGGGTACCCCAACGAACAAGAGTGATGCCACAGTAGTCATGTATATTTAGGAGAGGAAAACAAATAAATTTCACCGTTGTTTAGAAAATCACTTAAGGTCAGACGCGACCTATCTTCAATTATTTTCTATTTTTTCCTATCTCCACAATGTGAAGATTTCCACTGAGTAATTCCATAATTATATTTTCATGTGATATGATACTTTTTTTTAATTTAGATATTTAGTGTTCAATTGAAAATATTTACCCTGACTTTATTTGTAAGCATTCAAATGCATTTTGCATGCTATTTTAAGAAAAATATTCTTGCTCAAAAAATAGCCTGGTAATGTACCCTGATTTTTGGGGAATTAACAGGTTTAAATGTTGATAGATAAGGCATAATAATTATATATCAAGGAAAATTAAATAAAATTGAGGAATGTCTCGTGTGTCCTTAAACCACCATTTCATTTTTTAAAAATAAAAACCAAAGCAAAACTATGAATCCGGTAGTTTATTATGAGATATAAATTCTGTTATATAAAAAAGGAGAAAAAATATCTAACAATCATCATCTCCTTTGCATTTTGCTCATGTTCAGGAAGAAGAAAAAAGATTAAATTGTAACTTCCCGTTTTAACATAGAATCTCGGAAAACTACACGGTGTCATTTGCTTCCTGTTCACGTGCTCATTTCATTCAAGTCTTTAATCAATAATTATTAAATTACTGATGAATTAATCATAAATAAGAAGAAAAATATCATCTGAAACAGATCTAATTCATCACCCCCCCCCCCCCCCAATTTGTTTTGCAAAGTTAGACATAACCTAACCATTATTCTTTTGTTTGTTAGTTTTTGTTTTGCTTGTCAAGATTTCTGATAAGTCCCCCCCCCCCCCCCCCCCCCCCCCCCCCCCCCCACACACACACACACACACTTCCAATTTGCTTCCGACGCTACTGTAATTAAAATGATGTACTTCATAATGATACAATCAATAAAACCAGGAAAAAAAAATAATCAGAACATAAAATCTAACAACATGATAATGTACATGTAGTAATGAAAAACAAAACAACATTAAGCCAGAATTGTTTGGAATTAAAGCCAAAGAAACATATATAATTAAATTTAAAAAAAAACATACTTCCCCAAACCTTCACTTTCTATTTTCAAGCCCGTTTCGTACTGTAAGTACTGTACATAAAAAAAAAACCCTATATTTATACTATTTTTAATTTCAATAAAGAGAAATCAAACAAAACGTCTGAGATTAAATAATCAAATAAAAAGCCAAAATACCAGTAAATAGAATATGAATGGAATAAAATGAACCCCCCCCCCCCCCCCCCCCGCAAAAAAAATCCACAAAAAAACAAAAAACAAAAAACAAAACAAAAAAACAAAACAATGTACGATTTTCAAAGCGAATAGCACATCATGATTATAAATAGAAAACGAAGGACACAAAATACACATTTCTTTGATTTCTCTATTGATATATTCTTATTCATATAAGTCGTCATGGATTAATATTTTATATTCTTTCACTCATACCGAGTAAGCATGTTATGTACATGTATAAAAACGATGAAATAAATTGAGTTTCGAGCTTCAGAAACATGTGAATCCGTGACCTACTATCTCCCCGAAATAGGTTTTCTCATTTAAAAAAAAAAAAAATAATTAATTTTTATTTCCTTTGAATTTTTTTTAATTGGTGGAGTCGGATTTTTGTATGTCCTTTTATTTTTGTAGGGAGACAGGTGCATGGAGGTATATATATATATATATATATATATATATATATATATATATATATATATATATATATATATATATGTACGCACGCACGCACGCACGCACGCACGCACGCACGCACACACACACACACACACACACACATGTAGTTTGTAACTTTACAGTTGTCGGATACCAAACGGCATATCGGCGACAACATCGGGGACAAGGACAAATTTCTACGAGGGAAGGAAGCAACAGTTAGTAAACCCATTTCAAGAAATTTAATAAATTGCTTTGATTTGTTAACGCATCTTTTATATAATTTTTGTTTTAAACAATAAATGATCAGTTAAGAAAAACTTCTTTATAGCTTATCAAATCTTGTTAGTATACTCATATACAGAAAAAAAATCTCTGTTGAAGCGTCCATATAATATGATTTATAATCAGGTCAAGCAGCTGTTTGTATTTTCGAAATCATACGATTGTCTTTCCCATTCTCGTTCAGTTATTGAATTAACTACGTACTCTGTGGCTCTTGTTGATCGAACAATGTTACGCGGTCCACAAAATGTATATCAACATTATATGATTCTGCAATATTTATTTTATGCGTGTATAAAATAGATAGATAAACATGTAGTATACCAGTCACTTAGCATCAAAGTTAAAAAAAAATCAGTTATATACGTAAACAATATGCCGACGAGGACACAAAAGCAACAACGATAAAAAAAAAAAGATAAAAGAAAAGTTGGGCAGGGGTAAAAGGGGATGGTGGTATACTTTCTCTTTTACAGCAATTTTCAATAACTGTCTTTCAAAAGTATGAGTGGTGAAAGGGTGGTGGCAATTGGCTTGAACCATCAAAACCCCCTACCCTTTCGCGCCTTTAACCGGCAAAAAATTCTGAAATAAATAAAAAAAAACCTGTACACAAGGCCATATTTTTAAAATTGTTGCTCCTTTTATAAGATTATAATTCAGTGCACACATCTAGAAAATAAATAATTTCCTATAATTAATAACAATTAAAGCTCGTGCGCTTTACGTGCACATCTCATAAAATTACGTACATTTTAAAACTTAACAGATCACATTGAATATATGATAATTTAACATTAAGACCATGATTGAATTCAATGCATATAGCAGCATGTATTTTGCCATGATGGCAAACCTAAAGAGGCTGGATGGTCAACAAAATGAACAAATCAAAAGTCAAATCTTAATGAACCTTAAAATTTTAGATATAATTTGTTAAGCTATAAACTATTCTTTAGTAAAGAACAATGCCATAAATCTTAGCTTTTAATTTTGAATTGTTTCCTATATCTTAATACAGAGCTCTCTTCTAAAGGAGACTAATAAAGTCTAAAAATGGTCATGCAGGACCATCCATACCTTTTCGCAAATAAAAACAAAAAAATTGGAGCGACTGTTCATCTACATGTACCAAAAAAGGTTTTTTCTTTCTCTATTAACTCGTCCCAAAGATCAAATTATGAATAGACCTTATAATTCGTAGACACGCACAGTGCATATGTTTAAAAATCAATGTACAATGACAAACTATTTAATACGATTAAAAATTATCAAACCGTATACAGAGCGCACAAACCAACTACTCGATCTCATTTTCTCAGTAGAAAATGGTAATGAACAGTTATACGTTCCCAGAAGACCAAGAAAAGCAACCACGGCTAAACCGAAAAAGTAAGGAAAATAGATGCCAAAGAAGTACGGGTCCTCCTTGTTCAAACACAGGAAACCGGGTCTGCGACGTAGCATCCTTAACCGGTTCACGAACCATACCTCACCTCGTTCTCGTTTTGGGCAGTAGGTGAACCGACAGCACCAGCATTCAAGGATGAAGTAGGACCAGCTCCATATTGGGGTGAGGTGATCGCAAATGCAGTCCCCGAAAACCAGTGGTAACTTGAATCTGTGTAGGAAGCGGAAATTGATACTTTCAAAGTAGGTAGAAAAACAATTCAGCATCGTTTTAAAATCATTATTAACATAATTACTGTATGCTATGGTTAAAGAAAAATATCAACTCTTCTTTTTTGTCGACCAAATTTCGCCCGCATTCCCAATGAGCTAAAATATACATTTTGTAAAAAAGAACTGTTATTTAAACTAAATGGTACGTTTTTGTGGGTTCATGCTGGTATAAAGGTAGTGAAAAATGTAGAAAAAAGATATAACCGCTTCGATCTCTTTGGGATTTTTTTACCATTTGAGATACAGGTAATCACGAAAGACGAATAGGGCCACATAAAAAATATATTTTTCTCGTAATAACGAGAAAAGATCTCATAATTACTAGATCTCGTTATTATGAGAAAAGAACTCGTTATTACGAGAAAAGATCTTGTTATTACGACTTAATTATCTCGTAATTACGAGAAAAGATCTCGTTATTACGAGAAAAGATCTATAAAAATATATGCCTTTCATTGTTCATGTACTCTCCAAGTCTCTTTAAGTAAAATGGATGAACATATCTTAAGAAATTCATTAAAATTAGTGATAAAAATTTCAGTAGAAGGAGCAAAGCAGATTGATTAAAAAATTAATTGACCAATTTATAAATATCAGTCGATGGTATGTTAGATATAGGCCTACATTCTTTTGAATGATCTTAAAAAAAGATATCGGATTTGTTGATATATTAATTTTACAGTATTTTATCCGTCCTTATATTGACATTTTACCCGCCTTATCCTCTCCAATTTGTTATCTCAAAAACATTTCTCTCTTTAATGTAAAATGAAGGAGATAAACTCAGATAAACTCAGCATGTACATGTTTATGCGATATCATTTTTGAACAGTCCAAAAAAGGCAATTTTATTGGTGTATATGTATAGACCTTTCTTTTTAGAGCATCGAGTACTTACTTTCGAAATATACAAAGAAAGTCCAGTCCAACAAACCGAAGAATTTTCGGTAAAACGTGGTCAAAACAGATGATAAGTTTTAGAAGACGCGTTTCCTTTAGGTTCAACATCTTATACTCATCCTCGACCCCTCTCCTGCCAAATTTGGGTAGTGGTATACTCCACAGAAACCGGAGGTAGCAACTAACCAAACCAACAACTGCGCACGCAATTAAAAGTTGTATATCAACAGTGCTATTTGAGTCAGATGTTTGAGATCGAGTGCTATTTGAGTCAGATTGAGATGGATTGCTACATATTTTTGCTTTGTTACATGTGGACTTCGAATAATCTAGAAATAGAAGAAGCTGAGGCAGCTCGACCAATACGACCATTAGGATAGCTTCCGTCCGGCCGTCTACGTAATTCAATGGCTCCTGAAATTTGTAATCTTCCATATAGTTGGCTTTAACTTGGTAGACTATATTCCCAATCTGAGCGATGGTAAGGGCTGTTCCGATGATTGTCACGACAAGAAAGTGCTTCTTTATGATTTCACAATCACTCTGAAACACGAAAAATAAATATATTGTAAAGTAAATTGTATTCACCTATTGTTTGGGCGCAAGCGGGTTTTGCATAATTAAAAGAAATGAAAATCACATATAGATATGTGAATATTCTAATATTTAATCGTACAATTGCTGAAAATCATATAAAGATAAGTAATAAGGAATCATTCTTTGAATATTATGAAGTCTTAATTGATATCGGTAGGAGCTTCATTTAAATATACCCCACCCCGACTAAAATTATAGCCCAATATCACTCAAAGAATGATTCCTTACTCCTTAAAAAAAATATATACGACTTACATTTAAGTCAGTGTATAACACCCAATCCATCACAGTATTTGTTATGACAAGAAGGCCACATAATATACGAGTTACGGTATAAATATGAGCAATTCTTTTCTGTGGAAGAGCGGGCTCGGGCTCCTGAATGTCTGGAAATTCGGGTTCGGGGACGCCATGTCTTGCATGAAGACCGATGCGTTGAGATTCTATATCATCTTTGCTTTCCATTTTCTTTACTTATTAATTCCACGCAATGTTTTTTTTTCTCTCTCTCGACCACTAAATAATCTATTCTGGCATACATGTATGATAATGAGCCCAAGATGCGGCCAGAAAAGGAAGAAGATGAAATTTTTGATAATATAAGCGGGCGTTTTCAGTCTGATTGGTTGATGTTGGAAGATGAGGCCGATTTCTTTTGTTACATACAATCTTTAAATCTTAAAACAGAAGCATATCCTTCCCCATACATGTACGGCGCATGGATTTTTGTCCATGTGATTACACTTTGATATTTACAATAACATAATATAAAATTATTGTGTAGATATATTTATTCAAGGTAACTTTATAAGTCCATTTTGTTTAAATAAAAACATTTCTTGTCAGTGATGACCATACAAATTATTATCATGGCCTGCCTTCGTACCAAACACATATAAATCGCATTCGAATCACGCGCGCTCTTTTTCCGTTAATGATGTTATTTAATGTTACGGAAATGACCGAGTAGTTATGATCAAGTTAGTCGTCGAATCAATCGCAACTTCTCGGGCATTTCCGTCAAGCGGAAAAGCAACTTTGAATATACGTAGAGCTTCAAAAACGTCCATAACACCCCCTCCCCTTTTTAAAACTTAATATAAATACAAGACAAGGAATAATTGTTTAAATTTAATCTAAGTTTTATCAATTTCAATGAAATACCTCTTAAAAACACTTGTATCATGGATACGGAGTTGTGAACTTGATAAATCCAGTTAAAATGAAAGGAGGTGGAGCTTAAGTGTGCGTTAACTTCCATTGCAATATATTGTTATCGCACATTTCAAAATAAAAACAAAATGCAAACACAACTTTATTTAAACAAATAGAAAGCAAAATATAATACATATTTATGTATGTTCAGAAACCAAAATGACTTTAGTGTTCAATTTTCAAAAATGATAATACAAATCATGCATGACTTCGTAATTAAAAATTATATGAAATTTTACAGTTTTTAAATTTGAAACCACGGTTGGCCAAGTCTGCCATGGCCCTTTTCTCAGCTTTTCCGATAGATTCCAATTTTGTTTCCGACAGATTATCAGCACACGCAGTTTCTTGGACGTGCGTATTTTCTCCACAGGGGGCTGCGGCTTCCGTTTTCAATACTTTCGGTGCGGAAGGATCCAAACGGTTACTCTTCTGGGCAAGATCGCTTGTACTTTCGGGCCGCCCGCTCTGACCTATGACCTGTTTTCTCCATAATAGCCTGCTAATCCATCCCAGCGCTGTACAACTGACTGGCACAAGTAAGCTTGCCACTGTGGTTATACTCTGTCCCAAGATATCCTGGATTCACATTTTGCTTAATTACTCGATATTTATAAATACCTCAGGATTCAAACGATGTTTATTCAAAAGTATGAAAAATTTCCAAGATTTCTCCGTTGAAACGCTCCCTATAGGTGATCGTATTTCAATACACGGCTAAAAATGTAATGTCTACGGGGATTTTGTATTGAAGCAGACCCGGATGATAACGTTGAAAATTACGCGAGGTATTCCGAGTGACTTCCGAATGGAGAAAAGATGTAAACATTCTCCATTATAAATCTCCGTAAGAAATCTGTTTTCGTTCCTGTGAACTTTTATGAGTGAAAAATGATAATGTGTCAATGAAAATATCTTGGAAATTATCAATTCGTCGATTTCAATTGCACCTCTTTCACATGTATGTGTATGTTTATTCAAAATGGACAAAATGTGCTGCATAAATATCTTGGGACAGACTATGGTAAAGTTTCCAACAAGACCACCCTTTTTACATATGATCTTCATGAAGCTCTTTATTTTGTTTACACCAAAAACTTGCGCACCATATCGAATAGGGTTCCCTGCTAACGGGCGTCTGTAAAGCCCTCCGTTGTTTCCAAGTGCATCGAGATACTGCTGAAAATAGTCGGCGATGCATCTCTCTCCTTTAAAAAAATAATGAAAAATTGAAAAAAATCACATTAGACCTTAAAAATGAATTTCAACATAATTAAACTCTTTAACGTTTATATCAAAACAAAGCATCGTATATTTTGCCAGACCTACCTGGTTGACAATATTAACGAATATCCTTGCTCTGCAGAGTTAAATGAGCTAGTCCTCCCTTAAACGTCTTGTTAGATCCGCCGACAAAATGTACACATTTACCTCGCCCATCCTCCCCAGTGGTGACGTTTGCGCAAGTCAGGTCTCTATGCTCATCAAATCCCCTCAGCCCGAAAAGTTTACACATGCAAAAGAACACAGTGTTGCAAAGTTCCTGCAGTCTTGTTTCCAAGTACTTCTCTCTCCCATAGTAACTCCTCATCTCCCGGAGTAAATGGGTCTGCTAGTTTCACTTTTGTGCCCAGTCCTTTGGATAGGAGAGACTTCATTTTAGCGTCAAGAGTTTTTCTGATATCTGCAAATCTCAAGTCTGAGAAAAAGTTAATGGTGTCTCTTGTTGTCCCTTAAATACCCCAATAATCCACAGACCAGATAATAGACCGACTTGGGTGGATATTCACTTCCGTCTATTTTACGAGCGTCATATACAAAGCGCGTCAATGAATAGCTCATCGCTGAGACATCCATGCGCAGAAGTTCGGGTACTGCAAATTCAAGTGACACACTCCTGTTTTTCTCTTGGCCCCAGTTTTCGAAAAAAACCAAATGCCCAACGAGTGTTTCTCTTTATATTTTGATTTTCTTGACTAGAAATCAACTTCTCAATTTCGAAATCCGAAATTCCTCCGAAACGCGACTTTGATTCATCGCTGTTTGCTTCAAAATCATTAGTGGTACTAGATCTACTTCCGTCCAAATCAAAATCTCCAAACATTTCAAGATCAACATTCTGCATTTCGGCACGTGGTGTCACCGGGATATCAATGTTCATATCAATTTCGTTTCCAAAACTGATTTTATGCATACCGTCAATGAGTTCCTCTTCTTTTCAATTGCATCACAAATCTGTGAAAGAGTTATGTCGTCCTCGGTAAATTGCAAAAAGTCAAGTTCATCAAAATTGATGGTCTCAAAGACGTCATCCATCTTGCGTTGTCCTGCAGAAAATGTCGTCTGCTCGCCACTTGCGCTATACCACAATGCTTTGCGATAGTGGGTGGAGTTAACAAAAGAAATTTCTAGACTTTTCTAGAGTTCATTAAATCCACTAGCGTAGTTACCGAGGCATTCCAAGTACAATCGGAAGTCCTCGAGAATCAAGCTAGTCTAACACAAGGTAGGCGGGGTTAACCATGATACAAGTTATTTATAGATTGTGTGGGACAGTTACTCGTGATAACTGTATTTATCTTATATCCCCATTGGGCGAGACCCGTTGCTGTGCAACTCGTCTAACCCCAATGGGGATGCAAGATAGAAACATTTTAACAAGAGCTTGGACTTTGGGTAGTTTTTTCAAACAGTATTGTGACGTAGGCTTGTCTATTTCATTGTTGGCCATTCAGCCATGGCTCTTTGAAATCAACAAGATTTGTCTGGCTTTTAAGTTAAGAGTACGCAATCGGTGTATATTTTGCTTGAAACCAGCGTCATTTTTAACTTGTTTTGACGCAAAAAATAGATAGTTACGTCCTACTGAAAGTCCAAGGCCCTGTTAAAATGGTTCTGAATACAGTTATCACTTGTAAAGTGTTCTCTAAATATCATTTAGAAGAGTCATTTACGAGGGGCGTTCAATAAATATTGTCATCGTTGTTACAAAAATAACACAATAAGATATTTTTTGTTATTATTGTAACCAGTTATATTATTTGTATATTAAATTACAGCGCTAGCGTACGTGTTTGATTGGTATACTTGAGTAGAGTGAGTGTTTATGTATGAGAGTTTAAAATCTGTAACATGGACAATAACAAGACTGGACAATAGGGTCACATGACTAATTCTGCATGCACTCTTCCCCGCCAAAATCTTATACCGGACTGACACTCTCCGCCTAGCCCTTGAACGGGTCAGAACGACATACAGTGTAGCAATATACTCAGGCATTAGGATTGTTTGTCCCGGTAAGAATTAATGTAATAAAGTTCATTCTAAATTGTAATATTACTGTTTCATTTCATTGTCTAATGTATATGTTTGTCTGTGTCTAATTGTCTTGTCATTTGTGTCTATTCTGTGTTACTCGTATAATTACACAATTTCAGGTTTCTTCTGTATAATAAATATTTATAACAACGACCCAAGCTTGGCTTTATTCTACCACTGGCTACAAATGGCGCCCACGTAATTTTCCAACGGACCGGGACAACATCCATTCCATTTTCCTTCAATCCCCGGGGGACGGCTTATCAAGTCCTGCACGAGCAGCAGCTGCATGACAAGGACCGTGGCAGAAGCGGTATCCATACAAACAACACCCTGCATAGACCCAAAGAAGAGGTGATTCTGTGTATGTGTGTGTGTATATTATTGTATTATAGATAGTGGAGGAAAAGTGAGAGTTCTCATTGCGAAAGCTTTCTGGTGATGGCGGGAACACGCACGGATCTGGAAGCGCGGTAATCCACGTCATTCGTTACTTGGTGATTCCATAGCGGGAAGACGCACGGATCTCGAGGCGCGGTAAACCACGTGGCTGATTCCTTCGATACGCGAGGAAATTCGAAAGCAGCGAGGCCTCAGGACCGACAGGAGTCAGGTACTTTCATCTGAAATTCAGTGTTTGTGTCTGTGATTTGTCTATTATATGTTAACTGTCTTGTCTTGATTGTCATTCGTTTGTGTTGTCCAATTCTATCTGTGTACGACTTAACATTCTGATTGGTGGGAATTCCCAGGTTTAATTTTAGAATTTCCGGAAACTATAAACAGCTGATCATTTTGTTCGAATCTTGTTTATTTATCAATTCCTGTTAGTAATTGAACTATCTTATTTATATATTTGGTTTTTTGTAAAGAAAAGGATCCTATCTATTTATTTATTTATTTTTAAAGGTTTAGAACATTTGTGGTAAAAAAAAAAAAAAAAAAAAAAAAAAAAAAGGTTACATATCTGCAGATCAATTTTTTTTCTAATTTTTTTTATTCATTGTCATTACCGGGACTTGTTAAACTTCTAAGGTGTCTAATGTGAATTAAAGTAAACTGTAGTATAGATAAACATTCATTTGCCCTAGAGACTATTCCTTTTGCATGAACTTCTAACAATCACACAGATTTGACAATTTTGACAGACATTGAGCAGTTGAGGTTGTGCACAAGTGTTACTTTGTTTGAATGTCTGTGTGTGAGTGAATTATTTCAATGAATAATTTTTTTGTTGATATGAAACATGCGCTGCGTTTTAATTGATTGATATTATTTGCATCCATTGCATTGAATTTACAGTGCTTTAGGATATTTTGAATAAGATATACATTTCTGTGAGTGGAACATTGTGGTGAAATTTAATTGGTCACAGTGTATTTGCTGGACAGGTGTTTAGTGTTGTCAGTTGTAAGATGTCAAAGGTGGCTGATCAAATTAAGATGTCATTTGAAAAGGGTAAAGATAAGGAAGGTGATCAGGAATTAGGTGCAGATCCTGAAGGGGATCATGAAGGTTCTTTTCATGATGAAGAGTCAGGCAAGTTAAACTTTGCAGGTGTAAATCCCAATGCTAAACTTGAATCTGAATGGCAGAAAACAAGTACCCCTGCAATTGGTAAAGATAAAAAACCCTTAAACTTTCCTCATGTTAAAACATCTTTGCCTAAATTCCCATTTCCACCTCCTCCATTTATCCCTACTGATATGAGAAAGGGTGAACCAATGGGTGGGGCTAAGTTTAAGACTTTTAATGATCTCCCCCCTCAGAGAGATTTCAGTGCTAACAAATCAAGTCCAGAAAATAACGTTACTCAGTATTATGAAGTTACTCATGCCCAGATACCTAGAATTCCCCAATTTTCTGGTGATGACCCCCCACAAAAAGGTGATGTTACTTATAGAGAGTGGAAGTATGAAGTACAATGTCTTATTAATGACCCTGAGATTAAAGAAACCACAATCATTCAGAGCATTAGAAGATCTCTTAGGGGTACAGCTAAAACCATGCTCATTCCTCTTGGTGAGAAAGCTACTGTCCATGAAATTCTTGACAAGTTGAATATTTTGTTTGGTGAAGTGTCGAATAATGGCATGATCATGCAAGAATTTTTTAATACCTATCAATTTCAGGGAGAGTGTGCAACAACATTTGGTTGTAGGTTAGAAAGCATGTTACAAAACGCGATCGATAATGGGTACCTTAGTAAATCATCAAAGAATGATCTGTTACGCCATAAATTTTGGACGTCGTTGAGTTCCGAACGCTTAAAGTCACAAACTCGTCACAAATACGATACGCTTAAGAGCTATGACCATCTTTTACTTGAAATTAGAAAGGTTGAGAAAGAAATGACCATAAACAAAACCCCTGCGGAAAGGGTAAGTATCAATACTGCTCTCAAGAATTCCAGACTCCATCAACATGGTATAGCAGTGGAAGATGAAGTTGAGGAGAGAATCAACAAAAGAATTCAGAACTTGCAAACTGAATTAGAAGGTAAAATGAATGACAAATTTAATCAGATTTTGCAAAAGTTAGATGCTTCAAAAACTGATACCAGACAAAGTTATTCAAGAGGAAGCAGCAACAGAGGCAATAGCAACTCAGGGAGAGGTGAGTATGCTAGGAGAAATTATCAGAATAACAATTCATATAGAGGGAATCAATACAGAAGACCATTCAATCCTAGGGGGCGAGGTATGAATAGGTTTAGTGAACAAAAGCAGGACCCAAACTTCTAGTGGTCTCTACTGATGGCCAAGCAGAGACCAGTAAAGTCAAAAATAAAGGCCAGCATATGAAGTGTGACATGATTGGTGAGTCAAATGAGGTTCAAGTAATCTTAAATGGTGAAAGAATGAATGCGTTATTAGACAGTGGTTCTATGATAACAACTTTGTCTGAAAAAAAGTACAAAAATCTTATAGACAAACCAGAGGTAAGAGAGTTGTCTGCCCTTGGACTGCAGATATCAGTGGCAGATGGGTCGATTCTGCAGTACAAAGGATTTATAGAATGTACCATAAAGCTTCTAGATCTTGAACTTTTTGTTCCAATTGTGATAGTACCAGAAACAGAATTCAATAAGAACTGTCCTGTCATTGTTGGAACAAATATTTTGAGAATCTGTAGAGACTATTTTTCACATGTGTCTTGTCAGTTGCCGGAAGCTTGGCAGTTGGCTATTGACAGTACACAGTGCAGGTCATTCTGTGTTAAGGCAACTACTAAGAGAGATATCACTCTAGAACCATATCAGTCAGTTGTTGTCAATGGTGTAGTGAAAGGGATTGACAAAAATATTTCTACTGTGGTAATTGAGAATTCACAGAGAAATGACAATTATACTGTCTGCCCGAGAGTAGTAACCCTGTCACAAAGTGTCAATAACCCCAAGATCAAGGTTAACGTCTGTAACATGTCAGCAAAAACTATAAATTTAAAACATGGGTCAATACTTTGTACGGTACAAGAAGCAAAGGTAATTGATAAGGTACCTACATGTATATCAAAGGGTGACAACTCTGAGAAGGTAAATCCTATTGAGTTGGGTGTGAAAGTTGATATGACATTATCTGAGTTAGAGTTAGAAACTGTGAACAAATTACTGGGAAAATACAGTCATGTTTTCTCCAGAGGTCCAATGGATCTAGGAAAGACTGACATAGTAAAACACAGTATAAAACTTGAGGATGAAAATCCATTTAAGTTACCATATAGGAGAATACCTCCTGGTATGTATGATGAGGTTAGAGAGCATATCAAGGAAATGCTACAGGCCGGTGTCATAAGAGAGTCCAATAGCAATTACTCATCTAATGTAGTGTTAGTTAGGAAAACAGATGGGTCTCTTCGGTTTTGTATTGACATGCGCATCCTGAATTCCAAAACAAGGAAAGACTGTTACATGCTCCCGCGTTTTGATGATGTCATAGATACTTTGAGTGGTGCCAAATATTTTAGCAAACTAGATTTACGATCAGGATATTGGCAAGTGGAGATCGAAGAAGAGGATAAACATAAAACTGCATTTTCGGTAGGTAGTTTTGGTTTCTTTGAATATAATAGGATGTGCTTCGGATTAACAAACGCTCCAGCAACTTTTCAGAGATTAATGGAGAAATGCATGGGAGAGCTTCATCTCAGAGAATGTTTAATTTTTCTAGATGATATCTTAATATTTTCAAAAAGTTTCAAAGAGCATTGTCAACGCTTAGAAAATGTTTTTCAAAAATTAGCAGACCATGGATTAAAACTGAAACCTTCCAAATGTGAACTTTTCAAACAATCAATTTCATATCTTGGACATGTCATTTCAGAAGCTGGAATCTCCACTGACCCAGAGAAAGTTTCTGCTGTTGTGGATTGGCCAAGACCCACTAATATCAAGGAATTGCGACAATTCCTAGGATTCATAGGGTACTACCGCAGATTTGTAGAGAACTTTGCCAAGATTATTGCTCCACTGAACAACTTATTGCGAGGACATGAAACTAAGACCAGTAAAAAGAAGAAATATGGAATGAAGAACCATAAACCAGTGCCATGGAAATGGACGAGTGCAGAGGAAACGGCTTTTACCATCATTAAAGAAAAGTTAACATCTCCACCCATATTAGGTTTTGCTGACTATTCAAGGCCTTTTGAGTTGCATACGGACGCCAGTTCTAAGGGTTTAGGAGCGGTCTTGTATCAAAACCAAGGAGGAATAAAGAGAGTGATAGCATACGCCAGCAGAGGACTCAGACCCAGTGAGACTAATTATCCCGCACATAAGCTCGAGTTTTTGGCGCTTAAATGGGCTGTATGTGATAAACTCCATGACTATTTGTATGGGAACCAGTTTGAGGTCATCACGGATAATAATCCTCTTACGTACATCTTTACAAAGGCCAAACTTGATGCTACAAGCCAAAGATGGGTAGCTGCTCTTGCTAACTATGATTTTAAAATTTCTTACAGGAGTGGACATCTCAACGGTGATGCTGACGGATTGTCGCGCAAACCAGTAGTCTTTAATGACACAGTGAAGGCTATCTGCCAGTCAGTTTTGGCATCTGTACCATATTGCCAGAGTGTAACCATGGATACATTTCCTTCATCGGCCGAGGATGAGATGAATTCATGTGATACATTTACTATCAATGACTGGAGAAAAGAACAGTCACAGGACAAGTCTATTGGTCGAATAATAGACATCATGAGAAGTGGTTTAAGACCAAGGGGAGAAAGTGTCAAGAGGGAACCCTTGCAGGTACAGAAGTTCCTTAGAGTGTACAAGAAGTTGGAACTGATTGAGGGAATCTTGTACAAAACCTCTTCACATGATGGCCAGCAAATAAAACAGATAGTATTGCCAAAGTCCCTGAGAGAGGTAGCACTACATGGCATACATGATGATGTTGGACATCCAGGTAAGGACAAAACTTTGTGGCTTGCTAAGCAACGGTACTATTGGCCAGGAATGGAGTACGAGATCAACCAGAAAGTGGAATCCTGTGGCAGGTGTGTTTGCAGCAAAACTCCAGTCCGACCTACAGCGGAACTTGTTCCTATTGTCACAACCAAACCTATGGAGTTAGTATGTATAGATTTCCTTTCCTTAGAACAGTCGAAAGGTGGATACGAGAACATTCTGGTAATAACCGATCATTTTACTCGGTTTGCCCAAGCCATCCCCTGTAAAAATCAAACTGCATATACAACAGCTAAAGCATTATATGAAAATTTCTTTCTTCATTACAGTTTCCCAGAGAAAATTCACAGTGATCAAGGTAGGAATTTTGAGTCGAAAGTTATTAAACATCTTTGTAAAATTTTAGGAATAAAGAAATCGCGAACGACTCCTTACCATCCCATGGGAAATGGCTCTGCAGAACGTTTCAATCAAACTCTGATTAGGATGCTCTCGACATTGACAGAGGAACAGAAGGCAGAGTGGAAATCTTTTGTAGCACCACTTGTTCAAGCATACAATGCCACGAGGAGTGATGCCACAGGGTATACACCACATTATCTTATGTTCGGATGGCATCCCCGTTTACCAATTGATGTTTTCTTTGGTATGGACATCAACACCGAGAAAGGAGATCATCCAACCTATGTCGCCAGACTCAAGGATCGAATGGCATCAGCCTATTCTTTAGCATCGAAGGAAGCTGAAAGAATTGCCAGCAAGAATAAAGAGAATTATGATCAGAAGGTCAAATTTGCCAAACTTGAGATTGGAGATAGGGTGCTAGTGAGGAAAGTAGGAATACAAAGAAAACACAAGTTGGCTGACAAGTGGGAATCTGAAGTTTACACCGTTCGAAGTATTCCAAATCCAGACATCTCTGTGTTTAGAGTAAAGAGTGAATCAGGGAAAAGCATTAAGACTTTGCACAGGAATATGCTCTTGCCATTCAATTCCATTCCTTCTGGAAACATTGAAATGCCTGCAGCACCAGTGGTGAAAAGGAAGAGTAGAAGTCAGGATACTGGTAGATCATGTCCAGAGGACATATCAGATAATGGTAGATCAGAGGACAGCTCAGAATCAGACTCTGACTCTAGCAGTTCAGAGATTAACACAATCAGAGTACTTAGGTCATCGAAGAACCAAGAATTTCCACTGTCTTCTATACGACACACTGAAATTAGCAATATTGAGCCTAGTACTAATCATGAGTTTTCTTCCTTTCAGAACTCCAGTGTTCCTGAACCTACCGATATCTTAAATCGAACAATTATTGATTACAATTCGTCCAATGAAATCAATGACACGACGAGGTCATCGGGTCGAGAAGATGATACCACGGTCGAACAGAGTACTAGGTTATCTAACCGTAACTCTCGCGTTTTTCCGAGACGAACTACTAGAATTCGCAAACCTCCTGAACGCTATGGAGACTGGACTAGGTAGTGTTTTTATCTCGTAAACTGCTTTTATGCTTCATGATTTTATGATGCAGTTTTCAGGTTTTTAAATTCAAATCACTGATCATATTTTATGCCGACTTTCAGGGTAGTGAAAAAAAAAAAATACCAATATAAAAAAAAAACAAAACAAAACAAAACAAAACACTATTTCCCTGATTTTAAACTTATTCCCTGTTATTTTCTGACTTATTTGATGTGGATGACTCTTAGTTTTATTGCCCTTGTTTTCTTAATTTTAAGGGTTTCCCATTTGCATTTGTGTATCATGATGATTATCACACATTTAATGTGTTGTGTGTCCTGCTCTGTTATTAGTTGTAAAACTGTTATATTAGTGTTGTAGTAGGATTTACAATATCTGAGGAGAAAGTTGTCTTCCTTAGGCGATTCGGTGTGTCCAGGGTGGTAAATTGTTATTTTGATCTTGTTTTCATTGCCTTTGGTGTTTCACCTATATGATCAGACTTGACTGAAGCAGCTGAATCATTGAGTGATATTTTGTATATTGGTTGAATTTGGCAGGATTTGAGTTTTCATTGTATTGCTATATTCTATATTATGCTAAAATTTAGTTGTTTTTATTTTTAATGTTTAATCATATTTCCTCTTCATGCACAATACATTTGAGTTTAATTTCCTGAAATGTCAGGAGCCATTTCAATGAAGAGGGGGAATATGTAACCAGTTATATTATTTGTATATTAAATTACAGCGCTAGCGTACGTGTTTGATTGGTATACTTGAGTAGAGTGAGTGTTTATGTATGAGAGTTTAAAATCTGTAACATGGACAATAACAAGACTGGACAATAGGGTCACATGACTAATTCTGCATGCACTCTTCCCCGCCAAAATCTTATACCGGACTGACACTCTCCGCCTAGCCCTTGAACGGGTCAGAACGACATACAGTGTAGCAATATACTCAGGCATTAGGATTGTTTGTCCCGGTAAGAATTAATGTAATAAAGTTCATTCTAAATTGTAATATTACTGTTTCATTTCATTGTCTAATGTGTATGTTTGTCTGTGTCTAATTGTCTTGTCATTTGTGTCTATTCTGTGTTACTCGTATAATTACACAATTTCAGGTTTCTTCTGTATAATAAATATTTATAACAACGACCCAAGCTTGGCTTTATTCTACCACTGGCTACATTATACCCGCACTTTCTAAAGAAAGTTCGGGTATATTGTTGTTACCCTGTTCCGTCTGCCTGTCCGTTCGTCTGTCACGTTTTACTTTCTCAAACTGCTCTTACATCTTATAAACCAGCAAACTGAACTCTTGGAGTATGATTTGGGGTGTCATGTTGTTTTGTAAAAAGGTTTCAAAAATTCTCTGGTAGTCCTAGGGGTCAAATGATTGGTAAAAATGACGTTTTTTGACAAAAAAAACCTTCTTCCTCGAACTCCTTTTACATTTTCAACAGTAGACAAATCATCTCTTGGAATATGTTTTGGGGTGTCTTATAGATGCGCAATAAGGTTTCGGAAATTTCAATTTTGTTCGGGGGGTCATTAAATGACTGAAAAATGACGTTTTTTTTTCAAATAGTCTGGTTTCAAAAAACGTCAATTTCTTTTTTGCAGTAGCCAAATGATCTTCTAGAATATGATTCGGGGTGTCATGTTGATGTGTAATCATGTTTCAGAATTTCTGTTTTTATCACGTAGGTCTGTGGTCATAAAAAATGACGTTTTTTTGCCCCAAAAATATGGTTCCCAGAACTCTTCTTACAATTTATGCAGTAGCTATGTCATCTCTTGAGATATGATAGGGGCTGTCCTATAGGTGTGCAATAAGGTTTTCAAAATTTCATCCAGGGAGTCAAATAGTAGCAGAAAACTGACGTTTATCACTCCTAAAAAAACCTACTTCCCAGAACCCCTCTCATGATTTCATGAATAGCCATATTATATCTTGGGGTATGATAGGGGCTGTCCTTTAGTTGTGCAATAAGGTTTTAAAAATTTTAATTTCATCCAGGGAGTCAAATAGTAGCTGAAAATTGACGTTTATCACTCCTAAAAAAAACCTACTTCCCAGAACTCCTCTCATGATTAAATGAATAGCCACATCATCTATAGGGATATAGCAGGGGCTGAGCCATAGATATGCAATAAGGGTTTATAAATATAAATTTGATTCTGAGGGTCAATACTATCTGCAAAATGATGTTCCGTCCCATAAAAAACCTTATTCCTGGACCTCCTCTTATCTCTTGTGTTTGAAATAACGTACCATAAGATGCACAAGGAGGAAGAATATATAAAACTATGCTTTAGGGGTGGGGATCACAAGCATTTTTTCAAGTTATTTGATCATTTCTGATTTTGGGAGGGTGGGGTGGGGTTAACGTGACCCCCAGAGGCCATGACCTACTAATATCACAAAAAGATTTGCCTTGACATGGTCATGGTTGAAGAAACAAAAATATATATGGTTTAGGAGTGGGGATTTCAATGATTTTGAGGATATTTTAAAAATATTCAACTATTCATGTTTTCGGGGGGGGGGGGGGGGGGGGGGGGGGGGGGGAGGGGGGTGGAGATTCAGAGTCTCTTCTCACATTTTTACAGTAGCAAAATCATTTCTTGATTGGTATTTTCCTGATGTCAGATGTACATAAAGAGATTTTGGAAATTGCTTTTTAATCTTAAAGATAAACAAAATGTTATATGTAATTGTAGAAATTGTAAAGTCAGTCAACAAAAACCTAGAGCTTGCTGTAAAACAACAAAGCAGGGTCAACATTGGGCTAGGACTAGGAATTACACTACATATGAATGAGATAGATTACTTGGTTAGTTCCAACTCTGGAAAGTCACTGGGCATCTCAAATTTCCAATTGATGTGCAATGACACAAGGAGGAAGAATAAATATGGTCTAGGGGTGGGGATCTCAACAGTTATTAAAATGTATTTTCATTTCCTTTTTCAGAGAAGGGGGGGGTGGTTGTTTAAAAACAACTCTTGGGGGTGGGGGAATTTGCCAATTTGTCTTAAATGTATCTTGACATGATCAGCAGAATTGGACAGAATGATCACTATAGGGCATCTGCAGAGTGGGGCCCTAAATAGTTACAAAATCAATCTACAAAAAATATTGATAATATGTTATACATGTATTTAGAAATGTCTTTATTTTCAAAATGATTAACAAATTAATCAGTCAAAATGAGTTATAAATAACCGATTGGCAATTCTGCAATTGATTGCATGATACCTAGTATAATATCACATGTATTTTTTTTTTTTATATATAATTAAACATGTATGTTAACAATCAGGATTAAAATGCACAAATTTTCATGAGTCATAAATCTTGACATACCACATATCTCTTGACAAAAAAGAATAAGCAATTTAAAATAAAAGAATATTAGTCATTAACTGTTTTTCTATTACTGGTGTATGATGATGGGGTAGGGGTATAATGGGAAAAAAAGCTGCAGCATGCCTTCATTCTCACTAGAAATGTATATCTAATCCACACATCCTGGGGATGGGGAAGGGTTAAGGCCCCTTCCCCTTCCTCCCTATTATAACTCATATAAACATGATATTTAAAACCCACATTTAATATAAAATAGGGTCAATATGGAGTCAACTCAATAGTGTAAGTCTGACAAATTAAAAAATAAAAAAATTCTGCAATTAAAATGACAGAAACTGTAGATAAGCTTATTCAAATAGAGATGATGATACAGTATGCTGGCAAAGGGAGATCATATTTTAGAGAGTGAAAGTAAAACTGAACTGTTTTGTATACCGGTGTCTCATAATATTGCGCTTCTAATGTATTATACTTACCTATATTGTCAACATCATAATGATAATCCAATTAGAGTACAATAAGAATTTCTTTAGCTGATCACCACAAAAGAACCGTTTATTTATGTTAATTAATCCTATTCTGCATATCAAAAAAACATATGCATGTACACCACGTAAAACCCATCTAACCAGAGAGCTGGGTAAAACTAGTACCCGCTAATGCAACCTGTGCACCTGTGTTGTGTAACTTCAGACAAAGATCATTTAATTGTAACATATTGCATGTATTTTCATAACTTTATTCTTTAAAACCCCTTGCACAATTTTATTAGGTAATTAACAATGTAAAGCACAATTTTCAGCTTTAAGGTGGTATGGGACACCCACATATTGTGATGTACTCCTTATTGAACAAAACAAAGTATAAAATATAATATTTTCCCCTAAATAATATTATCTAACAGCAAAGTGCAATGGGTTAGAGTGTTAACAATGTGTCTGTAAGTAGAGAGTTTGAATCCTGCTGGGGCTTATATTATTTTTACCTTAAGTTTCAAAAATTTTAAAAACTTATTTTTTTTGGTCAAATATTCATATGTAAAATTTTTTAATTCTAAAACGGTGAAAGTAAGTTAATTATCATATAACTACATATAATATAAATAACGCACTTTTATCCACATAAATATCGACATGTGTTTGATACCACCTTTTAAAATCGTTAAAGCAGTCCTGCAGTGAAAATCATTGCGCAATATGACATTTATTTTGCACTGTTTACAATATTCTTTATTGCAATTACATGCATATGTACAGGCTTTCATTGTTATCAAAATATTCTGATTATTTTTTTAATTTATCCATGGGTAGTGTGTGTGTGTGTGGGGGGGGGGGGGGTTCAGAGTAATAATTGTGTTTGCAGGGGGGGGGGGGGGGATTATAGTCTGAGATTTACTTTTGGTAATTTTACTACATAATTTTTTTTTTTTTTTTTTTGGGGGGGGGGGGGGTTCTGGATTTCTCACCCTCACCCTTTCTCTGAATCCACGCACACAATGATGTTGGCACACAAAAGCATATTATATAAAGCAGGCAACCGCCAGGGAGGGGGGGGGTGGGTTGGCATAATTTAATTTTGTTTGTAATAATTATATAGACTATAATTTCTACGACATGAAACGTTTAGATTATTGATTAATTAAAAATTCACATGGAAACAGTTCAACCCCAAATTGTTCATAAAGGCAATATGTGTATTATGGGATGTGAACTCAGCATTTATGAAAATTATAATTTTAAAATGTACCGGAAATTGGCCTTCTTTTTGACTAAAACTGGTACAAGAGAGTGTTATTTAGAGGCAAACACTTGGTGCGGGTATTACTGTCTAATGACAGCATCTATTTTTTTTTTAGGATGGGGCAAAACATGAACCTTTTCTTTTTCCAAAAATGATCTCACTATCTGGGATTTATGTGCTGGGGCATGTAATGAAGAAGTCGAATGTTGCGAATTCCAGACTTTGGTCTCTTCCTTTCGTAATATTTCTTAACTTCATTCAGCCCATAATTTTTGTATACATGTCCGGTGATTGATCGGCCTTTTCGAATAGCAACTTCAAATACAGGACCTTCATTATTAAAAAAAATTGCGTATAATACTTTCTTTGTACTTTGGCATCGTTTTGCTATAACAAGGCGTATTGCCTTTTTAGTCAACCATATGCATTTTATTATCAAGTTTTTTCTGAGATTCAAAATAATGTATCCACGTTTCATCACCTGCAAAAATTTCCGATAAACGTTGTCCATTGCAATTTTTGTAGATTTTTTAAAAGTAGTTTTTACACATTTCAACCCGCAATCGTTTTTCGTTTTTTTGTTTGTGAATAGATGAGGTATCCATCTTGCACTTACCATTCGGAGGCCAAGGTGTTCTTCAAAATTGTAAATACTCAATTTCCCCGATGAAATTCCTACTAACATTGCTATTTGTTTCATGGCTAATCTACCATCATTTATTTAGTAATGATATCGCTTATTTTTGCAAGTATTGCATCCGTTGAAGCCGTACGCGGTGCTCCAGGACGTTGCTTATCCTTAAGGTCTGTTTGGCCATTTTTGAAATTGCTGACCCGCCTGTAAACTTGTCTCAATGACATACACTTGTTTCCATACACATCACACAGTTCTATGAAAACTTCTTTCGAGTCTTTACCTATTCGGACACATGCTTTCATGTAGCCTCTAATTGCAGCCTTATTGGATGATGACTTGCCAGTCATATTTTTATAGTGTCTCGAGTAGGGGTTATAAATCAGCTTCTCAAAAGAGTAATCGATGATGAAACGTGGTCAGATTAACGGCCATAAATAGAATATGAACAAAATCATGCGTGAAAAGAAATGCAAAGGTCAATTCAACCCTGTTTTCTAAGAAATCTGATGAGTGAAATTATTTATTGAACGCCCCTCGTACGACCTTTTATACTATATCGGCCAGATAAGATCTAAAATTCATTCACAAATGTATGAAAGAATAAGAATGGTCCCACTACCAAGTACAATCCAAGGGAGATTTTGGAAGTGGATAGGCCATGTACCAGTTCAAGCAGCAGAACTGCTTTGATATGGGCGCTCTAGTTTAGGAAGGCCAACGATATTTGTTTTAAAATCAACTTTTAAAACTCTTAGATTTTCTGGGCATACCTAATAGCTACAGATGTACTCTTAGTTAGTAAAACAAGCATCTGACCGAGTTTAAACTCGTCTTCCACATGCACGTACTGGTAGTCTGTTCTACCGAGGACCATTATGTCCAACTGTCCAGACAAGTGATCCTTCCTTATCTTTTCAGATCAAAACTGTTTAAATTAATGAAAAAGGTGATTGTATATTTTATATAGACTGTTTACTATGAAGAAGAATTATCTCTCTTGCATTGGATCCAGATCTCTGTTTTAGGTGTATGTTCATATACATGTATTTCATATAATGATGTCTGCATTGTTTCTACGACAGACTGTACTCACTTTAAATTTGCTGTTTATTTTGTCCTCGACGATTACATATTTAATATGAAACTTGCGGAACAGCATCAAAATTTCAAACAACAGATTATGTTTACACTTTTGTAACGTCTGGTCGACATATTTTCGAGAAAATTGATTTTTTACATTCCAATTTTTAAATCATCGGGTGTGGTGTGTACTCTGAATAATCGAGGTCAGTATGTGGTCAGTAATAAAATCATGCATTACTTGTATCTTTACTTTATCATTTCTAACAAACAAATAAATTCTGTAAAGTGCTAAGTATTGTGTTGTTCATTATATCAGCAGGTTTTTAACCGGGTTTTCCAAAGGAAAAGTCAGGTTATTGAAATGGTGAAAATGGCGGGCGGGCGGGCGGACGGCTGTCAAAAGGGTATCCTTATTGTACGGATAACTCCTCCTACAGTTTTCAAGATAAGAAGTTGTTCTTTTGCAGATCAATTGTACATATATCAGAGGTGTGCATATTGCTAGCATTTTGATTTCTAATAATTCATAATAAAAATACCAGCTTTTGAACTTAGTCATTTTTTGGCAAACTATTGCCTATAGGGTACCGCTATTGTACGGAAAATACTCCTACAGTTTTCAAGATAGGAAGTTGTTCTTTTGCAGATCAATTGCACATATATCAGAAGTATGCATATTGCTAGAATTTTGATTTATGATTATTCATAATAAAAATACCAGCTGTTGAACTTAGTCATATTTTGGCAAAATATTGAAAATAGGGAACCCCTATTTTACGGACATCACCTCAAGTACATTTTTCAAGATAGGAAGTTGTTCTTTTGCAGATCAATTGTACATATATCAGAGGTATGCATATTGCTAGTACGTTGATTTCTGATAATTTATGAAAAAATACCAGCTGTTGAACTCTGTTATGTTTTGGAAAAATATTGCATACAGGATAACCCTAGTGTACGGATAACTCCTCCTACTGTTTTAAAGAATGATAGGAAGTTGTGCTTTTGCAGATCAATTATACATATATCAGAGGTGTGCATATTGCTAGTATTTTGATTTCTGACTATTATGAAAAAAATACCAGCTGTTGAACTTAGTCCTTTTTTGGCAAAATATTGCATATAAGGTACTCCTATTGTACGGATAACTTCTACAGTTTTCAAGAAAGGAAATTCATCTTTTGTAGATTTGTTGTACATATATCAGAGCTGGTCAGATTGCTAGGATTTTGATTTCTGATAATTTATGAAAAAAATACCAGCTGTTGAACTTAGTCATTTATTTGGCAAAATATTGAAAATAGGGAACCCCTATTTTACGGACATCTCCTCAGGTACAGTTTTCAAGATAGGAAGTTGTTCTTTTGCATATCAATTGTACATATATTAGAGGTGTACATATTGCTAGTATTTTGATTTCTGATTATTTATGGAAAAATACCAGCTGTTCAACTTAGTTATTTTTTGGCAAAAATATTGCATATAGAGTACTCCATTTCTCTGGATAGGTAGTGTTCATTAATTCAGGGTTGACAAATGGATTATTTGTACTGTTCACACAAAAGCAAACCCGGTTTGCTGTCACATTGACAGCTTTTCTCTTGTTTTGTATTATTATAATCGGGTTCGTTATGGGCCTTAAGCTGTTTTATAAAATTGCAACTTCTCGGGCCTTTCCGGGAGAGCTCGGTAAAACACCTCGAATGTATTAACATTAGCGGATGTTAGAATTTTATACAAAATGGAGTCGCTTCTCATTAAAATAAGTGTCGGCTAGACAGCCATTTATGTCGCTTCTTGGGTATATCATTGACTTTAATTAAGTCTAGCTTACATCTCAACGGATCGTAAAATATGTTGTATTTATATCAAGTTTTATAAAAAGGGGGTTGCCATGGACGCTTTTGTAATACGTTCGAGGTGTTTTTCCGAGCTCTGCCGGAAAGGCCCGAGAAGTTGCGATTGCTGTTTTATATTAGAGAACCAGTTAAACTGTTTTGTTTGATTCAGGGTACAGAAGACGGTAAGTAATGATATTGTGATGGGGGATATTTAATATACAGGGTCTCAAAATATTGGCATTCTCCATCAAATTGGTTACCGGTATGGGACAGATATTGCTTATGCAATACTCTCAAAATGCTTGTTTCATATATTTAATACATTATACGGGGTGAACACTTAGAACTTTGGTTCAGTGGATGTTCAGTCCTCTTGAGATGATTATAATTATAAATTGATATTCACTTCTCAATGCATTTTGAGAACATAAACATCCCCATTGTGTGTTTGAAAGAAAGACCCCGGTTTCCAAAATCAACATGCTACAATGTACTAGAAGAAGCAAAACGTTGATCAATGATTGTTTTGAAGGGCCAGACTCTATGATAAATGCACATTGGTATCGTAATGGATTAAGCAGTTTCTGATCAAACAGTTGTTGTAGAACTTGCCTTTTGAAACGGTCCCCATTGCTCCATGGGGACATGAGTTTAAAGCGTTTGATCATCAGATTCATCTCTGCGCTTGATCGTTCTATTATTTTTCAATCATCAAAGTGCATCAAAATGAAGATGAAGGTTGTCACGTGATTATCGGTGCCTTTGACAATCGGTCTTAGATCTATGTTGTTTAATGCAATGAAAACAGTTGTTTAAAAGGACACGGGGTCGTTATCTCGGAGTAATATCAAAGTATATTGCTTAATGATCTTTTTTTTTAATTGAATGTATTGTTGAAAACACTTTATAGTCTGAGTCATGGCTTGATTTTTCACGGTGAAGTGAGAGATGCAAAATTAATGCAAAATGAAACACCCTAAAAAAATAAAAAATACGGAAATGCTGTATAAACACAAAAACAGAGTCTATCATAGCTTTTGAAAGCCAGTGGTTGTCTTTGAACTACACTATTGTTGTTTTTGTTATCCCGTTTGTTACATGAAGGAAAATAACGAGTTAGTTCTAGTATATAACATAACGATTTCCTAATTTTATGTTTGCTGATAAATTATATATAAGGTTAACATCTACAAGTAGCTTTAATGGTGTAACAAGTAGCTTAAACCTTCCAAAAAATAAAGCTCTAATTAGATTGAATTAAAATTGTGTAAAATTGATTGCTTCTTTGCTTCATATCAATTATTAGTTTATGGTTAGAGAAATCATGTTTCAATCGACAACAGCAAAATAAAAAGATATCATTACTGTAGAAAAAGTTTCTGTCATCATAATACTAAGTAGTAACTCGTACTGTACCATAATGGCTTCAGTTATACATGTATAACCAAGGGAGGGATAAGTCTTGACTTAAGAATTTTCCCTACTGTATACAGGGTTTTTTTCGCCCCGTGTTATTTTCGCCTCTCATTACTTGCAAACGTCGATTTCGCCCCGTCTTGAATTCGCCCGCTATCAACGAGAGCAAAAGGGCAGAAAATAAAACGGAGTGGGGGGGGATTTTCCAGTATACAGTATATTATTAATATTTCTGCACACATTAACCTTTGGTTCAGTGGGTTAAAGTGTCTTTGCCGACATAGTACAAATTTATATGGCATCATAGTACTAGAGATACATTGTCTCTAGCTATATATACAGTGCTATGAAGGGTCATAAACAGAGTTATTGTGCCTGTTCAGCAAAGCTTGGAGAACGCTTGAAGAGGGGGGGGGGGGGGGGGGGAGTCTTAAATTTACCTTAGAATGATTGTCTTTTGGGTATTGTTTCAAATTCCTTGATGATATAATTATCATCCTTAGTGAATATGATATTGTAAGACGCTACCAACTTATATCCCTTGTATTGACTCTCGGAACTGTTTAAAGAAACATGAATATTTGCTTTATCAATCACATTTTATTTTAAAACTTTAACATTTTCAAATACTAGTGTAATGCAGCAATACTTGTTTTATTAGTTACTAAAGGATGGTCCACTATTTTAAAATTAATACGGATTGAATTTCATTGCTTTATATTTTTCGTGTCTTTCATAATTACACAAAAAAAAATACCAATCAACATCTGTGGGTTTTTTTTTTAGAATTAGAGAACATAAACTATAAAGCAAAAGTTCCATGTGTCGTACATGAAAGAACTGTATTACTTGGTGTTTTTTTTAATAATCTTTTAAAAGCATAATGTGAATTGCATCAAAACTTGAATGACAGCTTCTTTCTCTCAAATCGTATTAAATACATATGTAGGTAAGGTTTGACTTTTTCTATGTGTGGTCCAATAACCTTTATGATCGGGTTCAAGATAACCTTAATAGATATGAACACAAAAGCATTCGGAAGACACTCGTACATTAAAATTTCTGTTTAAAAAATCTGGTGGGCTCATTAAAAATAACGTATTTCAATCTAAATTATGTGTCAGAATCTCAGACTTAAGGAAATAGGACAGACTTTTAAAAGTACAACAAAAGCATTATAAATGGTTCACTATTTATTTTAATTTCATCACTTGTTTGTTTTTCAGCAAAACAACTTTCTTTCATTTCTTTTAATTGTAACATCAAAAGTTTTTGTTGCTCTTATTAGAATTGAATAAATTTGTATTTCTTCTCTTTGAAATGCATAAAACTGTTATCAAATTTCAAAAGAAAAAAAAAGAAAAAAGCCGTATTACCACGTATGTATCAGTAACAGAACCGTGCTCCAACCCCTTTAAACATACAGTAACTGTTTTTTATATGACCAGTCGATATTCCATACATTGCCAATACACTGCTCTGTTATTCTATGGCCATGTAATTAAAGTCAATTTCAAGTGGAGATTCAAGAAGCCACAGCTTTCAGAATATTTGCTTTTGATATACAAATGAAAAAAAATATATCAATAAGTAGCCTCTATGTCTCTGTATGAGCGACATGCATTTCTTGTGTGTACTGGGAAGGGGAGGATACCAAATGATTTTTAAGCATAAAAAAAATTCACACAGTACTTCATCAAAGAACGATGTTTCATCTCGTTCTTTCAAACTACTAACGATCATGATTAAAAACAAATTTGAAAAGAGTAACAACAGTTGCACAACAACACATACAATGAATTATTTACAAAACTGTAATAAATATTATAATACAAATGCAATTACAACCATGACACAAATCGTCAGAACCTCTTCCTCTCATGCCTTTCCCAGTCCTATAAAATAGACAGTTACTGTTCATCCAATAAAATGTCATTCGTCTGAATAGGCTGTCCTTTCTTTCTCAAAGAGTCTGAGACGGAACTGAAATCACTAGGGCAATAAAATGTCAACAACAGTTATTCAAAATGTGCGTTATATTCAAGTTGCTAAAAACAGCGCAACAAGTACATTCAGTACTTTGATCTGATTACTCTCATACTGACGTGGAATCACAAATGGGGAAAAAAATGTGACGCAATTTATCACAACAGCGCAATAGTACATGTACATAGCACTCGATACTATCTGTGCTTTGGTGGTTCACGTGACCATACAATTACGCCCAGGGCTCATTTGCATAATCTTGTCCAAACTCCGTTTCTTCAGATGATGACAACAGTTTCTTGATCCATAGAGCGGTCGGCAGCGCCTGGCATCCCAGGTAATCCTGTTTAAGTTCCTTGGCTGAGAACGGCGGGTACACATTACAAGGGGAGCCGAAAATTGTCGTTCTGACCTCACCCCTCTCGCCTTCCTTTACTTCCGGTGTGGAATGTTTTATTGCATTTTTGCTGTGCTGTTTGAATATAAATAACAAACTGATAGAAAAGGTTATTTAAGAATATTTTTTTTTTAGTTTAAATTGACAAAAGCAGTACAATAGAATTTAAAAGCATACAACCTACAATGCAACAAGTTGTCTCTTAAAGTATGGAGAATATAAGAGATGAAAGATAGAAATTCTTGAGAGAAAAAGGGGGGGTGGGGTGTAGTTATTTATGACATAACCTACTAAGTTTAATAAATATAATTAATATGTCATAATAATAAGCCACATATTTTTTGCCAGAACATATTGATATGAAATCAGTTGACAATTTCCAATTTATAGAACTCTTTTGCGTAATTGTTGGTTGCATATGCTATGTTATTTTATGACCCCCCCCCCCCCCCCCCCCCCCAAAAAAAAAAAAAAAATTTAAAAAAAAATAAAAAAAAAATGATGCGGTGTACGGTAATCCGATAACGCATGCGCATAAAATTAAAGGAGGAAGACGGGATTTGCAAAGCACAGTAGGCGATATTACTTAATGAACACGAAAGGGACCTGTGCTCAAGAAAAAAAATCTATCTTTTAAACTATTAGCACATGCTCCCGCTTGGAGTAATTTATCGAGAACAAATACATCGATATCTGTTCGACATTTTTTTACCCAGACAAGTGGTAAGCTCTAGATATTTTGCTTAAAATAAAAAAGCGACCTTTAACGTCATAGGCTTATTACGTGTTTCCGGTCGACCCTAAAAAAATTCATGCACCAGGATCTAAACGGTCTTAGATATCAACACGTGCACAGAGAATCTTTTTTTTTATATTTTTCTGTAGCTGAGAGCTACAATACTTCCATGACCAAAAAGAATACATCTGTTTTTTCTAAATTTAATGATCGATAAACAAAAAATGTCTCCTAAATGTACCTTGAAATGGATATTCTGGAGAGAGAGAGAGAGAGAGAGAGAGAGAGAGAGAGAGAGAGAGAGAGAGAGAGAGAGAGAGAGAGAGAGAGAGAGAATGAGAGAGGGAGGGAGAGAGAGAGAGGGGTTTTGCATTTTTACATAAAGTTAATTCTAGTTAGTTAGCGAACAACCCACTATTTTATTGAATGAAAATATATCATATGAACAATCATGTTTATAGAAACATGTATATTTTCTTCATTATAACATAGAAGGAATATTGACAAGTTAGTAAAACTTACTTTTGAAGTTAACAACAATTCTGCGAACTTGAGAGCAAGACAAACGTTAACCGTGAAATACTGTCATGTCTCAAAATTTGAATTTAATTACTGGGTAGGTGTAAAGTTGTCATGATGTATTTTGTATTTACACCCATGCACCCAGTAAATTACAACATGGCAGTACTTTTTAACAAAAAATGTTTTTGACATGATATTACATCAACAAAATCGAGCATGACTCAATCTGTTTTTGTTATCAGCTAAAAAATGCAGAAGAATTATTTATAGCCAATTGAGATTATAAACGATTGATTTCTTGAAATGAAATGTTAAACTAATTGCGCGCCGAGTGTGTTTTAACAACGGGTATACAAATCGAACACACTCTATCTTTCTGGATCAACAATTCCACCAGACCTCCTACGAATTGTGTTCAGTTTATCTGACCTGTGACCCGTGTGTAATTTACACGTGGTCCTCTACCGTCTCTTGTTATCAGTTAGAGCAAGATACAGATGTACAATAGCCGGCTCTGAGAGTTTTTTGTTTAAAATTCCCGTCATCGGATGCTGCCTGTATTATCAGCAGCACATATCAATCTGGTATATTTTTTCCTTCTTTTTTTTTTTTTTTTTTTTGGGGGGGGGGGGGGTATTAGTCAACCTTTACATACAATTTCTACTTTTTTATGTGTGAGTAACTTTTCTTACGTTATTATGACGAAAGAGTTCCCAAAAATATTTCATATCTGATTTTTTAGAGTGTTATAAAATCAGCAAATTTATGTTTTGCCGGAATGCGCGTACACACAAACAGGGTTTTTTTTTTGTGGTGTAGAAATAAGTTATAAAGCTGGTTTTTAATTGATCTATTTTTTTTTATAACTACACATAATGATCATGCAAAAATCTACTTCTGGATAACCCAAATAAGTTTGGTCCAAAACAGATTATCTTTACGTTAACCTTCAAATGTCAAATAGATTAAAATCCCCACAAAAAATCAATCAAAATTATAATGAAAGTATATCCAATATATATCCAATTGGTCTTTAATTCTGTAAAGAAAAAGAGCATACCATTTTTAATCTAAATTTCGTTTCATAATTTCAGTTTAACAAAGATATCCATAAGACCAAAATCTGTTTTAAACCATACATTCTTTCAATAAATAAAAAAAAATTCTTAAGATTTAATCTTGTTTTTTTTTCTTAATTTACTTTTAAAAAGATATGCTTAACTTTTAAACTTAATAAAATGGACCAGTGCTTTCCTCGTAAGCGAAGAAGGCGTGACAATGAGGGATTAAAATTATGAATGGAGGCTTATAACGTCAGAGAAACATATATTTCCTTGGCTCTCTTTATTACTCCCCTCTACTCTGGCCACCAAAAAAAATTGTGATAAAAGATTGTTATCAATGAAATACCACAGAACCACGTTCTTCGAGAGGTCAGCGGGTTCTACTAAATACCTTAAAGTGTTTACCCATCAATCAAAAACTTTTGCGTGCTACGATAGCGAGGCTTCATGTTTTCACGGGTGCAGTTAATTAGGTTTTCATTTTTTGAAGTAGAAAAAAAAATTTAAAAGTCCTCATGAATGAAGACATGGCGCATTCCTTCGAGTTTTTTGTCATTTTAATTTGATCAAATTTCAAATCTGGACAAAAGATTGATCAAATTCTAATTTCGCATCGACTAATTTTACCTACAAGCGTCATCAATAGATTGTAATTTTTTGTATGAGTATTTTTCTCCTTTACCTCTTTACTGTGAAATTAAGAGGTACGGTGTTCTTTGTACCAGGCATGAAAGCCGTAACAGAAAAACAGGGCTATGTTTGGAAAACTCAACCTCGCTCTCTTGGCCCTGTATCTGTGCGTCGGTTTGAACTGTTTAGATATTTTAATCGCAATGTCGTCCGCGCCTAACGCTCGCTGCCCCCGAGGTCCTATTCGTTTTACGTAAGCGTGGTTCAAGCACGCGATGTTGATCGCCCTCGATAGACTTTCATAGTCCAACATGCCAGTTAATTCTCTCCTTTTAGATTCCAATTTTTCTCTTTGATGTCGCCCTATCATTATTAAATATCGTGGACCCGTTTTCGCGGCTTGCATGTCTTTTCTGGATTTTCTGTCATCATAAGGGCCACTTAGCAAAAATAAAATGGCATGTGTTATAAGATCGCAATATTTAATAAGATGATGAAAAGAGATAAGCTGGTTCGACAGATATTAGTGGTAGCCTTCTTTCATGATTCCATATATAAAAGAATTTAACACAAACGATTGCTCGAGGATCGATTGCTGATACTTTTTAGATTTGACAATAAACCTTTTATTTATCAGAAAAATAAAGAAGAAAAGATTGACACACAGAAAAAATTGATACCAACTGCACGCAAGAAACATTAACAATCGCGCACTATACAACACAGTATCGCGATATGAATCTAGATCATTCGGAAAATTTCCTGCGCATTTTGTATAAGAATATAACTGCTAATCATGATATGAAAGTAATTTCTGATAGATACGCGAATAGTGCGTATGTACTTTAAATAAGTAAGTGCATTGCAGTTTTGGAATTTTGCTAGAGGCAAAGTTCTCGTTTTACACAACTGTGCGAAGTTCATACAAAATTTTATAAATTATAATAAATGTATACAGATTAAAATCAATGTAATAACCCCCCCCCCCATTTTTTTAGAATTCTGAATCGTTATGGTCATTTTTTAACTATATTAATCTCCTTGAGAAGAAGAGCTTTTTATAAAGACTAAAGAAAATAGTTAAACTCTAGAGCTGGTACATGTACATGTATATTTGGAGTTTTTCTTTGCCTAGTAATAATTAGAGTTTTGGCCAAGAAATCATATCAAAAATGTTCAGGCAGATCTGATGAGTTATTTACTGACCATCCAGCTTCCTTAAATACAGGTACATGTATACATACTCGGTATTTTAATTGTAATGTAATTAATTAATTGAAAATCTATTTTCTGTTTACAAAAGCGGGAAAAATGGCCAGGGGTGAATATAGCCGATGACATCATCGACATCTTCACAACATCAAGGCATTGTGATTACGGAACTGACATAAGTCGCCATTGAAAAGTCGGGCTCAGGCGTCGTATTTCATTGGTTCCAAGTCTCAATTTGGAGCCAATCAGAACGCGGTTCTCATTCATATCAGAAACGATGTAAACAAATGTGGCTGCGCACATGTTGATCCCAGAAAATAGCAAGTTTTCGATCTTGTTGTCGTATTTGTATGGATAATAACCTAAACAAATATTGCTGATTATTTTTTTTTTTTAATCGACATTCGTTCACTGTTTTAAATAAGCTTTCTGAAGTTATAAATACGTTGCATTCCGTTGGAAAACGATGGAAAGTCACCATACATCAAACGTGCTTAGTTCCAATTAATACGTCCCGGTTATCTAAATCCCTCGGGAAATATGAGTTTTCTTGGGGGAATAAATCTTCATATTTCCCTCACCATCATGCAATAAATGTATATTGTCGCAAATTTTTCATTCGAGATTTGCTATACATGTGCTTAACCCAAACTACGTTTCAAATGGAGTTATTTCATTGGACATTTTATTTTTAGAATTATTACGTATTGTTAAGCGTGAGCCCGACTTTTAAATAGCGACTTATGTCAAGGGTTTGTGTGGAGTTCCGTAATCACAAAGCATTGACGTTGTGAAGATGCATCATCGAGAGAAAAAAAAAACATTATGCGAGTTAACCGTATACTCTTTCCATGAATTTATTTAACAGTTAGTTAATTAAATTCCGGGACTGACCTCATGAATGTCCCACGTGCAGTGAAACGTGTGGTTTGACCTCGTCCAGTGACGTGAATACTCGTCATCATAAGCATATTCATTATTGTCGCCGCTGGCGAAAACGATGACGTTGCGATGACGTTTCGAGTTTTTGAAAGCGTCTGCTATGTCGCCCGAGAAACTTTGGTCCACCACCAAATGGACGTAGTTAGCGGCACACAGCTCCAAATCCTCCTTCAACTCCCGTATCGTGTACTCTTCGGAATTGTCAGCCTGAAACAATGAAAATATATGGTCAATTTAACATTTCATATGTATTTTATTTTGGTTCTGAGAGACACGATGACGTCAGAAACTTATGTAATAAGCTACAATATGCATGCACTCTAGAACTAAGCGTCAATTCGTTTATCAGGAACTTGGTGGGTTAAATATGTCAACACCTAAATTTCCAAATTCATCTGCATGTTTTCAATAATATTTATTAAGCCAAAATGTATTATTTAAAAATGTTTTGGATATTTCAGCCCAAATTCATATTGAAAAAAAAATGTCTTCTATTGCTGAATTACAAGGTTTGATACACTCTGCACGTATATTTCTAGATAAATGTTCGAATTTATTAGATGCTGAATCCAGTTTGCAACAAACAAATAAATCAATATTAGGCCTATTAAGACCACCCTATCTTGATCTTGATAACTCAGTTTAATGATCTGCATATTGAAAATATTTCAGTGTTCTAATTTTCAATATATTAAAGTCCATTTATTCCAAGATAGTTAAACTTAATTTATCGTATCTATTAGGGAAAGATTTTTATCAAGGTTTTCTTCGTGTATAAGAGAGATATAAAGAGATATCTTCATTTCCTTTTCAATAAAGTTCTATTGCTTGGTTTTCTTTTCAGTTAATCATAATGAACGGTAAATATTTTTCATATTTCTGTGTGTTTACATACCAATCATATCTTCCAAAGGTAATCGGGTTTTCAAAGTTCAACTATGCTGAACCCTAATTACATGTAATGTAAACAAATGATGATATCACTGCTAGTTTTTCGATAATATTAAGAGAGTGTTATATCTAAAAACCAATGAGTTCATATACTGTATATGTGAAATTTAAAAAAAAAAACTGGAATGAACTGAGAGATAACAGACGTAATGACGAACGTCTGACCTAACCGTATACATACACCTCCCCAAAATCATGAGTTTGACTCAGATAGATAATGTGTACAGAAGATTGCTTCTTCATTTCCAATATTGATAAACATCAATCAATCCACAGAAAATTACATAGCGATGCGAAATGTCATGCTCCTTTTTAGCAATTTAGCTTTCCCCCTGTAATCTTTATCAAACTTCAAAAGATTTTCTGCGTCTATAGGATAATGTTGTCAACACGTTATGTAATGTGTATTCAACACGTTGGTGATTTTTTTTCTACTGGCTGTAGTCAGGTGGATAAAAAACCAAAACCATGAGAGAGAGAGAGAGAGAGAGAGAGAGAGAGAGAGAGAGCACATAAAGAACATATATATATATATATATATATATATATATATATATATATATATATATATATATATATATATATATATATAATTTGAACATGAAACCAATAATTCTGTTTCACATATTTGATGTTCATTCTCTTTCAAAGTTCTTCTGTCAAGTCAAATATCATCAAATCGCTTTTTGGCGGGTCACACAGGGTTCATAGTAATTACGAGATTATAAAAATGATATAAACATTTTGAATGACTAAAACCTAGGATGTTGGGTTAACAAAGACTCTGAAAAACTGGTGGTCTGAACTTCACGGTTTTACTCTTCCATATACTAAATAAATACTACTGAATTTTTAAGTTTTTGAAAAAAAAATATGGAAATTGTCGCATTTGGTATTATTCTAACTTCAGGTTCGCAATTTTTCATCAATATACGCAGTCTTTCATAAATCAGTAAGAAAAGTCATTCAATCAAACAAAACATCAATTAATCAAGTAGTCAATGAATGAATGAATGAATCAATCAATCAATCAATCAATCAATCAATCAAACTTACGATTCCGTCCTCATCAAGGTCCCACAATAGACTTGTACCGTCGTTTTTGGCGGGACTGTTGAGATACAATACCAAGGAATTGACGCAATGGGGAACGCGGCAAAGTTTCTGTATGTGATATCGGAAAGCATACTTCATGGCGGCCGGATGTACCTGATGCGCATGCTCACCGGGAACTACAAAAGATTAAAAATTAGACTATAAACAAAAATATTTAGGGATTTTTGTAATATTTTATTTATTATGCATAAAAATCATGTAAAGTAAATGTAACTAATGAACTAACAACTTATCAAATTCGAGAGAAACAATGACAGAATATAAAACGCATTCTATATTTTTCTTCTAGCTTTTATCTCAGGTTCCTGATTGTATATACTCAAGATCAGTCCAAGACTCATATTTCTGAGTGTTTTGTTAAAAATACCTTAATTTATTTAATATCTTCAGCGAGCTATTAGAGTTATGTATAACCTATCAAATTAAAACATCTAGTGATGCTCAGTTAAAAAAAACCCATTATAAAAAGACATTCAAAAAAATTAATGTACATGTGATTCTAAAGTACCGCTTGTACAAGCACTGACTGGCTAATGAGTGCAAAAGGGGGATTAAGGTACTGCGCCCAATCCGGCTCATGTTTCCTGGATTCCATCGCACTGAATACGCCCAGGTTAATTAGAAATGTACAATGTACCTGAACTCTGCTTACAGGTACATAGAAGATTGCGAAGTGCAATACAAGAAGAGCGTTAAAGAAACCGAATCCCTCCATCTACCGCCATATCGCAAGACGCCTTAACGTTTTGATTGCTTGTGGCGATTTAGGTTGTCATCGAGGGAGAGATTTTTGGTTTTGTGAATAATGCTCTTGATTGCTTGGTGAGTTTTACAGTCTATTAAATGCACGGTATGCCTAAGAGCATGTATAGAAAATAGCTACTTTATCTCAAAGTTAAGAAAGAATATTTGAAGTTATCGGAATTTCGTCCACGACAACCATATTGTGGTAAGATAAAATAAATTCACCAATATCCCCAGTACCAATGACGTTTCAAATATGAGTAAAATACTCTAGAAGGGAAATAAAACAACACATTTCTATCAATAAATAAAAGTTAAAGACTTAATGAAAGTGAAAGTGTGAAGATTTCAAGATGAAACTTCAAACAACGTGGACTTGGTCTGACAAGTTTCAATTTACGTTAAGATCAATGCAAGAGCATCCAAAAAGGTGTAAGATCATCAACAGTACTTGGCATCTTTTGAAATGCCTGACACTTTCCCAATATATAGTAACTCTTTGGTGCTAGTAAAAATATTTGTTCAACCAAACGAGTTTCTTCGTTTATCTGTACACATCGAAGTCGGGTATTTACAGAAACTAAGACTAAACTTGCTCGGACGTTAAACACCAAAAATGCCTATATATATTATATATACGAGGGTTGTTCAAATTGTTCGTAGACAAGTGGCATAATTCAACCATCGTATGCATGTTTATTCGTTCTGGTATTTTTTTTAACCAGACAACTTGTACTTATCAAGGATAATGAAAATCTGAGCTATTTGAGGGACCAAGCATTGTATTTGCATTTGGTAATCAATATCGTCCTATGACTTAAAACTAGGAAAACTAAAGTTCATTTTGCTTACGCCAGCACCTGCACAAATTGAACAGGGTTTTTTTTTTCATTGTGCTTGTTTGAGTTTCATTGGTTTTGCAAATGTATAACAATAATTTATATATTAGCACTAGCACCTGTCCGATTGGAGCCTATCTATAACAAACAAGGACGTCACCGGCGTATAATCAGACAGTTATGTAACATTCAAAGACATAGGAGTAAATAACTATGATAGTTTCTCAAACGGTGGAGAACTTTTAACCCTGAACATTTAACAAAAATGTTTACTTTTATCGATACAAAAATAAAGGAATTTTGTTCATTTCTGACGTAATATTGACACTCTTTTGAACTGCGCTGACGTCAGGACACTAAAGTGTCCTTCACCTTTTTGACCTTGAAATTGGTAACAATATATTAAATCTTCAACGCTTTGCTCAATTGGTAGCTCGCAGACGATCACTTTTGAAGAGAGGGAAGAGATAAAATAAACAGGCATTGGATGGGCGTGGCTCATAACGTTAAAATGATCCACTTCTTATACAAAAGTGTCTTCTGAAGTCTCCGCCATTTGTTCGGTACCTGGCCTGTACTTTTACAATTGTCAATACACATTATTCCTCGGATTGTCATTAGGGCAGCCCAAGCACTATTGTCCTATGTTGTCTTTGAAGAGAGTTCATATTATTATGACTGTGCGATAAGCCCTAAAATTTATGTGCACATTTTTCTGTCAATGAATTCACATTCAATGGGTTAACTGTAAATATAAGATAAAATGCAGCTACACAAATTCACAGATGTTACGTGAAAGATAAAGTGATAACAGCCAAAATCTTCTGATAATATAAGAATGTATTTGAATCTATGTTCCGTTAGTAAGAAATAATTTTGTCTATCCAATATCTCTGAGAAACAACAAATGCTCTCTTTATTTTATATCAATGTTTGCTTAAACATCTAATCGCAACATCTCATGCCATTTCTACATGTACAAGCGGAAAACAGCGATCTTTGCCGAAAAGTCCCGAGAAGATGCTTAACATCCTATCGAGAAAAATTCGTTAAAATGGGATCATGTCATTATTTTTACGTGCGGGATATGTTTATAGTGCTGATTATATGTGATTGGCCTTAAAATGTTAATCAATTTACTGAATAGAGATGACAAATGCTTACAAGTACAGACTTACTGTGAAAGTTCGAGGCTCCATTGGCGTAGAACATTTTTATATTTCGCTTCTTGAAGCCGTAGTTTCGTAGCATGACGTAAAAATCCGCTAAATTCCGTTTGAATCGAACACCCGAAGTCTCACGGTTCCAACCGCCTGACAACATCACAGCTTGGTCACAAATTTCGAACACCCGGCAGCTCGTGTGAACTGTTTCATGGGTGGTTGAACACCGTTTTGTATTATCACGAATAGGGTTACATATAAGGTCTTTAGTTTCATTCTCTGGCCTCAATTCTGGGCATTGTCCGAACCCTTCTATTCCTTTCCAACACTTTAGATAGTTATACTTTTTTTCTTTCATCTGTGATTTAGATGACTTCCGAACGTGCACAACCGGAAGGAAGTTGATTTCACAGCGCCGCGCCCAGTGTTTCCGCTTACTGTTTCGTTTAATGGCGTTTCTACATCTCTTTTTCATGGCGAACGTTAAACAATCTCGTGTCGAATCTGTGTAATAAATCAACAAAAAATAGCACATTACTATCAGATCATGTTTTATGAGATATTATAAGTGTATTACTGATGAACCACACTATATTATTTCAAAGTGTGAATGAAAACCTTGTCTGGTTCTTTGAATGGGCAATGACTTTTCAAACAATTGCTATCATTTTCACGTTCTTTAAAAAAAATGAAATTCAGATAAAATTGGGATTTAGGATAAGGTTTCATAGGCATGAGACAGATCCTCTAACGTTTCAATGGCGTCTGTAATATGCACCGCCGCAAGAACTATGACCTCAAATTAACTGGAATGGTAGAAAATATAACTATAATTTCTCAACGCCTGATGCGAAATAGTACGCCAAATGAGTACAATGGTCCCAGAAATAAAGCATCAATTCATTCAAATTTATTCACTTAGTCCGCAACTACGAACACATGAAAGCAACATGATTAAACAAACATAATTATATTTAGTCCCTACTTATAATGCATATACATGTATGTAGAAGTAGCATCGTCGACATTTTTAGATAAGACAATCAATTTCCATCGCTCAACACTAAATTTGCACGAATATTTTATCCACTTAACATCGATAACGTAACAAAAATGTCCGTAGGATCAATTGCGTAATGAGAGAGAGAGAGAGAGAGAGAGAGAGAGAGAGAGAGAGAGAGAGAGAGAGAGAGAGAAATCCTAAATCGCTTTCATCTGTCACTTTGCCTTGTTAAGTCGTAAGTTCAAAACCGTGTTTAAAAGTAAAGGTTTTAGCAAGGCGATTTGAAAAAGAACAAACTTAGCGGTGGCAAAATAAGGGCTGGCGATAATCCGCCGCTTGCTGATCAATATGGCGGCTCTCTTTGATGTTTCCGACAGAGGACAAATTAAGATTTACGCAAAGTTTTTATTACGGAACGAAAGTATTCTAAACTAAATAATCACGTAATTAACAAAGTTTGATCCCTAGGAGCTTTGATGAGTAAGTTATCCAATTTACTAGTTGATCTTCGATGTAAAGCTTAGCCGCAAAGTTAATTCCATGTTCTTTTGATAGCTCTTAAATGACGGACAAAATAGGATTAGCCATACTGCGATGAACTTTCGGTAAAAAAAAATTGTCAAATTCAATATTTGAGATTGCCCGTAGAAAAAAAAGGGGGATATAAGTTCCCGTTGATGCCTTGATGTATATTTATAGACTACAAAGAACTTCAAAGACACCGCCGGGCGCATTGATTTCGGCTAACAGTTACCGACCTTATAAGATTAATTCAGCGTTATCTGCGTTACTTTGTCACTGGTAAAGTCGTATATCGTAGAAAAAAGAGTGAAACTGTTGAGTGTTTAATTAATGAGGGATTAACCATTCTTTGATTGCGATGTGTTTTCATCCCATCAATCTGTGTATTAGATGTTAGAGTTGCGTTTATCGGTGACATTTTTGAGATGCTGAGGAATGACTCGGCTAAATTTCAAATTTCAAAGAACAGCTAAATACAATATTTCAGACTGCCAAACTAAATGAAAGCATCGAGAGAAAGGGGGGGGGGGGGAGGTCATACGTTTGAATAAGGGAGGTAGGGGTTAATTGTTTTGTTAATATGATATTTGTTGGCCTCAGCATTATTTTACAGAAAAAAAAAGTTTCGCTTTGAATAAGACCAACATCGATCGTAATTCTCTATTGTTAAACAATTGTTTATTGAGTCATGTACATTTAACGTAAATTTCCGTTAATTAAAACATAGATGACACTAATTAGATTATACATAAAATTATACATCCGTGGATATGACTCAATATGCGAGGTTTGTGCAATATTTACACAACCACATGCATTAAAAACTACAGTGCATGTCACTATAATAAATAACATATACCAGGTATTTTTTTATATGCCACATATACATGTATTTACATTGGTTTACGTATGATAAACTTTAATGTTGAAAAGGGAATAATATCTCCTCTATTTATTTTTAATAAATGTAGTTGTCATTACAAATATTTTATAAACATTTTGCCCCCCCCCCCATTTTTTTTAAGCTTATATGAAAAGAAGAATTGCATCGGGAGATAAATAATTCGTGCAAGCAAACACGCATACGTATTTTGCAGAGTAATGGAGGAAACAACTACCTCGTGACTGATGTCTTTTGAAGATATAGTTGGAACTGTTAAAAAATAAATACTCCGACTATGTCTTATTTACCTGACGACAAGCGGAATCTGGGCATACCGAATCATTTAACAGCATCTTTTGATCTGCAACATACCATGTCACTTCTCATATATACTCCAGCTTTTTTACACAGCAAGAAGCATGCACGTACATAAGCAGAAGTTATATTTACGTACGCTCGTGGCATGTCACTGATGAAAGTATTGTTGCTTAATCAAACTCATCATCTTCTTTTGGTCGTATCAAGTTTTTAAAGTGAATAATATGAGAGAGAGAGAGAGAGAGAGAGAGAGAGAGAGAGAGAGAGAATGAATTTAATTCAAATCAATTCATTTAAGCAATTAAGGGTTCTCATTAGAACAGAATAGAAAAGAGACAAACACAATAGCAAGGAGGGAGGGAAAGATAAAGACCCAGAGAAAATATACAAACACATTAGCAGAAAAAATGTAGAGAGAGGAGAAAGACGAGGAGGCAGAGAGAGAAAGATAGAGAGAAAAAGATAGAAATAAATAAATAAATAAAGAGACCTTAAGTCTTATTTTTGTGCTCTAAACTTTGAACACGGGGTGATTATGAGTTCTAAACATGCCTCGTTCATAATAAAATCGCTGAACTTGCAATGATAGTGTGTGTCAAAGGGCCAAGGCGTAATTTTTTACGGAAAGAAAGCGGTTCAGAATTATCAATGAAGTCTCCGGTTTCCTTCTCTTTCAGGCTAATATCGGGTCTTGGTACAAAGAAGCGCGAGATAATCAGGACTTTCACAATTAAAGACAGGTATTTGCATTACTGTATGTTCACATTCTTTAACAAAGTTTTGTTTGGAAAAGTTTCAATACATCTTATCAAACATAAAAAACCTATAGAAAAAACAACCATGATTTATAGCTGTATCATATGATTTAAAGGCATTACCTATCTGCTTTTCTTTTAAATCTTAATTTGTAATATACTTGATTAAGGAAGTCTGATCTATAGATATGATTAAAAAGCAGGAGAAGATGGCTAAAGAGGGAAAAGAAATGTCAGATATTTTTGGAGTGGAGTCATCCCCCTCCCCCATCCCTCTTCCGCCTGCTATCAACTCGAATTACCTCATTCCCATGTTTGTGGAGTATCAGAAAGAACTACACAAGAGAGTTATATAAAACCAATCTTGATTGAAAATACATTTAATGGGTTGAGACGATGCTGTATGTGTGCGCAGGGGGGGGGGGGGGGGGGGGGGGGGGGGTAGAGAAAAGTTTAAAAAGTTTAAAGTGGTCAGAAATGCAACACAGATAACCACAAAGTTCCAACTTAGCATCTTTTTTTTTATTTGTATTTCATAGAGAGGGTAAGCAGAGCCTGTATCAAATAATGCCAGACCGCTGGGGATTAGTTACCTCTTCTGATACCTACAGCGGAGTCGTCAACACTCTCATCACCGCATCAGTCTGGTGTCTGCTGAAACCGGGGGGGCCCTCGTAAACACAGGAGAGAGAGAGAGAGAGAGAGAGAGAGAGAGAGAGAGAGAGAGAGAGAGAGCGAGCTCAATTTAAGGATCATAAATGAAATGCATGGAGACAGAAAATGGTAGACTTAAGTGAGGTTTTTCAAAGTGGCGGGGGGGGGGGGGGGGGGGTGGGGGGATGGGGCATTGAACAACATAAGAAACTGGTTTATTTATTTCACCGGAATTCAATACTACTAGTAGTCTACTATTTTTACATCAAGAAAAACATGCAGAAGGCTTCGTGTTAAACTAGAGATATTTTCTCTTGATCTAGCGTATGCGCATGCAATTTTGATCCTGGGTTGAAATGCTTGCAATATCTGCTAAATTATATAGTGTATGCTGAATTAAACAATAACATCATAATTACAGGGTACGCCTTCTGTAAAAACTCGGCGAACCGCAGTTATGTTGTTTAAGTTAATAGCGCTAAATGGTTCGTGTAATCTCCTGAAATGTTTATGTTCTTAAAAGATGAAACGTTATGATTTATTGGGAGAGTTTTTTGCCCAGGTAATTTTTAAACTTTATGATATAGATATCAAACGCTATCAAACCCCGAAATTTAAAATCGGTGCGAAGAGGCTAATGCGGATGTCAAAAAAGCGTGAACACGGCTTTGATATCGAAATGGTGGGTGCGAGATTCTTTGTCGACTTTTAATAAAATAAGTTTGATTGATTTTAATTTGTTTTATTGATCAATGAAAAATCGATACGCTTTTTCTTTTTATCATGGCGCCAAAGGGTTTCTATTCGGAGTAATCATCTACCATTGCGAATCAAAAGACATTATAAAGCTTAAAGAAATATGGACGCGAAATTATTTCTTTTTTGATTTCCCCATTTTATTTTTCGTTTTAATGTTGTTATTATTTCAAATCAATTTCCCACACACACATTTACCACACAATATGTTAACAAACTGGTCTCAAGGAACAATCACTTTAATCGTTCTACAGAATTTTCGAAAGAGAGAGAACGAAAAATAGACAGATGGGAAGAGAGAGGAAAACGTGACAGAGAGACACGCAGGCAGGCAGGTAGACATACAGACAGACAGACAGATAAAATTTACCATAAATTACCCGCATACCTATTGCCGAAATCGGTTATTTAATTTCAGTGCACACAACAAAGGTACTAAATATGCTATCATCTTGTCAAAAAAGTTTTGTTGTTGATTCTAAAATTCTCATTCAGTTGATTTTATGCGTGTCATATTAAAGAAGGGAATGTTTTTCTAACATGTTTAAGTAAATAACCTTGGATTTAAATCAACATAATTCAACATTGGATGCATAAGCTAAATGTACTGTATATCAATACAAATTATGAAATAAGAATTTGTGTCTTCTATTTCAATTTGTAATGATAAAAATTGTTCAATGCTGAAACAACCGGTATAATCGACATTTTATAATCAGACGTAGAAACATAGTGCCACTGATGAATATTATTTCGAATAAAATATATTACGATACAGAAACTTTCTGATCGGTAAAAATCATGTGTTGTTATAGTTTCTTTAAGTACAGCTGATAACAGGTTTTACAACTGTTATTTATTTATTATTTTTTTTTGGGGGGTGGGGTATAAAATATTTATTATTGCGTATTATTTGTAGGGTTAATTAATTAATTTCATTGATTCTGACATATAATGATGTGTATTGCTTGAGGTGGGTTAAAATGGTGTCTTTTACCAAATGAGATGAAAACAGAAATTGATCTGCTTAGTTTTGCAATAAAACGGCCATGTTTACCAGTATACAGCTGAATGTTGTTCTTTGGCTTAGTAGCGCACATGATATATATGTATTTAAGAGTGTCAGGTGACTTATTGGTCATGATTTTAAGAAGTATGGTATTAATAATACAAAACATTACACGGGCATGTATGGAATCTTTGGAAAATAACAGTCAGCTATATTTTTGACGAACACGATCAAAGTAATGGGGTGTATGTATTTGCAAATGATAAATTACAAGTCCAAAACAAATAGCCCATCGATAGATCGCGTTGACACAGTGTTCCTGAATTAAAAGTCTACCTTTATGTAAGATATATATACGAGTAACTTATCAGAGTTTATATATATATACATTGCTCAGAAGTAAAATATACAGGAGACAGATGGATTTAAAGGTGGGGGAGAAGAGAAAAAAGAAACTTAAGAAACTTACCAATATAGATTCCTTTTTTATGCGCACACTTAAATTTGCTTCTCACGTCTACCACAAAAACTATCACTAGATGTCCAAAGTTCGCGTGGGGGTAGGGATCGAAAACCAGCACCCCCTCATGGGTGTTCCGCCTTGTAAGCTTCTCATCCGGCAAAATCACGTCATACTCCCCCTTCGGGGAAAACGGGGCCACGTGCACGATATAAGAGCTCTTGGGAACAAGCATCAAACGTTGACACTCCTTCGAAGAAGTAAAAAAAATGTCACTGCAGTTCAATTTCTTCACGTGCGCGTACGCGGCCTCTGCCCACAAAGTCTCACGGGCGGTGACCGCCCCCACCCACTTTCCGTCGTCCAAATTCAGTCGCTCTGAACTGTTGTCTGTGATGTAAGGTACAAGACCCACAACGTGCAAGATTTTCAAAAATGTTATTGAGGAAGAAAACAAAACAGCATTTCTTATCGACCGCATTTTATCGTAATTGGGAACTTTGAAAAACAAATTTTCTTGAGTATTTCACATTTCAGCGTATTTGTTTAAAGTTTGCAAACATTCGAGAGAGCAAATTTCACGTTCGAGTCCAGTTTTCATATCTTGACGGAGAAAAGAATGTCCTCAGTCTGAACTTTGAATTTCGATCGACATAGTCACACCACGGTAACATTCACAGGTGTTAGATATCCAAATACCTCGTTTACATTAAGCAAAGAATGAACTTATTCAGTAGCAATCTTCTTCGAAGACTCTTTAGCACTGCAATACCCTGTCTAAAAAATTCCCTCGTAGAGAGAAAACTACAATGTGTCGGCTCATTGATAAAATACGTACACCGCTGGTCTTATAATCGCAGTTAATACAACACAGGGGGTTTTAAATCAAAATCACATTGCTCCACTCAGATTGCAAGGAAATCCAACCACAACGAACGCGACCTTTCTCGACCTTTTCGGACATTCTTCATAACCAATGAAAACGAATCAAACCTCAGAGCTCCCATGCGATTGGCTGAGACGTTGCTCTCTCTGATCTTCGGATGCCCTCTGAACGGATCTATGACAGACTTTGCTCCTTGAATTCGAATGAAAGTCTTTAAACTGCATGGGTGTGATTTATGTATTAAAGCCTGTTTATATACATACACCAGTGTGTGTTCGGATTAAAATGCGAATAGAATAGAGAAAAAAAGCTTTGAAGCTAGGGGCGCTAGCATTGTAAAGGAGCACGGAATCATACAGTACGATTCATACAGCGGTATTTGCATCGCTCGGATATCAAAGACGTGTACATCATTCTGAAATTAGCCGTCTTAGAATGTCGTGGACGTCTTTGGCAAATTATTTCCACCAAAAGTTTGGACTAATTAATATTTGTAAACATTTAATAGATATTATGATTTGAGAATGCTGCATGTATATATTACATATATATAAGAGTATATTTAAGATATAATGACCAATTTTAAGAATCTAATCTATATCAATAACTTTATTCGGCCGACAGCCTAGAATTATGATCGAGTTTTCTCCCTATGATTAAAACAGATTACGCTTTCAATATTACATGGATTGCAATTGAACTAATGATTACATTTTTACGTAAATGGTCGACCCTTCCTATAAAATTGCCGACACTCAGTGAAAAAAAATCCCAAAACCGGTATGAAACTATATCGATAATTGTTTTAAAAAGCATTAAATGAACAATTGATTTCTTTTTATAAAAAAAAAACAGGAGGTAAAATACACGGTGAAACAGACAGAATGAAAGCCAATGCCGGATTCTCTGCATATATCACCAGATGTTGCAACCTGTCGTTAATGGCAAAATCTGGCGACAGGGAGCTCTAAGTGACTCTTTCTATAGAGATTTCTATTCATAGACCCTAATTGTCCCTGATCTGTTCCATACACCAAAAAATGCAAAGCCCGTGCATTATAGCTGTACATTTGGCGTTCAACGGATAAAAAAACAGGGGGAAAAATACCGCACAATATTTACATTTTTTATCTAAAAACATAAAACGGTAGATACTGTATCGAAAGGTGTATTTCTGTCGATTACTGCAATGGAATGGAAACACCAGATTAGAAAAACATAAAAGCGATGGCGAGGAAACCATAACTCCCGTGTTGAACACGGCGCGCGATCATCACACATGAAAGGAAACCAGCAAACGCAGAGAAGACCCTCCTCGTTAATCAAATGCTTGTTCTACGGGTCTTCCCTACCAATTAAAAATAAATAACCGGGGTTAGTTAGTGAGAACTCTATCCGACTGCAAAATATAAAAAAAAGAAAGGGGGGGAAAAAGTAAACGAATAGAGAAAACAAATACATTGTTACATAATGAATGCGGTAGGGTTACGGGGTGCGATTTCATGGTTCTTTATAAACCAGTGGCGTAATTTGGTTCCAGGACAATTAATTCGTACAAACAAACTCAGAAACCAAAACAAATGACGTGAGAATTTATACATGCAGTTTTGCTAGTTCTTCGCTAAATTACCCCAGCCCTCTCCCCTTCTCCACCCAGAAAAAAGAAAGTTACATGGTTACACTAATACTCTAGCTAGGGCATCATATTAAGTGGATTAAGAAGAAAATTACATGCATGTAGTTTCTGTGACACAAATTCGTGATCGGCTCAACAACAAAAATAGGTTCTTTACGAATAATGTTGAAACCACAGTATTTCTTAATTCTTCAGGAATACTAATGTATTTTCTGTTGTTGAAAAATCATTATCTAATTATTTGTCATTCTCTATAAATATTTTTACCTCAACTTTTTGTATTAAAATATGAACAAAATTTTCATTATTGTGAAAATAGAAGGGGAGAGAAAGTGATAAAGAGAAAGAAAGAAAGCGGGAGATGGGGCATTTGTAAAACAGCTCTTATAACATTTACTCCCATTCTTTTTTATTAAAATTCCAGCGTAATGCATTAAGTCAAATATAAGCCCCGTTTGAAGTTAAAAGCCCCAGCAAAATCCGTAAATGCCCTGATTGTGCGGATTTCATATTTATATTAGCTAAATATTGAAAATTGAAACTTCAGACAAATGTCCTGGAGAGCTCTGTTGACATACGCAAGATAAGTAAACAGTTATGTAGATGGGGGCGGTGAATTTTCTTTTGTCCGAGTTTATCTGTGTCGATATCGAGATGCATTTTTGTGAAATTATTGTGAAATGAAGGGGTCCTCCCGCAAAAAAAAAAATCACTTCATCATGGCCAAATAAATATGAGTTCTGGTTAAAGGATGTTTAATTTCAAAAATATTTGACATTTACGTATGGTATTTTGAAAGAAGAAAAGAGATTAAGAGTTTATAACAGTATTTCAATAATTCTTTGTTCGCAGCTTAAGTGATCTATTTTCAAAATATCCTTTACCAGATCATTGACCTTTTAAAAAACATATGGAGAGAATAAAAAGGTTTGAAACGATCTCATGTTTCTGATTGTGTAGGAGTATAAATTAAAAAAAAAAAGAAATGTGAGTTTTATAAATCAATTTGATGCTCTTGATGCTTTTGATACCTAGAGGTAAAATAGTTACATCATCAAAGCACAATAATGACCAAAAATCGAAAATATCAGGTTCAAATAGGACCATAAAATCAGATCTCGGGAGAGTCATAGTTCAAAATAATCGCTTTGATTGACAGTTGTTTACTGTTTAACATGCCGTCAAGATTATTGAGGCCATTTTGAACCGTCACCATATATATGCCATAATAAAGGGCTTCGATTGTAAATTTATGTTCGGGCACTCAGGGTTATTGTACGTACAATGATGGTTCTTTGTGTAGCGAAACTATACGTAACAGAATCTAATGTCTAAAATATCGACATTTACATAAATATGCACATACATCTACTTTTAACATGTACTTTCTCCTGCCTAGAAGTACAATGTATAAGAGTGCGGAAAATCAAAGGCATACGAGAAATGTAAGAATTCGACAATGGGACGATATCTTTTTAAAAAAAGACATAAATATAGATACAGAAAGTCTTTGACCATATAATGCAGTTATTGAATAGACATTTAAGACTTGCAGCTCACACAATGTCTTTCAGTTGGCATAACACGGTATTAAATGTAAGACAGTATATATGTACCACGACGTCATATATAAACTTTCAAAAGATCGATATATGACCTTGGTATTTATTTGAAAAAAAAATAATTTAGATAGTCCACTCCCAAAACTTCTTTGTTCTGGTATTATGTTAATATTGAAAGCCATTGCATTACGTAAAGTTTAATTTCGCAGATCGAAAGTTTCTCGCTAAAGATTTTCCAAAGAACAATTAACGTGCAGTTATATTGTGACAAGAATGTTAAGAATTTGGTTAAAGGGTGTTACATACATGTTAATTTAGCCCCCCCCCCCCTAAAACAAAATAATAAAATAAAATAAAATAGTATAACTCCAACATAATAAATTAAGCGGAAAAACACCAAACAAAATAAGAAGAACTTGGTATACATTTAACGAGATCTTCTGTTATTCAACGAGGAAATGTCTTATCTCAACTGCTGCTAAAGATTTACAGAATATCAAGAACATAGATAACAAACTGCTGTTTTATTATGAGAGGAAAATAAAACAAATATACAGCATTGAAAACGTGTATCTTTATTGCACATTTAAGCTTAAAGTATATCATTTTATCAACGAAGATTCGGGGTTATAGCGGAAGTGTAACTCTCATGTTCAAAAAGGTCACCATTATTGCAAATGTGCGTCTTTTCTTAAGGGATTGAATGATATTTGAACATACGCAAAAAATAAATAAATAAACAAATAAATAAATAAATAAAAAATAAACAACTCCTTAACAATAAACTCAATCGGATTTTTGGGGTATGATTTTACATTTTTACTTCGATGCGATATTTAACGGAAAAAATGTATCTGAATTTTATGTTTTAAATTATATCTAAAAAATTTAAAGATAATTTTGTTATCTTACATGAAGTATCGTTATGTACAGTCATATATTATTTTCAAAGGTCTTCTGTATTCTGGCAGTGTAGTGGCAGATATGAAAAATGCACCGACTTTGTCTTTAATAAAAAAAAGTTCCAGATTTCAAAAAACCAAAATAAAGATCAAAGGAAAGATGGGTGATACAAAGCTATTGCTATCCTTACAATGCAAACGCACACACCTAGTTTTTTGCAGGTATTAAGTACTTAAAATCATTTTCTATGACATAAACGATAAACCTTTCCTTTGAAGATTCCTTAAAACTCCTACAAAACTTGACGAAAAAATTATAAAAACTTTAGACAAATTATCTGCAAACAACAGGCGAAGCCAAGAAATATTTACATGTGGTGAAGCCGAAAATTTATCAAATCAAAGGAAAAATTCGTATGATGTATTTTGCAAAAATTAAATATAATAGAACTATATCTTGCACAGGGTTATTCCGTTTTGCGTTTCCTTTGATATTTACCGGTAGTTTGGTTTTTATAAAATATAGTATCTGCCAAACGTTCCTCCGAAAAAAAATTATATCTGACTAGAAATGTATCGGTGTTTTTGCAAACCAAACTTCTCTTATTTGACAGACGAACATGCTTTCAAAAGTGCATACACGTGATACAAAATGCTTGTGGTCACTGATAAAAAACAAAAGCGAAGTGCTTTTCGTCTGTACTACATGGAGACCAAAAATACTTTGAAAGGATGTATATTTTTGTAATTCCTGATGATGATATTCAGTGTATATATATATATATATATATATATATATGTGTGTGTGTGTGTGTGTGTGTGTGTGTGTGTGTGTGTGTGTGTGTGTACAAGAATATACTTTAAGTTTATTAAATAATATCGTTTTTCGCAGAATAAATCCATGCTTTGTCTCGATATATCTAAAATTGGTAAGAAATAAAGAAATCATTCCTACAGAAAATAGATACTAGTAGTGCAGGAATATATACGGGGAAAGGGAAATATTTTGGTGAAACGAAACGAATGGTACACAGAAACAAATGGGACAAATTTATTTACCAAACAAGAGGAGCATGTGTACTAAGCCTTATATTGAATTCTCTATCAGAACAAAAATGCTTTTAATGCGGGGCCCTGTTTATTTTATCAAGATAATGTTCACAATAGGGCGAATTCAAAATGAACATGGCTTCCAACAATGTTCCGGCTCAACAGGTGGCGTACTTGTTAAAGAATGGGGGCGGGTCAACTCGTTAATTCCCGGCTGTGATAATTCACGAGATTAGAAAAGCTCGAATGCTTTTGTAGAAAAGAAACCCAGATCGGAATGCATTGAATGATGGCGGACGATGTAAATTCAATAATTACTGAAAGGTGTGGAATGCGTATTGAAGCAAACAGAATATCTGTTCACTCTTTTTAGAAATCTGATATTCCCACGTAACAGTTGGGATACTTTTTCAGTTCAGTAAAATTCCTTTACAACGCTCGTCCCATCCCCCCACTCCGTTTTGGGGAGTTGTCAATGGGTTTTAAGGAATTTCACCCGGTGTTTGCAAGTATTTTTAATTCAAGCGATAGAAACAGATTTTTTTAAGTTGAGGTTTATATACAGTAAAGTTACACATGTACTCTATAGGGTCATTAATTGCTCCGAGTTCGTTATTATTACACTTTGTACCCATAATCTTTAATGGTCTATAGATGCCATTATAATTACCTTTTTAACGTACGTCCACAGCCATAATTGAAAACGTTATTAACGGAATTAATAAAATCGTATAAATTTATATATTATATCGTTGATATTTGGCACTGCGTGCTCCAATATATTGTAACATGTCCACATATGAAAAATATGGGTATTTCAGCAATAAAATTGGTAAGAATGTAAAAGCCGTGAACAGGTAATTGCAATAATTGCAATGTCATAGTTACACTTTTGATCGGGAATGACAGCCCATTTGTTATTAAGAAAACATGCACTAGCAATAAAAATATACCAAGACGAAGTTTAATAACCATACATATAAATTAACAAAATGGAGGACTCGTTGATGAATGGACATTGAAGAGAAATATTTTAAAAATGTTTTTAAAAAGTTCACTTTACTAATATAATTGTTCTATTGATAGAATTTAATGTTTACAATGAAAGTGTATTACGTCAATATCACAATGGACACGAAAAAATGTCCCCCAGGGCAGCGTTTTTCTTTCATAGAATTCATAATCGCAGCCTGTGCACCCAACAAATCAGTTAAATCAAGATGGACAGCAATCGATCCAGGTCGGGGTGGATAACCATCTATTTATGTGGAGGAAATCATGCTTAAAAGTCTCGTAAAATATCTCAGGTTTCTAAATGCGATTCTATTGTAGATGAACAGGATAGATAATCGCCACAACTTAGCATTCCAAGAATATCATTATTATTTTTCTCTATCGCTTGTCGACTCGAGTAAATAATGCAGTTTCATGTTCGGTCCAAAACCGTTTCATCGGATAAAAACGTAATTTGTTTTAGTTAATTACTGAGTCGATATGGCTTTTATTCTTTTATCACGATCAATATAAACACACTTGCTTTACAGCTTTCGTCAAAGTAAAGTTCAAAGAGCTGGATCTATTTAAAGGTTCGACGTTTATTCCGTTTGATACTCTCTCGTTTTCAGTTCTCGCGAGACATGAAAAGTTTGAAACGAGTTCTAAATCAAATTAAGAGTAAAAAAAAAAAGGTCATGAAATAGAATACGGATCTTCTCGTTACTTTAAGTGCTCGTATATTTATTAACTATTAATTTTTCATTAAAAAAAAGAGAACATAAACACCCTTTTTAAAACTGTGTATTGTTCTTACCCACAATGCTTTGTCATCTCGTTGTGTAAAGTGGCTTTCAATTAGATCACAGGGATTCTTTACACAAAGGTGAAAACTTATCAAAAACCTTTTATGCATGCTTGTGTTGGTAAACTGCAGAGTTCCCAAGTTCAAAAGCTATTTGACCTTGGACCAAGGCAAATTGTAAACATAATCATTTATTAATTTATTTTTTAAATCAAAAGAGAAATTTTTGCATAGAACAGCATGATCAATCTTACATTAGTATCTAAAGACTTACCTGTCATTGTAATAAATAGTTTTGTTTTGATCAAGAATTAATTTAAGTGCGCTCGATGGCCGTGGCCGTGATCTTCTTTAAAAGGAGAGCTCTATATATTAAGAATATAGGAAAGTTCACAAATTTAAAATATGTGAACTTTTTCCTTTCTAAATAAACGTTTATAGCGAAAGGCATCATATCAAAAAACATAAGGAAGATCTGATGGCTTTATATATAATTTGTTGACCACCCAGACTCCTTAAAAACGTCTGCGTAAATAGGGAGTAAAGATAAGTTTTATCATAGACCTCTCTCTCTCTCTCTCTCTCTCTCTCTCTCTCTCTCTCTCTCTCTCTCTTTGGGATTTTTATTTACATTATTTGAGACATCTAAGGAATGTTTCTCGACTTGACAAGGTCACATAACTGACGTCCAGGGAATTACACAGAATATAAACCCTCCACGATGCTCAGTGGGCTTTATAATTCAGAAAAAGGATTTTTTTTTTTTTAAGTACCCAAGCCTACATAAATAAATATAATTTTATATGCATAATATATTTACCTAGGGATAAGAATTATATAATCAAATAAAAAAAAAAAAAAAAAAAAAAAACACATTTGGCTGGCAGGTTATCAATTTCTTTGAGTAAACGACGGTTTCAACATGTCGCAAAACGCATACTGTTTGAATTCCAAACCCGATATAAAAAATCATATTAATTTTTTTGTTCAAAATCGAAAGTTGTTTTTTTTTTAATAAAGTTTTACTATGAAGTTACATGTGTCAAGACGGTCTGTTTGATGTCAAACAGTAAATGAAACTTTACAATATTGCAATATTGCACATCACCATATGAAAATTAACCCCCCCCCCCTTCCAACAAACAAAACCCGTAACCTTGGGTCGGGGTTATGGACTTCAAAAATCTAGATGAGGTCTCTTTACTAACCTTATAACCAAGCACTTAGATATCCTGCTTAATGTCCAGTAGTAGAGATTGAAGAAGAGAGATTAAAGATTTTTATTTTAATAGTTAAATCAATGTTCAGTTTATTATAAATAGCGTCCCGCCATAATATCAAAACTCCTGACCATGGGGCCATGAATTTCACAATTTGTTAGAGGTTTTCTTGCCCATCCTGAACATCCGCTCAGTTTGCCTGCTAGGTGTCAAGTTAAGTAAAGCAGAAGATTTTAAAGAAATAATGCATATTCACTATATGACTAAACCTAATACATGTAAATACAAGCCTTAGTTTATGGGGCATGTGCACACGTCTTATATATGGGCCTTGGGGGTGGGGGTCATGAATTTCATAATTCGTAAATTCGCCCCTCCTCCTATGATGATACAGGCCAAATTTGGTCAAAATAACCCTAGTATATATAGTTATTGAGAAGAAGCTGAAAAATTTAAATGTTAACGTACGACGCACAACTTAACGCACAACAACGGACGACAACAGCATGCGCAATAGGTCACTTGAGTCATTCAGATGACCTGACAAATGAGGACAAACAAAACAAAAACAAAATGAAAGAGATTGTAATTAATATCTGCATCAAATCATTATGAAGAAAAGCCAAACAATTCAACAGCTTCTTTTTTGTTTTCTTCGCAATCAATACTTGACCTGCTTTTTAAGCCGAATAAATTATACAACTTCTCTATTTCCAGGTAGTTTGTACCTTTCTAACACGCGAAGAGAAATAAAAGGGTTTCATAAAAGTACACGTTCATAAGAAAAAAAAAGTGTCAACACAATAAAACTTTAACAAAGCCAACACGATTTCAATCAGAAATGATATTTTAAAGTATATATATTTCTACGAAGAACCGATTACAAGAACCTTTCAGCATTTGTTTACATACGTCAAGTGCAATCCCCCTTAAAAAACGTGCAAAGCTTTTTTGACTTTGCAGCTGAAGTAGAAATGACTCATAAAGTTGATGATACATAAAATAAAAAAAAAAAAGAGAAATTGTCTACGGGCATCTAACCACTTTAAATCAAACAATATCATTTTGTTTCAGACAGATCAAAGACCTTTTTCAGAAATCTCTTAAATCCATCATGATCCAATTCTTCAGAGAGTTTACGGCCATACATCATTGCCCATTCAAGTACATATATAAAATTATGTGTGTGATTATATGACTCATCCTTGTCGCAATATTAATTTATTTATTATCGCTCTTTGTGTTATAATTTTGACCCTGTGAATTTAAAAAAAAAATATACTTGTTTTCGATTTACCAAAACGAAATCCGGTTCGAGGATGTAAATACACGTATAACTGGGGTTTAACCTTGTTAATGTTATTATTTGTGTGTGTGTGTGTGTGGGGGGGGGGGGGGGGGGGGGGGGGGGGGTCTGCGGTCAATACTTTTTCATGTTTAAAAAAATAATCGTTTTAAATGTGTTTCATTATATATTAGTTTTGCATTTACAAAGTTAGCACATGTACGCATGTCTATCAAAACAAATTGATATTTAGTATTTTATTTTCATTATCATATAATAAATCATTTATTCTATTTTATAACAATAAAAGATATACCCATATTAACTCGCAGCGGGAAGTTCCTTTTCACAGGCGTAAACAAGCTGCCAAATGCCAGATTTTTAAGTGCAATGTTGAAAAATATATGGATATAAATTGTTTTTCCTAAGAACAAACATTTCTTTTAAATCTAACAAAATCATACATATTCCATCATTAGGAAATCTAATTACTAAAATAATAAATATTGTAATTATTCACGCAAAAAAAAACATTTAAAGTGTCATCTAATTGCAGATTCTTGTCCACAGGTGCTTGTTGACTGGGACCCCCCCCCCCCCCCCCCCGACCGAATTTTACAGAATAACCCAGGGGATTTACTCACATATTACTTAAATAATCTTTGAAAACCATTACAAAATATATCCAAGTGAATATATTAAAAGAAACACCAAAAACACATTTTTTTTTAAAAACACCCCCCTCCCACTCTGCACATAAAAAAGAGAGCCAACAAGCACCTCCGGAGTCGCCATAGGGAAATACACGGACACTCTGTCCCAAGTTTCTGCTTTCACCACTTTTTGCGTAATATCTCGATTAATATAAATACATGTGCGTCCAAACTATATCCATTCACTAGAATGGAGAAAAATCCAGATTATCTGTTTTAAAACGCCCCTTCTACCGCCTCAGATTTCAATACACAACCAAACATAGAAAGTCTACGGGAATTTTGCATTGCAAAAGACATGAAAGTACCCCGGATGATAACGTTAAAAATTTGTGCGAGGTGCTCCAAGTACTTCCGAATGGAGAAATCTCCGCACGATTTATTTTTTCGTTACCATGAAATTCTCCGGGTAAAAACAGATGATGTATCAATGAAGATATCTTGGATTTTTCCCTACTATCTATTTAAATTGTACTTTATTGACAGGTATTTTATTAAAAATCGTCAAAAAGTAATGGAAGCAATAACTTGGGACACACTATAGTTATACAATGTATATCGCTCCTTATTACATGAATTCGGGCAAAACTAGTGTACTCATAATTATCATTAAAGGAATTAATGTTGTACGAGTTATCATAAAATATACAAAATTGGTGGAAACTGATATCAATATACATGATACAAACTAATTGAAATCAAATTTAAATTCTCAGTCTGTTCCCATTTCTCAAACAGGCATACCTACGTACATTTTAACATGGATAGCCTCTTAATATTTACAACGAATTGAATTTCTACGGGGGTGATGTAAAAATAGAGTACAAAGGTAAAACTGATTTATAATTCTTTATTAATCAAAAAAATATTATTATCAAAAAAAATGACCACTTGGGTATTTTAATATGATGATAATCTTTACTGGAAATTCCAAATTGTCGGTAACAGTTCTTTAGGTGGTATAGGACCCCCGTCGATAATAATGTGCATTAAGTACATTATAATCAAAATACGTTCATCATTTTAGAATTTTCAAATTTACAATAGTTGGAGGCGTTGAGAGTGTTAAATCTAAACTCTAAAAGATTCTTAAAGGGACCTAGACACGATCTTAGATCAAAATTTTATTTTTTATTTTTTATGTATAAAATGGTTTACTTGTGCAAAATTTGAATGTTAGAAGTCAAGTTATTAAAAAGATACAGGGGTAAGAATTAATTGGTATGTAAACAAAGCTCGAGTCTTATATTAATTTTGTTTACAAATATTGTAAAGTAAGGAATTGACATGTCTTTGACAAAATGACTCGTGGCAAACAAGATAAACTGACTCAATGTCTTCATAAATAATATTGTCAACAGAAGAAGCAACATCTGATTGAAACTTATACCAATAAAACACATATGTAAACAATAACAAGAATTGAACTTTGTTTACAAAACAAAGAATTTCAAACTCTCTATCTTGTTTGTAAGTCGATATTTGACTTTCAAATTTTGACGAGGCATTAAAAATACACATATAAACCATTCTAAACATTAAAAAAAACCGGAAATATAAAATATAGAATTTTGAGCTCAAATCGTGTCTAAACATGAAGTACATGTATTCTACATGTATAAATATATAGTTATTCTATCATTATATATATATATATATATATATATATATATATATATATATATATATATATATAACACAGTAAATAAGATTGTATATTGTACAGTCATGTACATGTATTGGGAATGATTACATGATAATGATAATGGGATATTTTAAACACACAGCATACGACACATTTTGCAGCTAACAATGGTCCGTCATAACATGAATTGTGAGATCTTTTAAAACACATTTGGCACCGTAATTTCTGAACCTATTTTTCTTGGTTTAAAAAAAAAACAATTTTTGTAAAATTGCTAAGTTCCGTTCTTGTTTACACTTTAGCTGCATAAACGCCACAGTTCAAACGCTATTTTGGGAGAAATCAAAGCAGAAATCAAAGAAGATAAAAGATTAACACTATGATTGTCCAAGAGTTCCATCCCGGAAATATAGTCTACGTCACTTCCAGAATGTTCAACAACACACTTCCGCTTTCGATGGAAACCTATGCATTTAAATGGAAAAGTAAAGGATATATCATGTTTACGATTAATTTTACCCTAAAATTTAAATAAATAAATTCTGCAAAAAGAAAATAGTTAAACAAAATTTGATTCATCGTACATAGTTAAAATCATTTTGCACTACTAATCTATGTAATTCCTTTTTAAAAAATATGAATCTTTCAACACTATTAATTAATGTGTCTTTAAATTGTGGCCGTACATGTAGATGACCTGTCAACCCAATTTTTGTGTGTGTACATCTACAGGTCTGCCGCTATATGCATCTCTCTCCTCTAACAAATTATCTATATCCATTTCGCCACCCCTTGTTATTTCACTGACGAATTTTAAAAGATGTTGATTTCATCATATTTTATTATGCAAAAAATTACATAATTGAATTAGGCAGCAGGCGATCCCTACGTAAGCTTTAGATGTTATTCGGGTTATCAGAAGAATCAACATTAAAAATGAGAACCTTTCTTTCCTTTCCTTTTCAAAATAGAGTTTCCTTTTTTTTTTTCTTTTTTCCGTTTAATGTCGGCTCGCCCTACCAGTCACATCGTTATATATAGGTTAACCTGGTTTGGTTGAAATATTAAACCAGACATTCATGTATTGTATTTCGAACATAATCTGAAAGTGAAAGGACACAGAGGAAACACAACCTCGCTGTTGTTGTTGTTGTAACAAAAGATAATCATAATGTTCATATTCCGGTCAAAACTTCTGATCTACTTTAAAACTGACGCATGTAATATGATATCATAGTTTAACCTTCTTAACCATTAACCAATAAGCAAAATAAATGATTTTTGTACAGTCCATGATCACACGAAACAAGTTTTTTTTTACGTCTAATGTGAAATCCAATTGATTACAATATCGTGTGATAGAACTGAAGAAACAGAAGAAATTAAGAAATTGATTACAATTTCGTGTATCAGAACTCATCTAAAGAAAATTGAGCATGCATGTGATAAACTCTATTTTAATAAAATACACCCGTGTACAAATCAAATGATTCATAGCATGCTTTTGTTTCAAGAAAGACAACTCCACAAAAGTTTGCAGTTCATTTTAGAGCATATCTTGCGGGGGGGGGGGGGGGGGCTAGAAAAAATTATTCCTTCAGTTTTGCGTAAATTTCACTAAAATAATATCTAAGTAAAAAAAATCACCTGAATATTGGAACGTGGCCCCTAAAAGCGAGTCTACAGTTGAACCAATGATCCCCATCAGGAGCCCCACTATCAGGAGGGGCCACTGAGGGGGACCACTGTCTAGGAATGATTCTCTGAGTAGAAAAATCTGTGTTATGTAGTAAGCTAGACCCACAAGTCCCCCTCCAACCAAGCTGAACAAACTTCCAATCAGGGTGATGCCTCCATTGGTCCCTGAAAATAGTCATACCCAGAAATTGTCAATTGAAAGCAAATACAAATAAAGAGTGATTTTTAGCTCCTCCATTGGCCTTAACAGGTTAGAGTTTAACTCTTGAAAATTCTCATCTTGGTCTGAGTTTAAGACAATGTTTATCTAATCAGATAGAAAAAGTAAATCTGTATTAAAGTTAAAACAAATTTTACCCTTCATACTGATACAATCTTCTTTACTTTTTAAGACTAAAATAGGCAAAAACATTTTTTATGCATCTTGGCCTAATCAAATCTAGCAAAATGCTAGATGCCTACTTTGACTCTATACATTATGTATATTTTTCAGGATCGAAATACACGCATTTCATCTATTTTGGCCCATCAATTACTTATGAAAAAACTCCTTATATTGCAGTACAGATCATACAGGGCAATACAGTAAAACAAACTTATAGTGAGGGGCCAGGGACTTATTATCTAATATTTTATTCATCCCATCACTTCATAACATGTTTAAGGATTAGGGGAAATCAAACTCTCTTCTCTGTAAGCATAAATTCATCATAGGTGTATTTTCCATAGCCAAATTTTACTGTATTCAGTTTAGATGTACATTTGCAATATTCAATAAGTTATGGGTACATTTTATTGTCCAGGGCTACAGAGAGAGAGAGAGAGAGAGAGAGAGAGAGAGAGAGAGAGAGAGAGAGAGAGAGAGAGATGGAGAGAGAGAAAGAGAATGTCTTATGAGAGAAAGAGAGAATGTCTTATGAGAGAGAAAGAGAGAATGTCTTACAGAGAGAGAGATAGAGAAAGAGAGAGAGAAAAACCATGTTTTATTCAAACCTATTGTTAACAAACCTCTAGGGACCTTCCTAAATGTGGTAATAAGCCTGGGCTCAGTATTCTTAGAGAACACCGCACCAAGCTCGGATGAGAATGTGTCACCACAGCAGCAGGCGAGGGACCCCAGGACGGAGATGGCCAGCCAGGAGGAGGAGTAGTGGTGGGAGAAGTCAATCACCACCTCCCTGCAGCCCACGTGGAACATGTACTGTAGGCCAAACATGGCCGCCATACCACCATTGCACAGAACTTGGACCCAGTTCCTCTGTCCTCCTGTATGGAACAGAATTTGTTTTGATTCAGGTTTTTTTTTTTTTTATAGAGAATAATGTACAATACAGTTATTCAGCATTGCATGTATATCAGGGCAGTCAGCTTTATCTACATTACACATTTAGTTTTTACCTATTTTTTATAGTAACATTTGGATATATTTCTTAAAGAAGCATTTCTATAAATTTTGAAGCATGTACCAGTGTTTCACAATTTGGTTGTATACTTCTGCAAAAATTTACCTTAGATCTTTAAGAATTACTATCTTTAAGAATCTATGACTACTCTGACTCTATTTTTCAGTGACAGAATGCAATGCCAGGCCAGACCAATTGAATACTGAATAATGTTCACACCTTCAAAGCCACTTACTAGACATAAGTTAAATACAACCTACTACCGGTAACTCTTGATCGCTCAAACTTTGATCTCCCAAATTTCTTGATAGCTCAAAATGAGTCTCTGTTTCCAATTTTTCCCCTATATAACTAAGCAAGTTTACTCTTGATTTATCGAACTCTTGAAACTCTTGATCCCTCAAAGTCAAAATGTAGTCCCGTTATTCAAAATCTATTTTAATTTACCCTCGATATCTTGAAGAGGCCATGTGTACGCAAGCGTTACGTAATTAACACCTATATTGCTGGGCATCTCAATGGCTCCAGGTGCTAAAATTGTGACCATTTTAACAGGGTGTTTATACAGGGGACATTTGAACTGCAGGGTGATGATTGATGATTGACATTGTATTGTACATGTTGTATTGGTAATGTTACCTCCTCTTAAAATGAATAATATCGACAGTCCTTCAAGAATTTTCAGATGCTGTGAAAATGAGAAATAATTATTAAATATGAGATGAAGCTGTCGCACAAACTTTGAGTCAGCTTTAGAGATCTAAAACTGCAGATATTATACATAGCAGCATCAATATCATTATATTTTTAAAAAAAAATTAGTTCTTAAATAATTGATGTTTGATATATTTAATTTTCTTTGCTACAATGATATCAAATGCCATTTTCCTGATTCAGAAGCATATGTGTAATATAATGTGCATCTTACATAGAAAAATAATATCATGTCTTGAAACTATATTTTAATCAGTTTAAAAAACAAGACAAATGTTCACCTGAAAAATACAGATGAGTATCGATCATTGCGAAGCACGTGTGTAACATTGGCACTTGAATAATGACTTGTCATACTACCCGGTCAGACTTATTTCAAATCTGTCAGCCAACCAGGAAAATTCCGAACTCTTGAAAACTCAAACTCTTGATCTCTTGAAGTTTATCCCTGGTCCTGCGGACCTAGAGGTTTTGAGAGTTACCTGTATATGTATATGTACCACACCATTATTATAGATACTGACCTTCTTTATAGTTGTGTTCCATTTTTTTCTTCTGCTCAGCCTTGAACTTGGTAACCTTTGACCCCATTACAAAAAATGTCAGAAGAGATGAGAAAAAGCACAGATTGCTGATGGTGAGAATGAAACCAACAACCAGACCTGAAAATAAAAGATAGTTACATGTATAATTATGCAACAATTATAAGTGTCATGAACAATAGATATTATATGTATCATCTATAGATTAATTAATAAAAGTTTTTCTGAATCACAGTTGTTTTGGTGAGGTACATTTTAAAAGAAGTCATTTACAACAATAAACCCTCTCAGAGTAAATGCAGTACTGCTTTTATATATTATTTGGGGAACACTTCAAGTTCTAGTGAGTAGATAACCATAATCTAATATCAAGTTATTAAAACAATTACTGATGCATCACATTTCTCCTGTAGTCTGTTCCAAGTTGTTGTTTCCATCACATTTTGACGATTTTTAATAAAAATTCACATACCTGTGAAAGAAGTGCAATTGAAATTGATGAAAAAGAAAATATCCAAGATATCTTCATTGACACATTATCATTTTTCATTTGAAAAAATTTACAGGAACCAAAACAGATTTCTTACGGAGATTTATACTGGGAAATGTTTACATCATTTCTCCATTCGGAACTCACTCGGAATACCTCGCACAATATTTCAATGTTATCATCCAGGTACTTTCATGGGTTTTGCAATGCAAAATCTCCGTAGACTTTCTATTTTTTGGCTGTGTATTGAATTCTGAAGTGGTAGAGGGGGCGTTACTAAACAGATAATCTAAACTTTTTTCATTTTAGTGGATGAATGTAGTTTGGGCACAAAGGTATTTATGATTATCGAAATATCAAGGGGTGGAAGCAGAAACTTGGGACAGAGTATACAGGTATAACTGTTTTAATTCTTTCCTGTAAAAGAGCAGCATGAATCAGTTATCCTGATGGGCCTCATTAATACATTTATTTATGGTGGAAGAAGAAGTTTTGACTATCAGAAAATTTCACTTGCTGCAATTATTTACTCCCCCTTCAAAAGCAAATAATTTTTATTTATGACGTAATTACCTGCTATAGCACCTGATCTATCCAGACTTTTTCTCCTCAGTCCCCATGTTGCTATGACAACTGGGGCTACTATGGCTATCATCCATCGCACTGGAGACACTGGCACGGTATCTGATTAAGACAATATACAGAGGGTCATCTGATGGATATACATGTACATGTAATATGTTTTGGTATATATATCAGAGCATTATTTGAATTTTGGGATTATTTTGATTCTTGGAATTTAGGGCTTTTAAGAAAATTGCCCTTAGTAAGACTTATTCATAAGGAAAATTCATTTTAGTTGACTAAGTTAGTTAAAACTAACAAATTAAACAATAAAAATTCATGTTATTTGTCTAAGTTAGTCTAACTAAGGGCAATTTTCTTAAAAGCCCTAAATTCCAAGAATCAAAATAATTCCAAAATCAAATAATACTCTGTTATATATATGTAAATGTTTATTTGACAAATCATTTTCCACATAGATTCATGAGCCGGTCCTATGATATCGCGGTAGTTAAATTATTTTGTCGAAAAATCTATCAATACGGAAATATTTCCAGAAACTAATGTTATTGTGAGTTTCCTCTATTATATACCTCAGTGATGTTTAGCGTGCCTCTATTTACTATGTCTAAAAATATCCCGACGTCAAATGTCAATTTCAGCGCATGCTACTATACGTAAACAGAAATACAGCGATACCATAGAACCCGCGATATGATAGGAAAACAAGTATATAGTATGTTCTATCATTAAACAGCAAACTTGGCTAACAGTAATAAACATGATAAATTATAGGCAATTGAATTTATAACTATTAAAGTTTAATTAAATGATAATTAACAGAAATGGAAAACCAGATAAATGCATATTACAGATGTAATGACAAATATCATAACCTATGTTTTAGGGAAAACATGACAGAACTGACTTGTTCACACAATAAGGAAAAAAGCAAAACATAACACCCCCCCCCCCCCCCAATAAAAAAAAACCACGCCGCCCACACCCCGAAGATAACCAGATTCTCAAACTATTAAGAGACAAATGTTCTTAGTTCATATTAAGAGTCTTTATATTAACATGTATACATGATATAGCTTGTGCAGCAAGAAGGCACCGGTATGTAAGCAGGACATAAATATCGACCTACAATTTCAATTTGTCTACAGTGCATTCACAGTCTAGTTGTTAAAAACCATACTTACCATTATGCACATAACTATAGAACATTGTGATAAGCCAACAAATTAAACTCAGAGGCGCAACTAAGCTCAATAATAACAGCCACATTTTCTACTTTCACTTTCAGACCGCTGTTGGTGTTTACAGGGTTCGGCACCCTGTTATTTCGGCCCATTGCTTTCCATTTTCAATGTAACAAATATTATGGTTTAAAATTGTAACATGCAAATTCAAAAGCATACCCAAATCCAAAACAAATTTATAGAATATAAATCACAGTTGATGCTGTATGACTGTGCACAAAATAGAATAAAAATTACATGTAAAAAAAAATAAAATATAAATTTTATGAATCTATGAATAGCAGTAATTGAAAATGTCAACCTGCAATGTTATAGCAGGAGAAACCTGAATAAGGTCTTGGAAACACCGAAAATTTATTTTCCTTTATCTGGGTTGAACTTCCTTAACTTTTCTCAAAGTAAATTGAAATAAGAAATTTAAAATATTCGGTGATTTAAAATATGTGCAAGAAATCAAAACTATTTTTTCTATCGAAATAAAAACTTAATCAACAAATCGAACCCGATTTTCAGTAAAAAGTTTAAGATTAGCGAATGACGGTTATTTAAAGAAAATTAGTTCAATTACGCATAGATCTTATTTCCTTTAGATAACCGTCATTCATCCATGAATCATCATCAATGATGGTGCGAAAAAAATATTACATAAAATCTTAACACAGAACATGAAATACTGTATAGGAAGCCATGCCACCCATTCTAATCTGATCTAATCTTTTACATCATATAACTTTTATTTCTTCATTTTTTTCCTTACATGTTTGTACATGTAAGTACAGACTATTTGTTTCCATTCTTTGTTTATTTAAGCATTGAATCATCATTGAATCATTATACGCACAGATTTGGTAATTGGGTCATCTGTGTTATGCGTAAATATCACTTAAACCACTCAAAGCAATTTAATAGGGGAAAAGAAAGTGAATTTAAATATTCTGTTATATTTGTGTTTTGATCCTTTCATACAAATGAGTGAATTAAAAATTGAACTCGAGCTTGAACAATGATACATGTACATGCATACACGAGAAAGGTAGATTGTAAAGCAACTAGGGCCGTTTTAACAAGAGCTTGGACGTAGGGTAGTACGTAACAAACCCCGATTTCATCAGTGAGGGCGGAATCTACTAATGGTTAACTGTTCAGTCACTGGCTAATATATAACAGAATACATTGATCGCAATGACACTTGTCCGACTTCATCCACGGCTGTATATTTTAGTTGAAACAGCGTTAATTTTTCACAGCAGAGCAGTACTTTCCGATTGTAATTCAATTTTGACAGTTCAACAATAGTTATTCAAAATATCAAACAAATTGAACGTTAATCTTAAATTGCGTTTCGAAGTTGATATACTGACTCACAAATAGCTAAAAGTTCCATTTTTTCAAAAACAGACTAACGTAAACTCAATCTGATTACAATCAGATCCTTGATCCGCTCCTTTTTTTTCTATTGCACTTGAGGTCACCTCCTGGTGAACTTTGATTTAAGAATATTTATAAGTTATTCTAGCCAATCAGAGCAAGTGTTAGAAACGGTATTTTCTGGTTATAAACAAAATTGAGTCGTAAAACATAAAAAAAAATATACACCTGGAGAAGAAAGAATCCAGTGAAACAAGGTCGCCTAGACTATATTCTAACTTGTGAAAATTTTTCTAACATTGTAGAAAATTTTGATATAAAACCTGGATATAGATCTGATCATTCTTCAGTTGTAATTGAATTAAGGTTTAATTCATTTGAAAGAGGACGTGGACTTTGGAAGTTTGATAATAACCTTTTACATGATAAAGTGTATATTGAAACTGTAAAACAAACAAGTATTCCTTTGAAAGGAATGATCGGCATGCAATTAAAATATCATTGAACATTTCTCTAAATGTAATGCGTAAGCATTACGGTACATGCAATAAACATGATAGGATTTAACCCACCGTTTTGTTGATTTCCGAAATAGCAAGGCATGAATAAACTTTACTCTTAGAAGGCGAAATGTACTTCCGGTTAATATTCTTACGCATGCAAATAAAAATACTAGGATTTTTATCATCATGTAAGTGTGAAGATGTTTTATTATCAAGACAAACACATTAGAATACTGGGTTTTTTTTAGCAATATACATGTAAATAAAGATTTACATGAAGCTGTCACTGCATAGCAAACAAAGTAGTGCAAGGCGCAATGCGTGCGCAAATAGTTAATTTTGCCGGATGCCTCATATGGATACAACTGTGATCGGCCGAAGCCGATCACAAAAATAGAAGCGGTTAAAAATCAATATAACCAAACCCTACATGGAATGGAATCCAGGGCTAAAGTTGATGACGCTTTGATATACTCCTTATGGAAATCGGGTGTGGGGGGGGGGGGGGGGGCGGGGGTTAACTATATCATACTCTTCTTTCAAAAAGAAGGAGAAAGACAAACTTGAAACATCTTTAATCAATGAAATAGAATATTTGGAAAACAATTTTAAAGAAAATGATTTCTCCCTTTTAGAGGGGAAAAATTGGATCTAAGGCCAGGTGATGGGTAGAAGAGGGAGAAAGGCCAACAGAATACTTCTGTCATCTTGAATCCCGGAACTTCTTGAATAAAACAATTAAAAAGGTAGAGGTCCGAGAAAAAGGTGTAATATTTAATCAGTTTGATATTCTTAAAGAAGTTGCTAACTATTATAACACTTTGTACAGAAATTTAGATTCTGAACTTTATGATGTAGATTTTTCTATTTTTCCCTAGTTTTATAATATTCCAAACGTAGAACCAGATATAGCATCAGTACTTAGATATAAAGATATAGAGGAAGGGGAGGTTTAACTAATTCTAAAGAATATCAAAAACAATAAATCCCCTGGGAGTGATGGATTTACAACTGAATTTTACAAGTTTTTCTGGAATGAACTTAAAGTTTTCATTATGAAGGCAATAAAACAAATATTTTTACTTAGACAACTTCCAATATCCCAGAGACTTGGTATTATATCGTGTTTGCCAAAGGGAGATAAACCTAGGCGTTTTTTTTAATTAACTGGCGACCAATTACTTTATTAAATGTTTTTTTTTTTACAAACTAATATCAGGATGCATTAGCCAGAGAATAAAAACCACACTTGACTCTCTCATTTCAGATACACAAACAGGCTTTATGAAGGGTAGATACATATATATTGTTGAAAATACCCGATTTATTTATGATCTTATGTCTCATACTGAAGTCAATAATCTACCTGGATTACTTGTCCTTATTGACTTTGAAAAAGCATTTGATTCGGTTTCGTGGTCTTTTGTTTACAAAGTTTTACATCTTTTTGGATTTGGCAAAATCTTTAACAGTTGGATAAAAATCTTAAGCACAAACTTTAGAGCTTTTATCTTACAAAGTGGATTTTTATCCGAACAGTTTGAAATACGCCGTGGATGCCGTCAGGGAGACCCTGTTTCACCGTATATTTTTCTCTTTTGTGCTGAGATTCTTGCCATTCTTAATAAACAAAATCACTGATATAAACGGTAGTGTTGTTAACGGTAAAGAACACAAAATTTCCCAGTATGCAGATGATACATGTCTTATCCTTGATGGTTCTGCTAACTCTCTTTATACTGCCCTTGATACATTAGAACTGTATGCAAAATTTTCTGGTTTAAAAATCAATAGTACAAAAACAAAAATCATTTGGATTGGTTCAAAAAAAATTCTGCTGAGATCTTTCATCACTCCAGATGGAAGCTGGACTAGGGGGCCACAACTTTCTCTCTTCTAGGAATACATTTTTCTGTGGAACTAAATAGAATAATTGATTTAAACTATAACATTCAACTTCCAAAATTCACAGCAATGATTCAGCAATGGAAAAGACGTATTTTAACTCCTAATTGAAGGGTTACAGTTGCAAAAACTTTAATTGTACCGAAACCATTTGTTTATTTCCTTACCAAATCCCAGTCAAGAAACCATTTCCAAGTTAACAAAACAGCTTTTTAACTTTATTTGGGGGTCTAGGAGGACTAAATATGGTGAATATTGAAAATTTTATAAAATCTCTAAAATGCTCTTGGATTCAAAGGGTCATTAAGGGAAGTCACTCATGGTTGCATCTGTTTGAATATGTATATGGACAATATGTTGTTGATATGTTGATAAATATGGGTAACGATTTTTGTCTGAAGCTTAAGAAATGTACAACAAACAAATTTTGGTTGGATGTAATTGATTCATGGAGCTTTGTAATTAAAGATTCCTTTGAAAAACCCCAGAACTGGTGTTAGCTTCCCAGAAGTGGAGCTGAAAGATGTATTCAAAGTGTGCTTTAAGACAGCCACAAATTCTGCTGTTCAATGGTTACAATATAGAATTTCACATAAAATATTGCCTGTAAATCACTATTTAAAGAGAATAAAAGTAATAAAAAATGAAACATATTTATTCTACTACTTCGAAAAGAGTAGGTTTTAATGTTAAAAACATACTTTTTGGTGAAACTCCACTTATGAATGAAAACCTTGTTATAAATTTTATAATTTTATATGCCAAACAGTATATTTTTCACTGTTTAAAAGGTAGTAAAACACCAAATCTATATGGACTGATAAGTCATTTGAAGATGTATTATCATGTTGAAAAATTCATATCTGAAAAAAATTCTACTGGTGATAACTTTGATGCTCTTTGGTCACAATGGAAATATAAGTTAGAAATATAATTAATTTTGTTTCTAAAAATCAGATATATTTTCTGATCTTGTTTTTGTTCTGTTATATTTTCTTTGTTCTTTTTCTATAGAAATTAACAAAAGTTGCGTATAGGTTCTTATTGTTTTTCTTTTTCTTCTTTTTATGTATCAACATAGCGTGTAAACTTACCTAAAAATTTATTTTGTATATATTGGTATGAGTGATATGTGCAAGTTGGTGTGGGTGGTCTGTGCAATGTATAATACATATATTTGACTGTTTGTATCAATAGCACAGAAATAAAGCATTATGAAAAAAAAAATTGAGTCGTATGACGAAGCAATGGCACATGTTGTCAAATCTTTTGGTATCAGCGAGCTAAAGAGGGAACACATGTTGATATTAGACGACCTCAGGGAATCCAAAGATTGTATTAATATGGCTTCCAAAACACGTAACTGAGGAATGGAACCGAATATTTCATTGGTCAAAACAAAGTTCACCAAGCGGTAACCTCAAGTGGGGTTTCTTCAGATCCTCGTGTAGCGACAATAGAAAAACAAGGAGCGGATCAAGGATCTGATTTTAATCAAATTGATGTAAACTTACTAAAATATTCCAGAAATATAACTTACTAGTACATATACGAAACATAAACCGCGACTTCTCAAAATTGAAACAATACTCACACATTTGTTTTGTTTCTCACAGAACGATTAAGTTAGAAATGTTGTACTGTCAATATACTTCAATCATGGACCATATTGATTCTGCTTCTCTGTCTTCACAAAATTTGAAATATCAAAATATATCACCATCCATCAAATTCAGGTCGTAGTGCTTTATTTATCTGCCAAACCAGACCAAAACAATTTAATTTAAAGACTACTAATAAAAACAGAATTGCAGTTATTCAAACCAAACTGGAGCTATACTGTAAGAGATCTTTCAAGTAAATAAAAACCCGCATAGTATATGAGTTCTATAAATACTAAGTACAATTGGCTCTTTTATTTTACATTTCTTTTCATATTTTGTAGCTTTTTAAAATAAATTATATAAAATTAATAAAAATAAAACAATAAAATCTGTACCTTTCATGTTGTCAACATACTTTGGAATCTTCTGTTTCTGTTCAACAAAAAGTCATCTTTACGAGGCAGTGACGTAGAAAATGAAATAATGTGCGTGTCACAGCCTGGGATGAGGCGTAACGTCAACCTTTGTGTATGATACATTTCGGAATTTTGTGTTTCTATCAAACCGATCGATGTTATAACCGCAGTTGCAAATATAAACTATTAAGATTTCTGTAAGGATATTTTGTGATTCATTTTGATTGTAATAAATATTCCTCTAAAAATCTTTAAAATCTTTTTTTTTTCGAATGTTATAAATTGGAGCTAGTTACCACTTTTCTTGTATTCAGAACTTGGCGTGACTTCAACAATGATGTGGACTCTGTTCTTTCGTCGTCCAATTCTCTCTCTCTCTCTCTCTCTCTCTCTCTCTCTCTCTCTCTCTCTCTCTCTCTAACATAATAACACATAATACATAATTCGATTTTGGTCTACAACAATTTGTCGGCTGCATTTAAATAACTTGATTGCTTGGCATTTTCTACAAAAAGATTTCCTAAAAAAAGGATTTTTTTTCCAGTTTTTAAAAATACTTTTCTCTCATTCAATGTATGTGGCATTAAAGAAGGTGTAATCCAACCAAAATTAATCAAAACATTTCACAAAATGTTCGACAATTCGTTCATCTCTGGTGAACAAGCACTACTTAAACAACAGTTTGTTCTATATACAACCTGTGCATTAGAGATACACTTTGAATATATGTCATCTTCGCAAGCCAAGAGTTTACAGTCCACTTAGCACCCTACAAAACCTTGGCTTGCGAAGATGAATACGTCTTGAATGAAAAATGCTCTTGGTGGTCACATGAGACAAAATAAGAAAACGAATAGCAAGCCAACAAGCCATATTTCTCAATTTCTAAAAACTAAGACCAACAAATCTCACCACCTTCCGGAATGCTAAGCTGGTACTCTTTTGTCTGAAACTGCGGGTCGTTGTAGATGACACGGAACGGTGTCTTAAAATACTCCGCCGTCACCTGCAGAATCTCCAGGGTTGTTTCTATCTTGGAATTGGTTAATTCCTGCCCAAAAGAATATTTTGCGGGTAGACGTGGTATCTATCTAAATTATAAGGCTTGCTTATTTTTCCGGATATACATGAACATGCATCACTTGGGCGGTAAAACTTTAAAAAACGTAATGGTAAGAGCTTAAAGGCAAACCTTATATTGTTGACCTATCCGTAAAAACACTAGGGAAATGATACCCTCCATATTGCATCTCATACTAGCCCTCGGTCACTGTTTATCAGCCCTCGAGTCTTATGGTGCTTGGGCTGATATACGGCGACCTCGGGCTAATATAGGATGCGATATAAAAAATGCCATGTAATAATAATAATAATAATAATAATAATAATATATATATGTTTCACCATGTATTAAGTAAGTAACAACAAAGGTCATATCAACCGTTTAAAATATCCAATGTATTTCAAAAAGAAATAAAATTTAATATTTCAAATAGTCAGATAGTTGTAATATGTGCATTACAATACTTTTATCTGAGTGTTTGATATCTTATTTGCCAGAGTTTGACTTACCCTACAAGCTACATTGATATTATTATAGCTGCCTGGAGTATAATCTTTACCAGTGTCCCCTCTCTTCCACATGATCTTGTTACAAGAAATACCCTCAACATCGTACACTTCACACTTAATCATGTGTTGTGTATTGTGAATAGCAGAGGTATTGGTACACTTGAATTTAGGACCCCCTGTAAAGAGAACAGAATCATTCAACAGTTATATTTCCTTTAAACTAAGTATAGTTTCAGTAGCTCAGTAGCTAGTTAGTTCGTGTTAGGCCAGTAACACAACGGTCGCTGTTTCAAACTCCGTTGTGGTCACTCAATGTTGTGTTTATCAATTTTCAGTGAAAAGCAAGTTTCATTTTCAGTTATCACACAACTCTGTCAATCATTTCTATTCCAAATATTGAATGAAATGTCTAATAAAGTACGAAATATAATCTTTTCAAAAGCGCTGTATTTTAAAGTTCTTCCAAAAATACACAATTAGGCTCTTTATTGGTGAAAATACAATATTAGGCTCTCTAATGTTGAAAATACAATATTTTGGCCTGTAATGGTGAAAATTACGATATTAGGCTCTGTAATGGTGAAAATACATTATTACTTCTGAAACTAGTCTTGATAGGTGCTGTAAAAGTGATAGTACAATATTACTTATGAAAATCCATAAGGTTTATAGTACAATGTAACTTATGGAAGTATTAATATTCTTAACAGGTTCTATTAGGATAATAGTACAATATTACTCATTGAAACAAGAGCACAAATAACTGTTAAATAATAGACAAATATTTGTCTATAAACACCACTGTCTATAAACACCCCTGTCTATAAACACCACTGTCTATAAACACCCCCTGTCTATAAACACCACTGTCTATAAACACTCCTTGTCTATAAACACCCCTGTCTATAACTATAATGCACACTACATTATAACGTAACCTGTGTCCGACGAAGGGTCTCATTGTTGTCTTCGGTGAAAGCATGGTCTCTGCTTGATTTAAACTAGAACATCATGATTTTGATAGTCTGTGTTATGGTGAAAGTACATAATTACTTATGGCATTACTTATGGAGCTAGTCTTAATGGTCTTAATAAAAGTGATACTACAATATTATTTATGGAGTTACTCTTCATAAGGTCGATAGGGGTTATTAAAGCAAGAACAAAAATAACTGTTAAATAATAGAAAAATATTTTATATCTATAATGCACATGAAATTTGCCTTACAATTTGATAAAATAAGCCCAAAGTTTGATGACTTAATTGTGACTGTAAACAACCAAGGAAACAATTCAATTAAATTCAGAAGAGGTCAGTCATAAATGCTGCTTTACAGAACTTTACAGTAAATTTGTCCGAAATCATATCCAAAAGAAGCCTCACCGCCCTCTGGTTACAGAATTTCTAGAGTACATGTAGATGTGTCCTGAAAATCATACCATTTACTTTATTTTGCTAGATTTTGACACTAAGGGATGTTATTACAGAGGCAGCTCCATTTTAATGCATCACCATCAGCTTGTTATTGAGACACAAGTACACTCTGACCCACTAGTACTCATTAATAGTGAGCTATTTTTATTACAATGTTTTCTTCCCCCTATTATAGCGCTGTCATTTGATTTACCATCCCCTCCCACCAACTAAATATACTTCATATCCCTTCTGTCCCGTGAATACATGTACTATCATCAGAAATATTGCTTGCACCTTAAGATTTTACTACGGAAGTTAGGGGTTAGAATTGATAAGGTCTCTTATAAAAGATACTTCTTAGTCATAAAAAGGGAAAAGTTTATAAAGTATATAGTGTAAAGTCCATAAGTTGCTATTTCCTTGGACCAAGTGCTATATCAAGAGCTTTCACAACAAAAGCTTCGTTGGTCGTAGCATTGATAAGCTCTCTTCTAAAAGATTCTTCTTTTTCTTTTTACGTGAAACGTTTATAAAGTATAAAACGCAAAATCAATAAGTTGTTATTTCTTTGAATCAGGAACTACATCAAGAGCTGTCTATTTCACTTAACACGCCTCTTAAGCAGTTGGATGAAAATTAACCGCCTCTGTCTTTTGTAGACCTTTTCAAAATTGAAAAACGTTGAACAAGATCTGTTTTAACAATTGTTAAATTCAAGGCGAAGGAAAGTGTGGGTAAATTGAGGGGTTGAGGGGGGGGGGATTAAAGTAGTGATGTCAACTTGGTTGAAAATCATCATGGATTATTCAACAACATAGGTTTTACTCAAATGTACTGTTGGTCAGCCAAACATCGATTCACAATGTTTTTACGTCAATTTTAGTAGTTTTGAGAAACCAATTGACAATGATTGCATTCCAGCAATAAATCTAATAACATGTTATGTTGCAATATATGGCATGCTTCAACTTAAGTCTGAATACCAAAGAATCATTTTTGCATTTTGCAGCAATTTCGATTCTCCAGTTTGAAAATCAAGCAACAAATTATAATTATTTTAAACATTTATGTGGGACTTCAAGTGTTGTAACAGTTGAATCAAATCAAACCCAGCTTTATTATGTAAGATGGTTGATGACAATTAATACTCTGTCAATTATGCTCTGTTATGAAATTAAAAGTAAAGATAATTCACAGGAAAATGCAATTGCATTGGGAACTTCACGAGTTTTCTGAATGCTTGTTGACCTTACATTGATAATTCTGGCAACACTATGGAAGACAGAGGGTCTTATAATAAGGATACTGTTAAAACAAACTGCATGTACATGAAATGTTGTTTATTTTGTATTTTATGTATTTTGCCCTTCCTTTTCCTTGACAAAAAGAAGGACAAATTGAAGCTATCTTAATAAGGAAACTCTTCTTTCTTAGGAAAGAGTTTTGGCCATCTCAGTATCCATTTCTATTATGATTATTATTTCCTGAAGAAAAACATTTAATGCACTTACAAACATTATGGCTTTAATTTTGTCTTTACTAAGTTACATTTGTACAAGGTAAAAGGTGCGGAAGAGGGTAGGTGCAGCACTCTCAAAACTCAAAATGATGGCTTTATCTTGACAAAAGAGGGGGGGGGGGCTTCCGTCAAATTGACAGATAGCTTTATTTCAATTTCATTGTAGTCTAACAGCCTCTATATTTGTTATGGGATGAAATCAATAAGGATGTATTTTGGGGGAAGAGTAGAATGCATTGATTAGCATAGTAGCGATTAGGTGAAGGATAGGAGAGAAAATGTATTATGCTCAGTAACCACATGTCGACGCAGTGAGACAAAAACAGTCTGGTCGTCCATAGTCATCCTTCGAACAAACACTTTAAATATGTTGAACGTTTAGAACAGAAAGCGGGAAATTCAAATAAAGTTGCGCAAGAGGAAAAAACCATTTCCTTAAAAAACAATTTCTCGCATTATCACCAGTGTGAGATCGGTTTGTCCAGTGTGAGACAGCAGTGTGAGATTTTTCTGTATTACACCTTGTATTACTACGCCGCTTTAAAACGTAAACAAACGTTGTCTGCCGTAGGGAAATGCAAAATGATGGAATGAGATTATCCAATTGTTTTGCTTAATCAATTACAATATATCATATTTTTATTGCAAAAACTGTCATGTGCTCTCATTTTGACTTGCACTATTTGAAACATTCGGAGGGATAAACAAAAAGTAATATTTTGAACGTCATAACAGAAAGTTGTCAGACATCGGTTTTTAATATTAAATAATGCGAGAAAAACAATCATTCATTTAATTTATATACTCGTGTGGGATAGTGAAAATCCACCTCGGGGCCAAGATTTGCAATCTAGGACTCAGCAGAGCCTCGTCCTAGACCGTGAATCTTGTCCCCTCGGTGGAATTTTACTATCCCACACTCGTAATAGTGAATGATTCTATTAATCTTATAACTTCCCATCTTAAACATTCCTTACACACACATAGCAATGATGAAATTGCACAAAGAGAAAGTGAAATTTTAAACACTATTTCCTCAGAAAACAATATCTAATAATTCAACATTTTAAACATTTCTTTCAAATTTAAAATTAAAACTAAATCATAACGGTATTTAGTCATATCCATAAAAAAGTAATTACACACAAATGAGTCCATTGGAACATACAGTACAGTCATTTCATGCATGCATATCTTTTACAATTTCATGCTATGGTATGTTACATGTATGCGATCTAGATGATATGCTATGAGATTTTACTGCAATGCTATAAGATTTATTCTATGCTATGATAAATTAAAATGCAGGGCCTAATGATATGGTAGCTATGCAATGGTATGATATAAGATTTGAACACAAACACCTCCGTAAGAGCCCCAAACATTTCGAAGGAAAATGATAGGTAGCCAAAGTTTACTTCTAATCTGCAATGTGAACATTTATTCATTAAAATAAAAGCGTTTAAAACCGAGTTAAAATAATGTTGAATGCTTTGCTATGGTATGCTATGATATGATATGACGAATGAGAATCTAAGAGATTGCATGCTATGGTATGAGATTCCAATGCTATGGTATGAGATTCCAATGCCATTTTATGAGATTTAAACTCTGTGCTATGCTATGGTGTATGTTGTAAAAAAATATGCTTGAACTGAATGTACCTTTTCCTTACCAGTGTGTTGCATATGGTCTATAGAAAAATTTAAAAGGAGTTAAATTTTAAGATGAAAGGAAATTTTTTAAAAGAAGAAGGTAGTTTTCTGGCCTGAATATTCTTATAAACAACCTGAAAAGTAACCTCTTTTTCAACATTACAAAATCAACCAGAAAAACTCAAATACTATGTGGGCATTTTTTCCGTAAGGTTTTATATTTTTTTTCATTCAAATTATGTTATCTTTTAAATATTTATCTTAGACTTCAATATGTTCATAAGTGTTTGCCTGAAGGAAAACATTTAACGAATAGTTTATATTTATCAATTTCCTGAAGAAAACGTATGGTCAAAATGATAGAAAGAAATTCATGTGAAAAAATGTTCTAACCAGTGTACACAATGTGCAGCAGGAGACGTGGTCTTACGAAATACTTCAGTAAGTATTCACATTTATTCTTTTAAGGAATGTTGATAAAGTACTTTTATTGGAGATCAAAATTATGTTTTGTCTATTCATATTTTTTGCAATGCTTGTTGATTAGTTTTGCTACTATGAACAAATATAATACAGCCTATTTCATTTTGTTCTAGCATTATCTTTACCTTGACCAGCAGCACAACGAGATAAAATATATTGACTAATCTGGTTTCAAAACCCTAATTGAATGAAAAAAAAAACAAACAAACTCAGTGCTATTTTCTTAATAGCACTAAAACATTGCGAAAAGTTACCTCATAAATGTAGATCCCCAACAAAGCTGTAAATATGTACATTTGACCGTCAGTTTTCAAAGGTTCTAACTATGTTATCAACTAAAATGGTTTTCATAGGCCTAAATCAATCTTTATTTAAAAACATGGAGTATTCCAGGTTCAATTCATTTTGTACAATGTTTAACCTTAGATAAACGTACAAAGTGATTGCTGCAGAATTACCCAAAATTGATATAACTATGGGTTTCTAAGAACATACAATTCCAATTTAGATAATCATTTGATGTTTCTATCGTAAACTATTTGTTGAGTCTTCAATGTTGCATCAACACAGATCGATGATGATAGAAGGTTTTATACAAAACGTTAATATTCATGTCCGTTGTATATCAAATGTACTTAAACATGATGACATCTGTCAATTAATATTTAAGAAATAAACAGCAATTTAAAAAGTTCACTGGGATATGAAGTTGATTGGTCACGTGATCAAATCCTGTGAAGTAGATTTGATCACGTACCAACCAACTTCATATCCCGGTGAACTTTTTAACATTGTTGTTTATTACTTATATTTACGTTTGAGAGAGACAAATCGTTCAGAAGTTCAGAACCGTTCAGAACCGTTAAAATTACCGAGATTTTATGTTTACAATAATCCAAGCGACAAGCGATAAGCGCGTGTGGTTATCATTGTGACGTCACGGAAACGTTCACACAGAATTGGACGTTTTCGCTATTCTTTAGGTTCATATAGGGAAGCATATTTGCAAATGTAAATATTTATAATTAAATCTGTTTAATTCATTGGTTAACAGTAACTGTATATAACATTTTTGGTCAATATCGTTTCTATTTAATATCGTGTATAATAATCGTGTATTCAATGTCGCACTAACATAGAACTTTGAGGACGTTTTAATTTACATTTAATATCCATGTCCACTTGTACGCACAGTGAAATTCATTGTACGTTAGCCATAACATTATTTTGAACCCAATAAAACAAAACGTCATTTTTGCACTTAAAATAGAACAATGAAGCTTTTACTACCTTAACTACATTAGTTTCCCTTCTGTATAATTCAAGCTACGATCTTGGACACTTTCAAAATTATTAAATTCACAGGAACGTGTACAAACATCTTGCAACAACACACGAAACACACGGTGTTTGGTCTGTAAAAGTTTAAAAGATTGTATTTATATTTTTAACTTCCCTCTATTTCGTTAAAGAGCAATCATTGCCGTGGTGTTACATAGAATATGAAATTCAGTAAATGTGTTATGAAATGGACAATAGGAAAACAGCAAAATGCTATGGTAATTCTTAGCTACATGTTAATGCAAGGTAAGTCATTATGTGACATTTTTATTTAAAAATTGTTACAGCATTATATTTATGTGTAGTAGCCGACTTTTTTTGGACAAGGTTAAACTTTCAAAAATTGAATAAAATCCAAAGGTTATGTTTTTATGAATATTTCTGCATCATTAATTTTTTTTATTTTCCTTAATTTTCATAACAAAAGGATTTTAATTAAAATTCAACCTTTAATTTCAGAAATCTCAAAATGGGCATAATTTTGATCCCCAAAAACATTTTAAATTTCGAGCATTTTTAGGGTTAGGGTTAGGGTCTTTAAAAGTGTAAAAAAAAAATGTAATGTCCAGGACCTGAGCATCCACTTTATAGATTGTAGTATATAGAACGAATCCACATTTTACGGTTTTAACGAAGTGTACAGTTATACAAAGGATCTTACTTCCCATTAATATATTAAAAATGGAAAAACAAATTTTGATCGAAAACATGAAGATTAAAAATTATAGCAAACACAGCCCAGCAACGCCAATCTAATTAAAATTAGATCTTAGATCCGCTCACGTACGATCGCTACACATAGCGTATCGTAGAGGAGCGGATAAACAAGTCTAATTTTAATTAGATTGCAGCAACGGTGTCTTAAAATGCACGAATTAGATTCGGATTCGATGGTGGAATTGGGTGGGTTTAAAAACATAACATGGATCGATTTTGTTTAATTTAAAACCAATAGTGAAAACATGAGATATATATCTGCAAACCACATTCATTTTTTAAAAATACTATTCGTAGAGGCGCAAGGACACCCATGAAAAGTGTTTGGATGTGTTGGTTTTAAAAAGGGCATACCTGTGTATAAAAATACATACGATTTCTTTTCAAGAACTACAATGCTACACTTTGTGATATTACAATGCAAACATAATTCGATAGTGTAGAGACATATAACAAAAATATCTAAAAATCTTCTCAACTGCTACAACTACCAAAATTGTGATTCCCTGGCCAATACCTGGCCACAAGAGGTGTTCAAATTTTTAACAATAGAAAAACATGTATACAGAGAAAATCTTAAAGGTAAGGTTTGCGGCTAGCATCTCTTGTTTATTTTTAGGGATTGTACCAAAGTTACATACCATTTTGTTCACTGTACTAAATTCTTTTTTCTTATAAAATTCAAATGATTTTGCCAGGCTCGTTTTTTAACTAGAAAGGGTCAAATTTCATGATTTTAAACTGTCATTTTGATAAAATGTAAATAATTTCGTAAAAATAAGAACATTTTATACGGGACTAGTCTGGGGATTATTTGTGCTTAAAATGTTAGAAAATAATGTCACTATTTATATCATGATTCTTTTATAATAATTTCTTATGAATCTTTTAAAAATGGAATAAAATACAACGAAATTCAAAATTTTGGACTACTATAATGTAAAGGAAAACATTTTATTTAAAACCTTTCCGAGTCCACCGATTTCAGGAAAAACTTATCTAAGTACATACATGTGTAATGTGGTGTTTTTAAAACAATATTCAAAACCATATGTTGCCGACTTCGATTTTGTGGAAATTGATTAAATACTTGTTTCTGTTACTTTTTCACTGTAAACTACAAAACCCCGCGAAATAAAAAAAAAAACTGAAGTCAATGATTACTCAGACCTGAAAAGACTGAAATAATGGGTAATTGGTGTTACGTCACAATGAAAATATGTCAGCTATCGCCCTGTAACCGCAAACCTCACCTTAAAACATCTTCTGAAAAATACAGTGCTACATTTTGTGATACATATGTATATGTAACACTATACAAGCATAATTAGATTGGGCTTATAGTCTAAGTTTCAATGATATTTCTATGTATTGTCTTTTAGTTTGAATAGTTTTACAATTTTAAGAATTTATCTTTTACAATATTGTCAAAGAATTTCGTACTCAAAAATTATGAAACAGATACCGAACTGTTGACCAGGTGAGCGATTTGGCCAATGGGCCTGTTGTTTTAATACTATTAATCTTGCTCGATTAACCTGTGAGTGTAAATGGTGAAGTCTAGTATCAGTCAAAACAATACACTTGAGAAAGAAATTAATTCAATAGTCACTGAATTTATACGAGTAAAAACGGGGTTAAAACAGTTCACAATCTATAAACCGCAAAGTTGGATATATATCAAATTCATTCCTTACAGTTTATTTTTCAGTTCTTTTGTATATATAAGAATACTATAAAGACCGTTTGATCTCCATCATATTCAAAAGTGAATTGTCACGTTACGGAGATCGGTGCATTTGTTTTATTGTTAGTCCCCATGTGACGTTAACAATAATCATTTTACAATATATAAATTATTTTTTAAACCAATCATTGAGCTCAATCAGAATTAAATTATTTCTGAATAGCAGAATATTTATACATTCTCTTATTGTTACATACTATACTTCTATATCATATTATCATGAAATCAATTACTTTTCTTTCTACGTACTTTTTTCATGACAGGTTCATTTGTTATAATTCAAAAATAACCTTACAAAATCTCATTACAGTGCTAATGTTTGCATATTTTGCGTTGCTTTTGTCAATTGGCTATGCAAATATCTTTCTAAAGTATTTTGACATTTCCATCTTCGAAAAAGTGTTTTAGATATGACACAATGATATTATTGAAAATTTGGCCGTTTTCTAGCATTGTTAACATTACCTGCAGCAAACGAAAACGGCCCCTTGCACATTTTTGACAAGCATTGACGTTTTATTTCTGGTCGTCTACAGAGCATCATTACAGTTTTATTTGTGTATCATATAAGAAGGATATCTAGGAATTTTATTTTTTTTTATAAAATCACCCCTGATTTTTCTTTCAGGACTAGTAAGGTCTGAGTACACTGTGAACGTAGCATCTCAATCCACATGGGTAAATCCTGGAGATAATTATGTGGCGTACTGCAATATCCCCGGTCTAGGAGCTCTCGACATTTTAAGTAACCTGGAGGTCATGTGGTTCCACAACTCTCAACAACTGACATATCTGTGTCAGTTTCTGTCATCTGTACCTTACCAGAGGTATATATGCACAGTTCAATCACCACAGATGAACAACATCAGCTTCGAACTCACAGTAACCAGTAAGTGTTGATTTAACATTCTTGTAACTGGGTCAAATCCATGATTTGAAAAGAGGTAGCAGTCAAGTTTTAAAAGATAAAAGTATACGGATGTCATTTAACCGCAGTTTCAATTACCTATATCATATTACTTTCCTAGTTTAGATAAAAAAAATTACAATATCTGAATTCAGGCATGTATATTGTGTTAAAGACATACTACGTTTTTTTATGACATTTTTCATAAGTATCTCCAAAACACATAAACAGTCTGCTGCATAACCAGCGTAAACCGGTAATAGAATACCCAGGTTGTGCTGTTTCAATATTTTTGGGATGGGTTGGGGAGGAAGTGGGGTTGTATTAAAGTTACAATCAAAATTTTTATTTGTAGAAGTTCAGAAAGCAGATACAGGCAATCTAACGTGCGGGGTGTATGAGAAGATCAGAGAAAATGACACGGTAGTCAGGGATGATCTTGTGGCCATGAAGTCCGTGCCTATACAACTCAGAGGTAGATAACTGTGAAAATGCATTATTTTTAACCAAAATTTTCTATGAAAAACAGACATTCTGGTCAAATTGCATACCAACAATTCTTGTTTGCGGTCGACAGGTTTCATAGTCGTTTTTGCAATGTATTTATTCTAACACAACATGTGCATGTGTCTGATAAATAATACTTTTACCATTGAATCTTTATTTTAGCCCTACTATATACATGAGACACATGCGTGACTTTCCGCTTGAAATTACGATAGCCTGTAAAAAATCCATGAAGAAATAATACTCCAAAATTAAGATCGCAACTAATTTTAAGGGGATTCATTATTTGTTTATTCTGTACGTGGGAAGTGCCAATGCACAGGCTAGGCCTTGATTATTCCATACAGCAAGAGATTTACATGACTTCAATCATTTTCTAAAAACCCGATTTTAGTTCATGATGCTGGTTTAAATTCTTGCAGATAAACTGAATGTAATAAACAAAGAAAAATTGTAATTGATTAAAGTGAAATGAATTTGACTGGCATTTATTTCTGAAAGTTATAAAGCAATAGAATGTTTATAGAATGTTTATAGATATAAAGGTGATAATGATAGCTCACCTTTGATCATCTTTTGTCTGGTATCCGTATGTCTGTCTGTTTGTCTGTCCGTCTATCTGTAAATTTGTCACACTTTTTACCTCTCCAGAAATACTAGGCCAATTTTAACCGCACTTAGCACAAAGCATCAATAGGTAAAAAGAATTCAATTTTGTTAAATAAAGAGTCATGCCCTCTATTAAGGGGAGAACATTTAGAACTTTTGAGAAGTAGGCACATTTTTTTTAAAAAATACTTCCCAAAAGCCATTTTGTTTCAAAAGCTGAAACTTGTGTGATTTCTCAGGTAGTGTAGATTTAAGCAATCTGTTTAAATAAGATCATTGATTCGCTCCAACGAATTTGATGTCGTTACAAAAAGTGTAGTGACATCGAAGTTGTCGAAGCAAATCAAAGATCTGATTTTAATCCCATAGATGTTCAAGTTTCCTAAAATCATGAACCCTTAAGGCAGAATGAGGCTACAGTGGGGGAGGGGTTAAATTTTATATTCACATTATGTTTCACACTCGGAGAAAAATCTTTAAAATCTTTACAAAAACTATTTGGCACAGAATGCTGCAACTTTAAGAAGGCATCCTCATGTAGTGTAGATTAAAGTTTGTTCAAATCATGTTCCACAGGGGTTGAGTTGGGCCACGATGGGGGAGGGGGTGGTTTTTCACATAAAATATAAATAGAGAAAAAATATTTTAAAAATCTTTTCAAAACCATTGGTTAGCAGAGACTTATTGGAAGAAACCTCTGATAACTTGTTAAATTTTGTTCAAATCATCATTCTTTAGGTTAGGGTGGGGCATCATATTATAGGGCTGAATTTGTATTAAAGAATGAATGCAGAATTGTTTTTCAAAATATGTTTCTCTCCAAAGATGAAACAACTAAAAAGGCCCGATATTCATTATGAGAGTATGATTTAAGAAAAAAATTAGGAACTTTTTAAACAAGATCTTCTCTATCAATGGTCAATATATTTTGTTTTTGATACGATAAAGCAGGCTTGGTAAGAAATATGGTTACTGTTACTCAGGTGCGTGATATGGCCAAATGGGCCTCTTGTTTAATGAGGACTTGTAGTGATTGATTGCAATAACTTGTGTTTAGTACTTCGGCCTCTCAAACTGGCTATGTTAACTATACTGATTGTAATAACTTGCATAGAATGATGCATATCTGAAACATTTTTAAACTTAAGCAATTTTAATACGGTAACCTTTTTTTCCAATTTCATCATAGAACCTATCACGAACATAAAATTAAAGTTCGTCTTTACAAACCCTATCAAGAGTACTTCCATAGGTAATGTTCTACTATTAATTTCACAAAGCCCATCAAGGGTACTTCCATTGGTAATATTGTACTCTCAACTTTATAGAGCTCATCAAGACTAGTTCTATAAATGATATATTGTATTTCCTTTACCGTTACAGAGTGTATTAAGTGTACTTCAATAAGTAATGTTGTACTCTCACTTTTACAGAGCCTATCAAGAGTATGATGTTCAAGTTTGACCCAAGCATTGAGTTTTCTCTGACGGAGGAAAACACTGAGGCGCTTCACCCAATGCAGGTCTTACCTGGCAGATACGCCCCAACTTGTCAGGTGTTCGGCAGCAAACCCACCGCCAACGTCCGCATCATGATGGACAGCGATCTTATGAATGGAAGGAAATTGGACATGGATGACAACATGGGCACACAGTTTGTTGCCGAGGAAACATATTTCAGAAGTCAGTAGCTTCATGTATCTATATTAATGTGAAAGGCTTATATGTGGAGGATTGAATACTAATCATTCAAATTTAACCTGTTCTTTTGTTCTTAATGTTTTATAACATTCCTCAAATCAGACTGGGCGAGTTGCTCAACCCTCTCTGTTGCAAAGTTTGAACTCCTCTTACCCTCTGACTAATATGGAAACCAGAGTTGGATGAATTCAGTAGTTAGTTACACCTAGGTTGGTTGGTTTGGAGGATAGGGGTGAGATGAGGCAGGGTATGGACAAATGTTCACTAGCCTGTCCAACTGGTGGGATCAATGTCTTGTGGTAACATTTCTGACGTCAAACCATGCTACTTAAAAAAAAACAAACGTCCTGGTACCAGCAAGTTGCACTTTTTTCTGTTATAATCAAAGATACAGTTGCTTAGAAAGAGTCTTGTATACTTTAGACTCCAAATTAAAATTTGTCAGTTATAAACTAAATTATAACACAATGACAATTACTTATTAATTAATTACATTCGTTAAATAAAACATCTACAGAATAAATGACAGAAAAATTAGTTTATTTGATATTTCTATGTGTTTTGCACTGATATTTAAAAACAATTGAACTACGGAATTATTATAACAAACACAACTTTTAATTATCCTCGTCTACTGTTACGGTAACAATAACGAAATATTACTAAAGAAATGCTCTGAATAATCCTTATTTTTCATAACATTGGAATCTATGTTTGCTTGAATAATTGAAATAAGTGCAATGAATTGTGACTTCAGATAGAGATTTGAATGCTTACTTTTACAGAAAACAGCAAAGTTAATGTGATGTGTAATGCAGAAGTTGATGGTCTACCCAACTCATTAATGCAACGAACCTATCAAATTTTTGTCAGACAAGGTAAGGAATTCCTTATTTTTAAATTAATGAACTGTTAGTGTAATTCATCATTCTTTGTATTTAAAAGTGATCAGTGTTATGAACTGCAAATTGGTCTGCCATCATATCTGAACGTCAAGAAATTACATTAACATTATGGTTGATATGCCAAGAAAACACTTGCAGTTTTTAATGAGAGGATCACTATAGATTTTTTAAATTCAGCTTATATTTTTAACTTTTGAAAGTTTTGATGGGAGCAATTGCATTAATAAAATTATGAATGCATCTCGTGATGTAAACAACATATAGCAAGAGGTGCAAAAGGAGTGTAAAAAATTGTTGTTAATTCTTCAGTATGAAAAAAAAAGACAAGACAAAGCTACAGTGTTTATAAAAAAGATTATATCCTATTCTATCAGGCATTAAGTTTAATGTATGGAGTAGGAATGGCAATACATGTACACATGGTTATTTGTGTTGTTTGATAACTGAAACTCATTGCTTTTAACAGAAAATTGATGAAAACTTTAACTTTAACTGCAAAAAAGCTTTTAAAATTATACTGTGCTGAATATGCAAGAAAAAAGTGTTGATTGATTCTGTTATCTTCAAAGGGGATCTTAAATTCAAGTGTACCAATACCTCTGCTATTGTCAACAACAAGCGCCACAAGATTATATGTGAAGTTTACAATGTTGAGGGTATTTCTTGTAACAAGATCATGTGGAAGAGAGGGGACACTGATGACGATTATACTCCAGGCAGCTATAACAATATCATTGTAGCTTGTAGTGTAAGGAAAGTGAATGATAGATAACTCTGGTAGCTATAACAATATAAATGTAGCTTGTATGGTAAGTTAAGTAAACAAAATTTATATCTCCGGTAGCTATAACAATATCACCGTACCTGAAGGCGTGACTCCCAAGTCAAGTAAACAGAATAGATAACTACTGAAACTATACCTATATTAATGCTGCTTTTAGGTACGTAAACAGGAAAAATAACTCTAGCAAACACAAAATGGAAATTCAATAATGAATTCATTTATTTAATTTAATTGTTTTTTTTTTCAAACACTGATGATATAGAATACTGTGAACATGAATGATTTGGCGTGTTATTTAAATACAAATCTTTGATTTACATCATATTGGTCTCTATGATATCAATATCTTTTTAAAAGAAAATATATGTAAACAAGCATGCTCATTGGTGAGTACTAAATGTGAGTTATGGTAATTATACTTCCAAGTTAACAGTGTCACTTTTATTAATGTTTCGTCATAGATTACATGGTTTACCTTAAATAAAATTTAATTATTTTGAGTAGGAAATTAATAATTCCAAGATAGAAACAACACTGGAGATTCTGCAGGTGACGGTGGAGTATTTTAAAACATCGTTTAGTGTTATATACAACGACCCTCTGTTCAATACAAAAGAGTACCAGCTAAGCATTCCAGAAGGTGAGACAAGGCCAAAGTTATTCCCCTTTTCAATATGGCAATTAAACTGTTGCAGTTTTTTGACATAATGCGGCAGTGCCTGATAAATACATTTTTTTTTTTTACCTTTGTTACTCTTTTTAGAAATGAATGAGATATGGCTAAATACTTTATTTTTTCTTCCATCGAACGGTGGAGAACATTTTTTATTTAAGCTTAAGCAGATAAAAATTGTTAACAGGTAGATGGAAGAAGAGAGATAATCGTGAAAAAAAATAATTAAGATGCTGCATTCCTAAGCTGTGGAAAAGAAGAGTAAAGGAAAGACAACTGATTTATTTATTTATAACTTTCGTTGTATGAAAAATGTCAAAAAAGGAATGTCTAGCATTTTGGAAAAGTTAAAAAGGGAATGAAGTTTTTATGGTACATTGTGCTGTTGCAAAGATTTTTCTCCTCTCATTTTAACAATCTAAAACTTAGATGAGTGTCTTATTGAAATCAATGATACCACTCTTTATGCAAAGTCAATCCACTCTACCACGAAACGTGAAAATAAGAGAGTTAGAATTAAACTAGTAATAATGCGTGCTAATTTGTACTTTCAATATTTCATTTGTTATTTTTTAATTCTATATTCCTAATTTTTGTTTTCCTGTTTATTTTTCAGAATACATCAACTCAGTAGTGGCCCTCCAAACATCACTCGTATTATTATGTTCCATTTCTCTCGCTTTTATCCTGTTTTGACAATAGATAAAAAAGAGAAAAAATATTTAATGGGCATAAATAAGCAAAACATCACAATCTTTTGCGTGTCTACGAAACACTTTTACCCACACTTTTTATCGTCTGTACCACATGTGTCCATACGCACGTTTAGTAACAAGAAACAAAAGAACAAACATTCCAGTGAGATGGAAAACTATGCAATGTACCTCAACTTCTAGGAAGATAGTGGACAGTGGGTTGTCAGATCAATTGATCCCTTTGACAAAATCTTATACTCACGTCCAAAACTCTTCACTAGCAGACATTTGGCATTTCCGGCGGCAAATAGAGTGGCAGACATATTTCCGAACACTGTCTGGTGAACAGGATACTGTTAACGAGAGAGGAACTATTGGCGTTGGTAGGTAGCGACGGTTTGGGGAGTCCCAAGTGTCCACCACACAGTTCACAATGTTCCATTTCTTATCACAAGTACATGTACTCCACGGCAGTACTGCCCGGAAAGACATGTACAGAAAGTACATGCCCTTGAATTCTTGTAACTTTTACCTTGCCATATTTTTTAAAGAATATTTGCCTCAAGTGTTGGAAAACATTTCTTTTTGCTTATATGTACGACATGTTTTAAGGCCCATTTTTATTTTTTTCTCTCACCTGAGGAGGAATTGTGTTGCATAGCAAATAGCAATATCTATAGAGTTGTATGTATACACGTCTATGTATACCAACTTGTATTAACGATTAAAGTTGGATTTGGGGATTGTTTGATTATTATCTTAATTAAGGATAACACTTTACAAACGACATGAATTACAGGGGATCTTTAATCTCCTGGTGAAGCTTTATTCCAAGCTTGATTTTAAGAAAGAACTTAAAAAAAAGAAAATCAGGTGAAATTTAAGCCCCTTTGATAATTATTGTATGATATATTTCTCCTTTTAGGTATGATTGTATGGAGTAACGCAGTGTGACTTGACATTCATTTGTGCTAGTGTTTTATTACGGTTTTAATATGCAATTAATAAATTTTAACACAATTGGAAAGTATGAGTGCCATTTCTTAGAGAAACTTAAGTGACCGATTGCAATTGGTTTTGTCCGTCGTGACCGTTTTTACCTTGTTCTTGAAATCTTTTCAAATTTGATATGGTGTATTTTGGGTGTAAGGGGAACATAAATGCAAATGCCACGACTCTTGCCCACAGTGGCACGAGAGCAGGGTTAAATAACGGTCAAAATTTGACTTTTTTTTTGCAAACTCTGCTTTACTTCCGCACATCTGAAAGATCGGGGCCAAAATGGTCATATTGTGTTAATATATGTACACTGTAATGTTAAAAAATCTTCGTCTTTACTTCTACTTAAAAAGGACTGCACATTTTTGGATACAAAAAGCCCTATACCATATTGTTAATTTCATGAATCTCTAGTTCGGGTTTCTAATGCAAATGGTCTGCTTCTCAAAAGGGGAAGGGGTATTATGTTTAAAAAAAACTTATTCATATGTTCTGCTGGTAAAATTTAATGAAAGAGCTGAATACATAATTAGAAAATAGATAAAACTTAAATCAAATTTAAAATATCATTAAAGCCATTGCCCCCTAAGGACAGGAGTTCAACCTTTTTAAGTGGTGTTTTATAAAAATCATCTTCGCTAGCCAAGGGTTTTCGGTCCACTCCGCTCCCTATTATCCCTTGGCAGATCTCATGACGAAAACTCGATGAAAAGCTCCGTTTTATTATTGGCTGCATCTGTGAGTAGCTGACCCAATCGCAGCGTTGAAAACAGGCGTTTGTAAATTAACTTTAAAAGAAATACACGTGTGATCTTTGTTAAAACATTCGGTGTTTTTAACAAGTTGAGACACAAGTGCTCCAGTACAGTGCCTTCCCAACGATGGTCTAATCAGATCGCTTAAAAAACCATAGATTTTACGAATTGAACAGAGTTTTACAAACTTGTCAAGGCTTGCGTGATAGTATTGGAAGTAAACATGGCGCATGTAGAAGTTGCCTATCCCTTAATATGTATGCCCTGCTTAAGGTTATTGCTTTTAAAGGTTCAATGAGCTCTATTTTATTAAATTTGTTTTGTTCGCAATATTCACGACGACGATACCTGGATTTATGGCATAAAAACTTTCATATATCAGCGTCTTTTTCACTCCCGGTACATGCCCTTACAAACACTATAAATAAAACATTCCTTGCTTTATCTAGATTAAATCTTCATTCCTTTTTAATAGCATCGTTAACTATGTTCCGATACTCGCTAGTCAACATGTTTTCAAGTTGTATGTATGCCGTAGCGTGAATAAACCCCGTTATGTTTCATTCGATTAAAATAGATATGCAAGGGGCGCATCTTTTCCGTTTTCGTTTTCGTAATGAGATCTCACAAGGGTTTTTGGTGTAGCGGAGTGGACCAAAATCCTTGGCTAGCGAAGATGTATAAAAATATGCTGACAAGGGTTGAATTCTGTTCTTAAGATATGCCGACATTAGACTGAATTCAAATTAAGCAAGAAAATAAGTCAGTCTACCAAACGTTTTTCTGCATTAAAATGTCCGGCACTTGGGGATGAGGGGTTGTTTAGGTAACACATATATGCTAGCCATATTCAGTTAAGAAAAGAAAACATATACATGAAAAAGCTATCTTGACATGAACAAATTTCGGGAAAATTATTTCCTATGATTATTGTCTTGCATTTTTATATACCCCCGCAAACGTTGCTAGGGAAGTATATTAGAATCACTCGGCCCATTTTTCTGCTCGTCTGTTTGACCTATTTATAATTAATCATTATTTTTAATAATATAACCACAAACTTGTGACACGTGGGATATAAAAATCATTGACTAAATTTAAGGTAGTCTATCCATAACTATCATATTTCATATCTAATAGATTGCAAGTTTGATCACTAAAATCTTAGTATGATTTTAAGAGGTTTATTAAATAATAAAGATTCACCTTTGAAAATTTTTAAAAATTCTGAATTCTGAAGTCTATGGGGAAAATGCATTTCTAATTATATCTTTTTAGTACCAGTTATTTTCTCTCAAATCTCTTGGTAAAAAGTTGCAAAAGTTTTCTTTTTCTTTGAAAATGCCAAAAAATTCATAATTTACCGTACATATTTTGAGAAAATGTTTTTTTTCTAATTTTTGTTAAGGGCAGACAACTCTTTAAAAAAAATTAGTTGACTACATACATACTCCCAAGTTTGGATTATGTCAGCCTCATAATAATTTTAAAATAGATATTTAATATAGTTTATATCGATCAAAATTGTTAAATTCACCTCAGTTATGGATGAAATACCTTAAAATTATTCAATCAAGTGTCACTTTATTCATCAATATTTTCATTGTTGTCTCATTTGCTGACTTTGTATGGAAAATAGATGACGTCTTCAATTCCGAAAGAACCCTGCATGTTACAATTTATTGGTGCTGGGGCAGATTGATTACAGATGCTGTTAAAGCTGGTTTAAACTATATCGAAAAATGTATCCATGTTTACATAAATTTTCAAAATGACGATTCCTTTGTTGATATTCATACGGATGATCTTGTTTCAGTGTTTTAAGAATACAAAGATTTAAAAACTTGTTAGTACTTCTATCGTTAGGTTACTGTTTCAGCAATATGAACTACTTTACAATGTTGATAACGAGCGTTAGAGTGATTGAAACACAAATCTCGTGGTTCATGTAATGTCAAAGCATGGAATGGTTCTGTGTGCAAAATACCCAGAAATACATGTATAATCCTCGATGTACAAGTCTTCCAAAGTGTAAAGTTGTTCCTAAGATATCTTGCTTTTCCTAGGAAAACTAGGATTTTTTCATCAAAGAACGACTCTTACTTCTTTATTGCTTTAAGTAATATGATCAACTATTCAAGGGTTTTAGTTCCTTTAATTAGCAATGGTCTGATTCTAACTTCACTCTGTTTTTTAAATTCCGTAAATCGATTCTAATCATAATCATATTAATTTCAAACACTGATATCAATCGATTCCTGAAAAAGAAAAAGGTATGAAACACTTCCTGATAATTACCTTTTCATATTCATATTGCGTTTAGTTGAGGAAGATATGCAACGCGAAGTTAAGTTTCATAGATATTTAAGATATCATTTTGCCCATTTTATGTCAGTAAAATGTCAGTTATATTTTGAGATAACTGGCTGATACGCAATAAAAAATATTTGAAAAATACAAAAATTCTAAATTACATATATGTACCTTAAAAATTCAAACTAGGACCCCACATACTTTTATCCCTAACAGAATGCTGACATCCGTTTTTGTACTTTTTTTATTTCTTTTTTTTTTCGTTAAATTTTCAGTTTTTTAAGTATCCTGTACATTTTGGAGGTCTTCAACTTATCACATGTAAAACAATCTTATTAAAGATTTTACACACTTAGCTATGAGAGCCATTTAAACTACTGCATTAGACTATTCACATTTAAAAAAAAGTTAAATATCATAGACAAGAAGTAGACAAGAAGTCAGTTTTGCTATAAGAAATGACACCTGTATTTGTATTTAAAAGAAATTTAAATTGAAAATTTGTATTATCAAATGTTGATTCAGTTTAAGGTTTTTTAATGCAAATTTTTTTAATGAAGTAAAGAACGTTATACGTCTTCCGGATAAGCCATTATCTAAGAGTTGTTTAAAGTAAAGTAAAGTAAGTTATACGTCTTCCGGATAAGCTCTTCTCTCATAGTAGTATAAGTTTCCCACAATGTACAAAGTCTGCAAAATATAAAGTTCACGCGGTATGATCGAATTGTATCCGCTTAAATTCCATTTCCTCTTCTATCGCGATTCTTTGATATTTCTGAAACATGTCTGGAAAAACTGGAAGAAAGTTTGAATTATATATATATTTTTTAATTTAATGTTTTTAAATGGGGAAAATGTTATGAAATTGCCTTTATTGTCGAAAACAAAATCATTTTCCCTGTAAGGAAGATGCTCAGTTTCTGCTTGACGTTAAACAAATTAGCTTTGATCAATATTGATTGTGTGCTTGAAAATAAGGTAATTCTTAACAAACTAAATGCATCATCAAGATGATAGCGGACTTTTTCTTCAATTGGCAGTTCTTTTTGCATTAGAAAAATTTATCTCTTTATTTGCAATATTTTAGTTGCCAGAGCTGTTGTGCCGTAAACACTGTAAAAACAGTTTTAAATGTTATCTAGATATGATGATTTTATCAAAAAATTGAAATGATCGCTTAATTAACGTTTCGTCTACGTTTGGTCATTTGGTAAACGGAAATTTCTTACATAATCAAGGATTTTATTTGTTTTTGATCAAATATTTATGGAAGGCACTATAAAATAGAAAGTATCTTACGTGCATTGATAAAACTGATATATCAATATCAATGATATATCTTTATTGAAAAGTGTCAACACTTTCTTGCAAAAGGATTTAATTTTATGATTATCGATACATTTTGTAAAGAAAGAATTGATCTGAATTGAAAATCTTACACCTAAACCGAATGCTACATGTAAATGTTTATAGTTTGAAAATCACACAAAACTATGGTTTCATCAGATTATGATATTTGTCTTGAATATGCGAAACAGGAATTAATAAATAAACTTTGCTCTTAATGAAGGAGTCTTTTTCTAGTTTTCGATCCGTCAAAAGAAAATTTGATTAAATGTTTATTAATTCAAGATTAAAGGAAATTAAAGTATCTTATTTTTCTTTCTTTTTAACTATAATACAACTTAGCATAGAAATAGTAATCAAAGTTTAGAATCTTAGAAGGACTATATATTTGGCGGATCATTGGCGTAGGACAATATCACATATTTTTGCAATTCAGAATTGCTGTAGATTCATGAGTTTTTTTTTAGCATTTTTTAAACATTAACTAATTAACATTAATTAGGGATTTTTTCAACTGATGTGAATTAATGATAAAATGCTTGGATTTCAGAATATGTTATTAAAATATGATTTGCCTATCAAATTACATTTTAAGCTTTTTGAAGTGCTCATTCTGTAAATAGATATTTTTCAATTTTAGTAGTGAGATAAATAGAAATGGAGGCTTCGAAATTTATACAGCCTACATGTATTTTTATTTCTTGTACATATGTCGTTATCCAATTTGGAGAAGCTAAACCAACGAGTTGAAAAATCAAAGCGCAGACGGTCAGCAATAAACCAGCTAGTATAAATTTCGAAGCCTCCATTTCTATTTATCTCGCTACTAAAATTGAAGAACAAAAGCAAACAATTTGCATAGAATTTTGAATATTACCCCCCCAAAAAAATAAGAAGGAATAAAAATTTACGAAGGTTTCTCTTTCTTGGTTAATGATTTGAAAACTGAAACTTTAACAGAAGAAACTATTGGTGAATTTGTTTGGCTACGAATACTTAAAGTTACTGTAATGAAACACAACCAAGATACGTAATGCGGTCTTACCTGTTATTGCATCAACTTAATTTCACAAATTAATCTCAGTGTATTGTCAACAGTATATTTGAAATATTTTAACTTTATGAAAACTATTACGTATTATTTTATGTGTTGATGTGGTAATAGTTCACAAGAACATGCGCACTAGTCCAGTACCAGAAAACTAACACACCTATTCTTGATGACATGTGCAATTCAAAGAGAACATTTTTCAAATTGACCTTAGGATCATATTTATTAGCCCTTTTTGTTTAGATATTACAAATAAAATCAAAGCAATGAAAAATGATATATTATATTGGTATATAAAAGATAACATGATATTTAATGTAATACAAGATGCAGGCGTTTCATTTTGTAAGGCATTGATACAGTGAACCTCTAAACAAAGTCGATATATATTTGTTGTTTCTGCATCTCATAATACGCATACTTTTATTAAGAAAAAATAAAGTTGTATATTAAATTACATTCTTCACGTTATAAGACATACTTCTTATATTAAAAAATTCACGAAATTTTTACACAGTCATACATATCATACAACCATATTATTGTATCAGTTTAATCAAATTCGACCTTCTTGTTTTCGCATCAAAGTCAGGTCAAGGTCACTACCTTTTTTCTCAACTTAAAGGATGATAAAAATATATGTAGTTATCTGCAGTTATGTAGACATCTGCTGAAGATATGAAGTTTCTATTTTTCAGTGAAATGATAGGATATCAGAATGTCTATCGGCTTATACTACTAAATTGACATAAATATGCAAATTAAAATTGATATTGCCTAGCCCGCATTTTTTCTCTAATTTTTTCAAATTTTGAATATACTTTGATCATTTTTCTAAGCTTCCAATATTTAAATATTTCTGATTTTTTCATATTATGACGACTTTACATAAAAATATAAATTGACAGAAAAGCTATTAAATTGACATTTTAATAAGAGAGAAAATCTTATTTTAATGATTTTTTCACATAAATCTATGTACAGAATGAGCACTTAAAAAGGCTTAAAAATGTAATTTGACAAGCAAATCATATTTTAATAACATATTTATTTTAAAACCCAAGTATCTTATCATTAGTTCACATTAGATGAAAAAATCCCTAATTAATGTTATTGTTTAAAAAATGCTAAATAAACTCATGAATCTACAGCAATTCTGAATTGCAAAAAAATGTGATATTGTCCTACGCCAATGATCCGCCAAATATATAGTCCTTCTAAGATTCTAAACTTTGATTACTATTTCTATGCTAAGTTGTATTATAGTTAAAAAGAAAGAAAAATAAAATACTTTAATTACCTTTAATCTTGAATTACTAAACATTTAATCAAATTTTCTTTTGACGGATCGAAAACTAGAAAAGACTCCTTCATTAAGAGCAAAGTTTATTTATTAATTCCTATTTCGCATAATCATATTCAAAACAATTATCACAAATTCATGAAACCATAGTTTTGTGTGATTTTCAAACTATAAACATTTACATGTAACATTCGGTTTAGGTGTAAGATTTTCAATTCAGATCAATTCTTTCTTTACAAAATGTATCGACAATCATAAAATTAATTCCTTTTGCAAGAAAGTGTTGATACTTTCCAATAAAGATATATCATTGATGAAGGTATACCACTTGATCTCCATCAAAATCGGCTGGTACAAAAATATGCTTGAATTTCATTTCCTTCCTCCAATATTCTATGACATCACAAATATAAATTGCTTATGTATTTGGAGGAGGTTGCTACAGTTAATTAATGACTTCAAATTAAAAGGGAAAACCTGATTAACGCTATGCAAATACACACTCTGTAACCCAACAAAGCTTTATTAGTCGAAGTAATTAACATGAATAATTTTAAGCATGCAGGCAGTGTATGTCAATGTATAAAGCGTTGAGCGGAGAACGTGTACCGAACATTTGTTCTCTTGTATCACGTAAATTGAGAACCACAGCACCAAAATCGTAATGTTTTCCTTAAGTGACTGAGAGAATATTGGTTCATTCTGAATTAACTAAAAAACTTTACAAAATAGATTTAAACAGGAGAATGTCTGTTAAGACGAAAGGCAGATACATGTTCATGTACAAAAATTTCTGAACCTTTTTTTCCGTTTAAATTTGCAGATAATAATGTAAGAAAATGTTGGGTTTTTTTTACTTGGAGACCTATTTTCTTGTAATAGTGATTTTATCAATGCACGTATGATACTTTTTATTTTGTAGTGCCTTCAATAAATATTTGATCAAAAACTAATAAAATCCTTGGTTATGATAAGAAATTTCCGCTTACCAAATGCCCAAACGTAAACGAAACGTTAATTAAGCGATCATTTCAATTTTTTGATAAACTCATCATATCTATATAACATTTGAAACTGTTTTAACGGTTTTTACGGCACAACAGCTCTGGCAACTAAAATATTGCAAATAAGGAAATAATTTTTTCTAATGCAAAAAGAACTGCCAATTAAAGAAAAAGTCCGCTATCGTCTTGATGATGCATTTAGTTTGTTAAGAATTACCTTATTTTCAAGCACACAATCAATATTGATCAAAGCTAATTTGTTTAACGTCAAGCAGAAACTGAGCATCTTCCTTACAGGGAAAATGATTTTGTTTTGTCTTTTTCAACGATAAAGACAATTTCATAACATTTGCCCCCTTTAAAACATTAAATTAAAAAATATAAATATAATTCAAACTTTCTTCCAGTTTTTCCAGACATGTTTTTAAAATATCAAAGTGTCGCGATAGAAGAGGAAATGGAATTTAAGCGGAGACATTTCGATCATACCGCGTGAACTTTATATTTTGCACACATTGTACATCGTGGAAAACTTATACAACTCTGAGAGAAGAGCTTATCCGGAAGACGTATAACTTACTTTATTAAAATAAATTGCAAACCTTAAACTGAATCAACATTTGATAATACAAATTTCCAATTTAAATTTCTTTTCAAAACAAGTACAGGTGTCATTTCCTATAGCAAGACCGAATTCTTGTCTACTTTTTGTCTATGATATTAAACTCTATTTTAAAAATGTGAAAAATTTAATAAGAGCGGTTTAAATGGCTCTCATAGCTATGTGTGTAAAATCTTCAATAAGATTGTCTCACATTTGATAAGTTGAAGACCTCAAAACTGTACAGGATACTTAAAAAACTGAAAATTTAACGAAAAAACTATACACTGTCAATCAAAAAACAGTAAAAAAAAAAACGAATGTCAGCATTCTGTTAGGGATAAAAGTATGTGAGGTCCTAGTTTGAATTTTTAAGGTACATATATGCTATCTAGAATTTGTGTATTTTTCAAATATTTTTTATTGCGTATCAGCCAGTTATCCCAAAATGTAACTGACATTTTACTGACATAAAATGGGCAAAATGATATCTTAAATCTCTATGAAACTTAACTTCGCGTTGCATATCTTCCTCAACTATACACAATATGGATATGAAAAGGTAATTATCAGGAAGCGTTTCATACCTTTTACTTTTTCAGGAATCTATTGATATCAGTGTTTGAAATTAATATGATTATTATTAGAATCGATTTACGGAATTTAAAAAAAACAAAGTGAAATTAGAATCAGACCATTGCTAATTAAAGGAACTAAAACCCTTGAATAGTTGATCTTATTACTTAAAGCAATAAAGAAGTAAGAGTTGTTCTTTGATGAAAAATTCCTAGTTTTCCTAGGAAAAGCAAGATATCGTAAGAACAACTTTACACTTTGGAAGACTTGTACATCGAGGATTATACATGTATTTCTGGGTATTTTGCACACAGAACCATTCCATGCTTTGGCATTACATGAACCACGAGATTTGTGTTTCAATCACTCTAACGCTCGTTATCAACATTGTAAAGTAGTTCATATTGCTGAAACAGTAACCTAACGATAGAAGTACTAACAAGTTTTTAAATCTTTGTATTCTTAAAACACTGAAACAAGATCATCCGTATGAATATCAACAAAGGAATCGTCATTTTGAAAATTTATGTAAACATGGATACATTTTTCGATATAGTTTAAACCAGCTTTAACAGCATCTGTAATCAATCTGCCCCAGCACCAATGAATTGTAACATTAACCCTGATACAGAAGGCAAAAGCAAATGGATATTGTAATCATGCAGGGTTCTTTCGGAATTGAAGTCGTCATCTATTTTCCATACAAAGTCAGCAAATGAGACAACAATGAAAATGTGTTTGAATAAAGTGACACTGATTGAATAATCTTAAGACAGTCATCCATAACTGAGTTGAATTTAACAATTTTGATCGATCTAAACTACTTTAAATATGTATTTTAAAATTATTATGAGGCTGACATAATCCAAACTCGGTAATGTGTATGTAGTCAATTAAATGAACTTTTTGCACTTTAATTTTTTTTTAATGAGCTGTCTGCCCTTAACAAAAATTAGAAAAAAAATCATTTTCTCAAACTATGTAAGATAAATTATGACTATTTTTGGCATTTGCAAAAAAAGAGAAAAGAGATTTGTGAGAAATTTACTTGAACTAAAAAGATATATTTTAAAATGCATTTTCCCTAAAGACTTCAATGTTAATTTTAAGAAGTGATAAATTTGTTAATGTTCAGAATTTTTAAAAATTTTCAAAGTTGAATCTTTATTATTTAATAAACCTCTAAAAATCATATGAAGATTTTAGTCAAGCTTGCAATCTATTAGATATGAAATATGATAGTTATGGATGGGCTACCTTAAATTTAGTCATTGATTTTTATATCCCAAATGTCACAAGTTTGTGGTTATATTATTAAAGTTAATGATTAATTATAAAAGGTTAATATTTTCTATGGGGAGCCTCTAAATATCTGACGAATCAGGTACCACTGGGTACCTCTCTGATTAGTTTTTCAGGTATTGGTTAATTTTATTGTCCATTGTTGTTAAGAGAAGATTTAAAGTGCTGTATTGTAGACCTGGCAGACAGTGGCCACACGCTTTGTCAAAATGACAGGTAGTTAGAGTGTTGGTACATGTAATTATTTCTCTTACTGTGGGTAAGTTGGATTATTCTGAAATTTTTGTAAAATAGCTGTAGCTGTAGTTTAATATTGCTAAAGCCAAAAAATTATTAAAGCACAGATACAAATGTATCAATTTTCAGACAGTTCCATGTAGAAGAAATAACGTTTATAATGGGAACATAACTCCGTCTACAAACAGACTAGCAGATAAACGGGCCGAGTGATTGTAATATACTCCCTTATCAACGTTTGCAAGGGTATATAAAAAAGATGCAAGACAATAATGAAAGGAAATGATTTTCCCGAAATATGTTCATGTCAAGATAGCTTTTTCATGTATATGGTTTCATTTCTTAACTGAATATGGCTAGCATACATGTTTTACCTAACCAACCCCTCATTCCCAAGTGCCGGACATTTTAATGCAAAAAACATTTGGTAGACTGCCTTATTTTCTTGCTTAATTTGAATTCAGTCTAATGTCAGCATATATAAAGAACAGAATTCAACCCTTGTCAGCATATTTTTATACATCTTCGCTAGCCAAGGGTTTTCGGTCCACTCCGCTACCCCATAAACCCTTGGCAGATCTCATTACGAAAACGAAATAAGTTGCGTCCCTTGCATATTTAGATTTAAATCGAATGAAACACAACGGGGTATATTCACGCTACTGCATACATACAACTTGAAAACATGTTGACTAGCGAGTATCGGAACATAATTAACGATGCTATTAAAAAGGAATGAAGATATAATCTAGATAAACCAAGGAATGTTTTATTTATTGTGTTTGTAAGGGCATGTACTGGGAGTGAAAAAGTCGCTGATATATGAAAGTTTTTATGCCATAAATCCAGGTATCGTCGTCGTGAATATTGCGAACAAAACAAATTTAATAAAATAGAGCTCATTGAACCTTTAAAAGCAATAACCTAAAGCAGGGAGGTACATACTAACGGGATAGGCATCTTCTACGTTCGCCATGTTTACTTCCAATACTATCACGCAAGCCTTGACAAGTTTGTAAAACTCTGTTCAATTTGTAAAATCTATGGTTTTTAATGCGATCTGATTAGACCATCGTTGGGAAGGCACTGTACTTGATCACTTATGTCTCAACTTGTTAAAAGCACCGAATGTTTTAACAAAGATCACACGTGTGTTTCTTTTAAAGTTTATTTACAAACGCCTGTTTTAAACGCTGTGATTGGGTCAGCTACTCGCAGATGCAGCCAATAATAAAACGGAGGTTGTCACCAAGTTTTCGTAATGAGATCTGCCAAAGATTAATGGGGAGCGGAGTGGACCGAAAACCCTTGGCTAGCGAAGATGATTTTTAGAAAACACCACTTAAAAAGGTTGATCTCCTGTACTTAGGGGGCAACGGATTTCATGATATTTTAAATTTGATTTAAGTTTTATCTATTTTCTAATTATCTATTCAGCTCTTTCATTAAATTTTACCAGTAGAACATATAAGTTTTTTAAACATAATACCCCCTCCCCCTTTTGAGAAGCAGAACCCCTGCCTTAGATGTCATGATTTTTTTTTCAAAAGACAGTTTTATGGTCTTCCTAAATATTAAGATTATAAACATTAGCATTTTAAGACCATAATACCCCTTCCCCTTTTGAGAAGCAGACCATTTGCATTAGAAACCCCTACCTAAGATTCATGAAATTAACAATTTGGTATAGGGCCAAAAATGTGCAGTCCTTTTTTAGTAGAAGTAAAGACGAAGATTTTTTAACATTACATATGTTAACACAATATGACCATTTTGGCCCCGATCTTAGATATGTGCAGACTAGAGCAGACTTTAGAAAAACAGTCATTTTTGACCGTTATTTAACCCTGCTCTCGTGCCACTGTCGGCAAGAGTCGTGGTATTTGCATTTATGTTCCCCTTACACCCAAAATACACCATATCAAATTTGAAAAGATTTCAAGAACAAGTTAAAAACGGTCACGACGTACAAAACCAATTGCAATCGGTCAATTAAGTTTCTCTAAGAAATGGCACTCATACTTTCCAATTGTGTTAAACTTTATTAACTGCATATTAAAACCGTAATAAAACACTATCACAAATGAATGTCAAGTCACATTGCGTTATACTCCATACAATTATACCTGAAAGGAGAAATATATCATACAATAATTATCAAAAGGGACTTAAATTCCACCTGATTTTCTTTCTTTTAAGTTCTTTCTTAAAAGCAAGCTTGGAATAAAGCTTCACCAGGAGATTAAAGATCCCCTATAATTCATGTCGTTTGTAAGGTGTTATCCTTAATTAAGATAATAAGCAAACAATCCCCAAATCCAACTTTAATCGTTAATACAAGTTGGTACATATAGACATGTGTATACATACAACTATATAGATATTGCTATTTGCTATGCAACACAATTCCTTCTCAGTTAAGAGAAAAAAATACAAATGGGCCTTAAAACATTTCGTACAACTTAGCAATAAGAAATGTTTACCAATACTTGAGGCAAATATTCTTTAAAAAATATGGCAAGGTAAAAGTTACAAGAATTCAAGGGCATGTACTTTCTGTACATGTCTTTCCGGGCAGTACTGCCGTGGAGTACATGTACTTGTGATAAGAAATGGAACACTGTAAACTGTGTGGTGGACACTTGGGAGCGACTCCCCAAACCGTCGCTACCTACCAACGCCAATAGTTCCTCTCTCGTTAACAGTACCCTGTTCACCAGACAGTGTTCGGAAATATGTCTGCAGCTCTATTTGCCACAGCGGTTTTTTCGGGCAGAAAATGTGTGCTACTGAAGAGTTTTTGAAGGTGAGTATAAGATTTTGTCAAAGGGATCAATGGATCTGATAAACCACTGTCCAATATCTTCCTGCAAGTTGAGGTACATTGAAGAGTGTTCCATCTCACTGGAATGTTTGTTCTTTTGTTTCCGGTTGCTAAACTTGCTTGGAGTATGGACACATGTGGTACAGACAATAAAAAGTGTGGGTAAAAAGTGTTTTGTAGACACGTAAAAGATTGTGATGTTTTGCTTATTTATGCCCATCAACTATTTTTTTCTCTTTTTTATCTATTGTCAAAACAGGATAAAAGCGAGAGAAATGGAACATAATAATACAAGGGATGTTTGCAGGGCCACTACCGAGTTGATGCATGCTGAAAAATAAACAAGAAAACAATAATTAGGAATATCCAATTACAAAATAACAAATGAAATATTGATAGCAAAAATTGGCACGCATTATTACTGGTTTAATTCAAAATGTTCACGTTTCGTGGTAGAGTGGATTGACTTTGCATAAAGAGTGGTATCATTGATTTCAATAAGACACTGATCTTAGTTTCAGATTAAGTTGAAATGAGAGGAAAAAAATCTTTGCAACAACACAATGTACAATAAAAACTTCATTCCTTTTTTAACTTTTCCAAAATGCTAGACATTCCGTTTTTGTCATTTTTCATACAACGAAAGTTATAAATAAATAAATCAGTTGTTTCTCCTTTACTCTTCCTTTCCACAGCTTAGAAATGCAGCATCTTAATTATTTATTTCACGGTTATCTCTCTTCTTCCATCTACCTTTTAACAATTTTTATCTGCCTAAGCTTAAATAAAAAAATGTTCTGCACCGTTCGATGGAAGAAAAAATAAAGTATTTAGCCATATCTCATTCATTTCTAAAAAGAGCAACAAAGGTTCAAAAAGTAGTATCAGGCACTGCCGCATTATCTCTAAAAACCGCAAAAGTTTAATTGCCATATTGAGAGGGAAATAACTTTGGCCTTGTCTCACCTTCTGGAATGCTTAGCTGGTACTCTTTTGTATTGAACAGAGGGTCGTTGTATATAACACTAAACGATGTTTTAAAATAATCCGCCGTCACCTGCAGAATCTCCAGTGTTGTTTCTATCTTGGAATTATTAATTTCCTACTCAAAATAATTAAATTTTATTTAAGGTAAACCATGTAATCTATGACGAAACATAAATAAAAGTGACACTTTAACTTGGAAGTATAATTACCATAACTCACATTTAGTACTCACCAATGAGCATGCTTGTTTACATATATTTTCTTTCAAAAAGATAATGATATCATAGAGACCAATATGATGTAAATCAAAGATTTGTATTTAAATGACAAGCCAAATCATTCATGTTCACAGTATTCTATATCATCAGTGTTTCAAAAGAGCAATTAAATTAAATAAATGAATTCATTTTTCCATTTTGTGTTTGCTAGAGTTATTTTTCCTGTTTACGTACCTAAAAGCAACATTAATATTGGTATAGCTTCAGTAGTTATCTATTCTGTTTACTTGACTTGGGAGTCACGCCTTCAGGTACGGTGATATTGTTATAGCTACCGGAGATATAAATTTTGTTTACTTAACTTACCATACAAGCTACATTTATATTGTTATAGCTACCAGAGTTATCTATCATTCACTTTCCTTACCCTACAAGCTACATTGATATTGTTATAGCTGCCTGGAGTATAATCTTCACCAGTGTCCCCTCTCTTCCACATGATCTTGTTACAAGAAATACCCTCAACATTGTAAACTTCACATATAATCTTGTGGCGCTTGTTGTTGACAATAGCAGAGGTATTGGTACACTTGAATTTAAGATCCGCTTTAAAGATAACAGAATCAATCAACACTTTTTTTTCTTGCATATTCAGTACAGTATAGTTTTAAAAGCTTGTTTTTATTTGCATGTAAGACTTGTTCTTATAATGGTAAAGTTAAAGTTAAAGTTTTATCACTTTTCTGCTAAAAGCAATGAGTTTCAGTTATCAAACAACACAAATAACCATGTGTACATGTATTACCATTTCTACTCCATACATTAAACTAAATGCCTAATAGAATAGGATATAATCTTTTCTATAAACACTGTAGCTTTGTCTTGTCTTTTTTTTCATACTGAAGAATTAACAACAATTTTTTACACTCCTTTTGCACCTCTTGTTCTATGTTGTTTACATCAAGAGATGCATTAATAATTGTATTAATGCTATTGCTCCCATCAAAACTTTCAAAAGTTAAAAATATAATCTGAATTTAAAAAATCTATTGTGATCCTCTCATTAAAAACTGCAACTGTTTTCTTGGCATATCAACCATAATGTTAATGTAATTTCTTGACGTTCAAATATGATGGCAGACCAATTTGCAGTTCATAACACTATGATCACTTTTAAATATAAAGAATGATGAATTACACTAACAGTTCATTAAATTAGAAATAAGTTATAAGAATTCCTTACCTTGTCTGACAAAAATTTGATAGGTTCGTTGCATTAATGAGTTGGGTAGACCATCAACTTCTGCATTACACATTACATTAACTTTGCTGTTTTCTGTAAAAGTAAGCATTCAAATCTCTATCTGAAGTCACAATTCATTGCACTTATTTCAATTATTCTAGCAAACATAGATTCCAATGTATTAAAAAATAAGGATTACTCAGAGCATTTCTTTAGTAATATTTCGTTACACTGGATGAAATATCTGGTTTCAGCGCTGCGGAAACCCTTTGGAAACTTTGCGGAAACTGAAGGTTACTCTTAGTTTCCGACAGGTTTCAGCACGGAAACTTCAAGTTTCACTAAGTTTCCGCAGTGGTGAAACTTAGGCTGTCCACGAATCCAAATGGTTTCCGCAACGGAAACTTACTGAAACTTGAAGTTTCTGCATATTTTCAACCTCCATATACGATTGGGATACATATTGTATACAAAGGGTTTCCGCAACTGAAACTTACTGAAACTTGAAGTTTCTGCATAGTTTTTACCTCCATAAACCGTTTGGATACATATTGTTTACAAATGGTTTCCGCAACGGAAACTTACTGAAACTTTATTTTTATGCTTTCTCAAAAATTCAGCATGGTTTCTAATAATGTAAGAGCAATACAATTTCAAACAGTTCCAAATTTATTTTGCTCACAAACCTCAAACGTTTTCAATAATAAATAAAATACAGCCAAGATACAGTAATGGAGAAACATTCGTATGGAATTTCCCCTGTGAGGGACTTTTATTTAAAAAATGATAAAATTGCACAACAAAAAAACTTCCCATAAAAATTTGTAATTTTGTACTCATACTTGTTTTCTTCTTGATCAAATGCACACCAAACCTCCCTTAATAATGCAAAAGATGTTTCTTTTTTAAAAATATGAATGCAATTTACCAAATAAATACATGAATTAACAAAAAAACTTCACTGTTATATGAACATGATACACTTGTCTCAATTTGTCTTCAACTACAATGAATATGTATACCATAAAATATTTTTCTAGATGCTAAAGTGTCCATCTTTTGTAAATATGCCTTTTCAGTTCTCTATCTAAAATGTACACATCATACCGGTAAAATAAAAATTAACATTCGGGGTTGTGTTTCGATTGTGAACATGTACATTAATCAACTAATAGGTATCAAAACATCATTACCACTGCATGTATATTATCAACTGGGAGATGGGTGGATACATGTTACCTGGAGTCTAATATTTTATGCAATATTTGCAAATATAACAAATAATTTAAGAAAATGAAAGTTAATATCAAGGTCTAATCAATCATTTGATAATATAAGTCAAATCCATGTGATTTTCTTAGATTTTAGCTTACAGACATACATTGCAATTTACTGGTACATGTATTTGATTATATAAAAAGTTCTTTTATAGTTTATAGATTCTTTGAAATGTGAATACTTTACAGCTACCAAGTCTTTGTTCTGCAGAGGTTTAATCAGGTCGTAGAGATGTGTCCATTAGAATATATAAGGAGTGTCCTTGGCTGTTGTTGATGTAACCTGAGTCGTAGTTTATGGAAATAGGCCTTTCTGGTGGATTTTCGAGCATTCTCCAGGCTTGTGAAGATCACACTTGGTAGTTCTGAACAGTGGTAGATTTAAAGTTCTTCTTGTGATGAACTCGTTCCTTTCACTGGGCTGTACTTTATGTCTGTTATTTTTATCTTAAACAAGTTTAATAAACTTTCATTTAAATGATTCAACAATGAACATTCAGTCTTACATGTACCGGTAGATGTAATAAAAGCATAAAATTCATTCTGAATTTAGTTCTCTAAGAAGCTACTTTACAGTTGCCACTTGCTGATTAAATCATGTCATACAATGACTTCAGGAGTATCTGGTCTCAAATGTTTCATTTTATGTTTGAAACTAGGTTATTTTCATTTTGATCCAATAATTGTTTGTTGAACAATGGAAGAAGAATGTGTTTCACCCCCCCCCCCCTCCTCCCAAACTTCTTTCCCAGAACTTCAACCTTGATTACTACACTAAAATTATAAAAATCTAACACGTGTATAAGTTAAGGGTAAAAATAATCAATTTCAAGGGCAATACGTCCAGCTGGTCAAAACATTCACCGAAGAGAGGATGCAACTAATAACCGGAAACATTGACTTTGTATGGTGTCTGCTTAAAAAAGACAAACGTGAAAGATTTCATTTTCCGGATTTAAGAATAAAAATTTAGTTTTAAATACTTATGCTACATTTAGAGTTTGTAAATTGTATAATGTGTGAAAAATATTCATTGTTCGTCTTGTTTACCAAGCATCCATATATTTTAGTGACGTATATACGTCCCTGGATATTCTATCAAACTCTATCTTGAGAATCATGCATATAAACTTTGATAATGATTTGGTCAAACGTTTATTTTAAAGAGATATGAGAATAAAATACCGAACCAAGTTTGAAAAAAACGACGCCATTGTGATGGCGCGATCTCGTTTGCAAATGAGATAACTAAGAGCTTTGAAAATGTTATTGGGAGTATCTATATTGTAAACTAAGTTAGCTTGATATCAGTTCTTCGTTCTTGTATTATCTCCTTCTTGTAGAGGCTATACATGTTTCTCAATTCTCTATTTTACAACAGCACCTTATTGTCCATTTCAACCTTCGCTCAGAATTATATAGTGCGCCAATACTGACCAATCAGAACCCGCTAAATCTTGGCGAAGTGCATCATGGGATAGTATAAAATAAATAATGTTTAATCAAAATTATCATTTTTAACTGAGTAGAATATTTTTTACATATGAGCCAGTGTATGAGAAAAGGTGTCTTATGACATAACGTCACAATGCAGAGAAAACGTCATAAACGTCGCCAACATTTCGCGACGTCGTTTTTTTGTTTGTGACGCTCTGTTTCGTTTTGCAATGTATAAAATTAAACATTGCGAAGTTGTTTTTACTGCAATATATATGATATATATGTATACTAATCTTTGCTGGATTCTATATAGAAACAATGAATATATCTTAAATTATAAGCAGTTTAATTGATTTAAATTCAATAGAACTATCAACCTGTAGGTGTTGCAATTCAAAACCGTGTAAAAAAAAAACCCATGTGCTAAATTGTGTTGTTTTTATATTTACTGAGAACTGGTTTTCTAGCCTATATTTATTAATAAGAAATTAAAAAAATAAATAATAAAAAAAAAGAGTTTATAAGCATGATTAGTGTATTATAAACAGTTAATATATTATTCATAATACATGTATAAAATGACGTCGTACATAATTGTATAGCACGCAGTCAAATATTTGATTATGAAAATTAAGTTTTGCCGTTTATATTTAGGTATTGGATTGGAAATTAATCAAATTCCTCACTCTTCAAAAATTTTAAATTATTTATTAAATGCAGAAACTGACCCCCCCCCCCCCTTTAAAAAGAGGGCAAATTTGGACTTTGACGGAGTGATGAAGGATTTATTTAATGTGTTATAAGGGTCGGCGCCTTATTGAAATCATTGAAACTCTTATGACAGAATAAGAAATTATGATTGAAAAGTTCTAGGTAAAATGTTGGTCTGTTAACATGTAATTTAAATATGTATACTTCTGCTAAGCGAAACATATGAAAAATAAAATGGATAAATATGTTTTAAAAATATAACCACGAATCAGAAACCAAAAATATCTTGTCATTTTTCATCCCTATATTACGTAATCATGGTATTTCACAATTTTCTATAATTTTCAAAATTTCTTTTAAATCTATTTAAAATTTGTTTATGAAATAACGAACTTATCCATAATTTGATTTAGAGATCGATTATTACATGCATTGTTTCATAGCTTAGGTATTCAGTTTTTTAACGAACATCACATACGCTTTCAATTAACGGCAACCACATGTACATGTTTGATCATATTTATACCGGTATAGTTATTATTAAATCAAAACAACTACAAATATATGTATGCTATAAAAGAAATAAAACACTATTTAATAAAAACAAAACACGATGCTCAAAATGCGCTTGATGTCAACTTGTGTAGATAGGGTAAATTTAGTGACAAGTACATTGATCGGACATCAAACATAACTAATGTTAATACGGAACTATAGAGATCGCACGGGAACTATTGTATGATTGCACGGCATTCTCAACACAGCCGTCGTAGAATATGTAAGAAAATCTTGCATAACAATGGCATGAATTACGCCCACACATGTAAAAGATAATTTTGAGGTAAACAATTCTATAATTTAAAACCATTTCGAAAGTTTTTGCATTAAAGCAAATGAAAAACAGGAGTTTTATAACAAATGTCCCCCTCTATTCTCTCTCCTCTCTCTCTCTCTCTCTCTCTCTCTCTCTCTCTCTCTCTGATGAAAACGAAATTATGCGATCAAATTAGAAAACAAAACAATGATATAATATACCGGTATCATGTGCGATTCTTGTATCTTAAATAACAACACAAATTTTGATTCAAAAACGTTCCTAAAGGTACAATGTTTAAAATCAACATCCTATTAATGCCTTAGTCACATTACTCGACTGTTCGCCGTAGACCGTTGCTAATCGGTGGTTATCGGTGATGTGAGCGATGACCCAACATCGGTCCTCATCGGCCAAGTAGTCGTTAATACATCTGTCACAGCAACAGGCATCGTACATTGGTGAACAACGTTCGTATATCGGCAGTACATCGGCCGGCTATGGGCAAATGATAGGTCGATAATCGGCCGATGTTTGTTAAACACCTCTAACCTCAGACTCAAAGGGCACCGGACAATGATCGGCCATACATTGGCTGATTCTTAAATGATGTGTTAATAATGTATTGCCGATGATAACCGATGTTTGACATTGGTGGAGACATCGGTGATTTTTAACTACAACTTATTTTCTTCCGATGACTTCCACAGATGTTCCCGATGACCTCAGTCACCGTCCGCTTACTATGGGTGTCCGGCCGGCATCCACGCCATTTTCATCTAAAAACGCATCGGTAGCACATCGTTAACCGCATCGCTAGGTAATGTGACTGATACTTAATCAATCAATAAAGTGTAATGAAGCGTAAGGATAAATTTACAAAAAAAAAATGAAGGTTATTTAATGTAAACTAAAAGGCCTCAGTTAAATTGGGAGTATCAGAGAAAAGTTTTTTTGTCCACATATTTAAGTGTAATTAAATGCATTCTTTTGTGATTCATGCGGGTAAAAAGGTAGCTATCATTATAGAAAATATATGTTTGAAGAAATTCATGTAAATGTATATTTTTTCTGCAATGCTTGCTATCTTCATAGTCCATGTTTATAACCAGAGAGAGCATATTTTGTTTTCATTTACATCTATTCTTGAATCACTTATTATCCATAAAAAGTGAGTAAAGTGTGTAAATAATTATTGTCTATCAGAACGTTACACAAGAGGTCCGTGCAAGTCTGTGCAGGTTCGTTTGGTCCGTTCTCTCAATGTAGCTTTAGTATTCATCAATCAAGAAATAAGCCACGAAATAGTCAACACCAATAGTACAAAGAAGACATCAATGAATGATTCAAAAAAATTATTCATGATAGCTTCTTGATATAAAGATGATATTAAATAAGCTAAATGACGCGTTTAAAGCAGTTTTTTTTAAATTAAAGGAATGCGAAAAATAATATGCCGAAATCGTTTCACAGGATCGCATAAATTTCAGTCTTATCAGTTTAGAGCTGTATGATTTACAATCAATTTTCTTAAGAAATAGATTGAAAATAGATTGTGATATATATATACCGGTAAATATATATAAACAACAAAATTCTCACCATTTGTACATTACGCAGATCAATGGTAAAAACAATATGCGTTTATGCATTTGTATAATATCCAAGATATTTATACAGCATTCTACGAATGACGTGTGGTGATAACGAATAGTGTTCAAATTCAAAAGTCCAAAGGAAAATTACAAAACAGGAGCAGAACAAACACGGACCTCTCAAAAAAAAAAATGAATAGCAAAAAATAAGGTTCACTAAACTTTAATTAAATAAATATATTATAGTATAATTATAAGTGAAATATAATTATTCTTAAAGAGCAACAAGAAAAATTAAATTGAATATCTTTAGGTAGACGACCGAAAGTTTTAAGAAAATACACCAACATTGCACAGCTATCTGAAGTTTTCAAAAATTATACCGGAATTACCAATACTTTCATATATTCTGTTCTTTATTAAAGTTTCAATTCAATGTTTCCTCAGACGTCCGCTTCAACTTGTTCCCGCCCATTTCAAACATTTTGACTGTAACAGGTGAAATTGACGTAAGCTGTATATTTCCAATCTTGCCAGTTAATGTTCCGCGGTCTTAAATGGATATGCATAATTTAAACACATTGGTTTTATTCTCAATCTGTGTGACATAAAAAAAAAACCCTGAAACCTTGTTAATTACTGAAATTTATTATGATATCATTTCAATGGGGCAACCTTGGTTATATAATTCTTATCGCATTTCTGACGTCTTGGTTTCAATTTTTTGACGTTAAAACCAAGAAATTCTGACGTCATGATAAAAATAGACTGATTTGCAATGTCAAAATGAAGAGTTTATAACCAAGCTAGACTATTAATTTTAATATCATCTGATTTATCATGTTTTCTTCTGTAAGAATCACTTAAAACATGATTTTGTGATTTTTATGTCATAAGACCCCTTTTCTCATACACTGGCTCATATATTTATTTTAAATATGAACTGTTGGAGTCAGTATGTTCTAAGTAAGTACGACGAATTATTGGGTTTTTCTGTTATAATTATAACACGTGATAACCCCCCCCCAAAAAAAAAAATGGCCGACCGTTTGTTTACAAATGTTTAATGGCTTAAAGTTGTAATTAAACTAATTTGGTTGTGAAATATGTTTCAGATTTTGTCTATAACTTTATTATATGTACACATGATTTTGCTAAACTTAATATAATAGAGCCAAATAGTTTACTGACAACGTAATCTTAACTTGTCCAATTTTCACCGCTATTCTAAGCACAGTCATTGTCTTATTCAAAATAATCACAAGTATAATTAAATGCCCATCAATCAACAGTGGTCTAGACGGTAGGCTGGTTAACGGGGTTCACCCGTACAGTCAATTTACAACTACGATGAATTGATGACAATTAATTTGCAGTTACACATGTCCACTGCTTGATCAAGATGAACATAACGTTAAAAATATCATAAAATACAAAAGCATTAAACATTAAACAAGCTGCGAAGTAAGACATGTGTGACTTCACACAATATGTGACTGATATATAAACTTTTAAATATTTTGTCAATAAATGAATATATTGCAAACAATTACGTCAATTGCAATTATGGATGTTGACGATCTAATTCGAACTTGTCATATCCACCTACATATGAATAAAATGAGCATTTTAAATACATAACTTTACATGTTGTAGTTTTAAGAAGTATTATTTGATAAATAATTTACGTGAAGTGGACATGAGGTGTTTTGTGCTAATAGTTATTTAATTATTTGGTATGCTTTCTGCATCATATGTAATCGAATGTATCATCAAATTAAAAAATTGGGATTGAAATCACTTGCACCACATGACTAGTTCTGGATTCAATTTTAAACTGATTTTGTAATAAATTAACGTGTAACTTAAGTTAATGCTTTTTATATCTTATTACAGAAACATGTAGTCTACATGTTTCATTTACATGGATCCATATTTGCGTTTACAGTACAGAATGTAAATACAAAGTATAGAAATGCACGAATAATGATAAACACATGTAGTAAAGTCTAAAATGCATGTATTCTAAATAAACAATATCAGATTCAGACCCCAAGTGGTTTTTACTTAATATCATATCTTAACTGAACACTTAAAATGATTTTTTTTCTGTGTACATGTATTGGCGTGGAATTTTATAAAATGAACTCTAAAGTTCAGGTTGTACGAATTTTTTGTATGGTTTGTAATAATGTTGCATTTACAATGACCTTACCTTAATTTGTTTGCTTAATTAGTACACCAATATTCATTAATTTATTAATTAAATTGATAAAGGATTTAAGAAGGAGTCTAACAAAATAGGTATATTGCTAACTCATAATTAAATGAGTGTAAGTAAAATACTTCATCATACAATGTTTGCCATATACACCTAGAGTCTTTTTATTTACTAATTAATTATTAATTAAAGAAACTAATTAATTTTACTAACTAAGATACACACAAATTGAAAAACACATTCCTGTCGGGCTACAGGTATAAACTCATGCTTAGTACTATGTATATTTTATGTAACAGTCTTTTGTTCACTCCTGACAGAAAAACACTGCAATCCACACAGAATATACAGGAAAATCACAAAGAGGAGGTCACCTGGACAAAGAATATATACACATGTATACACGTGCCGCAGTACCTAAGATTAATGATTTGATCATTTAACAAGAGACATTAGTTTTTCTTTTCATTTAAAATTAATTACTTAGTAAATTTGTTAATCGCCTTATTTTCCACATTTAAAGATAGTTACATGTTTACATACAGATTCAGTCACGCTGAGACCTACTGTACATATAAGCATGTAAGGATTCATGATCATGAGGCTAGAATTAAACTAAAACCTGTTGAAAATAATTGATATAACTATTCAAACTAAAATAATTTTTAGTAATGGTTTCAGTTGTGTGTAAACTATTTGAAATCTTAACTTGAAGTTTCAGCATCCTGAAACCTAGAGGAAACGTGCTGAAACTGGTTGATAATTCCATAATAATTTAAACCACTTTACATACATTTCAATTTTAGGAATCTTAGACTAAAGTTTCTGCTGACTGAAACCTAACGGATACTTGCTGAATCGATATAATGGTTTCCGCATTGTGGAAACTATACAGGAAACTTCAACTTCAAGTTTCAGCAAGGTTTCCATATAGTTTTAGTTTTGCTGAAACTGGATTTTTCATCCAGTGTTATTGTTACTGTAACAGTAGTACGGGGATAATTAAAAGTTGTGTTTGATATAATAATTCCGTAGTTCAATTTTTTTAAAATATCAGTGCAAAGCACATACAAATATCAAAAAAAAAACTAAATCTTCTGTCATTTATTCTGTAGATGTTTTATTTAACGAATGTAATTTATTAATAAGTAAATGTCATTTTGGTATAATTCAGTTTATAGCTGACAGCTTTTAATTTGGAGTCTAAAGTATACAAGACTCTTTCTAAGCAACTGTAACTTTGATTATAACAGAAAAAAGTGCAACTTGTTGGTACCAGAACCTTCGGGTTTTTTTTTAGTATTTTGGTTTGACGTCAGAAATGTTACCACAAGACATTGATCCCACCAGTTGGACAGGCTAGTGAACATTTGTTCATACCCTGCCTCATTTCACCCCCTATCCTCCAAACCAACCAACCTAGATGTAACTAACTACTGAATTCATCCAACTCTTGTTGCATATTAGTCAGAGGAGAGGAGGAGTTAAAAATTTGCAACAGAGAGGGGCGAGCAACTCGCCCAGTCTGATTTGAGGAATGTTATAAAACATTAAGAACAAAAGAACAGGTTAAATTTGAATGATTAGTACTCAATCCTCCACATATAAGCCTTTCACATTAATATAGATACATGAAGCTACTGACTTCTAAAATATGTTTCCTCGGCAACAAACTGTGTGCCCATCTTGTCGTCCACGTCCAATTTCCTTCCATTCATAAGATCGTTGTCCATCATGATGCGGACGTTGGCGGTGGGTTTGCTGCCGAACACCTGACAGGTTGGGGCGTATCTGCCAGGTAAGACCTGCATTGGGTGAAGCGCCTCAGTGTTTTCCTCCGTCAGAGAAAACTCAATGCTTGGGTCAAACTTGAACATCATACTCTTGATAGGCTCTGTAAAAGTGAGAGTACAACATTACTTATGGAAGTACACTTAATACACTCTGTAACGGTAAAGGAAATACAATATATCATTTATAGAACTAGTCTTGATGAGCTCTGTAAAGTTGAGAGTACAATATTACCAATGGAAGTACCCTTGATGGGCTTTGTGAAATTAATAGTAGAACATTACCTATGGAAATACTCTTGATAGGGTTTGTAAAGACGATTGAACAATAATACATATGGAAGTCAAACTTTAATTTTATGTTCGTGATAGGTTCTATGATGAAATTGGAAAAAAAAGTTCACTGTACTAAAATTGCTTAAGTTTAAAAATGTTTCAGATATGCATCATTCTATGCAAGTTATTACAATCAGTATAGTTAGTAAAGCCAGTTTCAGAGGCCGAAAGTACTAAACACAAGTTATTGCAATCAATCACTACAAGTCTTCAACAAACAAGAGGCCCATTTGGCCATATCACGCACCTGAGTATCAGTAACCATATTTCTTACCAAGCCTGCTTTATCGTATCAATATATTGACCATTGATAGAGTAGATCTTGTTTAAAAAGTTCCTAATTTTTTTCCTAAATCATACTCTCATACTGAATATTGGGCCTTTTGGGCATTCATTCTTCAATACAAATTCAGCCCCATATTATGACCCCACCCTAACCTAAAGAATGATGATTTGAACAAAATTTAACAAATTTTCAGAGGTTTCTTCCAATAAGTCTCTGCTAACCAATGATTTTGAGAAGAATTTTTATATTTTTTCTCTATTTATATTTATGTGAAAAACCACTCCCCCTCCCCCATCGTGGCCCAACTCAACCCCCGTGGAACATGATTTAAACAAACTTTAATCTACACTACAGAAGGATGCCTTCTTAAGTTGCAGCATTCTGTGCCAAATAGTTTTTGTAAAGATTTTAAAGATTTTTCTCCGAATGTGAAACATAATGTGAATGTAAAAATTTAACCCCTCCCCCATTGTGGCCTCATTCTGCCTTCAGGGTTCATGATTTTAGGAAACTTGAACCTCTATGGGATTAACATCAGATATTTGATTTGCTTCGACAATTTCGATGTCACTACACCTTTTGTAACGACATCAAATTCGTTGGAGCGAATCAAAGATCTTATTTAAACAGATTGCTTAAATCTACACTACCTGAGAATTCACACAAGTTTAAGATTTTGAAACAAAATGATTTTTGGGAAATTTTTTTTAAAAAATTGCCTACTTCTCAATAGTTCTAAATGTGCTCCCCTTAATAGAGGGCATGACTCTTTACTTTAACAAAATTGAATCCGTTTTACCTATTGATACTTTGTGCCAAGTGCGGTTAAAATTGGCCCAGTAATTCTGGAGAAGTAAAAAAGTGTGACAAATTTACAGATAGACGGACAGACAAACAGACAGACATACGGACACCAGACAAAAGATGATCAAAAGTGAGCTATATAGAGATATCAAACATTCTATTGCTTTATAACTTTTAGAAATGTATGTCAGTCAAATTCATTTCACTTTTATCAATTACAATTTTTCTTTGATTATTACATTCAGTTTATCTGCACAGAATTTAAACCAGCATCATGAACTAAAATCGGGTTTTTAGAAAATGATTGAAGTCATGTAAATCTCTTGCTGTATGGAAAAATCAGGGCCTAGCCTGTGCATTGGCACTTCCCACGTACAGAATAAACAAATAATGAATCCCCTTAAAATTAATTGCGATCTTAATTTTGGAGTATTATTTCTTCATGGATTTTTTACAAGCTATCGTAATTTCAAGCGGAAAGTCACCCATGTGTCTCATGTATATAGTAGGGTTAAAATAAAGATTCAATGGTAAAAGTATTATTTATCAAACACATGCACATGTTGTGTTAGAAAAATACATTGCAAAAACGACTATGAAACCTATCGACCGCAAACAAGAATTGTTGGTATGCAATTTGACCAGAATTTCCGTTTTTCATAAAAAACATTGGTTAAAAATAATGCATTTTCACAGTTATCTACCTCTGACTTGTATAGGCACGGACTTCATGGCCACAAGATCATCCCTGACTACCGTGTCATTTTCTCTAATCTTCTCATACACCCCGCACGTTAGATTGCCTGTATCTGCTTTCTGAACTGCTATAAATATAAATTTTGATTGTAACTTTAATCCAACCCCTACCTACTCCCAACCCATCTCAAAAATATTGAAACAGCACGACCTGGGTAGTCTATTACCGGTTTACGCTGGTTATGCAGCAGACTGTTTATGTGTTTTTGAGATACTTATGAAAAATGTCATAAAAAAACGTAGTATGTCTTTAACACAATATACATGCCTGAATTCAGATATTGTAATTTTTTTAATCTAAACTGGGAAAGTAATATGATACAGGTAATTGAAACTGCGGTGGATTTTTTAAAAACAATTTAAATAAATGAATTCATATACTGTAATGCTTTATATATACTGGAAAATAATATGATACAGGTAATTGAAACTACGGTCAAATCAACACCCATGTACTTGTATGCCTTTAAACTAGACTGCTACCTCTTTTTCAAAGCATTGATCTGACCTAGTTACAAGAGTGTTAAATCAACAATTACTTTTTACTGTGAGTACCAAACTGATATTGTTCAGCATTGGTGCCAAAAATTTGCAGTTATATTTCTTGGCGAGTTCAGATGACAGAAAATCACACAGACTGGTCAGTGGTTGACCGTTGTAGAACCACTTGACGTTCATGTCGTTTATTATGTCGAGAGGTCCTAGACCGGGGATATTGCAGTACGCCACATAATTATCTCCAGGATTTACCCATGTGGATTGAGATGCTACGTTCACAGTGTACTCAGACCTTACTAGTCCTGAAAGAAAAATTAATTTCATATTACTTCCTTTGGATATAGAAATTAATAAAGTTTTAGATAGTTTTGATACATGTACATGTATATAATACACAAGTAAAGCTGCAGTTGTGCTATGTTAATGGCCACAAATTAAACATCAATGGCTGTCAAAAATGTGCAATGTGACCGCTTTCTTTCTTTTGCTGCATGTAATGTTAACAACGGCCAAATTTTTTATCATATGATTTAACCATTTTTGTACTGTAGGCAATGCACAGCTCGGCACTAAAATGAGACTTTGTAAGGTTTTATAACATATGAGCCTGTCATGAAAAAAAGTATGTAGAAAAATAGTTGATTTCATAATTTCATGATAATATGGTATAGATGTATATGTTATATTAGAAGAATATATAAATACTTCGTTATTCAGAAATGATTTAATTCTGAGTGTAGCGTACTACGTGATATGCTTAAAAATTAAATTTTATCGTTAAATGATGGTTGTTAACGTCACATGCAATGAGACTAACATCAAGAATGCATCAATCATCGAAAGTAACATATGAATTGTGAACATTTTAGAGGTAAAACGGCCTTTATGATATTCCTACACGAAAAAACTGAAAATTGAATTAGTATGAATTTAACGGCTACCGAACTTCGCACTTTATCAAAAAATAAACAGCATCTTAAAATGTTCCGGGGGATATGAACTTTGTTGGTCACGTGGTTAAATCATGTGAAGCCCGAAGAGCTCAGAAGATTCTGAGTGACTATTGAAGTTAATCAAGTGTACTGTTTTTATAGATACCAGACTATAGAGTGTGCACTCACATGTTAATCGAGTAATATGAATAGAGATTGAAAACAAGAGGCCCGTGGGTCACATCGCCCACCTGATCAACAGTCCAGTATCTCTTACAAATATCTTAAATATAAAACTCTTTTAGAATACTGTAAAACTCCTCAAAATTGCACAAATTCTCTTCTTAACAACAAAAACAATACATAAAAAGAGGATCATTGAAACCTAGCTTTTAGACCTCATATCTTAAGATCTAAAATGCATCAACTGACCAATCTTATTTTCCTAGGCATCTATCAAATATGATAATTTTAGAATTTAATTAATGACAAAAAGTAGGTTACATTGACCTACTTTTTAATTAAGACATAACTAGGTTGAAAAATACACAAACTAACAAAGTTTAGATAATATTAAAGTTATTTATTTGACTTTGATAATTATAAACAGTAAAAGAAAGACAATGTGACTATGACTTTAGGAGATGAAGATAATAAGCGGTTTAAAAGATTATTAAACAATTTTTCTGTATAGTTCTTTTTGAACTTTAAACAAATTTGGCGCCTATAATTTGGTATGGCTACACTATCGGAGGATGTTTGCATAGTAATCTCAGAAGTTGTAGCATTGTACAGTGTAGTTCTAGATAAGAAAATTTTTTAAACATTTTCCCTATATATTTCTGTTAAAATTTGATTCCGTCTTAAGGCCCCATTATTGATCTAGGGGTCATAGTTTTAACAACGTAGAATTTATACCATCTAATAACGCTTGAATGGTGATACACGTATAATAAATTGTAGCATTGTAGTTCTTTAGAAAAAGATTTTCAAACATTTTCCCTTTTTATTTCTATGTTAAACTTTAAACCCCCCTTGGGCCTCTAGTATTGGTCCGGGAGTCACAGCTTTAGCACTTTAGGATCTACACTATCTAAGGATGCTTGAATTGTAATCACAAAATTTGTAACATTGTTGAGAACAGTTTTTAATATTTTCTTTGTATATTTCTATATTTGAACTTTGAACCCCTTTTAGGGCCCACGGTATTGGTCCGAGGTTCACAGTTTTTACAATTTAAAATTTACACTATCTAAGGACGTTTGCATAGTAATCTCACAAAGTGTAGCATTGTAGTTTTTGAAAAGAAGTTTATGTATTTTTATACACATTTAAGGTGTACCCTTTCCAAAATCAACTCATCCGAAAACTTTTCATTTGTATGTGTCCCTACCGCCTGAACAATTATTATTAAAAAATAAGAATGCGATCTGCAGAGATTGATATTTTGTTTTGAATTTCACTAATTGTTTTAAATTTTAAAAAAATTGTACAAGTTGTGACTCTAAACCCACCCACATTTCACCCGCGGATCCGAATCTTTTGCATGCATTTTTAGACATCGCGGCTGCGCTGTGCTAGTAAAAATATTCCTAGTCTGCATTTTTTATATGAATTTGTTTTTTACTCAATACATTGATGGGGAGTAAGATCCTTTGTAAAGCTTGTACACTTCTTTAAAACCGTAAAATGTGGATCCGCTCTATTTCATACACTCTATGAAGTGGAAGTTCAGGTTCTGCCAATTATAGAGTTTTTTTTTTACACTTTCAAAGATTTAAAAAGCTCGAAAGTTAAAATAATATATTTGATGATCTAAATCATGTCAATTTGAGATTTCTGAAATAATAGATTAAATTTCTAATAAAGCCCTTTTGTTATCAAAGTAAAGAAAGATAAAAAAGAAAAAAAAACGTTTTTATTGTTAACAAAGCATAACATTCGGAATTTTTCACAGATGATTGTACTTCTTTTTTTAAAAGTCACAGGTTAAACCTTGTCCAAACAACGTCGGTTTACATATTAAATCAATATGTTGCAGTAAAATTTTAAATAAAAGTTTTACATAATGACTCACCTTGCATTAACATATAATGAAGAATAAGCATAGTAATTTGCTGTTCTCCTATTGTCCATTTCGAAACACCTCTACTGAATTTCATATTCTATGAAACACTACGGCAACGATTACCCTGTAACGAATTAAGTTTAAAATGTTAAAACAATCCTTTTAATCGGAAATTAAACTGTATAAAAAATACTTATACATATAGAAAACATATGAATTAGATAATTTAGACGTTGTCCAAGATCGTAGCTCAAATTATACACCAGGGAACTGAAGTGGTTGAGGAAGTAAAACCTTCGTTGTCCTATTGTAAGTGCAAAAATGAAGTTTTGGGGGTTTTTTTTAGGTTAAGGATGCTGTTTACTTAAGGATTGAGTTCTCAAATTCAGATTGTTTTAAAGTGCAATATTATGAGTAAAATTTGTTTTAAACACGAAAAATATATATGAAATGAATTATGTTTGACATAACATTCGATATTTTTATTATATAAATGGAATAAGGCTCACACAAAAATTGACTATCACATTTTGTTTCCTGCTAACTTATCAATCAAGAGTATTGTATGTCACGCAATACAAAAATATTGAAAAATGCTTAAAGGCAATAGAAGTCACCATATCTTAAAATTTTATCATTAACCTAGAATAAATTTTGTGCCAGCAGAATAAGGTCAATATAAGAAGTTTAATTTCATAAATGTTTGGTAAGGATTTGAAAACTGGAATATTTTTTTTAAATTATTAAAAACGTAATGCTTTGTATCTATTTAGTGCCCCTGCCATTTAAAAACTGTATTTCATTTTTTAAAAGAAAATTACATGTTAAATTTTCTCAATTAATAACATCTCAATCAAAGAGATTTTTTTAGGAATTTTTCTTAATTCAACTTTAATTCAAAAAGTAGGTCATTGATATATATATATATATATATATATATATATATATATATATATATATATATATATATATATATATATATATATATATTAAATCAATGGTGTTCAACGTACAATAGGTGGTTTTTCATAATCACCAGTTCATTTGGAGTAAACGTCATCCTTAAAGCTGCTTGGTCCGATTTTATATAAAATTTTGTGTACGCTTTAATACGATGGTTATGCTAAGTATATGTATAATGATAGACATTGCAGTAGTTTTCCCTGTCAATTAAGCCATATTTCAATGAATCAAATTTTTTTGACAAAGCAAACGACATGAAAAGCATATCGCGTTATTTCGCCTCATATTAGAATTCGCCCCTGACGTCGAGGCGGGGATGATTGTATGACGACTTTCACATCGCTTTTAATAGAGTCTAAATATAGGGAGTGTTCTGGCAAAAATAAACCTGTGTACATGTTGTTCACTATTATTTCTGAAGTTTGCTTTGTTTACAATCCATGCATAATATATTTGATACTGTAATAGCCAAAAATTCGGACCATGCAGCTTTAATTGTAACGTTAGGATTTAAGTACAAAGATTTTTTTTTCTGTGCGTTTAAATGGACATGTTAAAAGAAAGTTTAAAACATTATGCATACTAGGCCGAAACAGAGCACGACAACTGTTTTCAACGAAAATCATCTAAGCCCGATAGAAGGTTTCGAACTCTCGACATTTAAATCATTACGCCAAATAGCCCAACGCGCTACCGTTATGCCACAACAGCTGAATATGTATGTTGCGGTTGATATATATATATATATATATATATATATATATATATATATATATATATATATATATATATACACAAACTATATAATCATTGGAGCCCCGCCCTAACACCAGAACCCCTGGCCAAGAGAGTTTACCATCATGTCCTGCAATGAGGCTGTAAGCTTATATTTTACATACTGATTATCTCTGAAAATCAAGAAATTGTTAACATTACAATATCACAAACCATAATGTTTATCAACTTAAAACTAATGATTTTCTTTCTCATTCAAATGACTTTTTTCGATGCAATTTACTATACTTAATATTTTTTTAACAACCTGCAACAGTTTAAATTTGAAATGAAATTTTGTCATATAGTAAACTAAAATGCGACTAAATGCTTACCACATTGAAACTGAATGATAGACCTCTGCTATTCTTTCACCTTTCAAAACCATTTTATTAACATTCAGTTGACAGAATGACACATGTTCATCTTGTGATTTTAAAAGCAATGTACTTTTGATATCATACCTAGCTATGATCAATTCCATCCTACACGAAAAAATAAAATAGTTAAATCTGCTTAATTTGACCGGTCCAATTCTGTATTACTTAAGGAATAAGGAATCATTCTTTGAGTATTATGAGGTGATAATTTCGGTCGGGGTGTGATCAAATCCAATAAAGCCCCAAGGGCTTTATGATAGATTTGATCACGCCCCGACCGAAATTATCACCTCATAATATTCAAAGAATGATTCTTTATTACTTATATTTATATAATTTTCAGCAATTGTACGATTAAATATTAGAATATTAATTACGCAAACATCGCTGGCACCCAAACAACATATCATCTGAATTTATTGTACTGTATAGTACAAAATTGATTCGTAGTGTTATCACAGACAATGACACTGGAAAATGTTAAATTTTTCCAATCTTTTTAGTATTATGACCATTAAGAACATTGGAGACGTAAGAATATTTATTTAACGAAAAAACAACATGTCCTTACGTGAATTAGCAAGACATCTTTTCATGATGTGCCAATCTTTATATGTAAATCGATGATTATACCGGTATGTCTGTTTTACAAATATATGCGTTTGCACGATTTGCAAAGCTTGTCACGTACCACAATAGGTTTTTTTTTAAGTCATCTTGGTCACTCATGTGACCTATTGCTATCTGTTTTTGTCCGTTGTCATTCATCGTTCGCTGGTCGTAAACTTTTGAGCAGTTTTAGCTTCTTCTCTGGAACCACTGATCCAATTTCAAACAGATTTGGCATATAGCATCTGTTGGTGAAGGGGAGTAAAAATTGTGAAATTCATGGCCCCTGCCAAATTCAGCCTTGGGGGTGGGGCTAAAACCATCAAAATGCAATCTTTAAAAAATCTTCTTCTTTACTCCTGGACATCAAACACTCAAACTGCTGGCATGACTGTAATAAGCATTGAGCTCTTTATGAAAATTGTGAAATTCATGGCCCTAGTGGTTCTGGTTCTAGGGCGGGGCTCTAATGATTATATAGTGAAAATGCATTATTTTTTTAAAATCTTCTTATCTGCTCCTGGGTATTTAGCCAATAAACTAAGTACATTGTTATGATGAGGAAGATTGCTTCTTCCAAAATTGTGAATTTCATGGCCCCTGGGTCAGGGGTTCAGATGTTAGGGTGGGGCTCTAATGATTATTTCGTGAAAATACATTAATTCTTTGAAAATCTTATCCTCTGCTCCAGGGTATAAACCCCATGATCTAAGTACATAGTTATGGTGAAAAAGAATGCCTCTTCCAAAATTGTGAAATTCATGGCCCCATGATCATGGGTTCCTGTGCTAGGGCGGGGCTCTAATGATTATATAGTGAAAATGCATTAATTTTTCAAAAACCTTCTCCTTTGCTCCTGGACATTAAGCAGATGAACCAAGTACATAGTAATAATGAGAAGGATGCCTCTTCCAAAGTTGTGAATTTCATGGCCCCTGTGTCAGAGGTTCTTATGTTAGGGTGGGATTCTAATGATTACATCATGAAAAAGCATTAATTCTTTGAAAATGTTCTCCTTTGCTCCAGAATATTAAACAGTTGAACTATAAGTACATAGTTATGATGAGGAAGAGTGCCTCTTCCAATATTGTGAAGTTCATGGCCCCTGGGTCAGGGGTTCTGGTCTTAGGGTGGGGCTCTAAATGAATGCAATAATTCTTTAAAAATCTTCTCCTCTGCTCCTGAGTATTAATCCGATGAATTAGGTACATAGTTATAATAACGAAGAGTGCGTCTTTCAAAATTTTGAATTTCATAGCCCCTGGGTCAGGGGTTCTTGGTGTAAGGGCAAGGCTCTAATGATTAAATATAGGGTAGGGTGGTGTGATTTCGACCGATTATTTTTTGTACTTAAGATTTATTCATTTATGTCACTGTATGTTATGCTACAATCTCTTTATATTTTATTTAGAATTTAGAAACTTTATTGGATTAAACAATCCTGGAATATTAATGTAGCTATATAATACAATAGCCTGTTATGATTAAACTTGCATATATAGTGCATCTAAGGATGAAAACTTCCAGACGTGCTTTCGATGTTGGAACTGACCAAAATGTTCTTAATCAGTAAACAGGTTAAACGTTTTTGAGCAGGTCTATTTCCAAGTAACTATCAGTTCTACTTAAACATACTTGCATTATATTGATTTTTGGATGTACATTAATAACAAAAAAAACATGATGCGAGATTTGTTATACTTGCAGATAACATTCTTCAAGGTGAGCTTCATAATCTTCGATTTATGTTTAAAAAATGAACTTTTTTTCCTTTTGCAGGTCAATTGTACATCAGAATGTTCATAGTGCTTGGGTTTTGAATTTTGTTGATCTGTGAGACAAATATCAGCTGTTGAACTTGGTATATTTTTTTCTTTTGAAAAATATCGCATATATGGCACACACTCGTCTGGATACTTCCTCCCAAGTTTTCAAGTTAAGAAGTTCTTATTTTTAAAATAAATTGAACATTGATCAGAGATGCGCATTGTACCTGTACATTGATTTTTTTCATAATTTTTTAGAAAAATACAAGAAAAAAAAATCCGTTGATTTAAATCATTTCTGTGCAAAATATTACATATAGAGTACATCATTTGTCTGGATATTAGTAACTCCTCACATAATTTTTTAAGATGATATTTTTATTTTTCACATCAATGGTACATCTATCAGAAATGTATAGAACCCTGTCCAGGTCATATTAGTATCTTAAAAAGGCTGAGGTTGGTCAAACCTTATTCTCTTGAGAGATAAATCCACAGCACAATAAAGCTACAAAAGCGATTCAATAGCCCTGTAATTATAATCAACATGATTGTACATTGCAAAAGCCATACCGCAGTTACTCAGTTGACCGATAAGGCCAATGGGCCTCTTGTTTTTTTATGTTGTAGTCTCTCTAAAAATTGTTTTAAAAATTGAAAAGGGTTTAAAAATACTGAATCAGTTACGGGGGATTTAAGAAGAAAAAATCAAATCTTTTTATTCTTGAAACACTGAAGCAAAATTTGATGCGTATTAATATCACAAATGAAGCGTCACTTGTGAAATTTATGTAATCAATCTTGAAACCAAACCATCAGTATTATGTGTAGATTTGAAAAGTTCTAACATGTAACAGTACACTATTCTGACAATAAGAAAATACGCTAAAATACGATATAATTGTTGCCAAAATGATCTAATTATATTCAAATAGCAGTCAGAAAACTCGTGAACGTCCGACAGTTGAATTAAAATTTCACACTGTCCTTGTATACAAAGAACAGAGGCAGTTATTACTCATCAAACTGCCGACGAGGAGTGTTAAGTGAAATAGATAAGTCTTGATGTAGTACTTGGGTAAAAAAAATAGCAACTTATTGACTTTACACTGTAAACATTATAAACTGTTCACGTTATGAAACTTAGTACTTAACTATTTAAATAGGTGCATGTTATCATGAGTCAGAGGGGATAAGGAGTCTTCAAGTCTTGTCCAAGGTTAAGATGGTTCATTAATTGTCAGTGTTATAAATGATATCAGGATTGAATTTGTTATATTGCAGAAAAAAATGTTAAAGGTCAGATTAGTTTTCTTGATTTGCCGTTTGTTCACCTATGTGATTCATTAGACACCAAAACTAGGTATTGAATTTCAAAAAGACCTTTATACCTATTACTCAATGCATCTTTCAATTCGAAAAAGTTGCATTTAAATGAGCGTTAATTGCACCTTTACCATATTTCTTACTTAAGGTTATTGTATGTCTGTGTGAGAATAGGGTTTTAAACCAAGGACTTTTGGAGTTTACCCCGTGTTGATATTGCAAAACATTAGTTCAAGTATTTTGAAATGATATAACTGCACACATATTATATTTGATAAACTCCCATTTGCCACTACAGTGGTCAATGTGACCCATGATTCTGACGGGGTTTTTTTTGTGTAACTTTATGTTAACTAGTGTCATGGCATAATATTAAGTTTAGGCATTTGTATGATACATACAGAAAGGGAATACTTTAAGCGTTTGAGAAAGAAAAAAACACAAAACCTGTGCCCTCAAAATGTTTTATCTATTTTTTTTATTTCATTGTAGCCCAAGAATAATCGTTATGATTTAAAGATTAACATCCCATTGAATCCATGAAAAGGACAATATTGTATATTTTGTATATCAATAATTCCCCAGGCAATTTATGTCGGACACCTAGTACATTGGATCAAAATCATTTTTATAGAGCTAATGAATTCTGTGTGTTTCAGTCATGAGGGAAATGCTCAGTACTAGGAATATAGATGAGACGAAAAGCGTGTTTTATCATAGGAAAAGTTGTTTTTAAGTGGATGTAGATATATGTGCCTTGTTTTGAGATATATATATATATATATATATCTATGCATTAATATGTAATAGAAAAGAGGTGTTGAGTGCATTGTACACAACTGAAGTATGAGAGACATGAGACTTATGCATAACACTGAGACAAGAGCCAATCTCTCAGCTCTGATCTACAAGAGAGAAAAATGGGATATGATGTAATTGTTTAATGAAAGGACAAGGACCTACAATCCATCGCTGTGCTACTGTGGGAGGGGAAACCTTATTACCAAAGTCTATCCCAACGGTACTAATTTGTAAATCAGGACTTCGGGGAGATGCAACGGGAGGTTGATATAAAGGAATCAACTAATCCTTGTTTTATCAGTATCCATATATTGTGCATCAAAGCCTAGTTATCGCGAAGCATGGATAAAATAACTCTCTTGTTAGCTCAATCACTTTAGCTTCATAATTAGCCGAAGCGATGCAATAATAGTATGTAGCGGTAGAAAAGAAGATAATAGATTGGAAGAGACTTATTTCATCGTTTTCTCAACCTATATATATATATAAGCACCGTCCTCGATGTGTTACACTTGAAAGATAAAATAATAAATTGTTAATGAAAACTATTAAAACGTTTCATAAAAGGAGTTATAAAAAATTACCGGATATTCGTATTAATCTAAGGAAGTACAAACGTCCACTTGAAGAAATGATGTTAAAAACAGATGACGAAAAATAAAATGATTTAGGAATTTAAAAATATATGAATAAAATGTATTTTGATAATATATATTATAGACTTCTGGACATTTATTTTTTTTGCTCTCTATAGAAGAAAAAGCATGGCATGGGAGAACTATTTAAGTGAAATTTATCAAAATCCACATAATGCTTGTAGTTTTTTGGGACCACAGAAATTGTTACGGCATGTGAGAAAAGATGGTAAATATGTAATAAGCAAATATAAATCAGAAAATGGTTGCAAAAAGCACTAGGTTTATAGCTTACAAAGACCACTACGGAGACGTTTTGAACGGAATAAAAGAATGATGATCGACTCACAAGGATATGGCCAAGTTTGTTAAGTACATGTACAACGATGAATCCATGTATGTACTGATTGTGATCAATACTTGTGAATGCGCCATTTTGAAATAAATAGGGGTTAACATTTCATCGCTTTACAACTAGGGTAGAAGAATATCTAAAAGAATACGAACAGGTAAATGACACAAACTTCGAGCCAAAGATTTTGAGACACTCCTCAAAGATTTTTAAACATAAACATGTTTATGCTTTGAATGAAACTATACCAGTAACTTCAATTGCATTGTTAATTTCCTTCCTTTCACTTCAATTTCTTTCATGCCTCCCCCCCCCCTCCAAAAAAAAATGACGGACCAACTTCATGTTCATTCACTTTTTTATATGTAAATTTAAGAAAAATGGTTGTTGCGAGAAAAAAAGAGGCTCCCTCCACCGCCACACCAACCCCTGTGCTACGTGCCTATACATAATCGCGTACATTAAATAATTACACAATACAGGCAACTAGCATCGTTTTGAAAGTGGAGGTTGGGGTGGGGGATGGGCATACTCTTCTTAAAAACAACTAATCTGTTGGGACGGGGGGGGGGGGGGGTCAGGAGTATGCGTTTACCTAAAACTTCAATTTTAGTTTTTACATGCTCCGAAAAATAATTCGGTTTTTGAATGTTTATTTAAGAACAAAATTTTTGCTGCTGCGAGAAAAAGTGGGAGGGACAGGCTCCCCCCCCCCCCCCCACCCTCCCGATACTACGTGCCTGCAATAATTGAGTATACACACGAACAAGCATCGCCTGAGCAGTTTAACCAGTCGGTAATTAATCAATCGATACAGTATATTTGAAATCGTTTTAAAAAATCTAATAGTTTTGATTGCATTATAATTTCGAGAATTAAAAGATGAATATAATGATAAGAATAATGTGATGGTTTGGGTATAGTTGATTTTGTGCATTCGTTTATTTATCCATATATGTTATGTGTGTCTGTATATCTTTTATGTCTATACATGTATGTATCAATATATGTTAAGCGTGCCCAGGTCTATAGTACCCGGTCGGGATTTAGTATCGTTATACATCTACAATATGTGCATTTGTTTAATCAGCAGCAATTGGCAATATTATTAATTATCGATTGGACGTATTACGGGGATTGGGGCCTAAATATCTATCTACAATAATGGTAATTAACACATTCTTGGACTTTGTATGATATTGTTTCATATCTTTAACGTTTGTTTTGCATGATTGTTATTTACACAAAATATAAAGTAACTGATACCCCCCCTCCCCCCCCCCCCCCAAAAAAAAAATATTATTTTTCCAAATTTTATGTCTAGAATGGTAAATTGATGCTTTATATGCTTGACCAAACGTTGAAAGTCAAGTTACAAACGAAATACAGAGCTTAAAACTTTGTTATGTAGATAAGCTGAAGCTCGGACCCCCCCCCCCCCCCCCGGAAAACTCAAATTTCTTAAATTTACATAGTGAAATTACCACCCTACCTCTGGCAAACCTAAATATCCCTCGGACCCCTCCTTTCTCCCTGGAAAAAAATATTTTTATTGACAAATACTGTATACAGAGAAATATTCGCCCCGTCTTATTTTCGCCCGTTTTCTCCTCGTTGTTAGCGCGTGAATTTAAGACTGGGCGAATTTCAATATCTCAAATTATCTCTCTTTTAAACACAACTGTGTCTGGACAAATTCAAGACGAAACTGTTTGCAAGTATAAACTGGCGAAATTTATACGGGGCGAAAAAAAAACATGTACACTGTTCACGTAATATAGAATTGCACCGGTCAAAACTAGGCATATATAACTATTGGTTTGGGGGGGGGGGGGGGGGTTGGCTTGTAGAATGAAATTGACCAAAGCCTGGTGTTTTTCATACATTATTATTCATATATGTATTCAAAAGATGAACATGTGTCATCAAGTCAAATGAAACTATATGATTTAGAAAGATGAATGAATGGCAGTCATGTGTCATTGAATCTCATTGGGTTAAACATTTAGTTAAGGAATAAGGAATCATTCTTTGAGTATTATGAGGTGATAATTTCGGTCGGGGCTTTATGATAGATTTGATCACGCCCCAACCGAAATTATCACCTCATAATATTCAAAGAATGATTTATTATTACTTATATTTATATAATTTTCAGCAATTGTACGATTAAATATTATGACATTAATTATGCAAACCCGCTTGCGCCCCCAACAATACATCATTTGAATTTATTGGACTGTATAGTACAAAATCGATTCGTAGTATTTTTACAGACAGAGACATTGGAAAATGTAAATATTCGTATTTAAGTTTACTATATAGCAGAGTTTCTTCCCATATCCAAACTTTTGTAGTGAGTTTTTTTTTTTTTAATTTTATCAATAAAAGATAATTGTGTTAATAAAAGTCACTTTAATGAAAAAAAAATGTTAGTTTTGATTTGATGAACATAACAGTTTGTGATATCAAAATTTAAAAAAGTTTTTGAGATTCAGATATAATCAGTGTCTAAAACAAGCCTACGACCTCATTGCAGGACATAGCTTCTTCTGCAGTTTTTTGCTGAAAGCCTAACTGAGACTTTTAAATGGTTTTCTCTAATACTCTCTCAATTTTCAATTATCTTCCAACAATAATCAATTTATTTTCGGTACGTTTTAGCCTTAGAACCATCTAGGTACCAAGTCACTCAATCCAACTAGGTATTTTTTAAATGATGTTTGAAGGCGCCAGGAAATGTTTGTAATATTGAAATTAAGTAATAATATTTTCTAACAATACTTTTTGAGTTAAATTAAGACAATTAATATAAACGCAATACCTTTTTAAACTGAAAATATTATATCTCATAACTGCAATAATTCGCCTATATAATTTAGAAACAAATCAATTTAAATAAATCAATAATTTGTAATTAATCTATGAATTTCAAACGTCTTTGTATTTCAAAAAATGACATTCCTTCCTTCCTTCCTTCCTTCCTTATGTAGTTTCTGAAGAAAATATATAGTAAGAAACATCACAAACACATTGGTAAACACGAAAGATGACTGGTCAGTAACGCTCCGAAACAGAGAGTCTAGTCTGTTAGGAACGCAAAAAAAAAAACGACGCACATATATGGATACGGATTCCATCAATGAACTCTTAGAGGCCGCCAGTCACCACGTGTCCACGCAGTTGTAGAAAAAACGGTGAGTCTGACCCTCGATAGTCGTCCTTCAATACAATGTTTGGAAAAGGCCTGTTACAGTTACATGTAATAACTAAGGTTAGAAGAAAAATCCTATATGTTCAACAAAATCAAGTACGTAACACACAAATAGCGAGGTTAAAGTTCCGCAAGGGGAAAGCAATTGCTAAAAAATCATTTTCTCAGTACATAATATTTTATATTTTCCCATTTAAAACATTTTTTACACATATACATGTATAACGTTGATAAAGTTACACAAGGGAAAAGTAAAACAGGGTATATAAAATTTTCTTCAAAGATAAAGTCAAACGATTCCCAAGTTTTAACATCTCTGAAAAATCTTAGATAAAAAACAGATCATAAACGTCTTCAGTCTTACCCATGTAAAGATATAATTATACAAAAATGAGTAAATTGGCACACAAGGTTGTTTCTTCCTAATGTTATGCATATGGTCTATAGAAAGATTGAACAGAAGTTAAACTCTAAGATGAAAGGAAAATTACCAAAGAAAGCAGTTTGGTTCTTATGGACAATTTAAAGAAGAACCTTTTTCTCAATACAACATAATCTACCAGGAAAACTCAATAACTGTAGGAGTATTAATTCCGTGTGGATTATATATATTTTTTATTATTCAACCTGGATTAGCTGTCAAATATTTATCTTAGACTTCAATATGTTCATAAGTGTGTGCTAGTAAGTAAACAGTTTACGAATGATATATCTTCATCAATTTCCTGAATAAAACATATGGTCAAAATCATAGAAATAAATTCTTGGAAAAAACTTATGCTCTAGCCAATGTATACTGTTATGGTAGATGTGCTTTTAAGAAATACTTTAGTAAGAGTTCACATTTATCCTTTCTTAAGGAATGTTACATGTAATAAACTACTTTTTACTGGTGGTCAAAATGATAGTCTGTCTAATAACATTTTATGCAATGCTTGTTGCTTAATTTTGTTATTATGAAAAAATATGATTTTTTTTAATTCTTGAACTTGAACACAGTTCGTTATCACCACATCAAATACAACTTATGTTATTTTGTTCTAGCATTATATTTGTCTTGACGAGCAACACAACGAGAGCGAATATATCGACTAAGCTGATTTCCAAATCCTAATTTAATATTTGAAAAAATACAAGCTCAGTGCTATTTTCTGAATAGCTAACATTGCAAAAATTAATTGTTAATGCATAGATCCTCAACAAAGCTGCATTATACTCAGGTGGCCATCAATTCTCAATGGTTCTATTTATGATGATTTTTATGAAATAAATGTAGGATGTATGTATAAATTAATCTTTATTTAGAGACAAGTAATATGTATTTCAAGACTTTCATGAAAATATTGTGTACAACATTCAACCGAAGATAAATGTGATTGCTACAGAACTAGTCAAAACTGATATAACAATGGGTTTCTTAGAACAAATAATAACAATCTAGATATTCATTTGATATTTCTGTCGTAAACTTTTTGTTACGTCTTCAATGTTGCATCAACATAGAACTATTATGGTCGATGGTTTTGAACTTAAATTTCATATTCCACTGTAAATCAATTGTATTTAAACATAATAATGACACGTACTTAACATTGCCATTAATATTAAACATTGTATAAACATAATTGAATCTATTTATAATTCTTTGGTTTACAGAAACTAAGTACAACATTCTTGGTCAATATCTTTTCTATTTGATATAGGTGAATATCTTTTTTATTTGTTACACCAACATACAATGAGAATGTTTTTAATTTACATTTAATTTCCATTTACACTTGAACGCACAGAAAAATTCACTGTACCTAGACCATAACGTTACACTTAGCCTAATAAAACAAAACTTCATTTTTGCACTTAAAATAGTACAATGAAGCTTTTACTCCCTTAACCATTTAGTTTCCATGGTATATAATTTGAGTTGAGCTACGATCTTGGACACCTTCAAAATTATTTAAATTACAGGAACTAGTACAAACATCTTGATACAACACACGGAAAACGATTTTTGGTCTGTGAAGTGATATATACCTGTTAATTACAATATATATGTTTTCTATTTGTATCAGATGAGTATTTGTTATACAGTTTAGTTTGCGGTATATGAAAAATTGTGTTTGCATTTTAACTTTCTTCCATATTGTTACAGAGCAATCGTTACCGTGGTATAACATAGAATATGAAAATCAGTAGATGTGTTAAGAAAGTGACAATGGGACAACAGCAAATCATTGTGAGTTCTAAATTACATGTTTGTACAAAGTAAGTTATTATGTCAATTTTACTGCATTATATTGATTTATGTATATAAACCGACGTTTTTGGACAAGGCTTTACCTGTGACTTTTAAAAATGAAGTAAGATTTTCCGTGTAAAAATCCAAAATTAATGTGGGTTTTTTTTTGTTATAGATATTTATTTATCATTAAATTAAGAAATAAAGTACGAGTTTGCGTGAATGTTCACGATAACAATAACTTTATTTCTATTCTACTAACAGCCCAGTATTTCTACAGATCGTTTCTCCTATAGAGAGACGATCTAGGTCAATTTGACGGCTGTTCCGTGTAACCCCAACGGTTTTGTTAGTAATGTTTACATGTGTATCGATCAAAGGAATCACATGCAGACGACAGAATTTTTCTTTGGATTTTTAATACTCTTCACTTATTTATTAAATATCTTTGAATCATATTCCTAATATTTTAAGGGCAATTTAACACGATTATTACTACTACACGTTATATATTTTATGTAAAAACACGCAGTGAAACTGTGCTAGGGAGGTCCTGGGAACAGCCGCATTGATCTCTTAAAATAAATATTTGAGGCAATACACATCGTTTTGACTGGAACTGACATTGACATGGTTTTAAAACTTTTTATGGTTTGAAGTTGTACTTTCATGATCAGTGCGAGACAAATAGGTATTTCTGATCTGATAATTTACTGATGACGTTCGTGCTATATTGGAGAATTATGTCCGCGGCATCTCTTTGATCTCGGCAATAACTGTAGTAGAATATTTTTTCCTTTTTGTTTTAAGGAAAGGTTTTAATTGAAATTCAACCTATAATTTCAGAAATCTCAAAATGGGCATACTTTTGATCGCCAAAATATTGATATTTCAACTTTCGAACTTCTTAAATCTTTGAAAGTGTTCAGAACTTTGTAATCATCAGGACCTAAAAATCCTCTTCATAAATTATAGTCAATAGAGCTGATTCACATTTTATGGTTTTAAAGAATAAATTGTTGTACAAATTTTACAAAGGACCTTGCTGCCCATCAATTGATTAAGAATAAGAATAATTTTTATAGAAAACATGAAGACTATGAATATAGCTAGCACAGCGGAGCAGCAGTGTCTTAAAATGCAAGATTCAGATCCGCAGATGGTATTGGGGTTGGTTTAGAGTCATAACATTTTTTTTTTCATTTAAAACAAATATTGATATATACATTCAAAACTTGAAATCAATATCTGCACACCACATTCTTTTTTTTAAAAAAATACTAGTTGCAGGGGCGTAGGGACAATAATGAAAAGTGATTGGAATTTTTTATGGAAAAGGCACAACTGAAATGTTTTTAATAAAAATACATAAAACTTCTCAAGAACTACACTTTATGATATTACTATGCAAGCATCCTTAGAGAGTGTAGATTCTAAATTGTAAAAACCATGATCCCTGGACTAACACTTGGGGCCCCAAGAGGGGTTCAAAGTTCAAATAAAGAAATATATAGGGAGTTTTTTTTTTAACTTCTTTTTAACAACTACGGTGCTACAATTTCGATGATTATTATGCAAGCATCCTCATATAGTGTAGATCCTAAAAACTGTAATCACGGACCAATACTGGGGCCCCAAGAGGGGTTCAAAGTTGAACATAGAAATATGTAGGGAAAATGTTTAAAAATTACAACTACATAGCTACATTTTTTTACATTAATTTGCAAGTATCATCTTTAGATAGTCTAAACTTTAAGTTGTTATATCCATGACCCCTGACCCAATAATTGGGCCCCAAAGTGGTTCAAAGTTCAAAATAGTAAAATATATAGGAAATTGTTTAAAATTCTTTTCATCAATAATTCTAATGCTACAATTAAGAAACCTTCTCATCTCCTTAATATATTAAGGTCACGATGTCTTTGTTTTACTTTTTATGCTCATTTAAGTCAAATTTATAACTTTGACATTATTAGGCCTATAATTTTGTTAGTTAGTGTTGTTGCAGACTCGTTATATCTTTATTGAAACTAGTTCAAAGTAACATGCTTTGCACTTTGTGTCATTATTTATTTTCCAGTATTGTTATATTTGATACATTGAAGCCTAGGATAATAAGACTGATCAATTGATGTATCTAAGATTTTAAAATATGATATCTAAAAGGTAGGTTTTAATGATCTTTTTTTTAATGTATGAATAGATAAGAGAATTTTTGTAATTTTGAGAATTTAAGTTTTACCACATTTTAGAAGAGTTTCATATAAAAGAATTTCGAAAGAGATATTGAACTGTTGATCAGGTGAGCGATGTGGCCCATGGGCCTCTTGTTTTCAAACATTACTCATCTTACTCGATTAACCTGTTAGTGCAATTGTTAAAGTATATTATTTATTGACAAGGTTGCACAATGGAAAAATAAGAGAGAGGGGAGAGGGGATATATGTAGAGAGGGGGAGAGAGTGAGTTGGAGGAAAGAGATTTGGGAAGATGAGAGAGAGCTAGGAGAAAGAGGATGGGGAGGGTGAGAGAGTGGGACGGGAGAGAGGTTTTGGGAGAGGTGTTGAATATCAAAAAAATTAATTTCATACATTTAAAAAAAAAAATTAATGAATAAATAGTATATGCGTCGACATGCTCTTTTAAAAAACTTTGACGAGATTCTAGTGTTCATCACCTGCTGTAAGAGTTGTCTTCCGTTAATATATTAATATAATGTATGCAAAACTCAGCTTGCCAGACATCGGACTTTATCCAATTAAGATGTAAATAAAGTTTAATTTCTCAACCAAAGCGCTGACTTTTCTACATCTAATATACATATTACATAATTATTATATGTACACGAATACTTTCTGTAAACTGTATGCATGAGCGGGGTTGTTTTTTAAGTATATAGCGTCGGATCAAAAAAGATTCCCGATTCATTCGTTCATCTAAATTTTCAATTTTTTTTTCATGTATTATTAGCAGATGCGACATGGTTTAATTCTCGTGCGGCAGATCGATAGATAAAGGCATTATGAAAAAGATACGTTGCAATCGATGTCATAGGACACCGAGCTAATATGACGTCCTGTTCCAGGCCGCGACGGGGAAATGGCTGGCTATGCGATTGGATTAACGACAAAAAATAGTTGAAAAAATGGATTTTTAAAGACCAAAGAAAAACTACTTAAAAAGGTATAAATTTCATGCTTGGTTAGCAAATTCAAAAGAGAACTGAAAATTGAGGAGGCTGGGAAATAGCAGGAAGGGAAAAAATAGCGGATCGTGTTAGCTGTCGATGTGATGTGATTTAATTTGATAACAAAGAAAACGAAATAAATATTTCACCATATTCTGTAATTGTAAACCTCTTAGATATTATACCAAACGTTTCCGTGAATTACGGAAATTACCGAGATCTAACGAATGTCAACAAAAGGTCGTCTGTCGCAGGCTTTTGATTTTATTTATATCGCGCAGTTTAATGCGGATGTTGATCCACAATGTTAGAAGTTTAAGATGGGGTTATATTTCATGATATGATAATTTACCTGCAAACAAAGACATTGTTACATAATGTATGTAAACATGGATAATACGCCCTAGCTCTGGTTTTATCTCTTAAAGAGAGATTAAACGTGGAATATGATAAAACTTAATCCGAAAAACCAACAAGTGTGCCAACTGAGTAGAAACAGTATTATGCATGCTAAAATGAGTACAGTAGGATAGAGATTTGGCACAAAAAAGAGGGGGGGGGGGGATTGCATTTTCATATCATACTTTATTAGGTCTTTTTATAATGAATGATACAATAGTCTGTCGTCGTTGTTGTGAAGCTCTCCTTCTCAAGAAGATTAATTTAGTCTAAGAATAGCCACGACCATCAATTCCTCTTAAAAGCCAGTCACTTTTCATAAGGACATCAAGATGAACACATTTCTCAAATTATAAGACATGGACAATCACACCGACAGGGGCTAATCTTTTCACTCCATTGTTTGTAACCCCATTCATTCATTCATTCATTCATTCATTCATTCCGAATATTTATGTCTATTGTGAGAATATTGCAGTAAAGGAGAGGTAGATATAAGAGTGTGTGTGTGTGTGTGTGTGTGTGTGTGTGTGTGTGTGGGAGGGGGGGGGGGTTGTTTGGTTGTTTCTTTGTTTTGTTGTTTTATTTTATTTTGTTTTGTTTTTGTTTTTTGTTTTTTTTTTGGGGGGGGGTGGGGGGTGGGGGGGGGAGGTGTTACATGCATGTACACGCCTTAATTCTCTTAAAGGATATATATATATACACAGTATGTTTTTAAGAAAATAAGTTTTAAAAAAGAAGTTTTTAAAGCGAGATTCTCGCGATGTCAGCAATAAAGGGGGGATTCATGCGCGGATCCAGTTTTTTTTTCCCAGGGAAGGAACGGCGCGAGAGATATTTTTGTTTTCAATGGTGGGGGGGGGGGGGGGGGTCGAGGACTGATTTCAGTAATTTCACTCCAATATGTAGTAATAAGTTTCATTCATGTGGTGTCCGGATCCCAAACCCTCTAAATCCGCGCATTTTTTTCATTATTTATTTCTTTTTTTACTTGGGGAGGAGGGGGCGGACAGTATGATATATAAACCTCCCCGTCATTTCTTATTTCGAGCTGACAGAGTTGTGATATTTTGGTTCGGGTTGATTAAAATCAAAGGTGTGGTCGGAAGGTTTTTATTTATAGAAATAAATCGGCTCTGCACTGGAATACATTGTGACATCACACTATCGTAATGATGTGACAGAATGTTATCCTCAGGGAGATTTTTATTCCAGATTTAGAATCAGATCTTGCTATATAGAGAGGCACTTCCGATAAGGGCACTCGAACTTTTAAAGCATTTGTGAACTTTTGTGTACTTTACAGGTACTCTTCGTAATGCATAGTGCACGTGTATTTATGAATGGCTGAAGGTTATGTAATGCTCTTCAGAGATTGTCCGAAATATCTGACGTTTTCCTGGCTTTTTAACGATTTTGATATTGAACTTGCAAGTACAATTTTTTGTGTGTGTATTTAATCATTTAATTGCTGGTTTTCTTTTAAATTGTTTATTGTGATATTTTTTGCTAGTTTGTGAGAGATAATTGTTTGTGTGAAAAACAGATGCATTGTATTTATCAATCAATTAATCATTTGTATTGTGAAGAGTTTGAAGAGTATCTCTATGTTGAATGTAAAAATGCATTAAAGGTACAATTTGATGTATCCATGTATGAATATTAACTGAATGGCAACACATTAAGCAGACGATACTAAATCGACAATAAAACTCAAGGTAATGAATAAAACATCCGATCGATTTTATCGAATTCGGACCTCTTTTCAAAGAATGATTAATTAAGAATAATGCCATTTTCCTACCAGGTGTAGGAATTAATGACTGTTTACGTAATTCCAATCGAGTCGGTATGAAATAAACATTCCATTTCCTTGACAACAGTCGATATTATGAAATAATGCTTCCGCGAGAACAATTAGTCCATCCACTGGAAACAATGGAATTTCAATAGACGACATTGAAAATCTTTGATTTATCGAGACGAAACTTTTTCCATACTACAACATCTGCAGGTTAAAATCAAATCATAGCAAAAAATATTTCTGATCATACAAATTTTGTAGAATGTTTTAAATTTCCTCTGATTTTTTTTCATGTACTCGTGTCTCTGCATTTTAATTCATGCACGCGCTGACCTGTGCATTTATATTGATTTTTACAATGGATTCAGAAATTGCCTGATTCAATGCACGGTTAATTCACTATCAAGAACATGCAGAAATCTAAATAATGTCCTCCGCAAATTGTCAACATTTTTTAATCACTATTCTCATTGAGACACTGCTGTGGAATATGAAATATTCACTGATAAGTTGATCGAACAAAAGACCACCAGGTGGTGCATGGAATGCGTGTATCTCATATTATATTTACTATCTAGTTTCAGTTTCACATGTTTCGAGTCATACTGAAAGTATTCTCAACATTCAATCACGTTTAATATCAATATTCTATTTGAATAGAGAAGTCTCTCTCTCTCTCTCTCTCTCTCTCTCTCTCTCTCTCTCTCTCTCTCTCCGTATAGTACAAATAAGGAGTCACGTGACTGATGTTTTTTTTTTAATTTTGTTTATTTGTTTGGTGTAGGATTTTGTGCGCAAGTCGAAAAGAACATTTTATTGGTTGTCGATCATTGTCGAATTTCGACTGCGAGTTAAAAAATAGTCGGCAGTTTGTTGCCTGATCTGCCCAAATGATGTAAGGACAGAGAGCAAGATCTTGGCCAGTTAACGATTTCTGAAATGGTCGATAATCTGGCACATTGTCGCGGATTGCTCATAACCAATTAGCCAGAACAATGGCTACATGATCCTCTTTCAGACTATCCGTATGTCTACAGAAATCGATTAACATGCATCAATACTCCGGATTTCTTTTAAGGACATTCGCTTTCAATGAAATTGTGGCGCCCTACGCGAACTCAAAACAAGCGTTTTCATAATGCAATTTATATATCATATCATGCATAGTTAAATTATTTTATCAATGAATTATGTGCCATATTCATAAGTGGCCTATATCTACAAAAATGGCTTGTACATGCTTGCATTTAAGGAATGCTAGGAATGTTTCGATTCATGACAGGGGATCAATACGTTCAGAATAATTCTTACACTTCACATGTATATGGTCAGGGACAAGTGTAAGATCAAAATTTCATTGGTCATTGACCGGTGTGCGTTTATATCTGAGAATTCCTAGAAATATAATCCAAATACTAGTATTCAGGTTGTAGTAATAGCAATCGTAGTAATAAATAGAAGGAGAGAAAGTTGTTATAAAAGTAGTTGTAGTTTAAGTATAGCCACTGTAGTAAATATAGTGATAGTTGTATTAATAGTAGCATCAGCGAAATAGCAATGGTAGTATAGTAGACTTACATGCAGTATCAATTGAAGTAATATAAGTACATGAAGTGTAAATTTTAGTTAATATTTGGAGCAATCCAATAGGGACAGAAGGAGTGCATTGTATTATAGAAGTATTGGCAATTGTTGTTGTAATAACAAAACAGCATAAGTAGCAATATTGCTGTGATGATAGTATAAGAAGTATATATTTAAGTAGAAGTAGTTGTAATAAAAGTAGTGGTACATGTACAAGTAGTATAGTAGTAGTAAAGTAGTATATGTATTAGTAGTTTTAGTAGTAGTAAAGTAGTATATGTATTAGTAGTTTTAGTAGCAGCAGTAGGACTAGTAGAATCAATGATAGTGTCATTGTAGTTCTTTGTATAGCTGTTGGTGCTATTTCTGTACACTGTGTTTTGGTATTGCATATGCCGCAAACAAGTGTACAATTTCATTCCAACATTTGTTTTTTTTACATTATTTCATATCGTGTGTATAGGGAACCCATGCAAACGTTTTTTTTTTTTTTTTCAGATAATGCAACCTATAAAATGGCTAGCGTGCCTTACTGTGCATTTAGTTTAGCTGGTAATTGAAAGCTATCTGATATGTCTCCTATATCATATTGTTTTGTGAAACTAAATATTTCCTGTGGGAATTGTAAATGAAAGTTAACCATGGTAAATCGATATCAAGTAGTGGTTTTCAAGCTTGGAAAAGTTTTTACTTGCGTTTTGTTGGACACTTAGGAAATGGCATAGTTTCATTCTATGCCCAAACTTTCACCTAATCTTGAGTATGATAAACCCGACCCAAGCATCATCATCATCAGCAGCAGCAGCATCAGCAGCATAAGCATCATCCTGAGGTTAACCGATGCTGTGTTTGTGTGATTATTTTTCAGACAAAAAAAAATACTTATGATTAAGAAATTACAGTCAAACCTCGTTATCTCGAACTAGATGGGACTGATTAAAAACTTCGAGATATCCAAGTATTCGAGATATCAAGGGGTAAATTACCAAAATAATAAGTGGTTGTGACTTACAAATCACTTCGACATATCCATTTTATTCGAGATATCGGTGTTCGAGATACCGAAGTTCAACTGTACAATTAGTTGACAAATTGGGGTTGGGGACGCTCATGAAATAAAAAGGAAAACTTAGCCAACCTCAATGAAAGCCATCACGTTCGTTTGAAATGACATCAAAATGGTAATAAAATATCCGAATGTATTCACATGCATGGACATATTTTTCCTCAATTTATGTAAAACAGGTATCTGAATAAAAGGAACCTGATCATGAATACGGATTTAAAAAATACCATCATTTCCCGGTCTTTTTTTTTTTTACTTCAACATTTGAAAGGTTTGTCCATGCATATAATTCAACATTGTACTGTGTATGTGTTACAAAAAATTATTCCAGTTAATACTTAAGAATGTTAGAGATGTATACATTTATTTAGCTCTCTCTCTCTCTCTCTCTCTCTCTCTCTCTCTCTCTCTCTCTCTCTCTCTCTCTCTCTCTCTCTCTCTCTCTCTCCACAGCTTGATAGACCTAAGTAAATAAACTTTAACAATAAATAATTGAATGTCCTACATGACATTTGTAACGCCGACCTCAAACCAAGGTTACGGATAGTTGTCCCCTTACGCCAAATGTTACTGCTAGGCTCGACACAATTCAAACAATGGCCCCAAACTCTATACAGAAAACAGCTGCATCGCCAGGATGATGCGATAAATTACGATAAAATAATTGTCCACAATTCCATTCATCGCATTAATTATTTATCTATACCAATGCGCGATATTAATTAATTTGATACAACCTTGGGGCAATGTGTGTACACGCTTTTTCAGACCATGCTAGCCATTTGTGTTATGTTTTGTATATATACTGTATATGTACATGTAAGCCACCATAGCCGGGTCATTTATCACGAGGTGTCAGCGCTGAATTTAAGGAGGATAAGTATACGCTGTAATATTTACTACCTGCTAGAATTACCGGGGAGGGGGGATGAAATATCAGGTGTTAATGATCATAGCTAGAGGTTGACTTATAGTCAAATATTTGAAGGAGAAGTGAAGTATGGTTAACTATTTTTGACAGCTTGAAGTGCAATAATTTCCGGAGGAAATGTTTGATAACAGAAGTATTTTAAAGGAAACACTCGGAAAGTGTTATATATGAGAACATTTTGGGGCTTATCAATCGTTTGGAATGGTAGTTCATCAATCTAAATATGGGGAGAGGGAACATATGCAACAAAAAGAAAAACAAATCCCAGAATTTTATTATGGTAAATAAAACATCATCAACAAAGATGTCCAAAGCATTGGACACAGAACACATTGCTAATTATGATAAATTTTTTCTTTATAACATCATGATTGTCTGCTTACGCCACAAGTGTACTTTCCAAAATATCTATAGTTAAAATGGAATTTTACACCTTTTATCACAGTCTTCATGTAGATGCACTATCAATCTAATGACATTGGCATCAAATACCAATCATTTTATTAACATTGTCATTGTACAATTAAACCTCATCTTATACCATTATCAATTTCATCGACAACCATATCGTCATTTTACCATGTATCAAATCATCACTATACATGTACCTTATTATCATCAATCTTTTTAATTCCAACCATCTTGGAACAGCTCATTTGATACCATTAATCATTTTACTGTCAACCATTTGGCAATAAAGGTACCGTATACATGATATTTTCGCCCCGTGTAATTTTCGCACCTTCACACTTGCAAACAGTTTCGCCCCGTCTTGATTTCGCCTAAGCACAGTTGAGTTTGAAGACAGATAATATGAGACATTGACATTCGCCTAGTCTTAAATTCGCCCGCTGACAATGAGGGCGAATTTAAGGGGCGAAAATAAAACGGGCCGAATATTTCCCTTTATACAGTATATCAACACTTACAAAAACGTCTTACCATAAACCATCCTTATTGTAATACCAACCAGTCATTATACAATAAACCGCCGATATAACCATATCGCCATGATACCATGCTCGAGTCGTCGCCATATCTAAATGCTAATTAATAATCCATGAACTGTGGTTTTATTAAAATTGGAGGGTATCAGTTTTCGTGAATTTAAAAAAATAGTTTCGAGGATACGTAAAGTCGTTGTCATGGTTTTACCAATACAAATTTACCTTTTGTGTGTTTCTTTGTTCAACGCACACTTCATTCAAAAATAAAATCCCCGACTCTTGTTGCCCAACGAATTATGATAAACCACAACAGACAAAGGACAACCACCGTCATCGTTACCAACCATTTTATAACGAGTCGGAACTTTTGCTGCACCTACTAGCATTAACTGTTGACAGTTTAATTGAGTATTTAAGCTGTACCTACTAGCACTACTGTTAACAATTTAATTGAGTACTTTAGCTTAACGTTCAATCGATGTGTAACAAGAATTTGCTGAGGTGATTTCAAAATCGAGCAACTATAAAACTCATTATTATAGAAGACCACAATTGGTCTGACCATGCAAGATCAGTCATGTGTTTCCAACAATGTGCCAACCATATGCAGAAATTGCAATTTTTACAATTATTATGTCATGCAAATCTTATATCTGTAATTTACAGAATCACGAAATTTCTAATAAAAATGTTGATCGAGAACAAGCTTTACAATGAAGTTGGGGGCTTGATGGAGGCGCCATCTCCCCGTGGTATCGATAACGCAATATAGGTCCTGGTGAGTTAACCTTAATATTTCGAAATGGCAACTTTGATTTGTCATTTTCTGATTTGTACTTTATAAGTACACGAATTATAATAAGTTTGTTACCATTTCGTATTTTTTCTTTTTTTTTGTATGTACTGCACTAGTTCTTCAAAAATAACGAACTTTGTCAAACTGTACAGTGATACAGTGAAGGAAATGTCCCCGTGCTCTCTCTCTGTCTCTCTCTGTCTCTCTCTCTCTCTCTCTCATTGGAACATTCATTCAATGATCTAAACCTAGATTGAATTGTTACAGCTTTATACCCTTGAGGACTTAAACCTGAAATTTCAACACGGAAAGTACAAAACGTTTCAATAGTCCTTTTCATTCGAAGAAAATGCATATTGATTTTAAAGATAAATTTGTTTCCAAATTTTAAATTCAGAAGCGGCCGCTATATTAATATCCATTGTATCCGGCTTTTCAAAACGCAAATTTCCACGCATAAAAAAAAAACCGTTGCTGCTATTTAAATCTTTGCTTGTGTCCTTGGGAGATCAAATATCCGGGTGCAATGGTTTTTTTAATTTTTTTTTTTTTGGCATTGCATGAGGATCTCAGCATTTTTCATTCTCTTCTTTGCTTAAAAAATCATAAATCGAATCGGAAAAAAGCGGGAATTTGTGCGTTCTAGAACATCGAGGGTCAGCCGCGAACGAGCATGCTCTGTAGCAACCTCTAATGATACAGTATCCACTAATGATATAAACTTGCATTAGTGGTCAGAATATTTTTTTTTTTGTGTTTTTTCTTATATCATTAGTGGACGTGAATTTTGACCTTTATAATGATATAACTTTGAAATTATATCATTAGTGGACGGCTAGGTAGTTCGTTAATGATATAATTATATCATTAACGGTCAGAAGTCTGACCACTAATGCAACTTTATATCATTAGTGGATACTGTATCATTAGAGGTTACTACAACGCTCTTTAGCTCACTTCCTGTTTTTATAGAGAAATATTACACTATGAATATCCAATCTGTATACAATTTATGTTTAATTTGTACATTTATTTAAGTTGATTTTTACTGCATTTTCTATCTATCTATCTATCTATCTATCTATTGATCTATCTATCTATCTATCTATCTATCTATCTATCTATCTATCTATCTATCTATCTATCTATCTATCTATCTATCTATCTATCATTTGTTCATATTTATTCTAAAAGAATATACATTATTATATAATAATTGAAGTAAGATAGATAGATATGATAATTCTAATAGAATATACATCGTTATATAATAATTGAAGTAAGATAGATAGATATTTTTAGCGCGGTGCTTTATGAACAATTTTGCGTGTCTTCAATAATATTAGGTGTGTACATCGTATAATTTTATGAATATTGCATGATGTGCTCTTTATGTAAAACTTGGTGTATAAAAATAGAAATTAACTCGGTAGTTTTTATGAGTTTCATTTTTCAGTGTTGTCATTGTAAGAAGATTTACAATTGTGTTTAATAAGGGTACCTGTGGAGATAACAGATGACCCCGCTGAGCTCGGAGGGCAGGGTTATGGGAGTACACACAAAGGGATTTCTTTTTAACCACCTACCCCCAGTCATTGAATACCGTAATATTTCGTAACCTTCGAGGCACTAAAAGCTGTAATAGTACACGCTATTGTTTATCTGTTCAATTACGTAGTCATCAAGTCGAGCAAGGTGACAATAGAGCTACCTTAAATCCCATTGAGGTAACAAAAAAATCCAGTTAATTTCATGAGAAAAAAGAGATTATGACACAGAAAAGTTAAGGTGTTTTTTTTTCACCAATACGAGGCCGATTTTTTTTACTCCCAAGCGTGTCTGCTGCCACACGTGTTTTGCGTGCACATGCTTTGGTCTCTCCCACTGGAACGTGCATTATAAGAAACCATCCACGTGCATGTAAATTTTATGCATTTTCTGATTACATGCAGGGTTTCTGAAATGGAGTAATCTCGCTTAATGGTCCAATCCCAAATTGATTATATAAAATATTGACTAGCAAGGATCGTAATTATGTTATTAAAATCAGGCTACATCAGGCTATACACGTTGTTTAAATAAAATTTAATAACATATAGAGGCATGGTATGCAGGATTTAAGACTCAGTTCGTGCCGGTGTTTTTATATATATATATATATATATATATATATATATATATATATATATATATATATATATATATATAAAGAGAATGAGATAATTTTAGGAGAGAGAGAGAGAGGGTGGGGGAGGGGGATGGAGAGAGGTGGTGGTTAGGTGGTTAGAAACCCAAGCACAAAAGGCACTAGGTCTTTTATTTATTTATCTTTTTTCGTGCGATGAAATTAATGTACGGAGGGTATAATAAATACCGAATTACATGTCTATCGAGCTGTCAACAAGTTTTACAACAGGTGTTTAATTATAATGATAAACTGAGATGTGCAAACCCCGCAGACATATCAACAACATGGAAAGAGTAATGATTTGATTGTTTGTGGGAGTTTATTCCGGACGCGGATTAGGCTTATCCGTGATAGGGAATTATTTACGGTCAAAATAGCTTCAAGCAATTCTTAAAACAAAAATTACATGTCAACCCCAATCCGTATATTTAAAGATATAATGTCAAATTCCTGTTTGTTTTATGTAAATAAATTATACAGTATACTGCTTGCCTGTGTTGGAACCTTTCTTTGGAACAAGGCCGAATTACATATTAAGCAATTGCGTTGAAAAGAGAAAGAAGTGCAAGTTCATTGGCCAGTCGAAATATTTCTGCTAAATTGCTAATTGCAAGCCTGTATTCATCTGAACTTGGCGAGGGACTGATTCGGGAGTTTTTGGAGCCGTATCTTTTAACAGTCGACTTTTAAAGTACGTGCGATAATATGATATTAAATTACTGTTTTCTAAATTTTAAGTTATTCATGATAACCAAAAGTGATACAACTTAAACATGCAGATCGAAAATTAATAGAAAATATCAGCGAGATAGATTACTGTGAAAAGAGATTTATAAATACTTTATTTTTTTCAAAAACTTCAAAAAAGGTAACGTAACGAAAAAATTGTTGTCAATTGTTCAATGTTTATTGACAGCTAGGTTTTTTTTGTAAAATAAAGTATAAATTTTCCTTAAAACCCCTCTTTCCATCGCAACCAATTTTAAAATATCAGAAAAAAATCGAGGAGTAAATATCTTCTTACGGCCTCCAGTATTGATCGGTATGCATTGTACTTAACTGAGCCTCGGTTGTATATATGTCTACACATATATGTGAAGTAGTCTATACGTATTCCGTGTCCAATAATGAATATACTTATTTCTTCTGCAGTGTGTGACACGGGATAAAAACAAGAATTCGGTCGCTTTGGACTTTTCCCGGGTTAGAATCGTCTATCCATTGAATCTATTAGGCCTATTATAGAGGGCGCTACTGTGACGTCACACACAAGCGTGGAAGTCACCGTGTGTTTTTGAACTGGGACCTACACATTTTGCGACGAAAGCGAAAATGGGACTACAACAAGTTTATTTGGCCATCTTTGGTTTAATTTTAATGCAAGGTAAGTTAATTGTTCGTGTTTAACTAATTTTCTTTGCATGTTATCTCTAGGACTTGGACTTTGTACGAATCTCACCTGTGAATCTCCAACACACCGGTCTATTTAAGGGTGACGCCATGTTTTTGGCGGAAATCCCATTATCAGTTTTTGACTCTTTTGAAACTGTATATGGAAATTTGAAAAAAAAAATTGACCAGGAATGAAAGAAAAAATCTGGGCAACTTCTATTTATCACTGGCTTTAAACCAGTGTAACTTACATGTTCAATGTGTATTGATTTTACTTTCGATATATGCGGTATGTGAAAAAAAGTTTCGGTATCCATATCCTTTCGTGGAATCCAAATGGTGTAGTCTATTTTAGGATTGCGTAATTTATCTTTTTTGGGGTATTTATACACATGTTCAAGGTCACTTTCTATGGTTTGTACTTCAATGGAAATGTGCACCAACTGCATCCAACAGTCCAAATATTGAATGTTTTATTTTTTTTTGTAACATCCAGATTGAATTTTGTTTTATAATCATGAATTATGGGCATCATACAAAACAACTATGTCGTCATATTACCTTAAATTATATAAAGGAATTTATGGCACATGGCCATCCTTGCATAATTTATACTTATTGACATTATTTATGAAATGTTAAATTATATTGACATATTTATGATATTGTTAGAAGATTGCCCAAGGGCAAGCATAATTGCATCAAGATATGGCAAACTATACAAATCTTGCATCAAATTTTTGAGGGTAATATATTGTCATGGTAGATTTCATTTTAGAAGTTCTGTCTTAGATCAGAGTGAGTGATATTGAAAAAGGGTCGTAAAGAGAGGGTGGATGGGGGTATAAATTGCATGTACATGCACAGCATGTTTTTGCATGCATGGAATTAATTTTAGTGAGAATTGAGCTTAAATAACCTTGAAAATATGGGGTACAGGTGACCAGCATTTGATACAACACTGATGGAAGTATATAATGAAGTTTAAATCAAGTGATGAAGTAAGAGGTGTATTCTTTTGTCCATCATCTCTTGAGATTGGGTTGATGACCACATAGAAGGCACAGGCAGACTAGCAGTGTTGAATTTGGACAAAAACAGGATGAGGGTCGACAATAAATTTGTCCTGTATCTGAACTAGGGTGAATTTTTTAAAGATACAGTTATGAGTGCACGGTTGCTTGTTTTTGGAGACTGGGTCATTAGCCTCACTTTGGGGACAGATAGCATCATTAACGGGTCCCAGGGAAGTCCATTACTCTATGTCACCAAAACTGCTGAGACAACTGATGTATGTGTTGTATGTGTGTGTGCTGCTCTGCTCCATTCATTAATAATACACCACATACATACACACACACATACATGCAGGTATGAACGGAAAACAAAACTGCCTTTAAGTCTGCCAGGTCGACATCTTTCTTCAGCTTTTAAATTTGTTTCCAATGTGCATGCCTGTGCATTATTGATTTTCATAATTCCTTTATTGGCTTCATCGATTTAGCAGGAAATACTTAAGCTAGGAAACTGGTCTTGAGATTTCATTATATAGTTATCCTGTGCTAACTTTATTATTCCTTCATTGTTATATATTTGTTTGGCAGGTTTTGTCGGATTTTAAATCCTTATGCAATTTGACTCTATATATATATATATAATAGGGTGTTAGGTATTCCAACAATGTAACTGTTCTTACACATTTGTTCTTTAACCAAATAAATACATGTAAAGCAGCTTTCATTCTACATTCAGAGGTATTTCTAAACATATTTTTGATGCAGCAGTTAAGATTTGCTGAATTAATTTCTACCTGCAATCTGTTAAGGGGTCAGTGTTGAATGACCAGAGAGCTAATTATTGGACAGGGCTGATAGGGATGGTGTGTTGTGTACCACTGGGCTAGCACACCTGTGTTGATTACAATGTCGTGTGTTGACATTGTGGCAGGTATATAAATATTCCTGGGTATGACCAGGACTGTTTGTCATGCGGTCTCAGGAATGGTCATGTGATTCATTGCATACTGGGGTTTTCATATTTTTTGAGTGATTTTGACAGTGAATACGTACCACTAGTCTACTCATGAGTAAAGTTTATTTTCATCTCTCTCTCTCTCTCTCTCTCTCTCTCTCTCTCTCTCTCTCTCTCTCTCTCTCATATTATTTAGCCCCTCTACAAGTACCTTCATCAAAATGTTACCTAGCTGCTTCCACCTCTACCCCACCTTTAGCTGACTTGATTAACACCTCACATAAAAGTGAAATACATATCAAAGGAAAAGTTATTGACTGTCATTTTACATAGGTTATACACTCAGTAAGGAAGCAATACATATTTACATAGACACAAATTTTACAATGTTTAACTGTCTATGCCTGGGAAAACCAGATGTGCCCTGAGCTAGCTACTAAATTTGACACTGTAATATGGGTGTAGTTAACTGTGCTGTATCCCTAGTGGTTCGTGTTCATTTCAATATATGCAAAATATGTATGGGCACATCCACTGCTATATATATGTGTCCTGACTTTATCGGCTATGCAACCCAATGCCAGTGTTTATAAGTTGTCAGCAGAGATGGGTATTTTTATTTCTTCGCTGTCAAATTCTGATTCTGTAAGGGGCACTTGGTTGAATATTAATTTAAAACTGTTTTGCCTCTCAAGTAGATTTTTAAAAAAAATTGTCATTGTAGACAACACATTTGACATGTTTAAAATTTGCTTTAAGCATGTTTCAATTTTGTATGCATGTAAGCATGAAAGGGAAACTAAATTGAGTGCACAGTTGAATGCAGACCTGAGTGTTGCATCACCCCAATGTTTGAATTACTGATGCAATTTTTGTTTTCTTGCCTTTTAAGTGTTTTATTTTCTCCAACACGATAAAGTGTCTTTCTTCCCTTTAAATTTTTCCTTCTATCATATATTTCTAGCTCAAAATAAGTTGTTTTTAAAAAATCTCTCCTTTTCCTTTCTCTACCTTATGACCTTAATATGATTTTTGTATTCTTGGAAATGTCTCTTGTATTTCCTCACCCACCCTAATATCTACATTTTACTACATCCAATCTCTCACACCCTCCTCTCTCTCTCTCTCTCTCTCTCTCTCTCTCTCTCTCTCTCTCTCTCTCTCTCTCTCAGAACATTCTATATCCCTGTATGCACTTTACTATAATTTGGCAGCAGTAGTACTATACACCCAATCTACGCACTGTTATTACCCCATCACTCAGGTAATTTCCTTACTCCTTTCTGCATCCTGGCACCATTCTCCCCATACCAAATGCCCCATCTACTAAGCCCTGTATAATTATACCTCTTGCAGTTGGCTGTTCTCAGTAATGAATTCTGACAATAAGTTGTGTGCCTTGCAGTCAGCGTAAACAAGACAATGAAGTTCGCAGTAATAACACCACAACAAAAACAAGGTGGATGCCTTCTAGGGGTCTCTCTCTCTCTCTTTCTTTCTCCCATCTGGCTGACCCATCTATAGAAGGCCTCTGACTTATCAAGTGTTGACCAACTGTGATTTATAGGATGGCTAATCCCCCCACCAGGAAAATGGGTTTTATTTGTATATTTGTAATGTATAAAGTATTCTCTAGTCTTCAACAGTCAAAGCAAAATGATCAGTCAAGGTTTTATTGTGCAAGTGACATTCTAGCTTATATACATCAGAAATTTTGAGGTTTTGAACAAAGGATATTCCTTCAAATTGATTTATAACCTTAGAATGTAAGGAACTAAAGACATGTACACATATTAAAAAAGACTTAGTGCTTAGTTAACTTTTGTATTTTTCTAACCCTGTCTGTCTGTCTGTCTCTCTCTCTCTCTCTCTCTCTCTCTCTCTCTCTCTCTTCCCCATACACATACACTCTGTATTGTCAAAACCATGTACGGCAAGTTATTTATGCATGAAGCAACAATTATTTCTGTAATACGAGTGGATGTAACTTTACACCATTCTGACAATAAAAAAATAATCCAGTATGTTCAGTGGGTTTTTTTTAGGCTTGTCAAGTGTGTGTTGTACTACATCCTTATTGATTTCATCCCAGAACAAATATAGAGGCAGGCTTGAGACTTTCTTTATCAGGACTACAGTACCAAAGGAAATTGAAACAAAGCCACAAAGCCATCTGTCAAGTTGGATTGAACACCCCCCCTTCCCCCCCCCCCCCCCCCCCCCCCAGCCTTTAACCTTGAAACAACCCAAAACAGGGCCATTATTTTGTAATAGCTGCAACCCCCACCCCCCTTTCCCAGTTTTAATCTTGAAACCGAGTCAATAAAGAAGCCATATATTTTGTGAGTGCTGCTTTCCATCCCCCCCCCTTTAACCTTGAAACTGAATGAAAATTTAGCCCTATATTTTATAAGACTTAAAGTGCTACAACTGTTTTCTTCAGAGAATCAGAATCATAATGGATACATCATACTGTGATTTTAAATTCAAGCATTCTACTTTATAGGAGTCCCCATAATTAGAAAGCTGCATTTTGTCTATCGTTCTTTTTGTTAAGGGAAAGGAATGGCAAGATACAGTTTATTGTAAAATTATCAATATTAATAAGACACCCTGGCTCCCCAAGTGTTGTCAAATAGATCAATTTGTTAGTCAATCAGCAGTAAAAAAAAATTCTTGGATTTTCAACAGTCATCTTGAAATTTCACACTGCACACTGCACCAACATATCTTTCTACTGTCTCTCGACATTTTTATTTCAAAACAGCTTTTGCTACCATCACAAAATCTCTAAGTACTGTTATATCATGAAGCCATTTCAACATTCTAAAAAATTAAAACTTAGGTAATTTTTTTAGTTTGCTACAACACTAGAAGTTTTGAGACATTAAGATTGCTTGATTATTAAACTGGAGAATCTGAATTGCTGATATAAAAAAAAATATCCATAATTATTATGGTTATCGGGGTTTGGGGGAGAAATCGTAATCCACATATTAAACAGAATAACATGGACATATTGGAATGCCAATAGGCATCTCAAAGCTGCTGATATGGACTTTTTAACATTGATTGTGATTCAATATGGCTGACCATCAGTACTTTGAGTAAATCCATGTTGCCAAATAATTGATGATGATTTTTCAACCTGGTTGACATTACAGTACTAACCACCATCTCCAACCCCTAAAATCTTCTTCCAACTCCATGAAATATTGTAAAAAAAAAAAAAAAACAAAGAAAAAAACATTTTACAGTTCTGAATATTATCCATCAAGCTGCTGAGAGGAGTGTTAAATGAATAGACAGTTCTTAATATAGCACTCTATTCAAGGAAATGGCAACTTATGGACTTAATGCTATATCATGTATAGCTAAATAGACTTGATACTTTATGAGACCTGGAGGTATTTAAAACCAAGAGAGCCAATCAATGCTAAGCCCAAGCTTCCATATTGAGATGGTATAAAAGTGCAGACTTTCCTGATGTCAGCTAGGCACACTTAGTTATACTGAAAAATTTCTATTAAGTTCAATGTAGGTACATTTTATAGTTATACTGAGAAATTTTTAAGTTCAATCTAGGTACATTTTAGTTAAAGTGCACAAAGTTTAAGTCCAATCTCGGTACAAAAATGTTATAACTTTTATGTACCTAAATCTTGGGTACATAAAAATTACACTTTAGGTACAGAAAAGTTATGACTAAGTGTAACCTTTTTTTAATGGGAAGCTAGTTTTAGTGTGAATCAAAATATTGTGTAAATTATACACCTACAGGCCCCACCGTCACCAGAATTTTCAAATCACTCAACTCAGTCCTCAACTCAAATCCTCCAAAGAAAAGAGCATAAACTTGAGGTCAAACTCAGAATTGAGGCTGAGTATTGACTAGAGGAAAGTGACGCAGGGCCTGATGTAGGTAATTGTGAGACAGGGGGTAGGGAGTATGTCTCTTCACTTCTAAAGTGATTGGCGTTTTGTCAGCTTTGAGAAATCATGTATATATAGCAGGAGGCCATCAGCACAAAACATAACAAACAAATGTTTCTATCGAAGAAAAAAGAATTGTTGAAGGTCAAATAGTTTCATTGATTTTCTGTTTGTTCACCCACTTGGCACCAAATCCAGAGGTTGAATGTCCGAAAGACCTTTACAACAATCACTCCAGGCATCTTCAATTTGAAAAAGAAGTTGCAAATATATAATAAGTAAACGTTAATGGAAAGTTTACCCTAATCTCTAAGCTGAAGGTCAAAGTTTGATCTGTGCAAGAATAAGGTTTCCAACCAGCGACCTGTGAAGTTTTGACCGCTTATTGCATAAGGTTTCCAACCAGCGACCTGTGGAGTTTTGACCCTTATTGCAGTAAGCAGCCTGTTCAGGTATTTTGAGATAACACATCTGCACACAGTTCATTTTCAATAAACTTCCATCTGCCACTGCAGTAGTTAATGTGCACAATGATTCTGTGGTAATTTTTTTGTTGTAATTTCATATTAACTATAGTGTCATGTTATCGAATTAAGTTTAGACATTTGTATTGCACATACAAATAGGGAATATTGTAAGCATGGTAGAAAGAAAAACTACACACAAAAGCAGTGCCCTCAAAATGTTTTATCAAACCTTAATTTCATTGTAGCTCAAGGATAATTGTTATGATTTCATGTTTAACATTCCATTGCAGCCATGAAAAGGACAAATTTATGTTATTTGTATATCAATAATTTCCCACGCAACTTATGTCTGACACCCAGTCTGGGATTAAAAGGATTTTTTATAGAGCTACGGAAAGCTAATGGAGTTTGTGTGTTTCAGTCATGAGGAAAATCATCAGTACTTGGTACTTAGATGAGACGAGAAATGTAAAATTGACTTTGTCTTTAATTATCCTGGGGAAAGTTGTTTTTAGTGGATGCAGATGTATGTGCATAGTTCTTTGACAGAAAAGAGAATAATAATGGAAAAAATACAGAGAGACAGACAGACATATATATATAGAGAGAGAGAGGAGAGAGAGAGAGTCTGCATGTATGTACATGTTATATTTATGAATAATTGTACATAAAAGAGAGATGGAGAGAGAGAAAGTATCTGCAGATGTATGCATTTATATATGATAGAAAGAGAGGAGGGGTTGACTTAACTGTACACCATACTGAAGTCTGGGAGGCATTAGACTGATGCACTACACTGAGACAGGAGACAAGCTCACAGCTCTGCTCTACAAGAGAAAGAGAATTTGATATGATCTAATTGTTTAATGAAAGGACAAGGACCTCCAATCCATCGCTATGCTGCCGTGGGAGAGGAAAGGAAACCCCTTACCAGAGCCTTATCCCAACAGCACTAATGTCTGATAGTCATGGAACTCTGTTACCAACGCAATGGGAGGTTAATGCAGGGGAATCAACTGATCTCTGTCGTTTCAGCACCCCAATCTTGTGCATCAATAGCCCAGCCATCATGAAGCATTAATGCAATAACTCTCTTGTTAGCACATTCACTCTGACTTTATTATCAGCTGGAGCAATGCAGGAATGTTTTTAGTTTTGTCTAAATGAACATTGGATCCCGGTTTATTGGCTTAAAAATCAGATAATGGCGAAGGGGAGCATAGAGGGCAGTATGGGGAGCATTGTTTTGTGTAAACTATTGATTGCTTGTAATTGTATGTTCATTCATGAAATGTCTAGTAGTATGTTGGGGTTATTTTTAGGGTGACATTGTTTTGTTGCTATCTAGAGATTTTCTGAATGATTTGTCATTGACAAGTTCAATAGTAGAATGATCAGGTTGCAGATTTTTAGATTTGCTGAGTTGTGTAATTGCGTAAGGCTGCCCAAAGTTTATTCTACATTTAACTTTGCCTTCAAACTATAAAAAAAAACTCTATAAGATAGGGCTATAAGATATATCCAAATATTGCTGAGTTCTTGTATAAATGGCCTTGTGCAACACGTCAACAAGTTGCGTGACTGGCCGTTAGCTTTTCTCATGTCGTAGACTACAACTTAACAATGGGTAGTTTTAAATAACTTCAAAGAGGTGCTGCTTAATAATTGAATTAAATCTGAGTCTTTTTGTCAATGGGCTAATTACCTGCTACTAATGATGAGAAAATTCTAGTACACTTTGACCTTATACAATATTTAGGACTAGAAGTTGTTGAAAAATGTCAGGAATTTAAATTTGATATTGTTGAGATTGAGTTAAGGGTGTAGTTGCTTTGTTGTACTGATCTAGTTATAAAATATTTAACTTTTTATGCTTGAGTGAGTCTTTCTCATGATTCTCTTCGGGTTTTTTTTTTCAAAAGTTGGTTGAAATTTTTCAACAAACTCTAAACATTCTGCATTTATGGCAAAATTTACAACTGCTTCGAGCATTTCATCTATTGTAGAGCCGGGGTGGAATGAGTGTGTTTGGTTTTTTTCATTGTAAAATTAAGGAACGGCTTCCTGCTATTTGGTTATATCATGTATATACCCAGAATTAGCCACCATTTTGAATTGCTCACTCTTTGATCAGGCAGCAATGAAAATGGCGTTCAGTTTTACAAACGTAGTAGTCATTTGAGATGTTTTAACAACATCCTTCAGGGCATTACACCTTTGTGTTAGAAATATTGACGACTTCTGCTGCAGTTGTTTGATTTGTCGGCACAGTGGAAAGCACGGGGCCCCCCAGTCGATATGACCATGTCTGACCAATAAAAATGAGTGGCCACCTGATCCTTTGTTTGTACAGACCAGTAAAAATCTGCTGACAATGTACCCAGGTAGTCTGATGCAAGTCAACAATAAAGCAGGACAAATTTAAATGCCCATTTACTGAAAAGCCGAAGTCAAAATTAACTAGTAATGTAAATAAGGTATACGTAACTGTAAAACAACCAGACTGGGTGGGGGGAGGGTGTATTTTGTAGCTTGGACCGGGGGGGGGGGGATGATTTGAGGCAAAAACTGAATAATAAGTAAGGGGAAGAGAGCAAAAGAGCAAAAAGGGATATGGAATAAGAATAGGTTATGGTCGACAAGTAGCCTATGATAAGTAAATAAATGAGGGGGGCAAAAAGGGGTGGAATAGAAATAACCCATGGTAGGTGGGTAGGTTATACAAAATAACTCATGTAATAAGTAAATAAGTGAGATTTTGGGGGTAACAAAAAGGGGTGGAACAAGAATAGTCTATTGTAGGTGAGTAGCTTCTACACAGGGATACTGGGTCAGAGTGTCCTTGTGTCTGAATAATGCCCTGATGGTGATGCATTACAAAGGAGCTGTCTCTGAATAATCAGCCCTTAATAGCCTGAATGTATAAACTGCACTGTGTGCATATTCTGAATAATGCATTAATGCAGCAACCATGCATTGAAGGGTATAGAGAGTGTAGCATTTGCAGCTTACAGATCTAATTATTTCATATTGTGCATAATACATTTAATTTAGTTTCCTGGTATAGAAAAGATGTATCTAAGGTCATTGTATGGCTCAAATGAGGAACATGCATTACCTTGAAATTCTGTATACACATACTGGAGGCATACATAATTTGAATTATGATACATATATATATATGTGCATTAATTCTGTGGACAAGGCTCATGCTTCAGTCCCCATGCATTTAACTCTGATGGTGTACGTCTATATGTGGTTTAATTTGCTGGTTCAAGAACCTGTCAGATAGGGAAAGAGAATGAATTTGTCTTTTCTTAAGATTGAAAGAGTTCCTTTTATGTGTTAAGGGTACCTGCTGATACAAAGTCATGTGGGTCATTTCATCAGGGGTCATTTTATAGCATGCATAGGGAAACAGAAATTGAGTCCCTTTTTTTACTGGCTTCTATTAAAAGAGGGAGAGGTGGTTGACCGGGAAAGATATTATTTTTGGTAAAACCATTGAAATATTAACTGCAATTCAAATCCTGGGGTGACAGTGAAAAGAAACTAATTTGAATTTGGAAGATGTATACATACAAATTCATGTCGCAGATAGAATGAGATTGTTTGTGTGCATGTATTTAAACAATCTCTGTTGACAAAATTCCATGTAGAAGTAAGATTAAGAACATGGGCTGATCGATTTATAAGCAGAAAATGCATTGTTCAATGAAGGAGATATTGAAGCGTGTGTGTGTGTGTGTGTGTGTGTGTGTGTGTGTGTGTGTGTGTGTGTGTGTGTGTGTGTGTATATATATATATATATATATACACGCACGCACACACACACACACACACACACACACACAGTATCTCATTTTTATACTTTGCAACAGGAATGTTTTATTACTATATGCAAGAGAAGAAAAAAAATTAGTTAAGAAAACTTTTGCAAAAACTCTGTTAAACCCATATTTTACAAATGCTCTAAATGAAGTTCTTTTCTGTTTTCAGGACTAGCATGGTCCACGTACACTGTGAACATAGCGTCTCAAACCACGCTGGTGAATCCTGGAGATAGGTATGTGGCATACTGCAATATCCCCGGCCAAGGGGCCCTCGACATTATCAGTAACTTGAAGGTCAAGTGGTTCCACAACGATCAGCCCCTGACCAGTCTGTGTGAGTTTCTGTCAACTGAACTTGCCCAGAGGTATTCCTGCAAAGTTCTGTCACCCCAACAGAACAACATCAGCTTAGAACTCACAGTAACAAGTAAGTGTGAAACAACCCTGGATTTTTTTAGGAGGTCAGATTTACATTTCAGAATAAGGGGTTGGATCAAAATTTTCGGGATTGCTGATTATCCAAAACAAAATTTGCTTAGATTGTTTGATTAAGCACAATCCTGTAGACATTCTTTTATTAGCTGCATTAATGTAGCCCTTTCCCGAATTTTTCTACCTCTCCAGAAAACGTCCGATAAAAAAAATCGGAGAGGGCTACATTATTTCAGCTAGATATTCTTATGTGGGACATTTCACCTGGATCTAGTGAGTTGATTGCAAGTGGATTCTATACATAAGAAACCTTACCATACTGTATACAAGGAAATATTCGCCCCCATAGTATTTTCCCCCTTTCGCCCTTCTTGATACCATGCAAATTTTAAACGGGGTGAATTCAAAACAATTCTTAAATTACTGTGTTAATTAGAAAGAGTAGCTATTATATATTCCATTGTCTGGGCGAATTCAAGATGGGGCGAAATCGTTTGCAAGTGTAAAAGGGCAAAAAAAAGACGGGGCGAAGATAACCTGTATACACTAGTGAAAATTTGTTCATTAAATGCAGGAGCTATGATATTGAAATTACAAGGTTAATATGTTTTACGGTGCTACCGTTGTGGCGAGCGCAGCAAGAATTACACATACCTTGCATCATTGTCAACTTAGGGATATTTTGACAGTTATCAACTAACATCAAAGAATTTTTGAGAGAGAGAGAAAGAATTATATATTTCTAAGTTTAAATATATTCTTACAAAATACATAGACTTGCTTCCCCTAAAACCCATAGGTGCTTGAGGACAGCACCCCCCCCCCCCCCCCCCCCCATCCCCCCAACCCCAAGTATGATAATCTAATGTATACATTCATTGCACAAAATTAATTAAAACATTTTGAAAAAAATCATATCCCCTCAGTATATAATACAACAAGGTTGCTAACTTCGTCTGCCAGTAGAGAGGTACTGCCGATGAATATTTGTTCAAATGTGCTGTCAAACTACATCTACCGGTAAAAACAGTGATCTCATGTCGTAGCTGATAATTCCCTTCACTGAATATCTGCATGTCATGCCCATGTAAATACATTTATTGGGTAAATTGGGTCAATTTTCACTGACAAGTTGCAAATTTTGAACTTTGAACTAATTTTTTTTACTGAAATTTGTTTATTTTGGCATACGTTGTATCCGTGCCTCCGGTCCCTGTTTGTAGGCATGTAATTTCCCATTTTCCAATTTAATGCTTTGACAATATGCAATATCTGAATAGATTTTTTAACTGTTTATATTATCTCTTTATTATTTAGTTCAAAAATGACATTTTTTTTTAAAATTTCCTCTCTACTTATACTTACTCATGCGCAGATCTAGAGGGGGGAAGTCTAGCGCGAGATCACTGTGACGTCACACGTTCAAATCTATAATCATTTGTTAACATATCTCGACTCAATACGAAGGAATGGAAGCATGTTAAAAATCTCTTGGGTTTCACCGAAGCATTTGCAGTTCTCAAAACGTGTATTCAAACCTCAAGGCGCCCTAAATTACGAGTTAAATGTTAGCCATTTTTGGCATAGCACCACGGGAGAAAATATTAGAGAGCATTATGGGACGTAGACAAAAAAAATTTCTTGATGAATCTGTAGGTTTAACTCGTTCTTTTTCCCGTGCACACTGGTTCTTAGAGCTCGCTGCGCTCGCTATAACTACATATATGAAATGTAGATTAAGAAATAATATGATGCAGATATTAAGATATTTGTGGTTGTATTTTGGGTGAAGCGGGATTTTCGATCAAGGATTCTTTAATGTTGACCACAATATTTTTTTTGGTAGATGTTCAGAAAGCAGATGCTGGCAACCTAACCTGTGAGGTTTATGAGAAGATCAAGGAGGCAGACAAATGGATCAGGGATGAATTGGTGGCCAAGAAGTCCGTGGCTATACAAGTCAGAGGTAGATAATACTATAACAGCAAACTTTAACTACAACTTCCAGTAAAGCTAGTGGTGCTTCCAGTTACTGTAAACCAATTATTATTCGCGACAACTTTATTTCGCAATTTACCTGAGATGAACTGGTTGACGGCGACTAATTTTCGCGACCAAGATTTATCCACACCTGTTTTTTTAATACAACTATTTGGCAAATACTGGTCTGCGGCGAGAACTATTTGCGACAATGAGGCTCTCGCGAACCTCATGAAAATTTCTCGCACGCGAATAAAATTTGGTTTACAGTAATTTATTGTTAGTTTTCTGATTTAGGAGAACTCAACTCAAGTACTGAAATGAGAGATAGGGAGGTGTAAAACAGCAGACATTTTGAATGCTTCTGTAGGGTACAATTTAGAAGAAATCTACTCTGACTATAAGTACTGTAAACCAGCAATTGTAACTGCATGACCTTTTTAGAGTTTTATTGCATTTTTTCCTAGTGGCTTGCAGTCACAAATCATCAAAATTTGGGCTCAATTTGAATTTATCATAAGTTATGATATAATTTAGTGTGCATTATAGTTGAAGTTGGGTGGTTTACGTAAGAATTTTACGTAAATACGTAAATATTTTTCGATTATTCAGTAGTTTATTATTTGAAGGAAAAACTGATTTGTTAAGTTTATTCCCGACCTGTTCATTTCAAAATTTACGACATACACATGTACATGTATTGACAGTTTATGGCGCTATGCAAAGGAAAGATTAAGGTGTAAGAAAGGAAATTAGATTAAAACATTTTTGTAATGGTTTTAATAAAAATAACGGCGTTAAATTTTAGTATGTGTTATTTAATCCCGTATAACTATAATCTAGCAAAATATTGAACTTATCTGGTCAGCGATAAAGTTATATACCATTGGATTTGATAAATTCAAGGCTTTTAAAACGTTTTGCACTGTGCATATTTGAAACGCAGTATATTTCGGCCAATAAGGTCCCTTGTTCTTATCTTCTCATAATACTCAAAGAATGATTCCTTATTCCTTAAATATATTATCACCTTAAAGAGTAAATCAAGAGTACTTCCATAAGTAATATTGTACTATTGCCATTACATAGCCCATCAAGATACTTCCATAAGTAATATTGTACTATTGCCATTACATAGCTCATCAAGATACTTCCATAAGTAATATTGCACTATTGCCATTACATAGCCCATCAAGATACTTCCATAAGTAATATTGTACTATTGCCATTACATAGCTCATCAAGATACTTCCATAAGTAATATTGTACTATTGCTATTACATAGCCCATCAAGTCCATAAGTAATATTGCACTATTGCCTTTACAGCCCATCAAGATACTTCCATAAGTAATATTGCACTATTGCCATTACATAGCCCATCAAGATACTTCCATAAGTAATATTGTACTATTGCCATTACATAGCCCATCAAGATACTTCCATATGTAATATTGTACTATTGCCATTACATAGCCCATCAGGATACTTTCATAAGTAATATTGTATTTTCACCATTACAGAGCATAATATTGTATTTTTACAGTTACAGAGCCTTATATTGTATTTTCACCATTACAGAGCCTAATATTGTATTTTCGCCATTACAGAGCCTAATATTGTATTTTAGCCATTATAGAGCCTAATATTGTATTTTCACCATTACAGAGCCTAATAATGTATTTTTACCATTAGAGAGCCTAATATTGTATTTTCACCATTAGAGAGCCTAATATTGTATTCTCGCCATTACAGAGCCCATCAAGAGCATGATGTTCAGATTTGACCCTAGCAAAGACCATTATCTCACCCTGGACAACAATGATGCCCCTCACAGGATGGAGGTCTTACCCGGCATGTACACCCCCTCCTGCGAGGTGAGTGGCAGCATGCCTAAAGCCAACGTTGGGATCATGATGGGTGCCCAGATGATGCAGGGGCAGATAGTGGACATGGAAAACAAGATGGGCACGCAGTTTGTTGCCGATAAGACAGAGTTCAGAGGTACAGTAGCTAACTTTGGTATGGTGATGGGGTTAGGCGTGGAGGAATGATTACTAGTGAAGTCCAGCTGGTTGGGATCTTTGGGTCTTGTTCAGGTTCTTTTCCTTTTTCAATTTGGCTGCTTGTCTGGCCTGCTGCCCACTATGGAGAATAGAACAAGATGAATTCAGTGGGTTGAATCTGAGGGGGAGGGGTGGGGGTTGAAATAGGGGTACGGTACTGTGGTTTCATCAATATTCTTTGAATGCCAGTTTTTGTTGATTTTGTTGTTGAGTTGATCCGCAAGATTAAATGTTTGTCGAAGTGCAATATCTAATAATGTACTGGGTTGTTAAATCCTTCTCCGAGACATGAAGGTGCATACATGTAAGAATGGTGCTTATTCCCATCGTCCTGGTGCTACAGAGGGTTCCACTTAATCTGATAGCGGTTAATCGAATAATTCGGTTAATCTGATATAATATCAAAACACCGAACCATTTCTTATATATCCCTTTATATTTTTTCCTGATAATCTGATAGGAAAAAATGTCATTTTCGGTTAATCTGATAGGATTGTGACCGTGTAATAATGATTTCCCACCCTCTTGCACCTGTATATTCCTTTGTTTAATTGGTTGATACCCCTCTTGTGTACACAGTAACTCTTTACAGGGCATTAGTTACACTTCAACGCACACGGGTGGCTCCCTTCTTCGTAAGATGAAAGCTACCGACATCGATAGTTGTTCCGGATGACCGCACACAGGACTGGCCTTACCTGTGTACACATTTTATTGTTTGTTTATTTACCAATTGCAAGTGTTAATTTCACGCAGGGCTTGCACCATTACGAATTATTTAAACATGTAATTTCTGAATAAAAAGTGTCTGGCTTTGGAACATGTGACATCGAGGAAATTCTGATTACTTTCAATTTTACAACGGGTTAGAAAACTTAATGAAGAAAATTCAAATAATTTTTTATCATGCATAATTAATTATTTAAGAGCATTTTATACAATAGAAAGAGAATTAAAATAAATTGTCCAGGTAAAAAGAGGGACTGTTCAGACAATTAGCCATTTCCTCTTATCACTTCCTGTCAAAATGGCGGCCACTTTGAAACCATCGTAATAAAAAGATACATTTTCTTTTGATCATTTACAAACAAAATAAAGACTAAAATGCTATTTCATTGTATTGCAAGGTAAATTATTTCAAACTATTGACATACAGATTATATCTTTTCATTGATAAATTATGTCTTAAAACAAGTTATATTTTATTCTATACCAAATCCAAAGACCACAAAAACGCTAAATCGGTTAATCTAATAATCGGTTAATCTGATAATTTTTCTCTGACAAATTGACTATCAGATTAAGCGGAACCCTCTGTACTAGCATATGAGAGTCATTGACTACCCCTGAATGGAACACCAGTCAGTTCAGGTTAACTCCCAGTGTAAGCCGGTACCCAATTTCAGTTGGGTGGACTGAGACAATGTAGATCTATATAGTACCTTGTCTAAGGGTCAACACACTACATCGAGTGATCACAGTTGGGGCTCGAACCAGTAACCTTTGGGTTACAGCTTTAACATCTATGACCACAGACATTGGTCACAAATTTAAGTATCCTTGACTGTCGTTTTTACTAAATCACAAAAATTGATGCCCACAAATGTTAATGAAACCACATTATCAAGGAAAGATTACTTGCCAATCAAACTGGTTTTGATCCTTTAGTCTTGAAGGAACATTCCCAAAGTTAGACCAGATTACTGCGGGTTCAGCCCCAGCAAGGCCCCCCCCCCCCCCTTTCCTGCAACACTATCAATAAAGTTATATTTGCTTAAAAAGAGTCATGTTTATAAATAAGTAGATTTTGATCATGTGATTCTTTTGTGTGTGTTTTTCACTGAAAATTTGTAAAAAAAAAAAAAAAAAAAAAAAAAAATAAAATCTGTATGTCATAATAGATAACTTTTAATTACTGACATAATAATGTTACTGTAACAATCACAAGATGTTATAAAAATGTTCATTATGACAATGTGGACAATTGTTACTTATTTTGCATTACATAAAAATCTGTGTTTGCTTGGATACTTAAAATAAGTGCAATATATGTTGAAATGAGATAGAGATTTGAATGCTGACTTTTGCAGGCAACAGCGAAATTAATGTGATATGTAATGCGGAAGTTGAAGGACTACCAGAATCAAAAATGAGACGAACCTATCAAATAGTAGTTAGACAAAGTAAGTAGTTCTTTTAACTTATGTTAAATTTATTGAACTGTAGTAGTAAGTCAAGATTATTTACTTTTTACAGTGAATATTAAAAAAATAAAATGCCTTTAATTTGGTGATTCATGCCGGTGTAAAGATAGCAACATTGCAGAAAAAAATACATAACCTGCATTACATGACCCGCTAACCTGGGTTTTGTTAAATTTTTTTTTATTTTTCTGCAATGTCGCTACCTTCATAGCTAGCATTTATTGTTTATATTTGCATCTTTCTTTTAACAAATTAATGAATTGATCATAAAGAGTAAGTAAAAGTAATTAAATTATTTTTTATGTACATCAGTACATTAGATAAAAAAAAAAATAGCCAAGTCATCTTATGTGGGAATTTAACTCTGACATCATTACTATTATTTCATGCAGTCCGTGATTTTTCGAAGGTTCCTGAAGGTTCTGAGCAATCCTTAAACTGGTTAGAACTGGATAGTGTAGATTTCAGTCCTGTCAGTTTCTATAGAGCTATGAATCACAATCGGTTTTCTGTCAGTTTTTACTGAGTTATGAATTACTATTTCTAGATGAATTAGAGGGAGTCATACTTTGTGAATGTAAATGTAAAGTTATGAATGCATCTGGTGATGTAATGAAAATTGAATAAGGGTTACAATAGGAATGCATACATTTCTCGATGTTAACTTTCCAGAATTATAATGAACTGAACCTTAAGGAAGGAGTCTTTTCTGGTTTTCGACTTGTCAAAAGTAAATTTGATTAAATGTTCATAAAATGAAGATGAAAGGAAATCAAAATATCATATTTTTCTATCTTTTTTACTATTATACAACTTGGCATAGAAATAATAATCAAAGTTTAGAATCTAACAAGGACTATATTTTTGGTGGAACATTGGCATAGGAAAATATCACATGTTTTTTTGCAATTCAGAATTCCTATAGATTCATTAGTTTATTTAGCATTTTTCAATCAATAACATTAATGATAGATTTTTTCTACTAATTTGAACTAATAATAAGATACTAGGACTTAGAATATGTTTCTAAAACATGATTTGCCTATCAAATTACATTTTTATAAGCTTTCTTAAGCGCTCATTCTATAAATAGATATGTGTGAAAAAATCACTAAAATAGGATTTTCTCTCTTATTAAATGGTCAATATATTAGATTTTTTGTCAGTTTATATCTTTATGTATAGTCTTCGTAATATGTAAAAATCAGAAATTTTTTATTATTGGAAGCATAGAAAAATGATCAAAATATCTTCAAAATTTAAGAAAATTAGAGGAAATGCGGGCTAAGCAATATCAATTTCAGTTTAGATATTTATTTTAATTTAGTAAAATAAGCTGGTAGACATTCTGATAATCTATCATTTCATTGAAGAATACAAACTTCATATCTTAAACAGATGTCTACAAAACTGCAGAAAACTACCTTTATTTTTATCATCCTTCAATTTGAGAAAAAAAGGTAGTGACCTTGACCTCACCTTCATGCGAAACAAGGAGGTCAAATTTGATTAAACTGATACAATCAGTTGGTGATATGATCTGTTTGACCATGTAAAAATTTCACGAATTTCTTGTTATAAGAAGTATGTCTAATAACGAGAAGACTCCTTCCTTAAGATACAATTTTACAAGAATTATATTGCAGGTTTTATCAGAGATTACTTTCAATTTTGATTAGGAATGATAATAGACAGTGTTGAGTTTGTTGCGTGATTACTGAAACTCATCACTTTTCACAAAAAATTGATTAATGTAATCTTTAGTAAAGTAGGAGAATGTCCTACATGCAATATACTGAAACTATACTCAGCTAAAGGGTAACAAAACTGTTGATTTATTCTGTTTTGTTTACAGGGGATCCTAAATTCAAGTGTACCAATACCTCTGCTATTGTTAACAACAAGCGACACATGATTACATGTCAAGTGTACGATGTTGAGGGTATTGCTTGTACCAAGATCATGTGGAAGAGAGGGGACACTGATAAAGATTATACTCCAGGCAGCTATAACAATATCAATGTAGCTTGTAAGGTAAGTCAAGTAGACAGGATAGGTAACTCTAGCAAACACTAAATGAAAATTCTTACAATGAATACATTTACTTCATTTTAAAGTGGCTCACTACACCTTGAAATATTTTCTCAAATCAGCAGAAAATTACTTGATTCTGATAGATAGAATAATGGATAATAAGTATATAAGTCAAATAGGCAAAAAAAATGTGCAATTTTGGATGAAAATTACATTTTCAAAAATTTCATTCCGTAAACAATACAAAAGCACCAGGCGGATTCGAACTCATGATCTGCGATTCAGAAGCCCAATACTTCAACCACTGAGCTATGACGATATACAACCCGATTGAACGATATAAACAGTTTAACAAAATATTTAAATCACTATCTTAAATGTGACATAGTGTCTTAAAAAGTATAAGTCTAGGTGTAGTTAAAAAGTATAAGTCTAGGTGTAGTGAGGTACCTTAATCAATTACATCTTTTTCTTTTTTAACCAATAATGATATTAAATGCTGTAAACTTGTATGATTTGGCATGTAGTTTATGATGTAAATGATATGGGTGAATATTTTCTCTATGATGTTAAATATTGTTTTTGGATAGTTGTCCCATCATAGATCAAATGAATTTTAAATTGAAAATATTACTTTGAGCAGCAAGTAAACGATTCCATGATAGAAACAACACTGGAGATTCTGCAGGTGATGGCGGAGTATTTTAAGACACCGTTCCGTGTCATCTACAACGATCCTCTGTCCCAGACGAAAGAGCACCAACTTAGCATTCCAGAAGGTGAGACAAGGCCAAAGTTATTTCCCTCTTCAATATGGCAATAAAATTAATAAATATAGCGCAGCATTTGACCTAATGCAGCAGTGCCCGAGAACCAACATTTCATAATAGTTGGTCTTTCTGGAAATGGATGACAGGTGACTAAAATTCTTACAGACAGTAACGGTTTTTCTTCCTTCCGAATGAAAGTGTGATTCAAGCATAAAAGAAACGGTCCATTTACGAATGGACAAGATGTGGATAATTTTTGTAGAACTAGTAATTTACTTTTTCTTTCTTCCAATTTTCATACATTCAAGTTTCTAGCAGATGAGAATGTTTCAAGGGTGGAAAGGAGGTGGGAGGAAAAAAGAGAGATAAGGGTGTGATAATATATATATATTATACATACTGCATTCTTAGCTTGTAGAAGGAAAGAGTGATGGAACGAGGGATGGTTTTTGTATTCCAAGTTAGGCTGCGCAAACTTAATTCTACGTTTAACATCACTTCAAAATACCAAACCTACAACGGAGGGTGATAAAATTAAAACAAACAAATGATTGTTATCCATTTACATTTATACAAATACAGTGAGTTTTCAAGCTACATGTAGGCTACCTCTTTAAAATGATCTTTCCTGACAATCTGATATATATATATATATATATATATATATATATATATATATATATATATATATATATAGTCCACAATGTTCTCTAAACATTTTGAATTTCTACAGATTGCACTATTCTAGTAAAATCAAACTGGAAAATATCAAATTAAAATAGTTTGTTTTTTCTAAACCACAATTTCTCCTAAACCTACATGCGAAGGTTACGTTAAACATAGAATTAACTGTAGACAGCCTTATAGCTTTCCTTGTATGGAAAATGTAGTTCTAATATGAATATGTATGTGAAATTAACTCTTTTGCGTTATAAAGTAAAGAGCTGTATCATGCATTGTGTGGGAGCAATTTGCCCTTCTATTTCAAAGACTAAGGCATTAGAGAAAAGTTTTTTTTTTAAAATGGGGGGGGGGGGGGGGGGGGGGTCAATACATCAAGCTGGAAGAGCCAGGTGTCTTTGGAGACTTTTAATAGTTGAGTGCTTTTGGCTATGAATGTGCAGTTTCTAATATATTAAACAGTTTTATTTCATTAGTTGCCATGAAAAAAGTTCAACTTGATGTTTCAATAAATTTAGAAATTCTGTGACAAATAACAAATGTTCTTTTTCTGCTGTTCTGTGTTTTCTTTCTCTAAACTTCCGCCTAATACTTTGATGCACAGATTTGTTTCTTTCAAAGTCACTAGAATGTCTAATGATTTTACTTGCAGAAAAATCTGACTCTGAGGAAAAAAGTAATTGATTTATAATTATGTCATTTCTAACCCGACTGATGCTTGCTTCTGTCCCTTCAGACATTAACACTATTGGGGCTCTGTGGTTCTAGATCAATTATATAGAAACAAATGCCATTAAGTGCAGAGAATCTGTAGTGAAAAGGCATTCATAAAAGAGAGGTTGAAGCTTTTGGCTGCTAACAATTAGCACTTGCATTTGTATGAGATATATACTTCAAGCACCTGGTCTAAAGACCATATTAAAGTTGAACACTACTTGTAAAAGGCATTGTCCATCATATTAACAGAAAATGCACGTAAAACAAGGAATAATCGCAGAAAATCTTAGAACACAAAAGGAATACTACACGACGGCCACGAGTTTCAAGTGTGCAACGAAATTGAAGGGTTTATTCCTGTGTGACTTTGCCTATGAATGGTGCTCAGCTTTAATCTGAAAACAGATTTTAAACCAAATTTAAAGATTTAGTTACTTGTTGATTTATTTTAAAAATAAAACAAAGATATCATCTTATGTTTGTTGTTGAAGATGATACAGTTTTGCAGTTTTTAATGTGATTGTTAAATCAGAATGAAGATATTGAAGATCTCAAATTTTGGCTCTATATCTGTAAGTCTGTTCTCAGTTTGTGGTCTTGGAATCGAATGTTGAAATGCTTTTAAGTATTTTTTATCCCCCCCCCCCCCCCCCCAAAAAAAAATGAGATGTATAGGGGACAATTTCTCCAACTTCTTAATCTACATTGTATTATTAATTGGGTACTTTGGGAACAATTAATTGGGTATAAAAAATAAAATATGTTCAAGCCTAAGGTAAAACTTGGTGGTATAAAATGAAATGGAAAATTGCATGCATGTTTAGCTGTTCAAGCTGGTGTGATGGTTTGATTCAGAGGTTTGGAAGAAAACAAGAAGAATGAAGTCTAAATTTTGCATGGTGACTGTGTTTCTGCAAAAAGTTTACAATTTTTTCTGTCGCAACAACCTAAATTTATTCTGACACAAAGATTAGTTTCTAATTTAAATTCATGATGCCTCCCTTTACCTAAATTTAATTCTCTTCACCACAAAAGAAGAAAGTTTAAATATGACTGATAATTGTATAATGTTAATCTGGGGTCTAATTTTTCAGCAGAAAAGCTGATTTCCTTAGATTTGAAAGTCAAAATGGTCATTCTTTCAGTGCAGACCCTAAACTGATTTGATTTCGATATTTTTTCTTACATTGCCAATCACAACCCTGGTATTAATTGTTGCTTTTAACATTTGAACTGTTATTTTGTTATTTTCTATCGCTAATTGTTATTTTGTTGTTCATTTTTCAGAATACACCAACTCGGCAGTGGCCCTGCAGACATCCCTCGTATTCTTGTTTTCCATTGTTCTCACTGTGCTCTTGTAACAAACACAGTCCTAGGACAATTTTTTAAAAGAAAACAAAAAGTAAATACGCAAAAAGAAGAAGATAAAATTCCCATCACAATCTTTTACGTGCCTAAAAGATGTTTTTTTTTTACACACACACTCTTTGCATCATTGTTTGCGGATGTGTCCATGTACTCCACGCAAGTTTAGCAGCAAGAAACAAAAGAACAAAAAGTTCAGTGAAATGGAACACTCTTTAATGTACCTCTATTAGCAGGGAAATATAAGACAGTGATTTACTAGATTATTTTTTTTTATAAGAAATTTGAATCCTTATTGCTAAGATCTACAAACTGTATTTTTAAGTCCCATTTTTATGTGTGTTTTTTCTTCTATCGCCTTAGGAGAAACCGATTTGCGTAGCAAATAAAATTGTCCATAGAGTAGTTTTTTTGTGTAGAAATTTGTATTAAAAGGTTAAAGTTAGATTTGGAGGATGGTTTGCTTATTATCTTAACTTTGGACAAAGGTAACTTACAAACGACAGGAAATTGCAGACAGAGAATCATTTTTCTTTTGATAAAAGTTTTCAAGGCCTGAATTTTAGAAAAAAAAAAATTAAAATAGATGGAATTTAAGCAACTTTGATAATTGTAGGACATATTTGCTGTTTTTATGGTTGATTGTGTTGAAGTACGCACTATGAATGAAGATTCATTAGAGTTCGTGTTTTACTACGGTTGTATAATGCAATTGCAAAAATGAAGGAGTTTGGAATGTACATGTATGTGTGCCATTTTTTTTCTTCAGAATATATATTTGTTGACTTACTTTTATGATATGTACATGTATGGTTATGTTTTTTCTCGTACAACCAGTTATATGTTCTCTATTTTTTTATTACCGTACAAAGACATGCATTTCAGATGAACTGGTTTTTTTCTCAATTCTCCTTCTCTGAAAATGTATTCACAATGAAATGATAATCTTAAATCTTTAAGCAATCATTTATTGTATTTTGTCTAAATTTATTTAATAGACTTTGAGAAAACCTTGACTTACGAAACCTTAAGCTTGAGATCAAGTTGAAAAATTGCAAACAGGAAAAATAAGTCAAATTTTGAATGGTTGTTTTATACCTTCATACAGAAAAAACTAAACTTTAATCAACTGTAATTCATTGTTATTGTCTTAATGAAAGAAGAGGCTGTTTACTTGATGTACAGGGATATTAAAGGTTTCTCATATACATGTATACAAATTGCTTGTTTAATAAGCCCTAATATCAGGCTATTGTCATGTGTTTTGTAAAGCTTTCTGGTAAAAATGATGTACATGTACATAATCCATTACTACAATTACATGTATTTGTGTAAATCCTCCATTCGTATGAGAATGTCATTTAGGTAAACAATTAACAGTAAAATTGTGTGTGTGTGTGGTCAAGTGCGAGAAGTATATGTTTTTGTGTCCAACAACATTCCAATGTAAATATCTTTAACTATGTGACTGTACATTTAATTCATACTTCCTGCAAACATCTACAAATGGTCTTTTTCACACTTGGTGAACTTTTGTTTATATGCATTTTATCCTTGGCATGAAAACAGAAAAGTGAAAATTTTATAAAAGAAAAAAAAATTACTGTGATTTGATGCATAAGATCTTAATAAGTAAAAGTCAAACTCATGTTTAAAGAATTGATTGATTTTATACATTGGCCAGGGAGCCAGATTTGAAAAATCTTCGTTGACAGAAGTGCTAGATGTGATTATATATACTTTTTTTTCAGATTCTTATTAATTTTACCTGTGTTTGATATATTTTTCTTTTGTAAAGATTATTATTTACCAAAGACAGGATCTTTGCATTTTTTTTTAAATAATCAAATCAAATCTATAAATTTTTGCATTACTGACTTGAAGGATTTTTTTTATTGGATGCTGATGCAGTTAAATTGCTTATTTGATTAGATGAACTAGAATCTTTAGATTGAAAATGAAGTGAGGTTTATAACTTTTAATGTAAATGCCACCAATAGGATTATAGGGTTACATTTCCTATAACATTTTGTGAAAGAACTATCCAATATCCATACTTTCATTTGACTTTATCATCACCAAACTATAATAATGTATGCACAAGTTATTTTTAGTTCTATATCAAATACTTATTAATAAGAAATGAGTGTTAAATTATTACAGCTTTTGAAGTCAATGTTTTATTATTACTGTATTATCAGTAAAAGAAAAATAAAATCCATGGTTGTCTTTTATAGTAGATGTTTTGAAAAAAAAATAATGTAATAAGTGTTGTCAATTTGTAAAATTCTTTGAGTGTTTATTTTTGAATAAAAAGTATTAATAGATGTATCTAAACGTAATATGTATTAATGTAAGCTATAGTTCCTCGTATAAGTTTAGCCAAATACAGTTCAGCATTATGGTTTTGTTCCTGTTACTTCTGCTATACTGTTGCCTGTTTCCTTCACCAGGATTGCGTTTGTTTTATCCAAGATGGGTTTCTATCATTTTATTGTAACCCTCTATTTTCTCATTGAATGTAAGGAATCTAGTGATGTTTTAGCTGTTGTGGAAAGCATATTTGAGTTATAAATGTTCATTAAATTTATGATACAGTCTGTCTTTTTTTTTTTATTTCTCTTTCCTAACTGTAAAATTAATTTTGTACTGTTGAACGTCTCATCAAGATTTTTTTCATTCATATTGTGACGTCGCAAGATGAAGGGGTCCTGTTCAACTGTACGAGCACTAAATTAATTATATGACATTTTTTTGATTGAATGACTTCAATATGGAAATATAGATGGTGATTTAAGCATTGCATGTTGTTTCATTTCACTCAGCATTTCTAGTTAGCAAGTAAAACACCTATTGGATAATATGAGTCTACTTTCAATTTATGGAAGGAAAGCGTTACATGAGGTTAATGACCGTGTGTCACAGATCATATTAATTAGAACATAACTCACTTTTTCATCCAATCAGCAGTCGCTAAATATTCTATTGTGATGTTTTTAATCGTTAAGAATTTCTTTTAAGTTCACAGCGACATCACATTTTTGATTGACAGCGTTCAGAGCAGTAAACAAAAGAGAGATACTATTTGATTGGCGCAGAATTTTCGATCAGCCAATGAAAAAGTGGGTTATGTACTAAATATTAATAAATAGGAACTACGTAGATTTAAATTTGACACAGTAGGTATGTTACGCAGCGGGGTATTTTTGCATTCGTGTGCGGAATACGTGTACACTCATACGCCTATACATGTTTATTTGTCGTGAGCCATCGTCAGTTTTAAAGATAATTTTATTGTGCCGCACATAACAGGTGGGGTACTTGTTTATCTTTATACATCATTCATATTGGGGAAAAATTAAGTGTCTAAGGACATGTTAAATTTTCTAAAAGTCCTTTAGGAATTTCATTTCCTACAAGGATTACCAAGGGGAATTTAAAATAGGACGTCATTTAGTTCACGTGCATAAGAATGGAGCGTGACAATTTATAGCTTTCGAATTGTACATGCATATACAAGATCCAATTGATAATTTTTGGACAACAATGAAAAAGACCGAAGAATTTGAACCTGATTGGCAAATTCCGAATGACTATACTTTCAGTTAATTGCTTAGTAAAAGTATCAATTCTGTTATTATTATGCTTTACAAAATCATAAAACAAATTGTGTACTAAAATACATTTTAAGTTAAATTTTTCATATTAAAAAGAATATGCTCCCAAATGTTATGAAACATTCCAAACTCTGATGAAAATCAAACAAACGGAAAAACCCTGAAACTTCAAATCAAACGTGTTCTGGTCAGAGATACATGTTTTATATTTAGCATACCATGCGTACGTGTAACAAGAGGCCCATGGGCCACATCGCTCACCTGAACCACAACAGACATAATAAAATCAGCTTTATGGAGTCATATACGAAATATCTGAACAATGTTGTATAATAGATCCTGTATAAAAAAAATCCCCCTGCATATTCTTATGTTTATCATATTTTGAGCCCCTTTGTAACAGGATGATTTTACAGTCATATCACATATTGAGCACTGCAGTTCTCGAGAAGGTGATCAGACTTAAACAACTGTTTATATATGGATTATAAACCTACATCAAACTTTGAACCCCTTGTGGGGTCCCAGAATTGTCCAGGGGCCAGAGTCTAAACAAATTTAAAGAATCAAATATATGTCAAAATGCTTGCATATAAATAAATCCATAATTATATAAAAACATTTGAGTTTTTGTGAACAATTTAAATGTTTTCCTTTGCAAAATTGGAACCCAACCCCCCCATGTGGCCCAAGCCTACTTCTAAAGAATATGATTTTGACAAAATTTAATCAAGACTATTTGAAGACTGAACTGACTAAAGTTGGAGCTTTTCTAGACAATTTGTGTTTTAGAAGATTTTTCCCTATATATATTCCTATATAAAAATTTGACACCCCCTCCAATTGTGGCCCCACCCTACCCCAGAGATTTGAACAATTTGAATCTTCCCTACCTGAGGATGCTTCCACACAAGTTGCAGCTTTTCTGCCCAATCGGTTTCTGAGAAGTAGATTTTTAAAAGATTTTTCTCTATATATTGAAATGTGAAAATTTGACGCCCCATTGTGGCCCCACCCTAACCCCGGGGATCATAATTTGAACAAACTTTAATCTACACTACCTGAGGATGCTTCCACACAAGTTTCAGGTTTCTGGTCAATTGGTTTTTGAGAAGAAGATTTTTGAAAAATACCAACAAATTTTCAATGATTTTTAATTATCTCCCCTTGAAAGAAGGCGTGGCCCTTCCTTATAACAAACTTGAATCCCCTTTACCTAAGGATGCTTTGTGCCAAGTTTGGTTGAAATCGGCCCAGTGGTTCTGGAGAAGAAGTCGAAAATGTGAAAAGTTTACAGACAGACGGACAGACAGACGGACGCCGGACAAAAAGTCATCAGAAAAGCTCACTTGAGCTTGCAGCTCAGGTGAGCTAATAAAAACCGAAACACGTGACAGTCAACATGCTCGGATCTGGAGGAGGGGGAGGTGGTCAGGGGGTCCGCACCCCTCCCCTTTCCCGGAAAATTTAAACTTCTTAAAATGACATTGTAATGTTACCGAAAATAAGCCCTGGATCACCATCTCGATCCCACGGAAAACAAAATTATTCGCCGGACACCCCCTGTTTTATATGGATATGGATCCGGGCATTACCTATTCGATGAAAGACTCCAAAAACCCAAGTAAAAAGTATAGATTGTTTATTTTAAGATTTACATTGTGCTCCAATCCCTAGATGGTCAGCCGTAGATAAAAGGCGGTGGTCGGCCAAAGAAAGGTCTGGGCATAAAATAGCCTCCGCCGAAATAGTAGTCCGGGGGGTCAGGGAAGTCTGGTGAGTCTCCCATGTAATCTAATAGATAGAAATAAATCAAAACTATAATTTAAAAAAAAAATCAACCGATTTCAATTCGTTAAAAAAATAAATTGAGCGCCATTGCGATCAAAATAACTGTATTCTATTATGTATAATTTGACGAATTCACAATTCGCGACGACGAGAATTGATCTCGTGAACCTGACGAAATTTTCTCGCAAACGAATAACAGTTAAAAATCACAGTACCGTGAACGTGTACTGAATTTTTTCATGCAAACTTTTTTTTTTACATTCTATTTGAGTCATTTCTATACTTTCGTAATACGGTCTTTTTTTCAATTGGATGTGTTTGGCAATAAGAGAAATAAGACCTAAATTATCTTACATAGATCTCTTTGCGCGGGGCTTCCATTGAAATCTTTTTGAGTCTTCAGAAGAGCAGCTCTAGCTGTGGTATATGTTATTCCGAGTTTTTTTTTTTTTTTGTAGTACGTGTCATGTTGTAAATTTTGATTTTACTGGGTGAGTGTAAATATTGTCATGTTGTAAATTTTGTATTTACACACTCCCAGTAAATTCAAAATTTATAACATGACAGTAGAGCTTATATAGTTCTGCAGCTTAGCTGCAACTATACTTGAGAAAGTCAAAATTGTAAAAAAAAAAATAAAAATTCCCCTCGCTGAAACCTTATTCGTAATACATATACATACTTTTAGAAACTTCAAAAAAATTCATTTTTAAAATCCTGTGCGCATATTTAAGACTGAAAGTATTTTTTTTAAAATTGTATTTTTCAACTTTGTAGTTAAAAAATTGATTAAGAATTTATTAATTATGAATAAATTTTCTACTTACAAACTTGTCCAGCAGCGAATGAGGCGAGTACTACCAGGAACAATAACCCTGTTAACAGAGACATTGCTATCTGTAAAGAGAAAATAAAGTTTTTAAAAAATTTAAATAAAAGAATTAAATACTTAATAATTTGATACAAGATAAACCATACCATGTATTGATTTCTTTTTAATCATATAATAGATATGTGGATTAATCAATTGTATCAATAAATATACAATATATATATATATATATATATATATATATATATATATATATATATATATATATATATATATATATATATATATATATATATATATATATATCAATGTCATTTATAATTTGATCGTATGGAAAGGGAGAAACCTGCATTTATAAAGTTTTATAAATACTACTTTGAAGGTGTCAGATTCATAGCTGAAAGTCTTAAGAGATTACCTGACCTTCTTTGGCATGTATTAATAGATGATTATATCATTGCATTAATCAATACCTGAATTTCGGGTTTTAATATACATGTACATGTACTTTGTTTTTCACTTAAACGTTTAAATGCCAAAAAAAATCATATAAAATAATTGAGAGCTTATATCGGTTTAAGTTTTAATTGTGAAGTCATATTTAAAAAAAAACCAAAAATCAAATACTTGATATATCCATTAAATAACATATTGCATGGCGTGTCGAGGCACCTTAATTAACATGTACATGTACATGTATATGTTTATACATAATCTTACCTACCGTTTATTGAGGTATTAAACCTGTGTGTCCTTCCCTTCCAAATCGCCACCCAATAATGCCAAGTTTGGCAACGAGGGGCCACATTTTTCTGTCTTTGCCGTCGGCTAACTGTTGGTTCATTTCAAACGGAAATGTCCCGAAAAAAAGATAAATAATTACGATATTATCAGCTAACCCAACAGCGAAATTGGTCTTGTAAACAATCGTGTTGTCATAAATTACGGAAATATGGAACATAATTTCAGGGAGCATCATACCTTGTAAGAGTATTTGCGTGTCATTCAGCTACAAGATTTAATGGATGGCAGGATTTGCCATCATAAAAAAAATCGTGATGGAATATCGACTTGTAAATAGTCAGAACAGTAATGTTTTTAATAATAAAAACGTCCCCATTTCTCTTATTTTGGTATACTTTTATCATATGTCAATTAATCATGATAATTATGAAAGAAAATAAATACAAAACAACATATGTTCGTCCTTTTAGAAACACGTAACAATTAATTAATGACTTGAACAAGTACGCTTATAAAGAATTCGGTTACTATGTATCACGAATATAAAAAATGACATTTATGTACATGTACCTATCGTCAGTTTGATTGCAACTTCTATAATGACAGATAATTTGTTTGTTTTGTTCCTCCTATATAAAGTAACGTTTCCTTTCAAGTTAAACTCCTATCATCAATTTTTGTTCCATGGCGATAAAAAAAGATAATTGAATCTAAAGACGCAGATATCATTGCACTTTTGCACATCACATTATCATTCATGTACTGAATTATGCAGCCGGTTTTTGTTTTTTGTTTTTTTGTTTTGTTTTTTGTGTTTGTTTTGTTTTGTTTTGTTTTTTGGTTTTATGGGGGGGGGGGGGGGGGGGGGGGATTATTTTAAAGAATTGCTCCCCAAGGACTGTCACATGATTCCGTGAAGATATATCCAAGCTAGTCAAGCCGTACTCCATCAAAGCAGGTTTCGATTATACAGTGTATACGGCAAAAAACGCTCAATAAAATGCCATTGTCTCTAGTGAAATTCATATAATACTTTTGAGAACTCTCCAAAAATTAAAAGAAGAATTGAGAAAAAAAAACTTATGATAAAGTATTGTGTTTCTGCTTAAAGACCGAGAAAATAAGCACCGCCTTGAAATTTACCTAGTCAGTATACACCTTTCAATCAAATGAATTGAGGCCCCAGATTGGGTGTTAGAAAATGATTGACATTCGTTTACTCGTCCTGTGTATACAATGTCTAGCGCTCGCGACGATCCTGTCTTTTGATGCATGCCGTGATTATAAAACGCCATCTCTTTTAGTACTATAATCAAAAGAAACTACGGTTGACACAGCTTATATCTTCTGCTCTTGAAAATTGAAAGATAAGAATTAAAAAATTATTCGTAGTTGGTTTATGTATCACACCAAACGAGTTGATCACCTGCAGTCTGTCAAAATCACGTTGCGCCGATCATCTTTTAATAATAAAGATGTTTGTAAATAATTGAGAATACAGAATTAAATTAAATCAAATATTGCATCCACAATTCATAACATTAGTTATCATATATCTTTGAGAAATTCCACGAGCCGAAACCGGAAAAGAAACAAGTACAGACAATTTTGGTACATGCGCAGCTGGTAGAATCATGTGCACTTTAGCAGCTTTAGGAGAAGTAATACAAACGTATGTTGTAAATGTTGTATTAGTATTTGAGTAAGGTAAGATGATCACGTATTGCATAAAACATCGCGATAAATTCTCACTAGATTCCGTCAGAAACTTGTTTGCCCACGTCGCACGCGGTTATTTCATGCTTTTATATTCACTTTAAAGATCGACAATTTGTTTTTCCAAGTACATATATAAAATTAATACGATATTTTTCTACATCATTGAAAAAACTCTGTTAAGAGCATTTTAACACCCCGTGTGTATAGACATGTATACACAAGCGAGCGTGTTTCCCTCGGGGCTTCACGCTTTTATCAAAATAGGCTCCACCCCCAGCTGAACTTACCTGAGGTAAACCACCCGGTTAAAAACCTCGGCCTTTAAATTTGGACTACATGCGGGTTAGAGTGTTTTGGTCAATATTCGTAAATATTTTCGTGAATTGATAGAATCATTTGCCACGAGTTAATTTGATGCCTGTGAATTTTAATGAATCCATAGTACGAGTACATGTTCGGTGTTGATTAGCTGTGGTATCATCAGAGATTGTGAAAGTTAATTTGTGGGATATAAATAAGTTAACTCTAACTATTTCATTGTATCATTCATTGTTTTCAAAATGGGGAGTTGAAATATTTCAAATTAAGTGGGTAAATAAAATTGCTTTAAATTTCATAAAAATTAATTAAAAAAAAACCACCTATCAGATTCTAAATGAAAAAATTAACAGCATAACATAAACAGTGGGCCTGATAATTATGCCAGTCCCAAGGTCGGATTTCTGCACCCGGCCGTCTAAGGTGCATGTATCAGAAAAATTCAATTATGCCATATGATAGATCATTGCTTTAAAAGTTTATAACCACTTTTGTTATCGATGTTTCTCGCCAGTCAGGTGAGATATTTGCATTTAAAAAATCAATTCTTACAGGAAATATTTTTTCCCATGGGAAAAGCAATTTTCCCATAGAATATTTGGATTTTCATACAGGAATAAAAAGAACTTCCTTCCGATATCATTTGAACAAAACTCCCACAAGATTTTAAAATCCGATAGGAAATCTTAATTTCCTATAGGAAAACTACCTGTCTGAATTAAATTTTTGTAGGAAACACTTTTCTCCTAGAGGAAATATATTTTTCAGAAAATCCTATAGAATTATCGATATTTCTTGTAGAAAAATTATTTCTCACATGGGAATTATTATGTTACTATGAGATATTATTTTTAAAGGTAAATATCTTACCTGTCAGGTGAGACAGTGGTTACATACTCTCCAGGTAATAGACTATCACTGATTTGGTATACATGTATGGATTTTTATGAAACAGCATCTTAAGCGGGTGCAAACATGCCACCTTGGCACTGGCATAAATATATCCGGCTTTGGTAGAAATACATGCATGTCATTGTTTTCGACGGTGTTTCAGTGAAAAAGTTTTGCCGCATATATTACAGATATATGAAACCGAACTATTCGATGTACGAGTTAACTTTCAAAACAACATGGCTGCGCCCTGGATTCGATTGTGAATCGTTTACGACCTTTTCAAAAGAAGATTTTTTTCAAAAGATATTCAGAGATAAAGAGTTTGTCCGAAGGTAAGAATGTGGAATAAAGAAGAGGGGATACTTTTAATGTAAAGAAGGTGTTTTTTTTTTAAATATTGTATTATAATTCCTGGTGCATTGCTTAAGGATGGGAGACAAAACATGACCATCGGGATTTGTTAAATACGAATGTTTACTGTTGTGTATATTTGGCTGAAGCACATACTTTCAAGTGAAATAGAAAGATTAAAAACAAATGAATTATGTCTTACAATTATTATCATTGAATTCGTAGAATTGAGCAATAACTATTTGTCAAATAGCACAAAAAGTCAGCATTTTTACAAAAATATTTGGCCCCTATATCATGTATATGTTGTGATAGTATGTATAAATTTAAGAGGCTCAGTACTGCCACGTTCCTAGCACTAGCTAGTTCAGTCGGTAGAGCGTTGGTTTTTAAACTGAAGGATCTAGGTTTTGAGAGTATACTTGTGGACATTCCTCCTTCCTATTCTGTTACAGTTATATTAACATTATTAGTTTCATGGTTTGTAGTTGACCTAATATGGTTTAAACATGGTCAGTTAATTCCATATGGGGCGCGAGAGTGGATATATCTTACCGACTGCCTTTGTATAAATGGCAAATAATGAATAATTACGATAAAAAGTTAAGTTTTATAAGTTTCAATTTGGGTACTAAATCTGACGTCATAATACTCTAAGAATGACGCCACAATGCTCAAAGTGAGTAATATGTAATATTTCCTACTGACTGTGTATGGAATATACATGGTCTCCACTTGACTGCCGTTAGCCAATCGTTTTCCTTACAATTTAGCAGGAGGTAAGATATATTTGTTTAAAGGTCTCTGATAATGTAGAAAACAGGATCCAGAAATGAAACATAACTAGTGTCTTTCGTGAGAAGTCCTTTTTGTCAATAAAAAGAAAGCTCAGTTAATGAGTTAAGATGATCAAGTAACATCAGTTGGGAAAAGTAAGATATGTATAACTCTTATGCATTGAGACAATGAAGAGCCCTAGCTGTTTTATTTAGGAAAAACAGCTGTTCCAGAGATATATACATTTATCATGCCAGATTACAATACCTACAATCTTTTATATTCAGATTGTGATAATGGATGTAGAGGAGAGCAAACATCACGATGCTGATAAGAAGCGAGACAGATCAAGGTCAAAATCTCGAGACAGGAAGCGGAAGCGAAACAGATCTCGTAGCAGAGAGAGGTAAATCGCATGTGTAGAAAATGTAGAAAATTTCATGAAAATGAGTCATATTAAATTAATTGCTTCTGAATTATATGAAAAGGTATCTGAATGAATATATCTATAAAGTAATAAGTATTTTTGTTGACATTGTTTCTATTTTCTGTTATTAAAAAAATATCCAATATTTTGAACAATCTATTTCCATACATTTACATGCAGCTTATGTTGTTTATGAACAATGCTGATAGATTCTTTCCTCTTTTAGAATATTTGCAAATTATGTTTTTGGTCCATTAATTTTTATCAGACACCGCTCAAGAAGTCGCGACAGGCAACGGCAGAGAAGTCGGAGCCGCGAGAGACGCCGCAGTCGTAGCAGAGACAGACACAAGAAGAAACACAGGGACGGCAAGTCGGACAAAGACAGAGGGTGAGAGAAAATTTTCCTTCCTCTCCCCCTCCCCCCTTGTGCTTATACCTCTCCCCCATCAACCTCCACGACCACCAAACGTTCAATTTTCAGTTTGAAATTCGCTTTATACAACTTGCAAAATGCAAGTTAGAATATCCAAATTGCAAGTTAAAATTTTTGTAACCCGCAAAAACTTGCAAGTTGTATTTTTCATTGTAACTTTACCTGGAAAAAAATGTCAGTTTCATATCTTGTTTTAGTCTTTTTATCTTCAGTTTATGTTTAGATCCCCCATTTCTAAATGAGCCACAATGCAGAGTGTCAAATTCATGATGTCTTTGATTAAATATTTTAATACAGTGGACCCCGCTTAATATAATAGTTATTTTGTCAGGAAAAACTATTATATTAACCGGACTATAATAATAACCGAACCTAGCTAAATTCAATGTGTACAAGTATGATATGTACCTATTCACGTCATGTTTTATTACTATCTATTTCTAGACAATGTAATTTCCACAATAATTGATGATTTCTGCTAAAACTTTACTTTTAATGCTTCAAAAAAGTTAATTTCATGGATAAAGTTAACTATTACAAGCTGGGAAAATTGCAAGATCCACCAATATGCTTCCGATGGGTTGAAATGCTTTCATTTTGTTTTCTGCCTGTACTTCCGGTTTTGACTAAATCTAATAAGGCATTCATGAGACAATTCGTTTTTAATAACTTCTTTCATTAAAAATCAAATAATCCACAAAGCTATGCAGAATTTTCTTATTTTCTTTGAATTATTTAGCCCATTCTTCCTATAGAATAAAGGCATATTTAAAAAAGATTTTGTCACCACTTAACTGCAGTACAAATCGTCAAATGGAACATCATGTACAATGCTAAGCCATGTAAAATATCCCATTTGTTATAAATTATTTTACAAAAATAAGAGGCATTCACATATTTAAACTGTAAAGAACTTCAGTGTATATACAGCGATGTCACTTGACAGGTGCATAGGTAAAGTACCCAAGCCACGTGCAGTGAGACGACTAATCCCGTCTGGCCAGCACTTTCGGTAAATTTCAAAGCGATTTGGGGAGTCAGAGTGTTTATACAAGCTTCTCATGAGGGGCTAGCTCGTGAAAAAGGTGTGAAACTCAATTGACAGGCGTGATCTTTCCATTATATTAAGCGGGGTGCACATTTTAAGCTATTATAATAACCGATGTAAAATACAATGATTTATTAAGAAATGGTTTTGTGTTTTGAAAAACTATTATATTAACCGAACTATAATATTAAACGGGTATTATATTAAGCGGGGCCCTCTGTAACAGACAGTGAGTCTGCAGTTATATTTTGGGCATTTATTAGATAATAGCAGTTACACATACATACATTTATATTTGAAAAAAAAGCTGTCATTCTAAAATTGTGAGTAGCCTGGTGAAATTGCGAGTTCATTTTTTTGGTACGCGCAACTATTTGCTAGTTGTATATTTAAGGAATTTCTACCATGATTTTAAAGGAACGATAACTGTTTCTTCTTCACCAACTCTAAAAATTATTACATTACAAAATAAAGAAACGTATGAAAAGATTTTTTGTGTGTGCATTTATTTCAGTCTTTCACTCTTTTGCACACTAAGTAGTAAATATTACTATCAGAATAGTTGTAGTTTTTAGTGTGGTTGCCTATCAGAAGAAAGCTGTAAAAAATACAAAAAAAAAAAGGAATGATAAATGTTTTAAAAAAATAATTTTTTCACATTCTAAAAACAATGTAATGTTTACATTCATCTTATACATGTACAAGGTTTTTAGTGTTGCCGCAGCAATAAATAAAAAAAATTACATTCTAAAAAACATAATGTAATGTTTCTATTCATCTTATACATGGTGTTTTTAGTGTTTTAGCAATAAACTTGAATAAGAAGAAATCTGGTCTCTACACATGAGTATTATTTTTTTTTTTTAAATGATGAGGATCTGGGTTTCTTTGTTAGGTTAAAAAAGGAAAAAAATGAAGATGATGAGGATAAAAAAGATCAAAAGAAGAAAGTTCCTCTCTCCCTGGAGGAACTGCTAGCGAAAAAAAAAGCAGAAGAGGAGGCCCAGAGTAAGGTATGTAGTACATGTATGTGTATTGTAGGGCAGATTGAATGGTGTATACAGGGTTATTTTCGCCCCGTTTAATTTTTGCCCTTCTACACTTGCAAACAGTTCTGCCTCATCTTGAATTTGCTCAGACACAGTTGTGTTTAAAGAGAGATAATTTATTAAGAATTCGCCCATTCTTAAATTTGCCCCACTTACAACGAGGGTGAAAGGGGCAAAAATAAAACAGGGCCAAATATTTCCCTGTGTACAGTAAATGGAGGAAACTAAAGGTGTTATGTGTAGGGGAAAACTGAAGGCTGTGAAGTTGTGTATTATTGGTATACACTGGATGAGGAATAGGGAAAACTGTTCCACTTACCTATATGAGACAATATTGCTATTTCATTTGTTTTCTATACATGTACAACTGCAGTCAAACCCTGTTATCTCTAACTCAATAGGACTGAGAAAAAACTGAGATATCTGAGAATTTGAGATATCAAGGAAAATCTAGTTAAAATATAAGTGGTTAAGACTTCCAAATCACTTGACACATTTAAGATTTTTGAAAGTTTAACTGTAATTATTTTCTCTGAATTGTAGCCCAAGTTTTTGACTAAAGAGGAGCGAGCGGCTGAGGCCTTGAAGAGGAGACAGGAGGCTGTTGAGGAACAGAGGAAGAAACAAGATGAGGAGAAAAAGAAGCAGCTGGAGTACCTTAACCAGGGCAGAGAAGGTGAGGACATCATCTCACTGTTTTGAACCCACTGTACAGTACATTAAAGCACGCTTACAACAAATTCATACTCAAGCAAAGTCAGTTTCATTCTCCTAATCTTAAAACTGTATGAAGAACTCAATCAATATATATAATATCAAATTTCAGTTACTGTATATTTTTAATTATACAGGAGGAAATAATATTTGCATAAAATCGCGAGAAGCACATCTTACAGATTTTAAAATCTTGCTTTTATTTTCGGACATATGTAAACTAAATGAAACTATGCTAACATTTCAGCGTTCGCAATTTTATATTAGACTCGTGTGATTTGATGCAAACCGGGTGAATCGCAGAATTAAGTAATAGCATAAAATAAGGAATCTACAGTATAAGGAATCAAAACCAATTGTCCCTGGTACTTTGCATTAATCTTGTTTTACTGTACTATTGATTCCTAATTAATACACTAGGAATAATTATCTGTTTCATATTGCAAGAAGCACCTCTCACAAATTTTAAAAAATCAGTCTTGTTTTCTGTCAGATTGGAACTTTATAAAATTACCTGGTTTAAGAAAAGAAATGTTTTTGCAATTTAATACTAAATAATGGAATTTAGAACTAGCATTAAATAAAATCTATAGTATTCTATAATGAAGGCCATTTTCATCCACTTTTGTTCTGATTCATTATTTTTGCCCAATTTGCTCCATCCTTAGATGGTTAAATTAAAAAAAGAATTCAAGAATATCCTATAATTTAAGTCAAAGTCACCACCATTAAAATCTTCACACACTTAAAAGGTATAAGTAAATGTTGCCTATTTGGTGAAATATTGGAATGCAGTTTGAAAAGAAATCTATAAGTTAATACATGTACGTTAAAGTGTCAGTTAAGCTGCAAAGAATGTATAATTAAGTAATAGAATTTTCTTGTTGTAGATGACCGGTACAGAGACAGAAGAGACAGAGATCGACGAGATAGAGAGAGGAGGGAACGAGAGAGGGAAAGAGAAGAGGGAGAGAAGAACAGTGTGATAGAGTATAAGGACAAGGAGAGGGAACAAGCAGCCATCAAGGTAAGAGAGAGAGAGAGAGAGAGAATAATAGTCATAGAGTCTAAAGACAAGGAAAGGGAACAGGCACCCATCAAGGTGAGAGAGAGAGAAAATTGTGGGGATGAAAAAAAAACCAGGTTTAGAGGAGGGATAGAAAAAAACAGTTTATGGGCAAGAGAAAGGGAAGGAAGAAAGAAGAGGATATAAGTGGGAGAAGGAAGGGATAATTCATGGAAGAAAACTTTAATTATATTAAAGTTTATTTTATTATATCAATTTTCTTTTAAACTGAATTGTGTCTTATTGTACAGGAAAGATATCTGGGAATCATGAAGAAGAAGCGTCGTATCCGCCGACTGAACGACAGGAAGTTTGTGTTTGACTGGGACGCAGGGGACGACACATCACAGGATTATAACTTCCTGTACAAAGAGAGGCACACCGTGCAGTTCTTTGGGCGAGGCCACATTGCTGGGATAGACATCAAGGTATGACCAAAAAATTAATCTTTCGGAATATTTATGCAGCAGACAGGTATTTTACTTAAAAGTTTATATAATGCACAATTTGAAAGGTATGCTGGTAACTGAAAAATTCCATATACTGTGGAATCTTCACTCATTGAAGTTCTATAGTCTGTCCCAAGATATTCATGCAGCACATTTGGCCGATTTTGAATAAAAATACACATACCTGTGAAAGAAGTGCAATTGAAATCGATGAAAGGAAAAATTTCCAGGATATCTTCATTAACACATTATCATTTTTCACTCATAAAAGTTCACAGGAACGATAACAGATTTCTTAGGGAGATTTATAATGGGGAATGTTTACATCTTTTCTCCATTCGGAAGTCATTCGGAATACCTCACGCAATTTTTCAATGTTATCATCCGGGTATGCTTCAATACAAAATCCCCGTAGACATCACATTTTTAAGCCATGTATTGAAACATGATCAGCTAGAGGGGGCGTTTCAACGAAGAAATCTTGGAAATTTTTCATACTTTTGAATGAACATCGTTTGAACCCTGAGGTATTTATAAATATCGAGTATTTAAGCAAAATGTGAATCCAGGATATCTTGGGACAGAGTATAGTACTGGCTATAAGACCTTGAATTAAGATCTTACATTCTTTTATTTAGCTTTAAAGAATACATTGCCATGTATAAAGAGAAAAAGAAATTAAAATTAGAACAGAAATGAGTTTATTTGGTGTTTTGGTCTCAGAGTCTGGCTATGCGTTGAATGATTTGAAAACCCAGGCTTAAGTGGGCTGGATGGTCGTGGCCATTAGGCTGTATTTACCTCCTTTAAATGAAGAGCTCAGTATAAAGATATAGAAAAATGTTCAAATTTTAAAGCTAACATATTTGGATTTTTTTCTTTACTAAATAATAGTTTATGACCCAAATTATCATATTTAAAAGCCGATGTTATACAGCTGGCCTATATATTTTCTATAAATCTTATTTTTTAATTTTTTGTTTCAAAAACATCTAAATCCTATGCACATTTTGCATATAAACAATATACTTTTGGTTTAAGATCAATCTATCAATTTACTAAATATGGTTCTCAAAGTAAGGTTGGTCCCGTAACATTTTTCATTAACAAAACACGCTAATGGCAGAGTTGCTAATCTCTGTTATTTATGTCTCTACATGGATGTATGAATACAAATCTGTTTGTTTACAGGCCCAGAAGAAAGACCAGTCCAAGTTTTATGGAGAGCTGCTGGAGAAGAGAAGGACAGCAGAAGAGAAGGAGCAGGAAAAGTAAGGGCTTGTTTATTTTGAGTAATATTACTGTATACAGGGAAATATTTGTCTCCGTTTTATTTATACCTTTTGCCCTTATCAGCAGGCGAATTTAAGACTGGGGGAATTCCAATCTCTCTTTAAACACAACTGTGTCAGGGCAAATTCAAGATGGGGCGAAATTCTTTGCAGGTGAAGAAGGTTGAAAAAAAACCCTGTATAGAGTAGTTATCATAAATGGTTTTTAATGTAATGTATAGTGATTAACTCCAAATAGATGTAACTGTAAATATAATATACTTTCAGTGTAAAGATTAGTTTAGCATATATTTTAAGGAAAACTTTGTCAATTACACAATTGTAGTACATTTATCAGTTGATAAAAGTGAACTCTATGAAAAGCTTTTATTGGATACAAGTTTATCTGTTTTATTAATCAAAGACTGCTTGTCATTTATAAAAACCTGTCAAAAAATGTTTTCTGATGGTTTGGAGTTATTAATATTTTCATATGATATCAAATTATAATATTTTCTACTGCAAATCATAAATGAAAAATAATATGCAATGCAAGAGCGACTTTAGCTGTAAATTTAAAATCCAGTAGCACATGCATTTTTATCATGCTTATATAGTAAATGTTTAAGGTAAAGTTTATTTATAAGTAATATCATGTATTTAATTTGTTTAAATTATTAATATTGAAAACTGTTTGTTTTACGTGGAAATAACTTTTCATATCATTTTGCAAAGGAAACATCAGAAAAACATTGCCAAGAAGGAGGCTAAACAGAAATGGGACGATCGCCACTGGTCCGAGAAAAATCTGGATGAGATGGCGGAGAGAGACTGGCGTATCTTTAAGGAGGATTACAACATCTCCTGTAAAGGAGGTAGAATTCCTAACCCCATCCGCTCCTGGAGAGAATCGGAGCTCTTACCCAAAGAAATTCTGGATGTCATCGAAAATGTGGGATACAAGGTCAGTTACAAAGTCAGGTAGGCAAGGGAGAGGGATGAAGGTTCAAAGTTGAATATCTCAAGAGACTTTGTGTTAAATTTTTGAAAAAAAAATTCAGAAGCAAATATTAGAATGCATGTTCTTGTACTTGGGGAAAAAATCCCATCTGCATGTGTAAACTGTGATGCTATTATAAGCTAATTGTTTCTAATTGATTGAGAAATCAGCTGTTAAAGTTTAATTTAAAATATATACATGTAGAATTTCTATGAATATCACAAAGAAAGTTGACGACCACTAAAATAGCTCTACTTATACAGGAACCGACACCCATTCAGAGACAGGCTATTCCGATTGGTCTGCAGAACCGTGACATCATTGGAGTGGCAGAAACTGGCAGTGGAAAGACAGCCGCTTTCTTGTTGCCACTTCTCAAGTGGATCACCTCCCTTCCAAAACTTGAAAGGTAATGTAAGAAAAAAAAAATCATCCCTTGTTTTTTTAACTTTCATACAAGAATTTAGTTCCCGTTTTCTTGATATGATAATAGAACCGTTTCAACAAGATCTTGGACTTTCGGTAGGGCGTAACTATCTATTTCTTGCATCAAAACAGGTTAAAAATGAGGCTGATTTCAAGTGAAATATGCATAGATTGAGTAATCCTAGCTCAAAAGCCAGACAAATCCTGTTGATTTCAAAGAGCCATGGCTGAGTGGCCAGCAATGAAATAGACAGGCCTACGTCACATTGCTGTTTGACACAACTACCCAATGTCCAAACTCTTGTTAAAATGGTTCTAAATCCCAACAAGACAGATTTTTTTCTAGATCATTCCTTTTTTCCAAACTTTCATCAAAACTAAATTTCTATTCATTTATAACTCTATTTTTAACAGAAAATATGATCAATTAAAATATTAATTTCTTTTAATGGAAATCCTAAAAACTATTAAAAAGTTTGGTTGAGAAAATGTATTTCATATAAGATCAATGCATGTATGATATTCAACATTGTTTTAAAATTTTTATCTGGTATCTTTTTTGTGGATTGTATATTTTCCACAGGTTCATTGGGCTGTAATTTCATGGTTTTACGCATATAATAAATAAAGTAATACTGAGTTCCACAGTTGAGGATGTCAGTTTATGGATGAAACTGAAAGGGATTAACCTTAACTTTTTAAGAATAAAATTTGATGTTTTAAAATCCAGATTTGATGACCAAGACCAAGGCCCCTATGCCATTATCTTGGCTCCAACTCGTGAGCTGGCTCAACAGATTGAGGAGGAAACTATCAAGTTTGCCCAGCACCTTGACATCCGAACTGTGGCCATCATTGGAGGTATCTCGAGGGAGGAGCAAGGGTTCAAACTACGACAGGGTTGTGAGGTGGGTAAACATTTCTCCATTTATTTCTATTCCCAGAAATGGAACCTATGCATGGCAGTTTAAAACCTTTAATGAAAAAATTACTTAACAAAAATTCTTTTTCTAGGCAAAGTCTCCTTCGATGTGACTTTAATAAAAAAAAAAATAAATAAAAATTGCATGTCAGAAGACATCACAGAGTTAATAAGCATGAGAAAAATAGATTCAAACTGACTTGTTTCAAAATTAGTGATGCTAAAAAATAACTGAAAAATCAGAAAACAAGTTATTATTTTATAATTAGACAAGGGTAAGGTACTTACCTGAAGGATAATTGGGATTATCCGAGTCCTCGTCGTACATTCAGAGCTAAATATGCAGTATCCAGCGCATGCGCAGATAATGACCACTTATTCATAGAAACAATAAAAGATTTCCCGCCACTACCCATCATAGTTTAAAGGTGCGAGCAAAGAGGACACAAATAATTGCATGTGATACACCTAATTAAGGGATGGGCAGGGGGGGATTTAGCTCTGAATGTACGACGAGGACTCGGATAATCCCAATTATCCTTCAGGTAAGTACCTTACCCTTGTCTAATTGTAAATTATCCTTCGTCCTCTTACATACATTCATAGCTAAATATGCAGACTTCAAAGTAGCTAAACATGTATAAATTAATTCTTACCTAACTAGAGGTTTTTAAAATTGCCTTTCCAAAGGAAACGTCAGATGACACAGTGATCTTCTTATAGAATTTGTTGAAGGTGGATGCATTAGACCAATCAGTCACATTCATAATATCTTTCACTGAAAGTCCTACTTCTAAAGCTGCTGAAGTAGATGCACTTCGAGTGGAATGGGCACCATATCCACTTATCCCAGATCTAATCAACATAGACTTAATCCATCTGGCAATTGTACTTGAAGTCACTTGTTTGTGAGGTTTGAATATTGAGATAAACAATATTGAGCTACTACGCAAGTCTTTAGTTCTTTCAATATAACATTGTAAAGTTGATGTAACACACAATTTCTTACACTTAGTGTAAGTTGGTAATACTACACGTTTGGCTGGCTTGCCGGGTCTTGAGGTTTTTGTAAGTTTGTTAATCACAAAAACTGCCTTTGATGAGAGAATCTTTAAAAAATTTAGATCCAAAAAGGCAATGGATTGTCCCCTATCTGCAGACACCAAAGCTATTAAAATAGCTAATTTATATGTCAAATCCTTAAGTGACAAATTGTCATTACATGGTAATGAATTAAGAAATTTCAGAACAACTGAAACATCCCACACACATGAATATTTTGGAACGGTAGGTTTTAAATTATATACACCTTTCATGAATTGAATAACAGTTGGGTGCTTTCCAACAGGAAAGCCATCAATTGGCGGAATAGTGGTAGATAGAGTTGAACGATAACTGTTAATTGCACTATATGATTTGTTTTTCTGAAATTCACAAGACAAAAATTCCAAAACATCTACTATAGAAACTTGAAAGGGATCCAAACTCCTGCTGCCACACCAGCCCAACCACAGTTTCCATGCAGATTGGTACTGTTTATTAGTTTTAGTTCTCCATGCCTTGCTGAGAATTTCTGCTGTTTTCTTCGAAAATCCTCTTGTAATGTAACGTCTCCGCACACTGTCCACGCGATTAATTTGAGATTCTTCTCTAATGGGTGAATCTGTTCTCTGTCGTACGGTAGTGTTAACATGTTGTTCACCGCAGGGAGAAGAATTGGATTCCTGCAAGACAGATGAAGAACCTGTGGATACCATGGCTGAGTCTTCCAAAAGGGAGTTATCAGTATTAATAGAGGATTGTCCCTTATCACTTTCTGAAGAACAGCAGATATTAGGTTGAATGGTGGGAACGCAAAGGCTTTCAGGTTTGTCCAAGGAATTGAGAAAGCATCCGTTTTCCAGGCCAACGGATCTGGTTGCCATGACACGTAACATGGAATTTGGAAGTTTAGACGACTTGCAAACAAATCCACTTGTGGATGGAAAAGTTGCTGAAATATCTTGTAAGTTAGGTCCTGATTTAACTGCCATTCCATTTGATCCATAAAATGTCGACTCAAAAAATCTGCATTCGTGTTCTCTACTTCTGGAATGTGTACAGCCATCAGATGAATCTTTCTCACAATTGCCCATTCCCAGATTTCCTTTGCCAGGGAGTTCATTGACATTGAATGAGTTCCTCCCATGTGATTCAAGTAAGCTACGGCCGTTTTGTTGTCTACTTGAATTTGAATATTCTGGCCATAAATCTGATTTGTTACTGTCATCAGCACAAAATGAACTGCTTTCAATTCCAGAAAATTTATATGTAGCTGCATCTCCTCTGTTGACCATCTGCCTGACACTCGGCATTGGTTCATTTCTCCCCCCCATCCTTTTTTGGAAGCATCTGTTGTTATAATTATGGTCGGATCTTGAAAATGTATGGGTTTTCCATTGAGTGCTTCCAAGTTCTGAAGCCACCATATGGGCGAACCTTGCGCCAAAGGAGATCCACTAAATGGATGGCGTATCGGATTACACGACGCATCTTCAACTTGTAATTGTCTCGAGAAACGAGATCCATTATTTGAGCCAGCGATGCTCAATTGTGGCAATGCCACAGAAAAGGTGGGATCAGAACCACAAATGTTTGGCATTGAAGCCTCTGTGGGCACTTTAGTGAGCTGCTCAGAGGCAGCGTGCCCTGCCATGTTAATTAATGGCGTCAGCATCTCTTGGTCCTTCGCCGTAGAATTATTTACAGATCGGGAATTCGGAGAGTCCAAGCGATGTTGAATTATAATATAATCCTGACTGTTATCCATAATAAAGTTCTAACACACACAATAAAAGATAAAAACGTCCAAAAATAAGTAAAAAACAAAAAAGAGTTGGGTTACACAACGCGGGTGGTCTTCTCTGAGCGAGCACTGAATTAACTATGATGGGTAGTGGCGGGAAATCTTTTATTGTTTCTATGAATAAGTGGTCATTATCTGCGCATGCGCTGGATACTGCATATTTAGCTATGAATGTATGTAAGAGGACGAAGGATAATTAGTAAACACCTTCTGTCTACAACATCTTATAACAGCAAGTAGTGTCTACAACATCTTATAACAGCAAGTAGTGTCTACAATGTCTTATAACAGGAAATTGTGTCTGCAATGTCTTATAAGAGCAAGTAGTGTCTACAATGTCTTATAACAGCAAGTTGTGTTTATAACGTCTTATAACAGAAGTTGTGTCTACAACGTCTTATAATAGAAGTAGTGTCTACAATGTCTTATAACAGCAAGTAGTGTCTACAATGTCTCATAACAGGAAGTAGTGTCTACAATGTCTTATATCAGGAAGTAGTGTCTACAATGTCTTATAACAGCCAGTAGTGTCTACAATGTATTATAACAGGAAGTTGTTTCTACAAAGTCTTGTAAATTTTCCAGATTGTCATTGCCACACCCGGTCGTCTGATTGACGTGTTGGAGAACCGGTACCTGGTTCTGGCTCAGTGTACCTACGTGGTTATGGACGAAGCTGACAGGATGATTGACATGGGTTTTGAACCAGACGTACAGAGGATCCTGGAGTATTTACCGGTTTCCAACCAGAAACCGGACAACGACGACGCAGAGGATGACCAGAAGATGTTACAGAACTTCAGCTCCAAGAAAAAGTACCGTCAGGTATGGCTTTTATATCATAAACAGCAAACAAAGGAATGTTGAATGTTTTGATTCATTATAAATATATCCATATTTTGTTATCTCAACTAAGTTTATAGCACAATTTTTAGATAAAACTGATGAATTCTTTAAATTCAATGCTATTAGCTATTACTGTGAGTTATATGAAGCTATATTTCCATGTACCAGTATCCATGTCCATTATATTGACCCCCAGTTTGTTCAGGTTCAAGGAAATGATATTTGGTAATATCTGACAATTGTTCTGCAGACTGTCATGTTCACGGCAACTATGCCCCCGGCGGTAGAGAGACTGGCCAGGTCGTATCTACGTCGACCGGCGATGGTCTACATTGGATCCGTGGGTAAACCCACCGAGAGAACGGAACAGATTGTGTACATGGTGTCTCCCGCAGAGAAGAGGAAGAAACTGGTTCAGATCCTGGAACAGGGCATCGATCCACCTATCATCATCTTTGTGAACCAGAAGAAGGGGGCGGATGTGCTGGCCAAGTCCCTGGAGAAAATGGGGGTAGGTTAACGGAGAAAGGATCTACATGTTTGTTATATCAGAATTTAAAAGGAAAGAACTTTAGATTAACTCAGTTTTATTTTTTACTTTAAAAGCATTGATACTGATTTTTAACAATATTTCCATTTTTGTGAACTAAAGATTTGTACTTACATGTACTTGCTAAGGTTTTTTTTTTTTTTTAAATTTAATGGCAAGTTGAGTTGGTGAAAATTAATTTATGAATTTAATTTTGTTTTTAAAATGGATACTCAGATGAGGAATAAGACGTTTGTAAAACACAACACATAATTACAAGGGGAAGAGGCAAATGATTTCCTAAATAACATTGCTTACAGTGATTATTATAATAAGAGGGGACCATGTTTATCATATAAATCAATCTAATGTTCACACTAATGAACTCTTTTTTCCCCATTTCTATAGTACAATGCCTGCACATTACATGGTGGTAAAGGACAGGAACAGAGAGAGTTCGCTCTGGCCAGTCTCAAGGGTGGATCCAAGGATATATTGGTGGCCACGGACGTCGCTGGTCGTGGTATCGACATCAAGGACGTCTCCTTGGTCATCAACTATGACATGGCTAAATCTATTGAAGGTTGGTTCTTAATGAAGAAATTATGTTTTCTTCATGAAGAAAAGTGGATTTTTTTCTTCAAACTAAAAAAAAATTCATCATTCATAATCCCTTTATTCAAATGACAATTTGCTTTTTGTAAAATGATCTTCTGAAAAAAATCTTAACTATAATTGATTTGCACACATTTTTGACATTCCTATTCAATGGGACAAAATTTTATTAATGCCCATTGACTATTTCGGAAAGAAATGATGATCATTTATCCCTTATGAGAGGGGTCATTGTACCTTAAGCATCTTTTTTGCTACTGGCCTCTTTGCATGGAAATAGCATCACATAAAATAGTTCACAATTTCATTTAAATGGCATCATATACATGTATAAAACTGTTTTTTCCATTTTCATAGATTACACACATCGTATTGGACGTACCGGTCGAGCCGGTAAGACGGGTGTAGCCATTTCCTTTGTGTCCGCTGAGCATGACTCTGCCGTGCTGTACGATCTGAAACAGACGATAATGGCCAGCCCAGTGTCTAACTGTCCCCCAGAACTTGCTAACCATCCTGACGCCCAGAACAAACCTGGGGCCGTGGTACAGAAAAAACGCAAGGACGAGACCATCTTCTTACAATAAATCTGACTGACTCTCTGCCAACACCATAATACTGGTGAATTTTGATAGAGGAAACCATTTTCTTACAATGACTTTGATTGGTTACAGTAACACCATAGTGCTGTTTGATTGGCTACAGTAACACCATAGTGCTGTTTGATTGGCTACAGTAACACCATAGTGCTGTTTGATTGGCTACAGTAACACCATAGTGCTGATGAATTTAGATACAGCTCCTAGCTGTGATTTATTGAGAAATTATAGATTTCACCTTTTTCAAAAATATTTGTCAGGCTTAAAAGATGTCTATTAAGGTATATATTGTGTATGTGTTTGATGAAAGAAATATTTGTTGACATAAATTTAGATATATTCTGAACTGTTTAATGATTATCTGATAACACATTCATTGTGTCAATGTGGACTTCAGAGGTTCAATGAAAAAAAATCATGTTTTTGTGAATATTCATTTTCAATGGAAATAAATATTCTCAAAAGAAATTTAAATTTGAATGTTTTGTCATAACTTGTATGTCCATTTGTGTATTGCATCATTATACATGTGGCACTTATAATGATGTTATATATTATGATAAATTATTCAGTATAAAGTTTTTAAAAACCATGCTATATACTTAATACCAGTTCACTGTTAAGTGTTCAGGATTTAAATGTGTTGATGAATAGAATTCTTATTTAGAAATTTTATGGGGTCCCCCCCCCCCCCCCCCCCCCCCCCCCCCCCCGTAAACATTCTTACAATGTACATGACCTGTATTTCTGGAGTGTAAAATACATTTGGTAACACCCCAATTACAGTCATGCACTGTCTACCTTTTTTAAACATATACCGCTACATGTACAGTACACTTGTATTCATGTAATTTAATCTGGTGCAACAAAGAAAATCCATTATTTTCTGTTGTATTGCCTTTATTATGGTAATTAATTTTGATTTCACTTTAATGTGATCTGGCTTAAAAATCTGATAGTTTAGGCCATAAACTATCATTAAGTAAAAGAACAAATCAAAATAGATGTGAAATTTGAGTGTTTTCCTTTATCTTCATACAAAGCTCTTCATCTAAAGGAGATTAATATAGTCTAAAAATGGCCCTGATCATCCAGCCTTCTTAATATATGCACATAAATTTAAAATATATGGTTTTCGCACAAGGGCAAATAAAGCTTGTCCACATAAATTAGGTAGTTGCCTTCATTTATTACACTCAAATTTAAAACAATAGCTCTAACATGTGTTAACAGGTATGATAAAAATGAATTATTTTAATAATCATATAATACAAGCTTTAAGATGAAAGTACAATGAATGATAAATTTTGTTGGATTTCCTATATTTCCTATATTTCATAAAGGCTACAGCATACATAGAAGTTCTGGGTAGAACAAATAAGCCATCATGACATGACCAAATATGGTAAAGTGTCAAAGGTCAATGTGCACTTCCATTAAATAAACAATACAGTGTACATTGTATTATAAAACTGCTTTTATTTAATGCTTTCTTTTTTGTTATTTAGAAGATATTTGGTTTGATCATTGTAGGAAAACTACATACCGGTAAATTGGCAGATTACTGTATACAAGGTTATTTTTGCCATGTGATTTTTGCCCTTCTTCACTTGTAAATGGTTTTGCCCCGCCATGAATTCACATAGACACAGTATAAAATGTATACTTTTTCTAATTAACACAGTAATTTTAAAATTGTTTTGAATTCGCCTGCTGAAAATGAGGGCACAAGGGGTGAAAATGAAAAGGGGCAAATATTTCCTGGTATACAGTATATATTTTCTCTGCAATTCCTACAACCATGATACAGTCCCTGAAACGTTCTATTTTGAAATTCCCATTTTTCCGTGCATTCACTTGCGTTCTCCGCTCCGTTCACTTATCGTTCAGTCAGATAATATTATATTTAGGCTGATAACAATACATACATGTAGTTTATTTGTTATTTTTTCCTGATTACCGACGAAACACAATGTAAAAATAACTCCCAAGGCACTCCAATTGAATCATTCATCTTGCGTTCACATATCGTTCACCGTTCACTTTGTGCTCGCGTTTGCGCTCCGTTTGCACTCTGCATTCGCTCACCATTAACCATTCTTAAGCGCTCACCAAATTCTGTTCAGCGTGCGATCACTGTTCAGCGTACGATCACCGTTCGCTCAGAGTGCGCTCACCGTTCACTCACAGTTCAAGTGGGAAATTAGAACGTTTCAGGGGACTGTACCTGTAGCATGCTCAAAATGCGAAAAAAAACTACAAACAATAAACATTTGTAACAAATTGCAGTAGTTCAACTATTAAATACTGTAAATCAACTTTTATTTGTGTGCAAGAAATTTTCGCAACATTAGCCACAGCCTCCTCGTTGTAAATATTCCTCGCCACAAACTAGACCTCAAATATCTCTGGTATGTTATTTTCTAGATAATTTACATCTTGTTCGTTTATATCCGGAAAATTTTGAAATTACCAGGTACATGTAAGTCGTTACAAATAAAAGTTGCTTAAAATACAAGAAACTAACGGATAGCTACACTTACTGTTAAAAGTTCTGCTCCTTAAAAGCATGAAGTAATTGTGTTATAATTTATAGTGCATGCAATATTTATCAACAAAGCGGTGCAAGTACAAGGTGCATGTATAGATATTTTATAAAATACAGATAAGAAAAATCACCTGAGGCTGAGAAAATATGTAAGTTACCACTACATATTCTATAAATAACAATTAACTGACACTGTAATACAATATCAATTATGTGAAAAGATATACTGGTACATGTATATTCATAGGGTGATCAACAATAAAAAAAGATGCACAAATTAAAATTTTTTTTCAATATACTTGATTCCAGTCAAAATAAAATGTGACAATGACCAAATTCAATATGGCATTAACCTTTGATTAAAAAAGCAACTCTAAGGTTAGGGATCAGAAATTTTTCTAAAGAAAATGAGAACATTGTAAAGAATTTGCAAAAATTTTGTTAATTTCATATTTTCTGCCATCTGATTCTAACAAGAACAAATGAGTATGATAATTTATTCAAAAAATTGAAAAAAATTGATTCAATGATTTTTAAAAGAATAGATATGTATGCACAGCATTTTTTAGGTAAAACAATGCTAATAACTATAAGCCTAACATGCTCTCCTACTTCAGCCAATCAAATTGCTTGTTGCCTCCAAAGTTGAATCCTCCAGAAATTTAGAGCAAACATTCCAAATTAGAGTTTATTTTGCCTGTGTCTTGGATTTCAGTTTGTCTACTTCTGCTTCCCCCCCCCCCCCCCCCCCCCCCCCCCCCGATTCTGTCCAAATTTCTTTTGAAAACATCCTGCATTGTTGACAAATTGTTTCGATTATATACAGGAACATGACCTTATTCTTAACCTTATTCATTTAATTCAGTTTGTCGATTTCTGCCTTTGCTAGCTCAAGAACCTTCTCCATTGATCCGCTGGCATCTATCTCTGTGCATTTAGGGTTTCTCATCCTTTTATAGGCCAGATACAATCTAAAGCAGGCATCAAAATAAGTGTGAATACTTAAAGAGCATGTACATATAATAATGAAATAAAAATGATAGTTTAAGGGGAAAATATCAAGATAAGTTGATTTTTGATTTTAACAAAAAATGTTGCACATCTTATATTTTTTGGGGGGGAGGGGGAGAGAAGGAGAGTAAAGTGTTTGAAAACAATGTAATGTGTATTGATAACAGTTTGAACCTTTCCAATAAAATATGTCTACCTTTCTCTAAAAAGTCTGTCTCTTTTGAGGTGCTTTTCTTCTTGTGTATCCTCTCCTCCCCTTCCCATCATCCTCTTCTGCCTGATGTCCTCGCTGACTGACAAAAAGAGGACCAGGTCGGGGTTCAAAAGGTCACTAGGCCAGTCATACACCCAGTGGCCTTCCTTTGGCATGTCTGTGCTGCTTGTTTCATTGGCTATCCCATAGGCAGTGGTGCTGTGCCAGAATCTAGTTGAATTATATATTTAATAGCATTTAATTATGTTATAACAAATTTGAATGTTTCAGCAAGATTATATTAGCAAAGAATTACCCTACCTTAGCACAATCTGTGAACTTTAGGATTTTCAGAGTTAATGTTTTCTGGACTTGTTCAATAAATTTATCATAGGAATATCCATGGCCAGTCTCGTATGTACACATACTAACCATGACAACAGGCCAAATCCTTCTAATGAATTAGCTGCAGGTCTGTAGCTCCTGGTCTGAAAAAATTCGGATGGACAACCTGGGAGCTACAGTGCCTCTCATAGTAAAAATCTCTATTTACGGTGCACAAAAAATTTGCACTAGTTTTGGACTGATTAACCTTATTTTCACACAAATTCTGTTAAAAAAATTAGTACCATTAAATTCTTCAGTCAATTTACTACTGATATTGGTACTTTACTTGCATCAAACTTTCTCTTAAACATGCAAACCAACATCGGAAATTGAAGTATGTTAAATTCACATTGAGATCAAGAGTCGCCATTTTTACATGTAAACAAACTGCACCACTTCACTTTACAGGGCTGGTGATGGCGTTTAAAAGAATAACAGAGGCAAGTAAATTGTTCAAATCTGTAGTAAAATGTCCAAATAATTTTTTGGAATTAAATATTTGTATAGAATGTGTTCGGAAATAAGGTTAATCAGTCCAAAACTAGCGCAATTTTTTGTGCAACATAAATTGCAGATTTTTACTATGGGAGGCACTGTAGCTCCCAGGTCGTCCATCCGAATTTTTTCAGACCGGGAGCTACAGACCTGCAGCTACTAATGAATATAATTATAATCCCAAATTCACCAATCAAAAAACAAATCTTCTTACCATTGATTGCTGAGATTTTTTTCAAATAAGTGTGAATGGGCTAATCAGAAAAAATGGGCATGAATTATGCAAGTGAGAGAGAGAGAGAGATAGAAAAGAGAGGGGGAAATCCAGCGACTTGGCCAAAGGTCAGTAAGAATATGTAAGACTGCATTTTCATAGGTTTATGATATAAACACACCTATCCATAATGACCCGCTTTTTCTTGGCAGGTCTTGAGAATATCCACTGCCACGATGTAGTTTCCTAAGGCGTAGTAAGCTCGCCTGATGAATTCTGGGAGGTCGTCAAAGTGTTTCCTCAGGTGTTGTATCTGGGGGGGAGGGGTAAAGAGCCTCTGGGCCGACAATTCAATCTCGATGTTCTTTGTTAGTGTGGTTTTACCTATACGTTCAGAAATATGAAATAATCATTAGACGATTTCATCAGAATTATATACAATATGTGAGAAAAATAATTACTGTGGTGTATAACAAATCAAATTTGAGAGAAATTGATTAATAATTAAATAATTTGTTTGTTATTTAATCGGAATAATCATCCATTTATCCTCTTTTTGGTGTTAAATCATAGTGATCCGCATTATCAAGGCATATTAATCAAATAATGTTGACTACTAAACATGGTAAATAATATTCAGTTAAATATCATGCTATCATTAATACATAATGGGAGTATTCACTTATCATAATAAGTGAATACGTCCATCTCTCAAAAAATCATCAATTATCATTGAATCAATCTGGCCTTCAATTATTAACAATTGTTTTTCAGGGGGTTAATCATTCTTAATTTAATAATATTAACTTCAATTATCATTTTCACGTATACAATATGATATGTTTTACTTTTGCTTTACTTTTGCCACGATTCAGTGTAAAGCATGTGCATAAGTAGGAATTATACTGTGGACTCATCATTGTTCGTGGGGAATCAATGTTCGTGGGTAACCCTTGCCCATGAATTGACATCCCCACGAATGTATATTCAAGTATTTGTATAACATTTATCAAAATTACCGGTTACACTACCAACCAAATTACGTCCCCACGAACCAGGAAAATTTTGGCTACCCACGAACACTGAGCCCCACGAATAAAAATGAATCCAAAGTAATTCATAAAGGTTGAAGCCAAATATTACTGAGTCACAGGGCAAGTTAACATTGATATTCATAAATCAACGGAAAACAAAGGCCGAGATTTCTCTCTACATACTGTAGATATAATAAATGTAGCATACCCCCAGCATCAAGTCCTTCCACAACTATGAATTTAAATTTCATTTTCTTTTTAACTTTTCCAGGTCCATCTTCTGTGGAACATTTTTGTCAAATATTTCAAGAAGTTCCTTTGCCTCTTTCATCCATCCTGCACACTGGAAAAATATGCAAAGCTTTTTTAAAAAAAAATATCAAGGCCCTTGATTCAAAGGTATATATCGCTTCAAATACATTTGATGATATTATTTACATGTATTATGTATAATGTGCTCTCATAAGACTACCTATTTAATACTTTCAAATTTGTGTCTTTTTAAAAAAACATCAGATGCATATCTTGAATACCATTGATACATGGTATAACATAAGCTGCAATAATGTAACCCTCTCTCAATTTTGTAATTTTTTATTTATTTTTTTTTGGGGGGGGGGGGGGGGGGTTGTTGCAAGATAAAAAAAAATTGGAGAGGGCTATATATTGTTATATGGTATAACAGGATGTATTGTATGTCCAAACCTCTTAATCAATATTGAACTTGATATCTTGAAGACTCAGATATCTTGATATTTTTTTGCCCGGTTAAGATATCAGGATTTGACAGTTGTTATTTTACAAACTTTTAGGTTACATTTGTAATATTTTTAATGGTTTTCAATACATTTTTTTCCAAAATCACCTTTTCAATAACGTAACGTGCTCTCGGAAGGTCTTGAAAAACTGGACAGAACATTTTATTTTCGATGACTACAGAATATGATGTAGTCATATTGTGTTGTGTTGAGTCTCTCCTAAAGTTGTCCCCTTTGTCAACCAATGATGTCCAGTTCTCGGAATTCAATCGAGACACCCTCATACATTCATCATTTGCTCCCTCGAAATTAGCGATATTTGTAGCTTGAAATACGGCATTAATTCCGTACTTATGAAAAATATCCCGTAACTCTGATATATTTCGCACATCACCGCTTTCTGAAGATACTGCAACGCCAGGATGAATTTTACTTTCACTTTCTCTTAGAAACACCGACGCTATGTGCAGGTCTACTTTTTCACCGTTTAAAGCATTTACGTCCCTAGACACGTTATACACAGTTATAGCTGACTTCAAATCGCCTTCGTCATCACTGTTACCCAAATCTTTAAAACCAAACACAAATCTTCCAGTTCCGTTATCATTTTCGGTCGATGAAGAACTTTGCGTTGCCCTTTCATCATGAACTAAGTTGAACGTTTTATCCGGCAAAACTACAGTGAAACGTTTGTCGGTTAAAATCGACATGTGTCTGGCATTGAAATAAACACAATTTTCCAGTGAACCCTTGTATTTCCTTAAAGTTAAACAATAAATCCTTCTGAGAAAACGCGCTATTTTCATTCCGATCGGCTCTACGTCAAATTTTGCCTCAGCATATTCAGACCACTATAGTCTGTCCCAAGATATTCATGCAGCACATTTGGCCGATTTTTAATAAAAATACACATACCTGTGAAAGAAGTGCAATTGAAATCGATGAAAGGGAAAATTTCCAAGATATCTTCATTAACACATTATCATATTTCACTCATAAAAGTTCACAGGAACGAAAACAGATTTATAATGGGGAATGTTTACATCTTTTCTCCATTCGGAAATACTCGGAATATCTCGCGCAATTTTTCAACGTTATCATCCGGGTCTGCTTCAATACAAAATCCCCGTAGACATCACATTTTTTAGCCATGTATTGAAACATGATCAGCTAGAGGGGGCGTTTCAACGGAGAAATCTTGGAAATTTTTCATTCTTTTGAATGAATATCGTTTGAACCCTGAGGTATTTATAAATATCGAGTATTTAAGCAAAATGTGAATCCAGGATATCTTGGGACAGAGTATAATTTCTTACGTTCTTTTTTGGGGATTTTTTCATTTTACTTTTTTTTGGAGGGTGGGGGGGGGGGGGGGGGTTCCACGTGTTTAAACAATTATTTCAAATTTTTTAATGATCAATTTGTTCTCTCATTTTATTTATTGATACAACCAGCATATAACAATAAAACTTTTCTATATAAAGGTTACTGATTTTTATTTTATAATTTTTTTTATTTGATTTTTGTTCGATGATTCTCCAAGCGGGCTCTAGATTACAGGTTTGATCCTCACCTTTAACCATACATGTACCTAAATTTTTAGACTTTTAACTTCCTTGAACTACCCTATATTTTATCTGTACTCTACGTGAAACATTATTTGTAACCGTCACACTTTCAATACATAGAACCCCGATAAATATTGATAATTCGTGTATGTTATTCTTTTTGAAAAGAGCTCTATATAAAAGTCTAGGAAAACATACAAGTTTTTAAAGCTTAAATACTAGTATGTAAAAGTTTTCTTTACTAAATGACAGTTTATGGCTAAAGATATCATATCTAAAAATTTAAGGTAAATCTGATGGATAATTTGTTGACCACCCAGCCCCTTTAACCGTTACCCTAACCATTTTCATAACCCTTGACCAATAATCGCAACTTCTCGGGCCTTTCCGGCAAGCTTGTGTGTTTCTCCGAGCTTGCCGGAAAGGCCCGACCGAGAAGTTGCGATAGAACCCTTGACCTAACAAAATTCCTTTAATTAACATATGTACCCGTAACTTTATCTAACCCTAATCCGAGATCTCCCTCGTTAACACTTAGGTAGAATTGAAATATTGTTATCTCATTTGAAAATAAAATCAAAATGCGAATTCTACTGTTGTTTTACTATTAATAGATACTGTATATTATATTTTTTTATAACTGTTTTGATATCATATAATAGTAATTCCAAAGATTTTTCATTTTTTATATTCCCTATCCATTAAAAAATGTTGTGACAAAACTTATCGCTATTTTCTTATTTTTATTTTAAAACAAACTTTATGTTTAAGCATATATCATAATATGATTTTAAACAAAATATTTCAGCACTTTTTAATTGGTATTCTTTGAATTAAGGTACACGACCCTCTAATAGTGAAACCAACATTACTTTGGCTGACTATCTTTCAATAGGTAATTTTTTTTTCGACTTTGACATCCGAGGTACATCCGTAACAATTTTGAATTCTAAAAATGATTTAAAAGATTTTACATTTCATATAAATGCACAGATAGCTTATAAAAAGATCAAATCGTGTTCTTATAATAGTAGAATTTGATGTTCATAATTCCTAAGAATTAAAAAACTTTTTTAAGGTATCAAATATTTGCACTCAAAGGTATCCTAGTTTTGATTTCCTGTTTACGCTGTTCCTGATTTTAGGGGAAACGGATTTAAGCGTCGCGAAGCAATTAAACCTTTTAGACTCAAACATTCTGTCGATAGAATTAGATTCCAGACCATAAAATCCGACGAATTCAAATGCAGATTGAATTTAGTCTCTTTTTGTTCTCGACTACTTTTTTTTTTACCGTTGATACATGGAAATTAATACAACTGATGATAGTTAATGTCGATTGATTGACTTCAACAATTGAAGCTACCTCAAAGAGAGAAATACACCACCAGCACAAAATTGTTTGCATTGTAATCCAAGCTATAACAGCACTAACGTTAATGAACTTCAATAATACTACTATTATAGTGTTTCCCTTGCTTTTATAAAGACACAGGGCATTGCAGATCATTTGATCAACAGATCAAATGACCCCCATACCCCCCCCCCCCCCAAAAAAAAAAAGATAAAATAAAAGTGGAGAGGAAGGTTACCTAAAATGAGGTTTATAAAAGTGATAAAACTAGAAGTAAAATGGGAGCATGTATACATACGATTGCACATGTTTAATCGTTTAAGAATAAATTATTTACATAAATTTCTTACACCAACAAAGGATATCTTACAACTTTGGGATAGAACGAGCTGATTTACAGCTTGATAAACTGCATACTAGTATTTCCTAGTTTTAAACATGTTATCTGTAAGATAGTTTAAAATGTAATTTATACGACACCTAAAACTTGTTTATTTCGTAGTTCTTTTACAAATATATGTAGTTAAGTTTCGTCCCTTAAATACATATATACATAAGTTTTTTTTTAGCTCTATGTCAGGAAATAAACACATGTTCATGCAACATCTAAGCCAAGAATGATGCAAAAATACAGATAGCTAAAATGTTTGTAAGAACATTTAAAATCAACAAGATTGTGTCCAGTCTTTTTGCCCGAGTTTTCCATTTCTCCTCAGCATTCATTTGAGTTCCGTTTAACATAGAATCTGAATGATCTAAATCTTTCATTTTCTGAAATGTTTTATCAAAAGTATCACAAGAATTAGATGTCATACTTTTCTTTCGTACCCATGGAGTTTTTGATAAGGATGAACAAACCTCTGTATAATAGAGACGCAACACAATAGTTTCCATGACAACACTGATGCTACTGAGGAAAATTTGAATTGTCACGTATACAATGAACAACGAAATATTCTCAGAGTTTTTGGGCATAGCGTCGCTTAGAATGCTTCCAAAAACAGCAAATGTTAGAAATAAAGCAACAGATAATCCCATTTTTTCTCCGGACTCAATGGGCAGTAGAAAACAAAAAGCATTCATGATGGACAAGGCGATGATTGGAAACACTAAAGAAAAAGTTAGAAATAGAGGTCTCCTTCTTAACACAACATACATTTTTATTATATTCTTTTCGTCCATTTTCATGCCTGATGACACCAAGTCCCATTCTCCGTTTTCTGCATAATACTCGGTTATAAATTTAGACTGGTTGTAGACAATATATGTGCTATGTATAAAAGAATTTGGGGGGAAAAATTCAAACTCACACGTCTGAGTGTCAAAAGGAAACTTCTGAGTGTTAAATGCACACATAATGATACTTTGAATGGCTTCTCCAAGAACAACCTGTCCGGAACTATTAACCAAAACTTCAGTACTTGTGTCTGTAACAGATCCATAAGTCACACATCTTTTACCAGAGATTTCTTGAATGTTACAAATGGATGGAACCCAGACTTTGTCTGCAGGTAGTCGGAGATACTGGATGTCGGAAAATTCACTAGAATTCCATGTAAGATATTCATCTTTCCAAAATACTTCCAACCAAGTCGCAGTATGTAAAGTCTGCGATTTCATGTCTAGCTCTTGTAGAGATAGAATATATAATTTGATACCCAGCGGTATTATTTCGGAATAATCCTTGACTGGTTTGATGTACCTGTTATAAGTTTTAAACAATCCCTCTTGTAGAGCATATTCTGAACTTCGTGTTTCATTTTTAAGACATATTGCATACGGAGCGGTACATATCATTAAAATCGCAGCTTTTGTAGTTAACAAATGGTAAACCATTCTTTTAATCTTCAGAGATGTAGCCACAGAATAAACCTAATTGATGTCTGATATAAGGATAATGATAATTCTGGGAAGTTTACTCTTGCTTCAAGGCAAATTGTATTTGGAAAGAAAATCGAACTAAATATCGTAAATGTTCCACAAAGCCCCACATATTGCGTGTATTAGTCTGCAAATATTTCAATCGATTATACTAATGCATGCAAATCAGTCAATGCTCAACATGAACACTTCATGATCCATCTATTGCCTTTAATGAGATTGCAGTGGAATGATAGTAATATTATAGTGTTCGTTGATCACAATGACCGTTTGGGACTTAACATCTTAAAGACTTTTGAATGCTCTCTCCATCTCGTAAAAAGCAGTCTAAATAAAATTTTTAAAAAGTGTTTACCAATTCAGCAAACAATTTTAACACATTTTTCAATGGTTATGTGGTACAGCATCTAACAAAGCCGTTCTTTAAAATTTTTATTACTCAATGTGACAGATAAGTTTATACAACCTTTGAAGTAAATTAAATTAATTTATTTCCATTTAGTTATTTGTCCAGGAATATGAACCACTGTTTATTAAACCCAAGATACACTAGGAATTTTTCGCTCTGGTACTTTGTACTCGCTTGAACTATAACAAAAAAAAAGATAAATTAAATAGAACGTTACTCAAAGTAAAAATTCATTAAAATACCAGAACAATTAAGAGTATTGCGACTTTACACTGTTTGAAAGTAATAAACCACATAAATCTAACCACTGAAGGCATTTTTTTTTGTTTCTATTTCTTTTAGGTTTTATTCAGGGATTTATCAATGCGACATCCACTAGTAAATCTTGACACAGATACTTTTAAAGCACCTTTAAAACCCTAATAATAGTGGAGTGACAGTACCATAAAAAATTTGATTTTAACGTACCACCCTACCTCACGGCTAGTTTGTACCTTTTCGGGGAAGAAGAAATATCAAGTAATAATTTTCAAACAGGTCGTAGAAATTTCTATGGCCAAAATTTAAAATGATTAAATGTCAAAGATCAGTGACTGAAATATGACCCAAATCTACAAACTAAACAAATTGTCAAAATACCCGAATTATCTATCAATTTAAAACATTTTTACAAGGTTTTTTGTTTTTGTAAGTTGTATATGTTGATATAAAAAAAAGGATATACACCTATGATGTCTGTATGCCTTTTTTATGATAGATCGATTTTCTTCAAATAATATACTTTCAATGGTTGAAAGGTAATTTTATATTTATATTTCAAAACAATCACAATAAAATTCAAAATAACTTGCATAAGAAATGCATTTTACAAATACTCAACTACAACTGTAAATTTGAATATTCTCCAGTGGGTTGAACTTAAATAAAAGATGTAAATGACCTAAAGAGTTTTAAAATTAGTTGATCTAATTGATTGAGTATGTTTTACTGGTTACAAATGGCTAGATATAAAATAAATCAAAAAGTATCCGATATTATGCGTGTACATGTAGAAAGATTTATTCGACTTCGAGTAAAGTCATTCATTTTTCTCAAACCATTTTTTTTTTAAAATCAGAAGACTTGTAAAGAAACGAAGAATTTTAAAAACTAAATCAAGCTAAATATATTTCTCCCTCCAAATAAATTATAAAGGAAATTATAAATACGTACATTATCATTATTATTTGTCATCCCTTTTCGTTTTGTTACAATTCGGAAAAGTATCACAAATATACGAACAAGTTACGTATTTTCCTCTTACGTTTTCGATCACTGTATGCATTTTTTTGGTCACCTGAGTCACTAAGGTGACCTATTGCTATCTCTTTTTTCCGTCGTCGTTCGTCGTTTGTAAACTTTGAACATTTTTAGCTTCTTCTCTGGAACCACTTAACCAATTTCAACCAAATTTGGCATATAGCATCTATGCATGAATGGGAGTAAAATTGTGAAAATTCATGGCCCCTGGCCCCCTTGGGTCTTAGGGGTGGGGCTAAAACCATACAAATTAATGTAATCTTAAAATATCTCCTTCTTTACTCCTGGTCATCAAGCAGTCAGACAGCTGGCATGATTGTAATAAGCATTGAGCTGTCTACCAAAATGGTGAAATTCATGGACCCGGTATCAGGGGTTCTGGTGTTAGGGCAGGGCTCTAATGATTATATAGAAAAAATGCATTCATTTTTCAAAAATCTTCTCCCATGCTCCTGGATATTATGCAGATGAACTAAGTACATAGTAATGATGAGGGAGAATGCCTCTTCCAAAGTTTTGAATATCATGGCCCCTGGGTCAGGGGTTTTTGTGTTAGGACGGTGCTCTAATGATTACATGTATATAGTGAAAAAGCATTAATTCTTTAAAAATATCCTCAGCTCCTAGGTATTAAGCCCATAAATTAAGTACATTGTTATGATGCGGAAGAATGCTTCTTCCAAAAATTGTAAATTTCATGGTCCTGGGTCAGGGATTCTTGTATTATGGTGGGGCTCTATTGATTGAATAGTAAAAATGCATTAATTCTTTGAAAATCTTCTCTGCGCCCGAATATTAAGAAGATAAACTATAAGTACATAATTATGACGAGGAAGAGTGCCTCTTCCAAAATTGGGAAGTTCATGGCCCTTGTGTCAGGGGTTCTTGTGTTAGGGCGGGGCTCTAATGATTATATAGGGTAGGGTGGTGTAAATTTGTCCGTTTTTTGCACTTAAGATTTGTTCAATTATGTCACTGCATGTCATGCTTCACTTTTAAAATATTTTTCTTATAGAATTTAGAAAGTTTATTGGATTAAACAATCCCGGAATATTAAAAATGATTTTAATAGCCTTTTAATTATAATGCACATGAATATACATGTACATTGCAAAAGCCACACTGCAGTTTCTCAGGTGACCGATAAGGCCCATGGAACTCTTGTTTCTTTTAAGATTAATAGGTAACAACCCGACTCAAAACCTTTTGAATTTAAACATTTAAGAGATCAATGTGGCCGTTGCATAAAGCCCGATGTATTCAAATGCACATTGATGTTATCTCTATTTGGTTTTAAACATTTTGTTCCACGGATGCCTGAAAATTTAGAAAGAATGTCAAGTAATCGATTTAATAATGGATATGCATTAAACCCCAGTGCTTTATATCAATTGAGAGAGAGAGAGAGAGAGAGAGAGAGAGAGAGAGAGAGAGAGAGAGAGAGAGAGAATATCATATTCCAAGCATTTACTTTTGCCAAATCATATTGCTTTGACAAATTGAAATAATGATTTTTAAAGAAAAATAAAGTTGAAATCACTCAAAGTCTCTTCAATATATTTGAGAAACAAATCATTTGAGCAAACCTTCAGATAATGAAAAATTGTCACTTTATTTACAATATAACAAAATTGAAAATTGACGTTTAAACGTCAATTTTCAATTTTATTCCAACTTTTGTCAATCCAAGTTGTGGAAATATAGATTACAGTTTTATTTCATGTTGTTGGTTTTCAATCTAGCTATCATGATGTCAGTTCAAGAAAAAATGTTGATGCTTTTATATACTAAAGGTAGCATAATGCATTGTATTTACGTAATACTAAAATCTGTTATTTTAAGAGATAACAGAGGATGATAATCCATCACATATCAGGGGGTATCCAATGTATTTAACAAGAGTAAATAGAAGGAACTTGTATCAGCAAAGACTCAATACAGTTGGATTGGTATTATGATCGATCGTTTTCATTGTAGAGCAGTAATGGATCTCGCTTTCTAGAAAATTTATGATATTGGTTCATTTTCAAGAGGAATTTAAATGAAATTTTAAGTGGACTCACCTTGCATTATCATACTAATTGCCAGGTCATATAAATGAGTTCACATCAAATCACACCCTATGCAGTTTTAGAAGCATATATCTAAGGAAAGCCAGAATGATTTTACACTTGTTTAAAATATTGATGGTTGTGTTAGTAGTGCTTAATTTAATCCCAAAAGCGAGAAGCCGAGAAACTGAAAAAATAAGAATAGAAAATAACCTGCAGGAAACATTATTTAAAACATATAACAGGTACATGAACCCTGTGAAGGTGTACTCTAGTAAGGTCCCGCTTGGAATTCGCTTGTATCTTCTATCTATTCTAGAGTTAAATATGAATTTGCAGACTTTACACACAGCAACTTGGTTGGAAGTAATGTGGACTGACGAATATCTTACATGGAATTCGAGTGAATTCTCCGACATCCAGTATCTGCGACTACCTGCGGACAAAGTCTGGGTTCCATCCATTTGTAATATTCAAGAAATCTCTGGGAAAAGATGTGTGACATACGGATCTGTTACAGACACAAGCAGTGAAGTTTTGGTTGATAGTTTCGGAAAGGTTGTTCTTGGAGAAGCCATAATAAGTACCATTATATGTAATTTCAACACTCAGAAATTCCCTTTTGACTCTCAGACCTGTTATTTTGAGTTTTTTCCCTATCATTATTATTATTTTGGAACATATATTGATATCAACCAGTCTTTTTTTAACACTGAATATTATGCAGAAAATGACGAATGGGATTTAATGTCATCAAGTACGAAAATGAGAGACAATAACATTCTTTTCATGTCAGTTGTATTCAAAAGGAAACCTTTATTTCCCGTTTTGTCTCTAGTGATTCCTATCATTTCCTTGTCTATCATGAATGTTTTTTGCTCTGTGTTGCCAATCGAATCTGGAGAAAAGGTAGGCATGTCTATGGCTTTATTTCTAACCTTCGCTGTTTTTGGAAGTATTTTAAGCGACGAAATGCCCAAAAACTCCAGGAATATCTCTTCGTTCATGGTGTACGTCACAACTCAGATTATTGTCAGTGGATTGAATGTTGTCATTGAAACAATTGTGTTGCGTTTGTATTATGCAGAAATGAGTTATTTGACAATGGAACCTGTATTAGTAGAAACGACCAGCGACACAAACACTACTACAGAAACTTCTTTCAATGAATCAACAATGAAAACAGACAACACTAATCAAACAAGAATACATCTTACAAGGAAATGGAAAAATTGGGCAAAACATCTTGATAGAGGATTCATGATCCTTAATATTTGCACGAGTATAATATCATTTTGTATTTGCGCAGCAATGATCATGATTTAGATTTACAAAGTGATGCCCGAGTTTATCAATGTGGTGATTCAATAAACACTTCGTAAACAATGTGCTTCTATAATGTAATGCTCTTACTCAGACTCTAAGCTTTTCAAAACATTTGAATTGCCTCTTGTGTATGTATGGGAAATGGAGTTATTCGTTATTTTCCTTTCCAATGTTTGCCTTTTTTGGAACCCACTTAGCGACACTGTTATAGATAACTTTGGAAAAAATACATTTCATGAGTCGATTTGTACATGACAACTTAAAAGAGCTGAATAGTCGTGGCAATTTTGTTTTAGACTTTATTGATCTCTATAAGCAAAAGAGTTCTGTATAACGATATAAAGAAATAAATAAATTTTAGAACTGAAATGTTTTATTTCTTTACTGGATAATTGTTTATGGCTAAAGAAATCGGCTCTAAAATGATAAGGTAGATCTAATGGGTAATTTGTTGACAATCCAGCCTCCTTGAATTACTAGTATTCTCATGGGATTGGGTTTTCATGGGATTAATTACCTGCTTGTGGATGCAGAAATTTTAATATTGTACAATCTATCTCATGAAGAATATGGTGTTTTCTTAATCGATACTTTTACATAGACAAATCTGTAATGACATTAATAAATCACTGCTGATCATTTACAATGATATACATTAATACTACTGGCGTAGTCGCATTGTTGGTAAAAACTTTGACTTGCATGTAGTTACATAGAAAAAAAAACAAACAAACTCGTGACCATGATTTCACTTCGACAGATCAAGAACTTTGAAAGATTGGAAGTCGAGTCATTGGGTGTCAACCCTTCGATTCTTGTCGTACAGCAAATGCAATACAAGTGTACATGTACCATTGGGTAAAGCAACAATATTCTGGGAACAATTGGCAGTCGGAGTGATCGTTTTGTTTGTGGTTGAATTATGTCTTCTCTAGATATCTCATGTTGCTCTTTATAATGTTTTCAAAATATAAAGAAAAATGTCTAGCTAAAGGGACAAGAACATTAGTGAAACTTTAAGAAATTTTGTTTTCTTTCATTAAAACATATTTAATGTTACAAAACAAATTATGAATTCAAAACATAATACACGCAAAAAATAATAAGTTTGAAGACGTATTATTGAAAATTTTAAAGCTATTTTCATTATTTTGTGATTTAAGATGTATGTATGTATCATATTTTCTTTTGATATAATATTTCAATCAAATTCACATTTCATCTTACATTTGTAAATTGTAAAACATGTAAAAGGTTTCAGATTTTTGAAAATATTTTTTCATAGTATTAAATATCATAATCAGCCCAGGTTTAAAATCCCTTTTATTGTGACATTAACATGTCAAATACTGTCTGTCTACGAATAGCCTACACGCATAACAGTGTGGAGATACATTCAATGCTTAATGCCAATTTGTTGTTTATTAAACATCGCATTAATTCATTAAAAAAAATCTGCAATATCAATTTTATTATTACATTGAAGAGCTATATATTTTCCCTGTTGAAATCAACAGTTTTAAGAACAAAAATGGTTTTCCACATTTATTCATATAATGGTTTATAAATTCTTAATTTACAAGTATATAATAACATTAAATGCGTATTAACAATGAATAAACATCAGCATATTGTTTTGAAACAAATAATAATTTCGTGTTATTTTAACGTTTTGCATTTGAGCAAAGTATTCTCTTGTTGTTTTAGCATTACATACTCGCAATCTTCTTTGCACACCTTAACACATTCCTAGATGAAAAGAAGTACATACATATATCTCTCTCCATACTCATCAAACTATCTTTAATCTAAAGGGTATCATTTCATCCAACTCTCAAAACAAATAACCTTTTTATTAAAACAGTGAATAACAAAATGCGTATGAATTTGAGTTCAAACCTGTGTTTTATAGTTTCCTAAACAGTTTGAGAGTTACCTTTTGGCATTCTGATTAAATTGTAAAACTCTATCATTTCTAACGGCATATAAAATCAACAAGAGAAAAAAAATAAAGCAAATAAAATAAAATGGACAGATACTTAAGTAAAGTACAATTAGTTCCAGTCATCGGTCAGGTGTATTTCTAGAGTATAACGACAGACACATCATTGTATTAAATATTTTCATTTATCGAAATCATCTGAAGGTTAAGTGCAATATACCCAATAAGCTTAATTTTTCAAATACTCACCTACATTTTTTTTCGTGCACCTTCGTTTAAAATCCAGAATTATTGTCTGGGTTATTATTACCATAGCGATCAGAGGTACCAGTATTTCTTTGTTTTTAGACTCTTTAAATTTTCTCAGTACAGATGCATATAAACTTCTCTAATTAAATGCGTTTGTCGTCAAACGTAAACAATTAAACAAGCTTTGCTTCTTACAGTGCCATCAAATAAGTGATAATAATATAACATTAAATTTATAAAATAATTGAACACATCGTAGAATATATCTTTATTTGGTGTCAAATTCGATTCATCCCTCCCCCTCCGTTATTGATCAAATTCGCCGCCCAAATATGTCTAGACAAGAAGAGCCAACTTAAGGCAAAGTCATACCTATTTGGCGCGACAGAAAAGCCTGGCTAACGGGATCAGTAACGGTACCTCAAGATGTGACTATAATGTGGCGAGTCCACTCGAGCTCATAGCGGCGTCCCTAACCAAAACGTACCACAAATTCAGGATGTTCTATACGAACAGGATGGTTTTGGCATTAGAATTATATGTCTGGCGCAAAACGACGATGAAAATACCAGTAAATTAGGGACCTTACGAGCAGAGAACTCTCATCTTCGAGAGGAAGTTTAACTTCTAAAATCCATTGTCATTAACCTAGACCGAAAAGTGACACAAAATCAAAATGACATAATTGATCTTAAATCAAGATAAAGGAAACACAACAGACATGTATTGATTCATAACTTTACGGAAGAGGATAGAGAAAATATGTTTATCAAAATACATGCATTGATTAAAGATTTTGGAGTAGATACCAAGTTTAGTAATATCCACAGAAATGGGTGGGGCAAGCAGGATAAACCTTGCTCCATCAGGGGCAGACTTATCAACTTCCCTGATAAAGAAAAAATTTTGAGTGCCCATAAAAAATAAAGAAATAATAGACAAACTTCCAAGACTTCCCTTTTACATCACTCCACAACAACCTATCCAAATTACCGAAAACAGAAAGAAGCTGTTTGAAGTCAGTTCAAAATACAGAGAGTTTAACATATAGACACGCATTCTAGGTAATAAATGGTCTTCCATAACGGAACAGTCTACAATTATAAAGTAACGAAACCAAGAGCTGAAGATCCCCTTTTCATGGATAAGGACGAAAAACAGAAATCTGAGGCTCTCCACACCGTAAAAAGCAGCCCAGTAACAGAATCGGGAAACAAGTTCTCTGCAACAGCTGCTGAAGTAGACAATTATGCCAAGGTTCGGAGCTTCTACAAGAAAGTGATCAGTGATCCGGAGTGTGCCAGAGGAGACCATAATATCTTTGTTTTCAGAATTCGCGACCAATCGGTTATTACATGAAGATTACTAAGACGACGGTAAATATGTTGCAGATCGTAAAATACTAAAGACAATGCAAGACAATAATGTAGAGAATGGGGCCATTGTCGTAACCAGAGTATTCGCAAAGCATTTTGGTCTGCGTCGGTTCTTCATCATGGAAGAAGATGCGATCAGTGCACTTCATAAACTCAGTGATTAACTGAACAATTATTCCATTTGGAATTCGGTGTATTTACCAACCTCAATCCCCCTCCCTTACACCACTGTCTCGCAATTTGAAAAAAACAAGACCTGTGTATTAAACTAGCGCACAAATATTTTTTTCAGTGACTCTTTAAGTTGCGTACTATTTTATCATTTATATCATTGTTGGTAAAAAAAAAATTGTGCATTACCTAATTTTTTTTAGATATTTCGAAACCGGGACTTATTTATCCCCACTTCTATATTTTTCCCCGGAAACCTACGATATAGTGGTTTTGGTTCTCTCATTACAGAGGCAGTTTAGGGTTTCCGGTATTTGGTTTGTCGTAGACGGCTGAAAACAGCATAAAGGAATGAGAGTACCAATGAACCAGATGTTGACATCAGAGAAGTGTTAATACATGATTGAGTCGAGCAGAAAAAGGTAGGGCTTAGGTGATTGGCTGAATTAATTGTTGAAATAATGATCATTTTAAAGTACGATTATCAATGTTTATATTCAATGATGGAATGAAGAAATATTGCAGAAAGTAAAGAAATAAACCCTACTGAGAAAACGTGCTATTTTCAATCCGATCGGCTCTACATCAAATTTTGTCTCAGCATATTCAGACCATTTCATCCCGTCGTTTCTTGGGGATTTTTTTTTTTCATTCTATTTTTTATGGGGGGGGGGGGTGTTCTACGTGTTTCAACAATTATTTCAAATTATGTCATGGTAAATTTATTCTCTCATTCTATTCATTGGTACAACCAGCATATTTTTTCTAAACTCTTATAGCTGAAGGACTTTGTTTAAAAAAAAATAAGTTTTACAAATTGGGGGAAAAAATATTTAAGCACTTTTTAATTGGTATTCTTTGAATTAAGGTACATGACCCTATAATAGTGAAACCAACATTACTTTGGCTGACTATCTTTCAATAGGTAAATTTTGTTAGACTTTGACAGCCGAGGTACATCCGTTACAATTTAAAAAATTTAAAAAATGATTTATAATAAAATTTTACATTTCATATAAATGCACAGATAGCTTATAAAAAGATCAAATCGTGTTCACGTAATAGTAAAATGTGATGTTCATTATTCTTAAGAATTAAAACTTTTTTAGGGTATCAAATATTTGCACTCAAAGGTATCCTACTTTTGATCTCCTATTTACCCTGTTCCTGATTTTAGAGGAAAGGGATTTAAGCGTCGAAAGCAATTAAACCTTTTAGACTCAAACATAGAATTATATTGTTACAGAGGATAAAATCCGAGGAATTCAAATGAAAATTGATTTTAGTCTCTTTTTGTTCTCGACTACTTTTTTTTTTTTTTTTACCGTTGATGCATGGAAATTAATACAACTAATGATAGTTAATGTCAATTGATTGACTTCAACAATTGAAGCTACCTCAAAGAGAGAAATACACCACCAGCACAAAATTGTTTGCATTGTAATCCAAGCTATAACAGCACTAACGTTAATGAACTTCAATAATACTACTATATAGTGTTTCCCTTGCTTTTATAAAGACAAAGGACATTGGTTAAAGATACCCCCCAAAAAGATGAAATAAAAATGGAGAGAGGAAGGTTACGTAACATGAGGTTTATAAAAGTGATAAAACTAGGCTAGTTGCGAAACGGGAGCATGCATACAACCGTTTGCACACGTTTAATCGTTTAAGAATAAATTATTTACATAAATTTCTTACACCAACAAACTTACAACTCGGGGACAGAATCAGTTGATTTACAATTTGATAAACTGCATACTAGTATTTTCTAGTTTTAATCATATTATCTGTAAGATGGTTTACAATGAATAAATGACAATAACAAACTGTCAACCATCTCAAATTCCATAAAACGAAATACAAATTCAAAGCAGAGCAACACGGACCTCCAAAAAAGATAGAGGTAGGATCAGGTGCTAGGAGGAGTGAGCATCATCTGCTGACCGGTCACACCCGCTGTGTGGCCTTTGTCGTAATCGGGAAAAAAACGGAAAAGTCCGTAGACAATTAGGTGATAAATTATGGTCTAACAATTAGTATGAAGAACGTCAGACAGCATGCGACCCAGTGGATGATTGTATTTGCTGACAAGGTCGTTGTATCGACCATAGAACTTACGAAAAGATGACTTCAAACGAGCCTGGTGATAGTCATGTTTTATCAAATTGTTTGTCAGTAGTTTGCCTCGCCTTAGAAACTGTTCATACGAAGAGCATGCCCTTGCGTATCGAATTAACTGAGAGACAAAAACACCATATGCAGGTGATGAAGGTATATTGCTACATAAGTAAGGAAAGTTGAATATAGAAAAATTGAAGTCATCGCATTTATCATAAAGTTTTGTTGAGGTTACCATCAATGTCCATTTCCAGTAAAATATCCAAATATGAAACATATGACGCAGAATATGTGGTATCTTTTATTTCAAGTTCACTGGGATATATCGAGTCGACGTAAGTATGGAAATAACAATTGTTAATTGATAATACGTCGTCGATATACCTGAATGTTGAGTTGAAGGCCACAGCGAGTGATTCATTTTTTTCACGTACAAGTTTTTGAATAAATTCTGCTTCATAAGAATACAAAAATAAGTCTGCTAACAATGGGGCACAATTGGTACCCACGAGAATTCCAACAGATTGTTTGAAGACTTGATTTCCAAAAACTACATAGATGTTGTCTATCAGAAACTCAAGCATCTTTTTAATGACAACTTCAGAGTATTGTGTGTGCAATCAGAATGGTTTTTAACAAAATAATTTTTTAGATTTCCAATGGTAAGGTAAGCATTTTTATGACTTCCATTTTTATTGAAGAAACAACTGTCGATGATATCAAAAAGCCTAGATTTTTGATGGGGAATGGTTATATAAAGCGTTGAAAAATCGTATGTTTTGATGCTATTAATTTTGGTAAGATTTTGTGACCTCAAAGTTTCTAATAATTCTTTAGAGTTTTTTAGTATCCACATCTGATTCATACCACCTCTGGGATATATTGTTGTACAGTACTCTTGAAGTTTCTCCTTCACTACTGTAAGAATTTTAGTAAGGAATAAAGAGAGGTTTGGTAGAACATTTACTGCAACCTGCTATATATCTCTCTGTTTGTAAGGACTTTTGTGAAGTTTTGGAATCCAGTACAAATAAGGTAAATCAAATTCATTTTGTTTATTGGGGATATGAAAGATACCCATAACCGATTTATGATTTTGAAGTATTTCCTGCTTGGAAAGGCTGCTATTGGTGTAAGTAGGATTACCATGTGTAGAATCGAAACCTAGTCCTTTGAAAATGCAATCAATATAATGTGCCTTACAAACAAAGACAATGTTGTTACTTGACTTATCAGCAAGGGACCAGTACATACTGATCGTGCAATCTATCTAGTTCTTTTCTCACTTCTGCTTTATTGAAAAACGAAGGATAGATGGTTTTCATTTGACCTCTCAGTCGTTTAATACGAGATTATAATATACATCGGATGCTTTTAACCCACTCTGACAAGGTATTAAGGTCTTTTTCAGATTTTGCCCATCGCTTGGCGTAATCTTCCACAGAATTCATGATATGTATAAAATTAAAACGCCATGTGAAGGATTTAGGCTCCCTAAATTTTGGTCCTTTCATAATAAGTGATCTTAGGTCTTCGTTGTTAACTAAATTAACATCACCAGTAATGACGTGTCCGGCAGGACTATAGTTGTAGGGTGAAGAAGAACATGAACACGTTGGAGGATTATCTTTCAGATGTTCGATATTAAGGTCTTGTAGAGTTTGTTTGTAATTGAAGAGTTTGGAAACAATGGTTGAAGTATAATTGTAGGAAATACAAGGGGTTGACTTTATCTTGAAATATGGCGGAATGCAGGACTGAACTTTTTTGTGCTTAAGAATATTGCTTATATTAACGGCATCGATTCCCTTGTTGGCATACTGCAGTTTGAAAAAATAACGTGGTGCATGAGCAGTATTTTCTGTTTGTGTAGGTTTAAAAAGCCGATGATAAGCAATATCCATAATCATGGATCCGAGTCTGTATTCCGGTGTAGAAAAATCAAAAATCGGCTATTCCTTGATTTTTTCAAGAAGATTGTTTAGCTCTTTCAAAGAGACAGAGTAAAGTTTGGTGCGAATGTAATGGAGACCCAATTGTTTATTTACAGAAGGTAATAATGAATCAAAGGAAAATCGTATATAATTGGTTTGTTATAAGACCGATGTCCATGACTACGCCTACGTCTCTTGGTGTTGTTAAAAAGTCCCATTACAATAACATTGGTACACTGTGGACTTGAAAGATTCTCCAACTTTCAACATTAACGTTGCATCCATACGGAAAGGCCGTATCTAGTTTTCTTATCCAAAGTTCTTCTTGTTGTCTACGGAATGGCGTACTCAGCGATGGGCTATTGGTATGATGGTAAATTTTTTCTCGAATTCTAACTTTCATAGACAAAACAGAATGATCAGGGGGATTAAAATGCTTGTATAAAAGCTGCTGACCGTCGTTATTGATTTGAAATCTATGACCTGATATTCGTTTGTTCAGTGAACTTTTGGTTTCACCAACGTAGATGAGTCCACAAAGGGTACGTTCAATTCCGTAGACAACATTAGAGGTTTTACAGTTCAAATTTTCCCACGTTTTGGTATTTAAACTGTTCCCAGTTAGATTGCTTGTAAAGGAGGTCCTTGTGATAAAAATGTCACAGGTTTTACAGTTTTTGGCAGAACATTTAGAAATAGAACACATAGGATCAGAATCTGCAAATATATCTGTGAGAGAAACATGACATTGCTTTAATAAATTGAAGGAGCTGTTGTTTGTATACCAAAACTGGGAATCTGTTGACTGTACATATGACATATCTTTAATATCCCTAAGGACAATCCGAGGGACACCAAATGAACTCCTAGAGTCTGTGTCCCTTATAGACTCTGAGGAGTGACGCCTTATCATACTGGGCGACGCGTCTGCCAGTATGTCGTACTGAATTATAGTTTTTGAAAATACTGTAATATTGTCGTTTGAATTCCTTGGTTTATTAGTTCAGACTATTTTCCATATTGTTGATCAATCTGTCTAGCCGTCTCTTTTTTCTCCCTTTATTTTAAATCAAGTAGCAAGCAATAATCTCTCTATTGTATATTTGTATTTGAAAGAGATATCTGTAATGATTTTGATTGCTTAATTCAAGTATTGCGTGTGACCAAATTCCTTCTTTTGTACAATGTTTAATATTAATGTTACATACCTTATTATGAGCCAATAAAATGTTGATTGTCATTGTCATTTTTCATTTAAAAAAAAAAAAAAAAAAAAAAGATGTGTCACTTTTTTCACTCTCATTTGAAAAATATCAAAATCATTATAGATTTTTCTATAATTCACCGAATAAAAAATGGCCGCTGACATATGTTTAGGAATATAATCCTTTGTTACCCGTGAAGATACCGGCTATTTGGTACGTTCATTCTTTGGTACATAGTTACACATGTAAAGAGAATGTAAAAAATAAAATTATTACAATTGCAATCACGGATTTAAATTCCGAATATCGATTTCATCTAATGCCCAAAATCAGATTCATTTAAATGGATATCGACATAATATTTCCTATTTGAATTCATTATTTGCACAACAAATGCTTGCAATTTTACGAACTAATAGCAATTAGTTGATATGCATTATTTTAATGGATGCTATTGTCAATTACCCTTTCAGGAAAACAAAGAACCAGAGTAACTTCCATTTTTCGTAATTTGATGCAAAACAACGGCAACAATAGAACACACTCATATTTGTTACATATTCTTATAGACATAAAGATATAACGTCGACACCGTGAATTGACGATTCAAATGGATAAACGATATTGTCATAAAAACTCAGAAAATTTTCTTTCGATCTCTCTTTCTATAATATTGAAGTAAGTGATCAAAAGTCCATTTAAAACAAATTGTTTGAATAAATTTCTACCATTTTTTTTCTCAAATATCAAATTTTGAATTTTACCGAGTTTTAATTTCATTTAAAAATTGAAGTTGAAAACATACAAAATTAAATAAATACAAAATAATGGTTGTGTCAACTGTCCCATGATGCATTGTTCCAATAAAATATCGAAAACGCGTTGAAACGTTTAGCAGAAAGATCTTTTACCAAATATCCTTTAAGATAAACAAGATGAAAACAAATGATTTAATTCAATCATAAGATGAATTTCGATTTTGCTTGATTTTTTATAGCAAACAATGTTTTGGTACAGGGCAGCAATAATGTAAATTTGCTCCGATCAGAGCCTCTAAATTGTTCTTTGTACAAAAATTTACCAGAAATCTTAATTCATTATTGCGTTGATCATTTAAGAATTTAATTACTTCTTAAAAAAGTTTCGACATGAAACACTGCTTGAATTGCTTTCACAAACTTTTTAAATAACAATGACGCAGAGTGACAACAGCAAAATGTACAGTCTCCTAAATGTTACAAAAGAAAAAAACAGTTTAAAGTAAAAATAAGCAACAAATAAAAACAAATAATTATTTGTTATGCATAAAATATGATTATTTAAAATATGACAATAATGGTGTGATACATGTAAGAGTACCTACGTTTAAGTTGAGAATATATGTATGAAGAAAATCTCCGTAGAGATTAAATTCGACTACAAGTTCTAAGATAAAAAAAAATATTAAAAAATTATGACAAATGCCCAATTGGAACTGTTTACATAAAGAAGGCTTATTAAGATGATTTCTGTGACATGGCAAACAGTTCTTCACATTATCTGTGTTGTTTTCTGCCAGCTATTCTATTCGTTTTTCCAAGAATCTCTTGTTTCATCTTAACATTAGAAATTTGTCAAGTAATTTAGCTAGAATATTTCAATTTTATGGAGAACAACATTAATTGTAGTCATTTTCAAATATTTTCCGAAATAGTAATTAATATTTTTTTTAACCAGATACTTAAATTTAATGATAATAAACTAATGTTTAAGTGATTAGAAACAACGTCAAAAGGATATCAACACTAACTCATGATTATTGAAGTACATATGAAGAAAGTTATGAAGTTTGTGAGAATATTGAATATTAAGAAGATTCTGTCAAGGGCCTTTGCCTTAGTTTTCCATTTCTCGTCCAAATTAGTTTGACTTTGATCGATCAATTGTAAATCCATGTTACATCCATTTTCCAGTTTCTTTGATTTTTTCTCAATGTGGTCACCTGAAGGAGATACTGCATTTCTACTTTGTTCAATTTGAAAGAATCGGGACAATGGGCCTAATTCGGCGTGGTAGATACCCAGAACGATCGTTTCTAAAACAATACTCAGGCCACTGAGAAAAATCTGAACAGTCACGTACACAATGAATAACGAAATGTTTTCCGAATCTTTTGGCATTGAATCGCTTAGAATGCTGCCAAAAACAGCAAATGTTAGAAATAAAGCCACTGACATTCCCATTTTTTCTCCAGACTCTATTGGCAACATGTAGCAAAAAACATTCATGAAAGACAATGTGATAATTGGAAACACCGATGTTAACGTAAGAAATAAGGATCTCCTCCTTAACACAATGTTCATCTCGAGCTTCCAGGCGTTCCTCTGAACATTTGTAGATATAAGATCCCACTCCTCATTTCCAATGAAATAACGTGAATCAAAACTAGACTGGTTTAGCATTAGATCTAAGGAATGGGAATATTTAGTTGAGGAAAAAAATGCAAAAGTACATTTCTGAGTGTCAAACGGGAACTTCTGAACATTAAACTTACACAAGATGATGCTTTCCATCGTTTCAGAGAGAGAAACCTGACCACTGCTTTTGATTTCAACCTCGCTGTTTGTATTTCCAACAGAGCTGTAGGTCAGACATCTTCTGCCAGAGATTTCGTGCATATTACAGACGGCTGGAACCCACACTTTGTCAGCAGGCAGTCGTAGAATATTGATGCCGGAAAAATATTCCGAATTCCATGTAAGATATTCGTCGGTCCAACTTACTCTTAACCAAATCGCAGTATGTAATGTCTGTGAGCGAATATCCAGCTTTGGTAAAGAAAGAATATGTAGATCGATACCCACTTGTACTCTTTTCTTATACATCTTGACGGGTTTCCGGTACCTGTTGTAAGTTTGAAACAAGGTCTCTTGCAGAACAGTTTCTGTATCTATCGTTTCATTTTCCTGGCACACGAATGTTGGCATTATCATTAAAATTATAAACGCAGTCATACAAGTTAACGACAACATTTTTCTTGCTATTTGCAGTGTCTGTTTTATAAGTTTTGTCATGAAGTGGACTTTATATAGTCTCCGAAGATCAAGGGGCAAGGCCAATTGACTTTATGTAAGGATTTATCGATATTTAATTTTGTTTGTAAACGTCCAATTAAATAGAATTAAAAGGTAGAGGCTTAAGATGTCCAGGCCCTTTACTCCACTCCTCATTAAAATCTATACATGTCGACAACCATACATAACATCTTAGATTTACTGTAAACCTAAACAGATAATTTTAAAATGAGTCTGTTTGCAAAATGAAAATTGAAACGTGGGTATTTATATTCAAAAGCACCCGACTGGTTACTTGAGGACAGCTTAACAGTGATCGTGAATTATATTTTTTGCTAAAATGTCAATGTTTTGTATGCATAAAAATGGTACATGCACATCTAAATAAAGCTCAATATCTTTTTTTATATTCATTTTGATAAACAAAGAATCATACATACATGTATATGTTAATTCACTTCAAAATGTTTTCCGTTTACTAAATATCTATTTATTGATGTTTTGTTTTATACATGTGTAAATGAATCATTATAGTATTTGAAATGAATATAGCAATTAAATTTTCCTTTTAGAGTAGTGTACAATTGAAGTTTGCAGTTGGTGCATTTTTCTAAAATTTCGACCACCAATATAATACCTGATATCCCTACAGCAAGAAACAACTAATGCTCCAGGTTGTTTTCCCTTACTATCAAAAATGCTACATATGATACCAATATGTTTTATAAGTCATACATTGAAAAGTGCAAATAAAGCCTCTGTATACATATAAGTTTATTCGCAAAAGATATGGATGTGCATAAAAAAATTAATGATAATTTATTTGCCAGGAAATCTTCTGGAGGCGGCAATTTCGGCTTGATTTTAATTATTTACTACAATGTATGTGTGGTTATCAAACTATGGAGTAAACTTTTATTTAAACCGATATTGGGAAGTTTAAAAATTAATTACTTTAAACTCCAGTCGAGAATCCTGCTACCAGACGGAAACGGCCGTTCTGACGTTTTCCTTTAAAATTTTAAAAATATCGAAATCGATAACAAAAGCCATGAAAAAGTAAGATATTTTGGATTAATTAAATCCAAGACTCGCTAATGTTTTTTAAAGACATGCGAAAGGAAGTGATAATATTTTTTAATTCAACATCTCCTTGTAAGTAACACGATATTTTATTTCGATGACGACATAAAAAAAATAATCACAAGACCCTTGGAACATTGACTTGACAAGTGTCTATGTTAATGATGTTGGTGCTCTCTTCAATACCTTCAAATCTATGTTTGAAAACATTTAGGAAAGGTAGATATCAGGAATTAAAATTTCTGAAACAACGTGACATCTGTAAGAAATATTAAAACACTCATAGAGACTTAGAGCAAGTTTACTTGGAACATTATTTGATAATTTACAAATATTATCGACTGTGATCCAGTTTTATGTCTTGAAACAACATATGTTATCCATGACAAAACCCTTATTTTTCTTATACGTGAATAATGTTTCATTTTATTCAGCAGTGCGCAGAGAATTTAACGAATTTAATTAACAATAGCTTAAGTTGCATTTAAAAATATTTAATATTGGGTCATGATTTATTCCGGAATTATTCTTTTTGTCATTTTGTATTTACAAAAGCTTACTTATATGTCAGCAACAAGAAAGCTAAATCTTTCTTACGTTAAAAATCAAAATTTAACGATATTGAATAAAGGACGCGTTTTGTCAATAAAAACAGTATGTTTCTATTTTTCATGTCACGAGATAGTGAAATGCCTTTAAACACAATTGGATGATTGTTACAATAGGACAAATATTTCCATGGGGCTGGGAAATATAAGATGTTCTGTGCTAATTAACAACATTTTTCAACACACCATATCCGAATAATCTAAACTAGATTATCATGCAGCTATGTTAAGGCTGCCCGAATGGATTTTACAGCAATTTGTAGAAAGTCGCTTGTCTGTACTTCATACGATATGACGTCATAATTCACTTTGACGTCACGATCTGCATTTCTTTCGATAGTTCTCAGGGAATGTATCGTAACGAAATAAGTGAATTTTACTGAACATTATAAAACCGCTTGATTTCTTTACATAAACGCTGTTTTGAATACTAGTGATACTAAATTCAATATTATCATTACTAAGTATCAAAATCAGCAGTTTAAAGCTTCGTATTAGGTAAATGACTATTTATAAACTAATGGTTTGGAGATTCCCCCTGCTACGTGTAAACTAATGAATGGAGATATTTTTATGCATTCAAATACAGCTTGGCGCAAGTGAAAGATCAATACACTCTTTGTATATTTTGTGTGAAACTGGAAGAGAAAATAAGCACCAATGTGAATCATGCTGGGGGAAACCTACCAATTTACCCCATTTTGTGCAAATCGAGCTTAAAAAGTAAAAAAAAAAGTTTGCCTAAGTTAGATGATGGGGCGAAATGTTTTGACAATATTTCAAATAACGAAATATTCATATGAACCCCCAGCAAGAACTGCAAAAAACATCACTTATCGAAGGATTTTTCATAAAAATATTTTTGATTTAATGTAATTTATCACTTGCGCCGATGCGATTTATATAGACGTACGCTGTGTTAGGATACGCACGTCACGTGCTTAAAACATATGACGTCACAAAAATGCATCAAATATATTGCTGGATATCGATGTTAATTTATGTAACAAAGATTTAAAGAAAATTGCCCGGTTAAAGTATTTTTTTCGATATTTAAAACAGTATCGTTTTCCGATATAAATTTAGCTTTGGACAGCCTTAACATAGCTGCGCAAGTCTGAAATCAATTTGTAAGCAATCAATTCTATCTCTCTTTGTAATGGATGACTTGAAAAGGATTGTGTGTTTTTTTCTTTTAATGTGATCGAGATTTCCGTAAAGTTATGCTTACAAATGGTTGTCCATTTAACCTAATTCGTGCAATACAACGAAACTTCTAGTGATATTTTCACCGCAATTACTAAGGGGATTACAAAATGAATATCAAAACAGTTTTTGTAAACTTGAATATTATAGTTGTTGTTTTACTTATTTTTTCAATGGCTCATTGTGAAGACAATGTCACTATCGACCAAGAATCTGCTGTACAACAAAGGCTGTTAAAGAATTACAACAGGTATAGAAAACCTGTCAAGGTGTTTTCAAATCGAGTGTTAGTGAATCTCGAGTTGTTCATTTTTTCTATACCAAAGTTGGATTTCAAATCGCAAACATTACATACTTCAAGTTTGCTAGTAGTGTCCTGGATAGACGAATATCTTATATGGAATTCAAGCAAATTCTATGAAATTGAGTATTTACGACTACCTGCAGAGAGCATATGGATTCCTAATGTTTGTAATCTTCAAGAAATCTCCGAAAGAAGATGTTTGACATTTGGTTCCGTTACGGACACAAAAAGCGAGGTAATAGTCCACAACTCGGGCCTTGTTTATCTCTCTGAAATGATGAACAGTGTTAATTTATGTACATTTAACATTATGAAGTTTCCTTTTGACATTCAAAACTGTGTTTTTAAGTTTATTATTACAAGCAGTAAGCTTTATACGGTAGACCTTGTCTTGAATCAATCTGATATCAAAACTGAGTTTTATATTGGTAACGAGGAATGGGACCTACTGTCAACAAGTGTTTACAAGAAAGACAGCATACTTAATATGTTAATAGTTTTAAGAAGAAAACCGTTATTTCTTACATTGACTATAATTGTTCCCATTGTAGCCTTGTCTATCATGAACTGTTTTTGTTTTTTGTTGCCTATTGAGTCCGGCGAAAAAATGGGAATGTCTGTAGCATTATTTCTAACCTTTGCTGTTTTTGGAAGTATTCTAAGCGACACGATGCCCAAGAATTCGGAACATATTTCATGGTTCATTGTGTTCGTGACAACGCAGATAGTTCTCAGTGGTTTAAGCGTCATCATGGAAACAATAGTTGTGCGCATGTATCACATGGATACCTGTAGATCAAATACGACTGATCGCAATAAAGACATGACAAGGAAAGACGACCATTTTGATGCCAGTAAAACAAAATCAAACAACGTCGATGGAAAATGGAAATGTCGAGCCAAAAAACTAGATAAGGTTTTAATAGTTTTTAATGTTTTGACGACTTCAACATCAATTTGCATATTTGTCTCAAATATCATTAGCTAGATATGATAATGTGTTTGTGTAAAAGGGATATTGATGGGCCTCATTGATATGAAATACTACTTAAACACATTAACATTTTATGTTGAGAAACCATTGAACATAAACTAGATTTATTTGTTTTCAAAGTTCAAACAAATATTGAATATTATTGGCTAATATATTCAAAATTCAGTAATTTATCAAAAGCAGACATCGATTGCAATGATTTCTGTTTGTTGAAAATTATCGATACTCTTTTTATGAATTCAATTATGAACAGGAGTTTTCTGTTGAAATTCTTTGCTAAAAAGACGTATATATGTAAAATATGACTAGATATGTTTAAAAATTATCGTCAAATGATGAACGATTGTGAGAAAAAAAATACCTAGTATTTCACATTTATTTGGATTATTTATTTTTTCAAAAACGATATACAGTAAAACACGGTTATATCGAACACACTTATAATGAATTGGCGCCTACAGCGAAGTGATTTGCATTCCCCGTGACTTTATTACATGTTGTAAACTTGACGGATATATGGAATTACGTTTATAGCGAAGTAAAATCGCCCGTCCCTGCCACTTCGTTATAAGCGTGTAATAAAGGTATATTCTGATAAAAAGTACTGGTAGGAAGGATTTGCCTGCTTTTCTTTCCTTTTTTTTTTTTTACTAATCTAGATTTTGCTTTATTGTATGAACTTTTTTATGGTTAACATTGTTTTTTTATGTTCCAAGCAAACTTTTCCGCTATTTTTCCTTTTTGCTCGCTTGCTGAAAGAGTCTGTAATGAATATATATATATATATAATAATAAGAGTTCTCTAATGTGCAAGAAAATCGTAGATCATGAGCCCCGATGTTATCGAAAACTCTTTCGATAACCCAGGTCAATGTGTTTGTTGGGTACCTTAAAATCGAAAAATGAATTATAGTTAAAGTTTTTTTTTATAACTGTTGTTCCATAGTTTTTATTAAAATACTACTTGAAAATATTTGTCTCAATTTATGCTTTTTGATTTATACAATTCACATTATAAACACAGTCTCTGATTTGTTCTTTTTAATGATGTCATATAACTGTAAAGTGTTTCGTAATAAAGTGTTGGATATAGTTAGGTGAGTTTTTTTTCCTTTTAAAATGAACATTAGGTCCACATAGCACTAAGTATGCGATAACTTACGGAGAATAAACACATTTAAACCACAAAAAATAAACTACATGGTATTTCCCGAGGGCTTGCAACACGTGAACAAGCTTTACAGAGATATTAAAAACAAATATATTGAGATGTCTGTTGACGTGAACTCGAACAGATATAATTCTTACGGGATAGTTTCATTACATAATATTATATTAATTTGTTTACCAGATAGAGCCATTGTAATGCCACTAACGACCCTCAATCGTTGTATTTTATATTTTCCAACCTTCTTGTCAAAGGCAGGATAAATCATAATGTTAACGGTTATCTGAAATATTTGACCAAGAAAAATGTAAATAAAAGCTATCATGGTGAAAACAGAGGCAGTGACACTACTGACTCTGAAAACCCCTGTCCGTATGAAAATCTCCTGTCTTTCCCTGTCACCCTCTGTGCTTCCCATGTGCAACCCCTGTCAAACCCTCTACACATACCCAGTACACCCTGTAATCCCCTATCAGCCCCAGTATACATCCCCTGTGTGCCACTGTAAGCCCCTGACACCCCCTGTACACCCTGTCACCCACTGTAAGCTACTGTATTTCCCTGTGCATGCCCCTGACATCCCCTGCACGGTATTTATCTGCTTGCTAAAGTAAATAGTATTTAAGTAAAAAAATAGTATTTAATTATGTTTCCGGTTTTTGCTAAATATAAAGTAACAGTAAAAGAAAATTGGAAAGAAAGAGTAGCATTCATGGTCTAGACGGTGCTTGTTTTTCTTTGTATTTCATAGAGGGCAATATTATTACAAACGTGAAAAATTCTGACTCAACATTGACACAGATCAAGATATACATGTATACCGATAACTCGCTTATTTTATTACATGTATTTAAACAAATGACCGTGTTTCGTAATTTGAAAAAAAAATTAAGTGGAGGAGGCTTGCGGGAAATCTGCAACGTTCTGTGCCATGTAACCTGCCTGAGTTAAAGCGAAATGATCACCTATATTTTGACTTTTTTGCCTGGTGTAATGATGCATAGAATAACATCATCCCAATGAAATGCATGTTGATTCTATTTAGCAGGAAGTTGATTAGTTAACCACATATCTAAATCATGTAAATCGCAATCGATGATGATTGCTGTCAGCCACAGTATGCACTGTCCAATTTAGTTATTCATATGCATTATTGTATAGAATTGTTCTCATACATATAAAGCAATTAAACAGTTCATGAATAATTCAATAAAATACAAATACCGGTAACGGGTAACGTAAAGACACACATGATTGATCTTAGAACAATGTTCCGGGTTTTAGATTAGAAAAATATCATACATTTATTTAAATTCGATTTAATAAATACAAAATATACAAAATAAATACAATATATAACTGTATCAAATGATGCTCGAATTCAAAGCTCTTACTTTTCATGTTTGAAATTCTTATAACTGATAAATCCAAATTTTCAATTTCTGTTTTCTTTACTAGACAGACTGGGAAACAAAGTCATAATGAGTGTTTAAACAACAAATTGCATAATTGTTTAGCAGTGTCGAGCATTCAGATCTAACGGAGTGTATATATATATATATATATATATATATATATATATATATATATATATATATATATATATATATATAGAAATAATTCACTGTTTTTTTTTATATCTATTTTTTCAAACATTAGATTAGGGAGTAGCGGTGTTCCCGACCGCTAAAGGTCTACATGCCCTGATGCCTTTCACAACTACCGAAAATAATCCCTGCCTTCATCTGAGATTTACCACTCGGTAAAACTCGAGCCTTTAGTTATTAGCATGATTATTTAAGTATCAATACATTATTAATCAAAACATGAGTATTTCTAAAATTACGATAACAGTGTGTCTTGTTAGTCGGCGCTGTTGCAAAGATTGATTTATTTATATCAAACTATAAACATGTGATTTAAATAATTGAAGTAAGAAAATATTGAAATTGAATAACAACAAAAGCCTGTTATAAACAGTCAAAAACCGTACAGGGGATGTCTGGGACATGTACAGGGAAATACAGTGACTTACAGTGGGTGACATGGCGTACAGTGGCACAAAGGGGATGTGTACAGTGGCTGAGAGGGGATTACAAGGTGTATATGGGCTGTGTACAGGGGCTGACATGGGATGCACAGGGGATGACAGGGAAAACACAGTTGGCGTCAGGGATAGACAGGCGATTTTCATACAGAAAGGAGTTTTTAGAGCCAGTAGTGTGATGTTTTATTGACATTTTCGCACATGAATAGGGGGTTATTTTCCAATAATAAATATGATTCAGTGATGAAGAACCTGATACCAGCTTAATGCATGGTTTTGTGAATAAATATTAGACTCTGCTCTTCTGGGATGATTTTTGCATTAACAGAAATCAACATTACCGGGCAGGTAATATTTCAAAACCATTTCTACTTGTAACATGTCCATTCAGAGAGTCTTTTCAATTACAGAAAAAAGTACATTGTCAACGTTGAATCCATTAATCAGGAAGAGAGAAAAATGAATATCAACTCGTATTTATTCATTTTCACTGCTATGAATTTATGGACCTTTACACCAGTCTGTTGTCAAGATAATGGAACAATAGATACTGAATCTATTCTGCAAGAAAAGTTGTTTAAAAACTATAACAGATACAGAAAACCAGTCAAGATTTCTTCGAGTCGGATATATTTGAATCTTACTTTGTACATTCTCTCTTTACCAAAACTGGATATAAAGTCTCAAACTTTACATGCTGCAAACTGGTTAACATATTCCTGGACTGACGAGTATCTAACATGGAATTCTAGTGATTTCTCTGATATAGACTATCTGAGATTACCTGCCGATAGAGTATGGATTCCTAATGTTTGCAACCTTCAAGAAATCTCTGGCAGAAGATGTTTGACCTATGACTCGGTTAAAGACTCAAGAAGCGAGGCTGTAATCCATAGTTCTGGGCTTGTATTTCTGGTTGAAACGATAGATAGTATTGTTCTGTGTAACTTTGATGTTCGACACTTTCCTTTTGACACCCAGACGTGCATATTTTCGTTTATATCATCTAGCGGTCCATTTCAAAATACATGGATGGCTGTAAACAAATCTAGTTATGAATCACGTTACTTTATTGGAAACGAGGAGTGGGATTTGATTTCGACAAATGTTCAAGCAACAACCTATACGCTTGATATGAAAATCGTATTAAAAAGGAGACCTTTATTTATTGTTCTGACGGTAGTTTTGCCAATTTTCGCTTTGTCAATCATGAACACGTTTTGTTTTTTACTGCCCATTGAGTCCGGAGAAAAAATGGGAACGTCTGTGGCTTTGTTTCTTACTTTTGCTGTTTTCGGAACTATTATCAGTGACACCATGCCACAAAACGCCGCAAATATTTCGTGGTTTATGGTGTATGTGACAACTCAGATTCTTTTGAGTGGGCTGACTGTTATCTTGGAAACGGTTGTTTTACATCTGTATCATAAGGACGGCGATACCCCGGATACAACATACACTGACAAAGTGTGTACATCACATGATTCTCACTACAAAACAAAAAATAAACATGAAAATGTAGACGAGTGCGTGATTGCTAAAACAAAAGCACCTGACCCTGAGGAAAAGTGGAAAAGACGAGCAAAGAAATTGGATAGAATCATGATGGTTTTTAATGTTTGTGCGAACATCACTTCTATCTGTATTTGCATGTCAGTTATCATAATCTAGGTTTAGAAATTTTTTGTTCTATATTTTCTATTGTCTAATTATATATATATATATATATATATATATATATATATATATATATATATATATATATATATATATATATATATATATATATAATGAAAGAAAATACTTTTCTTCTGGTATTTTATTTAATGATGATTTTTTTACCTATAAAGTTACTCTTATTCAACACAAGGAAAGAAACGTTAGTAGCATCGAAATATCGTTGTACGGTATAAAATATTTCAAATAGTAAGAATATTTAGATTATAATGAAACAAGTTTTGAAGGTCCAAATTATTTGAAAACTAGATATTTTGTTAGATAAATGCCGAATATAATCCTGAGAATCAAGGGTTAGTTTTGTAGATAACTTTTCGGATTATTAACCATGTATTTGAGTACTGGGTAAAAGACATGTGCTAAACAGCTACAGAACTGCAACCTGCAAACACAATGTTTAATCGCTTACACAATATTTATGATATGTACTTTTAAAATTTGATTTGGTAAGCAGTACTAAATCAATCTTTTAATTTTTATGGCTTACAATGAACCACGTATGACACTGGTTCACAATTTTCTAAAGTTTGACATAGGTCTATAATACTTCTATTTATTTGATGTATTTCTAAAGATTGTAATTAAATTCATGCTCTCTGCTAAAAAAACCTTTTTATGTGAAAGAAATAAAAACCTGATATATTGTTCTTGAATGTTGTCTTTTGACAAAAATTAAAATATAACAGATTCAAATCATTCGAAACTTTAGAAATCGTAAGCTGCATCGTGTTTTGTATACTTTCGATTTTGGAAAGTATAATATAAGTAAAATTAAAGCGATTTCAAACCAAAACCATTCAATGTCGAGTAAAGACAGTTGAAAATCAATCTCATTTGATACAAACGCGAAAAGAAAATTTACCATTAATATTAAGGTTGTATGGGACACCTCCATATTGTGACTTACTTCCTATCAGAATAAATAATAAAATTAAGTTTAATTTTATAATTTATAATTAAATTGATATCTAACAGCGTAGCGCAATGGGCTAGAGAGTTAAATACGAATCTGTAAGTGATGACTTCGAATCCCGCCGGGGCTATTATAACTTTAACCATTCCAACACTCTTTGATCAAATATTGCAAAATTTGAAAATTCTAACTGGTGAAAGTATTTTGATTATATTTTACTTTTATCCGTAATAATATCGACATATTTCCCATACCACCTTAAGCTTTAAAAGTTTAAATCCAAATTATATGTATTGTTCAAGTTTAAGCTTAAAAAAGCGGTAAAGCTTCTCAGAACACAATTAATGCTAATCCATTGTATTTGTAGACCTCTCTATCATATATTTGATCTAGGTTCATAATAACATAAGCATGCATTAGTACACCATTTGTGTATTAGAAAATTGAGTGTACTGGAACAATGAATTGTCTCATAATCATTGTTGACATAATATTGTCACGCAGCTATGTTAAGGCTTCCTGATTGACTTCATGATCACAGCGATGTTTAGAAAATCATTTAATGTTTATTAGTTTGACGAGATATTGACGCTTCTGATTGGTCGAAAAATTTCTTTGATACCTGCATCAATAAAATTTTTGCCGGAGCTACTTTTCTCTACTGTTCTGATTTAACGCTATTTATAGAACGGGAATTTCCAAAATAAACACTGTCAACAAAATGTAAAGTTGTGTCTGTTTAATTGTCAGCAAACAAAATACAACTTCATAAATATAAAAAATTAAAAGTTTAACCTTGAAAAATAAACAATACACATTATTTAATTCACGAAATGGAAAATAAAGTGTCTTCTCACGATTTCGTCTGCTTGGGGCGACGATCAACATTTACGGCGAGCCTGGTTGTTCCAGGAATAATTATAATGAACATATAGGCCTATACACTTTCACCGTAGCACTGATGTTCAAATTTTCTAACGATGAGTGTTAAATTAACACATGTACATGATTCGTGACGATCGGTCATCCGAATAAAGCATTGTAAAGCAAAGCTATGGGTAGTGCATCAACTCCTTCAGCGTATTCCAAGCGGCAGATATACCATCACTATAAGTACCTCACTGGCTATCTAGTTACCGCAACATTTTCAAAAGTAGCACATACATACTATTCTTTGGTTATGCCCAGTTGTATATTCCAGCGATCTAACTCACATTAAAACTAGTTTTAAGGAATCTTGCTGCACAGTTAATAATATCACAAGCCATTGCATGTATTTCCCTTTCGTTTTTAATTCAGCTGGTTCAGATTTCAACTTTCTATACGTGTTTATTCCATTAAATTCAGCTCAATAGCTCCGCATTAGCTCAAGGCACATCCATTTTGAATATTGGCGCTGTTATTGTTTTGTATTCATACGCGCCGCTTCAAGTAAATTGTTTTAATTTTTGATCAATGACACTTCCTATTTATGATTTGAAAATGATAAGAAATGAATTTAATAATTTTCCTACTGATCGACGTATCAAAGGAAAATGCCGCATTGATGAAGTTTTCCGGTCATTTTTTCCTTTGATACTTTAAGCATATTCCCATTACCCTGTAATTTGATTGTTGTCTCATATTGTACGATTGAGAACTTGTAATTTGGAAATCAAAAATTCAAATTGTTGAGTTTTATCATTCAGCAAAATGTCTGAAAAAATGTTGTTACAAAATACAACAAAGCCGTGAATTGCGGGTCACGTCAGGCGCGTAACGCCTTATACGAGGAAAGTGTGAGAGAACCGTGTGAAATTTTTTATCAAAATTCAAAACTCATAGAAAACAATAAACATTGTACTTATTTTTAAATCAAACTTGTATTCTTATGCAACAAACAAAAGAATAAGACAGTTTTGAACGGAGACTGCCTATAAAGTATGTCTATAATATCTCCGTACCAGTACAATATTAAAAATCAACAGTTTACAAAATATAACTTTCATAGAAAATCCAAATCAACTATAAGTGACACTGTGATGTTGTAATACGCATGCATTGTTAAAACGATTAGATTGTGTACAGTTATCACACATAACCAAGGACATCAACTAACTGGCTGAACCTGTCAATCAAACTTTGACTATATGATTTTGGATGCTCACGCGTCTCTATTATATCAATGGCCAATAGAAACGAATTGATTCTACAGCAGTCGGAATCAGTATTTGATACATATAATACAAAATGTAAAATTATAGGAAAATCAGCAATTAAAAAAAATGGTTTGTTCCCGTTTTGCACACATTTGAAAATTAGGTATCGAAAAATGTGTGCGAAACGGGAATTTGACCAGGTGAGATAATTGCTTTACAGCTTATCTGTATGGTATATGTATAACATGAAGTGGTAGTGTATTTACAGAACTTGTGCACGTACAAAAAATAACATATACTACTATATGTATACAGATTGAGACATTGAGGAAACCAACGAAAAAAAAAACCAAAAAAAAAAAAACAAAGCAAAAAAAAAGATCAACAATTATGTATTACAGTTGACTCTTAATAGCATACTTTTAGAAATGAATTTTACTAAGATTACAGAGATCTTTAACATTTTCAGTATTAAAACAGTTGTATAAATTTGAACATAGAATGTTTCTTATAATAATATTCGTTCATGTATAATTTGCGCAATGTTCCGTATAAAGGACAAACAAATAAAACATGAAATTCATCTTCAATACTAGTTTCGCAATGTAGACAAAATTTAATCTATTTTCTGTATTTGTGTTACCATATCTACATATACCAGTTTCAATAGCCTGGCGATGCGACGATAGTCGTAGTTTTGTAATATATTTCTGTAATTTACTGGGAATAGGTTTCCTAAAATGGCATTGAAGATGAATTCCATGTTGTTTATACTACAAAATATAGTCACCTTAATACTTGATGCAAAAAATAAATAATAATAATTTACATTTGGATGGACACTCTATACAGAGATACAGTCTGTTGGTGGTATTTTGAATCGCATCGCGTTTCGTGTTTTCGGACGTTTCAAGTGTTGCTATACAATGTACAAGACATTAACAGATCAAACTACATGTACCCTACAGTCGTAAGTTATCTGTTACAAGTTTGAAGAGAAAATATCATGCGTTAATATTTAATTATTATTTTTGCTGAGATCAATTGCAATGGAGGAAATTTGTCAAGTGAAAACGCTATTAAAAATTTTTCATTTATGCTGTAACTTAAATATTCTTAGAAAATTGACAAACTGTATGATGATAAATCAGCAATTTTATATGCTTCAGGAACTGTAAAGATTTTTTTCATAAAACCTATAAATATTAATGTAGACCTAATGACTGCATTTTCCAAACATTATCAAATGAAACAACCATAACGTCTTAAGTTAGCTGTTACAAATTTAAAGAGGAAATATCATATGATAATATATGATTAATGTTTTTGCTGACATCATTGGAGGATTTTTTTTCTAGTGAAAACGCTGTTTAATATTTTTCATTTATTCTGTGGCTGAAATAATCGAAGAAAATTGACAAACTGCATGATGGGTAAATCGGCATATTTATATGATTCAAGAACTGTAAAGATTTTTTTTTTCACAAAATCTATCAAATGTAGAACTAATTCATGCATTACCAACCCACTTCAGTTTAGGGTATATCGAATCAATATTAAAATATCTTTTTTGTCGGAATGTTTTGTGCCAGTTTAGCTACTGATTTGAAATACCAGAAAGTGACCCGCGATATACTAAAGCAGTGATGTCATAAGAACTACCGTCAAAGTCGCTACTCCAAAGATTGAAATATTTTGTGACAAAGATCTGTTTCCTTACACCATCTTCTTTCTGTTGATACCAAATAACCAATCATAAAGCGTTTTACATATTTTGCAACTAAGTTGTATTAAAAGATTCGGAGTACCCGAATGACTTTAGTTTTCCCTTCATCCTATAATTGTCCATTGAATCAGCTTTCAATTGGCATTGGACCAACAATTTTCCCTCAATTCATTCAGTTTTATATCTAACGAAAATGGATAAAAATCTAAAAATTAAATCATCTATCGCTATTTTTCGTATCACTGAGTGGAAATTTAAGAATAAAAAATCATTATTTTTAATTTATCAAATGAAAAAAAAGGCTAATAGTTATTAGTTATTGAACCTAAAACACAACAAAATATCTATATTCTTTTTGTTTCATCGTTAATGTGCTGATAAAACAAAGGTAAAATCTTGGATTGAAAGCAGACTAGTATAATTGCTATAACAACACAAATCACACCTATTGTTCTATTATCAAATGTGTGCAAAACGGGAACACACCAAAAAAAAAAAAATAGAGTGAAAAACATACTGTCACATTCTATGAAATGCGAGAGAAGAAAATTATTTGGAAAAATAGTGTTTAACATATAATTACTAAAACAATACTTTCTCTTATCAAGGCTCTTAATAGAAAATAACAAGAAGATGTTTAATCACAATGATTACAATAATTGTGTACAAGCAATTAAACTAGGGAATATATATGCATGACACTTATTTAAAATAAAATGTGGTACATAGGCCGTTATATAGATATTTTGTGTGTATTTTCAAATTTAATGTTTTGAATCTAAGAAAGGAAATTTTAAAAAGTGATACACTCCGGAAACTTTATTTTTTTTCTTTATGTGTAACATCTAATAGTTTTGATTTTTTTTGGTTTAATACACGGAACATATTCTTCTAAGCGGTTAGTATGATCAAAGAAAAAATTATAATTATTTGATTGCATAGCATACCTCTGCCCCTAAATTCTGTTAATAACGTAATTTCAAAGCTGTTCGCAAACCGTTTAGCGTTCGGGAAAAACGTGCAGCGTTTCGTAAAAAAAAAAATGATAAGCTCTTAGGTTGAACTGCCTTTTAGCTAGTGTGTGGTGAAGTAGTATACTTATTAAGGTCTGTATTTTAACAAAAAATATTCCCAATACTATAGTGCACGATTTGATGTGTTCGTTCGTGCAAAGGAATTTAATAAACGTTCCAATAACACTTCATATGCTTAATATAATAAATGCATTGCACAAATTCAGATGTAATATGATATATTGTTAATTTTCTCAACGCACTTTGATGAATATCCCAAATTCAAATAATGTACAGGCACAAAATCTACGAAATCAATGATTAAGACGATTCGTATTTCGTTGGAATATGTTACACACGCACCGCAAACTTAACTCTATAAATTGGGTTTTTTTCATTACGTTATCACAAGTGTGGCGCGGGAAGAAAGATAACGTTATACAACGGCAAATGACGTAAAACTGTTACTACGTCATAAACAACGTAAAGAAAAATTGTTTAGATATTTTGTTTTAAAATTAAGAAAAAATTCTTCCTTTACTTTATGCATTGATTGTTTATTTCTTACTGTTTATTATGATAAATCAAAAATATTTCGAGAATTTAAAAATTTCTTCCAATCTCAGAAATCTACCGAGATCATTCCAAAAATCCCTAGGCCTTAGGTTCAATTGTACATCCAATACCTTAAGGTTGAAGGCTACTATTGTGAACTTAACGAAGTAGTCTTTTCTTCACTTTTACTTCATATCTTAAGAAATTCATGAAAATTTTACACAGTCAAACAGATCATGTAACTAAATAATTTATCAGTATAATCAAATTTGACCTTCTTGTTTTTGCATCAAGGTCATGTCAAGGTCACTACCTTTTTCTCAACTTAAAGGATGATAAAAATACATGTAGTTACCTGTAGCTATGTAAACTTCTGCTGTAGATAAGAAGTTTCTATTTTTCAGTGAAGTGATAGGATATCAGAATGTCTATTGGCATATACTACTAAATTGAAATAAATATGCAAACTAAAATTGATATTGCTTAGACTGCATTTCCTCCAATTTACTTAAATTTTGAATATTTTGATTATTTTCTATGCTTCCAATATTAAGAAATTTCTGATATTTTTTATATCATGAAGACTTTACATAAATATATAAATTAACAGAAAAGCTAATATATTGGCTATTTAATAAGAGAGAAAATGTTATTTTAGTAATTTTTCAAAACAAATCTATTTAAAGAATGAGCGGTTAAAAAAGCAAATAAAATGTAATTTGACAGACAAATCATATTTTAAGAACATATTCTGAAACCCAAGTATCATATCATTAGTTCACATTAGTTGAAAAAATCCCTTATTATGTTATTGTTTTAAAATTGCTAAAAACAAACTCATGAATCTACAGCAATTCTGAATCGAAAAAACATGTGATATGTTCCGCCAAAAACATAGTCCATCTTAGATTCTAAAATTTGACTATTATCTCTATGCCAAGTTGTATTATAGTAACAAAGAAAGAAAAATATGATATTATAATTTCATTTAATCTTTATTTAATAAACATTTAATCAAATTTACTTTTGAAGAGTCGAAAACGAGAGAAGACTCCTCACTTAATCATTGCTCTTATGTCATGAACCGTAAAAATTAGGAACATATGAAATCTTGCTGTATATTATATTACCAAGCTTTAATGTATATAGAAAGCCTTACCAGTTGGAATTAATGCATTCATTATTATCACCAATTTTGATAAATAAAATATATTTTTATTTTGCACAGTTAGGCATCTTACGAAATAGATTTAACTTTTAGAGGCAAAATCCAAATGTTCGAAAACCATGTTTAGTCTCTTAAATAATTTGAAACGTTGAAAAGTTAGATTCGCGTATTCATTTATTTATTCCGTTAACGGTGGCATGCTTGGTCCTCAGTTATGACGTCATATTAGTGCTTCCCTCGCATGACAATTTTCGTCAAAGGAAAGTTCTGAACAATATCATATATATATATATATATATATATATATATATATATATATATATATATATATATTATATATATATTATATATATATATATATATATATATATATGTATATATATATATATATATATATATATATATATATATATATATATATATATATATATATAGGATCTCTCATGATTTGCGATGGTATATGATTTTTATCCAACGAGTTGTGTGTTTTCTAACCCCGATAAATAAATAAATAAATATATTTATCACATGTTTATCTCAATATGCGGTGGATATCACTCATGGGATAAATTTTTGATATTCCACTGTGTGTTCTTACTCCACCTGACGTCATAATTCAACATTATGTAGCTTCATGCGGATGATTGACGTAGAATGAAAAAGTAACAAAACAATTCACTTGAAAAGTGTAGAGTTCTAAATATGAAGCATTTAATGCTGTTTTGATTTTTCTTTCATGAATTGATAAAAATATGCTCGAAAATGAAATATTTGTTTGTTAATCTTTAAGGAACTCTTTTTCCGTGCGTAAAGTTGTTGACGTCTTGTAGTATATGTGTTGTGCGGTTCACATTTATAATTTTTATAGAAAAGATTGAGGTTTAACAAAATAAGTGGTAAAACATGTAATAAAAAGAATCTCTCATGATTTGCGATGGTATATGATTTTTATCCAACTCGTTGTGTGTTTTCTATCCCCTCGCCAAGGCTCGGGGATAGAAAACACACAACTCTTTGGATAAAAATAATATACCATCGCAAATCATGTATATATATATATATATAAGAAAAGTTGCAGAATACTATCATATTTTTTAAACCTTGTTAACAATATTTCCAAGAAGAAAAGATTTTAAAAAATTATTGAGATGGCTAGGGGGAAATGACACTATACAATATCTTCAATTCATCATGAATTTAGTTTTTATTTAGAACATGTATAAAACTTCTTAAGATAAAAAACTGTATAAAAAATGGAAAATTTTTACAATGAAAAAAATAAAAGTTTGGGTTGTTTCATTACTAGATAACATTTTAAGGCACAAAAGTATCATATTTCAAAATTTAAATCTGGCAACGGTCTGGTAATCTGGTAAATAAATTATAAACAATTTAGCCTCATTTTTGCAAATGACAACACTACTTAGAACACAATAAATGCTCATCTATTTTACTTGTACTCCTGTTTTATATATTTGCTTTGGGTTATAAAGATAAAGCGTGCATAAGCACATATGTTCTAGAGAATTAAGAGCAATGGAACAAAGAACTGAACCAATATTATTTGTTGAGAGAACACTGTTTTCTCTTTATGACGCTCACATCGTATCAATAACGTTTCATTTAAAAAAAAACCCGACGTGTTTATGTTGAATCCATTAATCAGGAAGAGAGAAAAATGAATATCAACACGGATTTATTTATTTTCACTTCTATGGTTTTATGGACTTTTACAACAGTCTGTTGTCAACATAATGAAACAATAGATACTGAATCTATTCTGCAAAAAAAGCTGTTTAAAAACTATAACAGATACAGAAAACCAGTCAAGGTCCCGTCGAGTCGGATATATTTGAATCTTAATTTGTACATTCTCTCTCTACCAAAGGTGGATATCAAGTCTCAAACTTTACATACCGCCAATTGGTTAACATATTCTTGGACTGACGAGTATCTAACATGGAATTCTAGTGATTTCTCTGATATAGACTATCAAAGATTACCTGCGGATATAGTATGGATTCCTAATGTTTGCAACCTTTATGAAATCTCTGGCAGAAGATGTTTGACCTATGACTCGGTGAAAGATTCAAGAAGCGAGGCTGTAATCCATAGCTCTGGGCTTGTATATCTCACAGAAACGATAGATAGTATTGTTCTGTGTAACTTTGATGTTCTACACTTTCCTTTTGACACACAAACGTGTATTTTTTCGTTTATATCATCTAGCGATCCATTTCAAAATACACATTTGGCTGTAAACAAATCTAGTTATGAATCACGTTACTTCATTGGAAACGAGGAGTGGGATTTGATTTCGACAAATGTTCAAGCAACATACCATACGCTTGATATGAAAATTGTATTAAAGAGGAGACCTTTATTTATTGTTCTGACGGTAGTTTTGCCAATTGTCGCTTTGTCAATCATGAATGCGTTTTGTTTTCTACTGCCCATTGAGTCCGGAGAAAAAATGGGAACGTCTGTGGCTTTATTTCTTACGTTTGCCGTTTTCGGAACTATTATCAGTGACACGATGCCCCAGAACGCCGCAAATATTTCGTGGTTTATGGTCTATGTGACAACTCAGATTCTTTTGAGTGGACTGACAGTTACCATGGAAACGGTTGTTTTACACCTGTATTATAAGGACGTCGATGCATTAGGTACAACGTACACCGACAAAGTGTATACATCACATGATTCTCACTACAAAACAAAAAATAAACATGAAAATGTAGACGAGTGCGTGATTACTAAAACAAAAGCAACTGACCCTGAGGAAAAGTGGAAAAATCGAGCAAAGAAATTGGATAGAATCATGATGGTTTTTAATGTTTGTGCGAACATCACTTCTATCTGTATTTGCATGTCAGTTATTCTAATCTAGGTTTAGAAAGTTTTTGTTCGATATATTATATTCTGGTGATATACTGTAACCATTATTAGAAAAAAATACTTTTCTTCTGGTATTTATCTATTGATGATATTATTACTTTTAAATTAATTCAAGACACAGAAAGAAACGTAGGTAACAATTTTGTTGTACGGTATAAAATAGTTCAAATTGTATGAATATTTAGATTATCAAAAAACAAGATTTGCAGACCCAATTCCTGTATTTGAAAACCAGATATTTTATTTTGTAAATGTCGAATCTGTTCCTAAGAATCTGGTTTTTAACTATACAGTAGTATACTTGGTAAAAGACATGTGCTAAACAGCTACAAAACTGCAAATTGCAAACAAAAAAAATAATTGCATACACAATATTTATGATATGTATATTAGTTTCGATTATAAGCGGATATTTAAATTTGGTATGTTAAGTAGTACTTAATCAATTTTGTCAATTTGTATGTTTTAATCCTTTACACAATCATATAATGTAACATAATTTATACAATATTGGTTCACAATTTACCAAAGTTTGAAATTTGTCTATCATATTTCTTTGTATTTTCTATGTACATGTATTTCTAGAGATTGTAATTTAGTCCATGCTCTCAGCTAAGCAAAACTTTTATGTGTGAAATAAATAAAAACCTGATTTTTCTTGAATGTTTTCTTTTGAAAAAAAAATTAAAATGTACAAAATTAAAATCATTTGAATCTTCAAAAATCGTAAGCATCATCATATAGTATATACCTTAATTTCTAGGTATTAAATATCTTTCTTTTTAGAAAGTAAAATAGAAGTAAAATTAAAGCGATTTCAAACTAAGGCAGTTCACAAAAGTCGAGTTAATACATAGTGAAGAAATCAATCACCTTTGGTTAAAAAACACTATAATAAAAGCTATCATTTGAATTTAAAATCGCAACTTTATGTTTTATTCAAGTTTAAGCTTAAAGCAAGTTGTTAAACTACTCAGAACACAATAAGTGCTAATCAATTGTATTTGTACACTTCTCAATCATATATTTACTCTAGTTTCGTAAAGATAAAGCATGCATTAGCACATTATCTGTGTGATGTAGCAAATTGAGTGTACTGCAACAAAGAATTCAACCATTATCATTGTTGACTTTTTATTTTTGCCCTATATGACATTCACGTCGCATCAATGACGCTTAATTAAAAATAACGAGAATACTATCAGTCTATTGTGTTGTTCCATTTTGAAATATTGCTTCAAGAATGACTCAGTTAAATTAGATTTTGGCGACATTTCAAATTCATAAAAGGTTACATAAGTTAACGAATGGTAGCATTTAGTTTGAAGGCGGCGATTGTGAACTTCATCATTGATCTAATGTCATGTATCGTAAAAATATGATATCTGAGCATAAGTACGTTCCTGCTATACCATCTGTTACAAAGCTATAACATGTATAGAATGCTTGTCAAACAGTACCACTGGAATAAATATATTTATATTATCACTAATTTTGATAAATAGAGTAGAATGTCACTTTGCATAGCTAGGCACCTTATGAAATACATAATCCATTTTAATAGATTTAATGTCTTCAGGTCTAATTCAATGTTTCAACAGCTATCTAGTCTATTAAATATTTCGAAAAATGCAAGGTTAATTAGACCCACCTATCTATTGATTCATATCGTTAATGGTGGCATGTTCGGTCTTCAGTTATGACGCCATTTTTAGCTGCCAACCTCGCTTGACAATTTCCGTCAAAAGAATGCTCTGAACAATATCAGAAATATATTAACGAACAGTTTCAAAAGAATAACATAATTTTTAAATCTTATTATAAATATTTTCAAAAACAAGAGAATAAAAAAATGAGAATGCTAGCAGGATGACACTATACTACACCTGCAAATACATCTAGTCATGAATCTAGGTTTTATTTACAATAAGTTTAAGAGGGCTGGATATTCATGACTGTTTTTAGACTTGATTAATCTTCGTCGGACGAAAAGCTATGCATAAAGAAATGAAAAATTATAAAAATGTAAAAAGATAAAGATGTATGGCCAAAAGTATCATATTTCAAAATTGAATATAATCTGATGGCTTAATTGTTTAGCCATTTACCCTCCTTACTGCAAATGATAAAACTAGAACACAATAAATAGTAATCCATTGTATTCGTTCATCTCTTAATCATATATTTGCTTTGATTTTATAGAGAAATAAGCGTGCATTAGCTCATCATTTGTGTAATGCATTAGCACATTGAGTGTACTGGAACAATGCATTGAACCATTATCATTGTTGACGGAATATTGTTTGCTCTTTATGACATTCACTTCGTATCAATGACGTTTTGTTAAAAAATAAAATAATGGATTCAACCAATCGTATTTTGCAATTTCGAAATAATGCTTTTTGGGTGCCTCTTTTTTATAGATATTTTGTACAAAGCACTTATTGTGGCGACAGTGCAATTATATGAGAGGTAACAAAATGGGTTACCAAATGATAACATTTAAAGAGACACTACAGCGCAAATAACATGAAATGACAGTTTTCCTGTAAAAGACGAATTTTCTTGTAAAGTTTAAAGTATGAAATTTGCAAAAATTACGCTTTGTAAAATCTAAAAATTCTCAATTTATCGATAAAATCGATAATTATAAACTGCCTTTACAGTAAATATTGCAAACCCAGTCTTTAGTTCAACGCATGCGCATCGATTGAGAACATTTCAGCGTGGCTTCAGCAACAGGATGAAAAGGCAACGAATTTCGACAGATTTGGCTAGAAAATTATAAAAAAAAGAGATGGAGACAAACCACAAGTGCGAACTACGTATCTTGTAAGCGATAAAAAGATAATGAATGCCCCTGTGTCTTCAATCAATTTATCATAAAAATATTTTAACATTAAGATCCGCCGAACATTTCCATTTCCCTTCTTCGTCAGGTGCCTCATTTAAAAAAAATGCCGCTCTCTGGGGTCGTACATAGTGTAGAAATTCCTTAACATTAAGAATTAAGACACTTTTTTTGTCATGTGCGTGATCCTTTGCAAGAGTTATTTTCACTACCTGTGAATAAATATTCTCAAATATTCCATTGGCAACTGCTGTCATTCAAAATCACGAGATGTAAAAAAAATTCAAAGTTCGAGTCGATATGATATAAATTTTGAATTCCGGAACATCTTTAACATGCAGTCGCGACCTTATTATTGCGGTAACAAAAAAGTACATGTATTTTTATTGAAATATGTTTAAGAAAAGAAACACATATAACCAAGATGAGGAAAATTATCTGTAGTGTCTCTTTGTAGTGTCTCTTTGAGATTGATAACTTAAATAAGGAGCATATGAACTCTCCTGCTGTAGACTTTGTAAACAAGCTACAGTACGATAGACAATTTGACAACCAGTAGCAGCTGATTCTAATTCTAATATGGTTCTGTGATTATCCAGTTTGATCCATAGGTTTGTTAAGATTTCATATACTCATTTCAATTTGTAACAAACCAATAGGAGTCAAAAAATTTCATTGAAAAATGCATTCGACATCGAGACTTAAAAATATATTGTATGACATTCCTGAAGAGGATAGGAAAGCATACTTTTAACGGTAAAGTTAGATACAACAACCGTTTTATCTTTCATTAATTACATGTTCAATTTATGAATAACTTAGGATTTAAAGATATATGCCGTTTTAAGTGAACATTTTTAAAGAAAGAAATGTTTTTTTATGAAGCTACAAAAGTTATAAACTTTCTGCAAATTATACAGTTTAAATCAAAAGTATTGAATATGAAGTCGAGTTAATTCATTTACTGACCGGGTCGGCCAATAAACGCCCAACTTTGAAATATTCATTAGCACGTGATGAAACAATCTAAATTTAGAACGTACACAAGATGTCGATGCCAAAACGTGGTCGGCCCTTTGGCAGCTGAATAACAACTTTGGAGAGAAAAGTTTGACAGAGAACCTTGTAAAATGAGAATCGATATTGGAGACCACTTTCAGCGGTGGACACGTGTTAGAAACTTCATGTTTAACTATGAGCATGCCGGCTTTTTGCTATAGACAGGTGAGTTACACAGCAGTGTGTTTTTTTTTTTGTTTAATAATAATATTTACTCCTAAAAGAAATGAAGTTTATGTGTATGGTACGATATTCGTTGTCTGAATATGATAAAACTTGTATAGCTATCACTCGAATACTTAAAATCTGTGAAAATAATGGTCAATTGCAAAAGAGCTCTCACCGATTGTCATCGGCACCGATATGAAACCATCCTCATAAAATGCAGATGACAATATCTGATATTTTTTTTCTGTTAACATCACACAAACCTGTTTATATGAATTCAAACAATTGTAAACAACCCTGTCGTTTTACCTCGTTCTACATGCTGCCTTTCTGAATTACTATTCCCGCGCACATGGGCAAATCCACCTCAAACATTAATCGTTTATGAATATGCATAGGTAAATCGCTGTTATTCACTTTCAAATTATAGCTAGTACCTCGTTAATATTTATCAAAAATTTGCAAAAATATCTATAAACGTCTTTTTCATATATCTAGTCATGCTGACAAAATTTGGGTCTGGTTTTCAACATCGCAAAAATGTCGTTAAAAACTTAAACTTAGAATAACGCTGAAAACGAAAATACAGTTAACATAGTTATAGTTGCCTTTCTTTAATTAGTATTTTTGATTGACTAAGATGAGTACAGAATTCGTCTAAAAAGCCTGCTGGTATATATATCTATATATTTTTTACTTATAATTGGTATTGTTCACTTGGGTCTTTGCTATGAGGTATAAAAAAACATTTACTTAAATTATTTTTTTTTTCGAGAAATGCCTTACCTTTTGCTACTTAGTATAGTATGCAAGTTTTCTTGTCTACAAATGGAATTATAATTGTATCTTTCTTGATCCTGCCACAATTGACTATCTAATGCATTTATTACAAAATTATCATATCAAGCAAATTAACAGCATTTTTCAACCGTTTTCAAACCATATCTAGGCAAGTCAGAACATTTAGAATATGATATGAAAATTGCTAAAAATGGTCTTTTAGTGCATATAGGATTTAAAACATTAGATTATGTTTACTCGACCCGTAGTCCGTTAATATATTTGGTTATATACTGTAAACAAGGTTATTTTCGCCCCGTGTAATTTTCTTTCTTTCACGATTGCAAAAAAGTTTCACCCCGTCTTGAATACGCCTAGACACAGTAATGTATAAAGAGAAATATTTTGATACATTTAAATTCGCCCAGTCGTTAATTCGCCAGCTGACAACGAGGGTGAAAGGGATGAAAATAAAGCGGAGGCGAACATTTCCCTGTATACCGTACCAACTTTATAACCCTATGATTGTTAAAAACTTACTTGCTTTATTTCTGTTTTTCTTAAATATTTTCAAGTTGTAACGATATCAGCTTAATTCCGTTTTCTGTGCCTTCATATTGCTGTCGTTTGACTGTATAAATGTAGCTGTATAAAATTTCGCATTAGTAATATTTACAACAAGCATTGTTTATACTCCCGTCCATAAGACAGTCTCAAATTAGAGAAATAGAGAAAAAAAATCTAAAGCGCCAACTATCGCAAAATCATTTTTTTTTTACTTCAACTTAAACTGTTATTTACATTGTATTAGAAAAGGATTCTAGTTGCTTTTTGAGTTGTTTCTTGATATATGTTGAAAAAATAATCTTGAATATATTCAAATTCTAATTCGTAGATTTTAATGTCCTTTGATCTGTATAGTGTTATTGTTTTCAAAATATCCTTAATTACTTATTACTTTCTGATAAGTCAGACATTCAAACATGCTTTCAATTATTACAACTCACTTTAAAGGATCACATATAAGAATTATGACACTTGATCTCCGCACGATTGTTCTGCCCATTATGTATTAACAACTTCGTCTTTAACACGTAAGTACTTTTTGTAAATTTTGATTTGCACTTATAACTTTCTTTTTAAACGTGGGTTGACTTGATTCTAAATTTAATGCACTTTATTTAAAAAATAATGCTTAGCCACAATGCTGAGAGATTTCGTGTCATTCTCATATTGCATCATTTAGGTAACATACTAGGTAAAATTAGATGACATACTTCTGACTGCTGGATGTTTAAAAAATATGTCAACATTCAAGAAAAGTATGTCAAGTACAGGATAACTATTACTTTATGCAATAAAAGCATGCTATCATGCAAGTGACTAATACTTTTTAAGGAACGGATTTTACTATGGTTAAAGTTACTTACCAATACAGTATGTGACATAAAACACGCAGTGTGAAACATACTAGTAATTACGTTGAAATGCGACGTATTTGTGTCAAATTCGAAGTAATAGTTTGGGTACCAATTGTGCCCCATTATTAGCAGACCTATTTTTGTATTCGTATAAAGCAGAATTAATTCAAAAATTTGTACGTGAAAAAAATAAATCACTCGCTATGGCCTTTAACTGAACATTCAGGTATATCGACGACGTATTATCAATTAACAATTGTTACCTCCATACCTACTTCGACTCGATATATCCCAGTGATCTTGAAATAAAAGAAACCACAGAGTCAGCGTCATCTGTTTCATATTTGGATATTTGACTGGAAATGAACATTTATGGTAACCTAACAACAAAACGTTATGATTAACTTGATGACTTCAATATTTCTATAGTCAATTTTCCTTACTTATGTAACAATATACCTTCATCACCATCACTTTGTCTCTTAGTTAATTCGATACGCAAGGGCATGTTCTTCGTATGAACAGTTTCTAAGGCGAGGCGAGCTACTGACAAACAAGTTGATAAAGCATGACTATCAACAGTCTCGTTTGAAGTCATCTTTTCGTAAGTTCTATGGTCGATACAACGACCTTGTCAGCAATACAATCTTCCACTGGGTAGCATGCTGAATGACGTTTTTCATACTAATTGTTAGACCATAATTAATCACCTGATTATCTACGGACTTTTCCGTTTTTCCCGAATACGATAAACAGCACATGGCGGGTGTGACCGGTCAGCAGAGGATGCTCACTCCTCCATGGCACCCGATCCTGCCTCTGAAGTTTTCCAGAGGTCCGTGATTGCTCTGCTTTGGACTATTGATTGAATACCGAATTGTCCACGGATTTTTCTCCGTTTATCCCGATCATGATATTCTACCAAATTACGACAATTTCCCCGATAATGACATTTTTACCGATATGACATTGGGCGCACGGCGGGTGTGACCGGTGTCGTATAATTTAAGGTCCGCCCCGTAAAATGGTCCGAACGGACCTTTAATGTTAACATTTAAGGTCCGGCTTTCCCTTATAAGAAAAGGTCCTACCTGTAGTCAGTTATTAAAATTTCTCTTAAAGTTATTATCTTTTTTGCTCATGTTCATGTATCTAAAAGATATCTTTGTTTACGTATTAATCCAATCGGCCATATGCGAATGGTACAAGTATGACCGCATTACTAAATTACTTTATGGAATATTAAATATTGATAGCGGATTAGATTTTGACTAATTGTTTAAGAATTTGAAAAAAAGGAAAACCATGAGTATTTTTGACAATAATTTGCACACACCAATTAGTCCCTTTGTTTTAAATCTCTTCCAGTGTATACGTATTAGCAGAGGGTTTCACGACAGGTAAACAGGTAAATGAAGCCCTGCAGGCATTCACACCTGTGCTAATCAGAATACACACCTGAACTGAGAAAGAAAAAATGTCTCCGCTGTAGTGTTCTACACAACTGAGATTGTCTTTTTACATGTAGCTCGTGCTTTGTTTAATTTTCAGTAGATCAGGAATGTATCATAATATACTGACAATTTATACGTCTCTTGGTAGATTTATCATTATTTTAAGATAGATCTAATTAAAAAAAGGTCGCATATTTGTATTACCTGGACGGATGGTATACGTTGACATATAGTTTATACGTAACTGTGGTAAATATAAGGGTAGGGTGGGAAAAGACGAAAGAAATTAATTAGACGATACATGTACCTATAATTAAAAAGCATGTTTTGATTGTCTACAGGTAAAGTGTTTAAAAAAGTAATAAAAGTCTGATAATGCGGTAGGTTAATCTCTCTCTCTCTCTCTCTCTCTCTCTCTCTCTCTCTCTCTCTCTGTGTGCTTTTTTTTCATAATGTACATGCAATTTTGTAAAAAAAAAAAAAAAGTATAAGTGTTTATTCCCGACCGTATTTGATCGCCTCATAATTCTCAAAGAATGATTCCCTATTTGTTAACTACAACGTACAGTAGTTTTACATGTATATAATAATGCATAATGAAGCAAGGATTTATAAACAATTAAACACTAAATATATAAATCCGTTTCCATAGATATAGTTTACAAATTTCAAATTTTTGATATGTCCAAGTTAGGATTTGTCTGTAAGCACATTAATGAAAAATTAAAGGCTTAGCTAACAGCGTACTTACAAAAGTTGCGTTGATGAAGAAATATTATGCAAGGTTTGTAATTTGTGATAAAATTGCTATGTTATAAAGCGTTTTGATGAAGAAATATATATTTGTAACTGACTAAAAAACAATATACTTGCTAATTTAAAGTGGCACGGTGACTAAAAATAAAAGTTTTACTTTTTGATTATGACAACGGAAATCAGAAGAAATATACTAAATTTCATTATACGGAAGGTTTTACGCATCATAAGTTATCATCTATCAGTTAACAAGTCATTAAAATTCATCCGGAAAATGCACGTGTAAACAAACCGAGATGTTTTTAGTGTCACGTGATTGCGATTGCTGTCTAAAAATAGTAACAGTGGGATTGACACAATAAAAACGAATTTGAATGAGAAGCTTTTCGATGTCTGTGGTAATAAAAGTGCATTCATAGAGAGTGCATCTTTATAAATATATAGTTCTTGAAGACATCAGGTTTCACAGAGAGGCAACTGGTTCACTGATACATGTATAATATATGCCACGCTGCAAGATTTACATTCCCTGCGCTTGCATGGCTTTGAAGCGGAAGGGAAACTCAATATTTTTGTGTTGGCCCAACGCTTAATTCTATTTTTGCTCTTTTTAATTTGATTTATTTACTTTTGAACACCGTAATTTTTCAAAAGTTCACCTTTTCATACGATGATTTAAAAATAAGGAAATCGTGTTAAAATTCGATATTTGCTATACTCTGGCCCAAGTTATTTTTGCCGCATATTTTCTTAAATTATTCTATATTTATGAATACCTCTGGATTCAAACGATGTTCATCAAATAGTATAAAAATATCCCAAGGTTTACCCTTTGAAACGCCCCCTCTAACTTGTCAGGTTTCAATACACAATCCAAAATAGAAAGTCTACGGGGATTTTGCATTGTAAACAAAATCAAGTACCCCGGATGATAACGTTTTCCCTTTTATCAATTTGAATTGTACTTCATTGACAGGTGTGTTTATTTTATTAATTAAAAACAAAAAACATCAAAAAGTGACGGAAGCAAAAACTTGGGACAGACTATAAATCATGGGTTTGTGCGTCACCATGTCTCTTTAGGAAACATGTGTATCCCCATGGAGTAATATACTGACGTCCTTATTAAAAGGGATAGTGTCCAAGAGTAGTATAGATTAATAACTCTCTCTCTCTCTCTCTCTCTCTCTCTCTCTCTCTCTGACTTCCATGCTGGAGAGGGGTCTAATTTCATATCTCAAGATAAGATCTGCCGCAATGAAATACTGATATAATGGTTAAATAGGAAAATAGTTAACCAAATTGATACTTGTATTGACTTTCATCCACATTTATAATGATGATCTTTTGATTCAGTGAGTAGGACCCAATATTATAGTTCAAGAAAAAGTCCGCCTCGTTGATATACTGGATGCAGATAATTCTGTAATTCGCTGTAATATTCATATTGATACTTGTTTTAATTTAACCCGATGATCTTTTAATTTAGGGTTTGGACCTACAATGTAATATTATGGCTCAAGAAAAGGTTCGCCCGTTGAAATACTGGATGCAGATCATTAATAATCATATTGATACTTGTTTTGATTTAACCCGATGATCTTTTAAATTAGGGGTAGGACCTAATATTAATTACTCAAGAAAAGGTCCGCCCGTTGAAAAAAAACATGTTAATACATGTAGTTAAACAAGGAATTACGGTCGGCAGAGGGTGCTTACTCCTCTATGGCACCTGATCCTACCTCTATTTTTTTAAGAGGTCCGTGTTTGCTCTCCTCCTGTTTTGTAATTTTCCTTTGGACTTTTGAATTTGAACACTGTTCGTTATCACCATATGTCATTTTGAACAATAGTATACAACTACTGCTGGGTTTTTTTTTTTTTTTAGGTCAATACGATGATTAAGCTACCCGAGAAGTACAATATTCACAGTGCTGAATGTAAGGTGAAAATTCAACTTCAAGAGTAGCTAAATCATCGTATTGATCGGAAAAAAAAACCCCCACAGCAGTAATTATTTTATTATATGATTTAACGACGAATTGATACACAAATATCAAACTGAATGTTTTCAAGCAAAGATTTTAGTTTGAAGCAATAGCCGAACAAATTGATAAACGCGACATTTCATTGGACAATCTATTTTAAGTCCAATGTAGAGAAAATCAAATGTTATATTTCCCTCCTCAATAATTGTTTTATCAAATGAATTAGCGACAAATTGACCAGGCATATCAAAACTAATAAGAAAATCTCATCACTTTTAGTTTGAAACCGTAGCCGAACACAATGAGAGACGCAATATTTCATTGGACGACAGAAATAAATTAATAAAAATAGATAAATAAATTAATAAAATAAATAAAAAATGCTACCAATCGTAGCAGTTTGGAAATTTTATATCATTTTTTGTCCGACGAAGAACAAAACAAAAGTAATATTGACCCCCAAAGTCAAGTGCAGGTGAATATAACGTTTCATTTCTTCTAGATTGTTGAATATCAGACAATCAGAGGGCTAGGAATTAATTAATCATATATAATTATTTACTTTGTACGTCGCCATGCGAGTCAACCACGCTTATATTTAGGATAGTTATGTCATAATGTGATATATTTATGTTGAAATGCAACTCTAAAAAATATAATTGAAAAACAACAACAACAAAAAACACACGCTATAATTATGTTTTCATTCGATTTTTCTATTTCAATACACTAAAGAAAACCTATTTATTTCGCTTGAAAACGTAAATAAGTCGCATGTAGTTATAATAATTTGCATGTTGACATAATTATCTTGCATGTTGCAAAAACATCTTTCTTGAGTACATAATTATCTCGCATGTTGATATAAATATCTTACATGCAGAAATAATGATTATTACATGTATATTGACGTAAATAGCCTACATGATCAAATCGCATATCAACATGATAATGTTCCATCTTGCAAAGGTGATTCAAATTCATGTACTGACTTAAGGGGGATGTGCGGCCATCTTGTACATTTGAGGAAAAAATGTAAACATTTCTTGAACAGACCTATATCTGCCCATAACTGACTTAAACTGTTGTCAAAAGATAAAAAAAAAAATAAATATGAAGCTCTACATGTTAATTTGTATGCAATTTACAAAACCTTGGAGCTGGATGTCTGTCACACTCATCGGTATTTTTCTTTATTGATAAACTAGAATTAAAACCAGGGGACTAAATATTTTTCTTCTTTTCACACAAAAACTGATATCAACAGTTCTAAGATATGAACAGATTGACTGTAAGATACGTTTCACAGAAAGTTGATTTTGGGTAGTAATGGATTAATATTTTTCACAAAAATCAAGAATGGATGGAGAGAATATGTAAATATAATTGGTATCTTAATATGATAACAAAAGGTAAAACATGAAAAAAAGTGTTCATGTTTTCCATTTGGTTTTTAAGGCGTTTAAAACATAGAAGCAAGGTACAAAGTAGCAATGATGTCTTTGACTAGAACATTTTCTCATTAATAAACGGTATTTTTTGGTAAAAATTCAATGGTTTATCAATGGTTTTATTTTTTTCCAAGGCAGTAAGAGTAAATGTCTCAAAAATTTCCGAACAGCCCTCCTATACAGTTATATTAATGGTCAATAGATAAAAACATTCATTTGTTTATAATTTATTAGCATACATTAATTTGGTCGTAAGCTCTTTCTTAAAACGCAGCCCTGATCATCATTTGAATCCACAGAAACACCATTTAAAATTTTAAAGTGTACAGTATTTGAACGAAAGAAACTTTTAAGAAATTCTTGTTAAAATAAAAAGTGTAAATACCCAAATGGGTTTCAAACTCGTAACTTACAGTTCTTTAGATGACGTTTAAATATTTTGGGCTACACAGTAAAACTTCATGAGAGAAAAAGAAAAATACATTGTCATATTTAGGGCATTGTTTCTCGAAAGAAAGTACGTTACGATATAGAAATGTCCCTTTGTAGCGATTTAAGATGTTAAATAACTGGACATTTTGGAAAAATAGATCCTGTCACCAGTCATTATGTGAGTTAAATATCCTATCTTAAAGTCAGAGTTCCCATATCTCTGAACCATAAACACGTGCTTGAAGATAGGAATTTCCTCCCAAGATATTATGATTTCAGAACATCGATACAAATTCCAAAAACAATGAAGCTATTGGGGAAAATAACACCAAGAGGTCATTCCAAATCAAATGTCTATATAAGCATATACCTTTAAAAGTTCAAAAATTTTGATTCATTCCTACTTTGTCTTGATCTTTATTGTAAAAATATATTCACCCATCAATCAATTATCTTATTTTCGAAATGAAAACATTTCCCCATGTGCTTTTGCACGTATTGTTTGCTGACGGAGCGCAAAAAAATTCATCAATTTCAAACCTGCGGAACCCATGTTCGTGTGCGGCCAGCGCATCAATCACTGCGAAATTTAGTAAAGTTAAACAGTTACAAGTACTAAATACTCTTATATAACAAAGAGTATCAAAGTGTATCATACACTCGTTTATTTAGGTTCACTGTCATATGAAAAAATGACAAAAACAAACCGTCAACCATCTTAAAAATCCATAAAACGAAATACAAATTCAAAGCAGAGCAACACGGACCTCCAAAAAGATAGAGGTAGGATCAGGTGCCTAGGAGGAGTGAGCATCCTCTGCTGACCGGTCGCACCCGCCGTGTGCTCTTTGTCACAATTGGGCATGTCATAATCGAGGTAAATGTCAAAATCGGGAAAATGTCATAATAGGTAAAAAAAACAAGATAAGAAGTATTGACGACATGAACTACATTTGATGAGGTAAACATCTGCACCCCCGCGAACAATTTGTAAATACTAACACATCATAATCATATCTGTATAAAACATTAAACAGAAAATGTCTATCACGAAAATATCGATACAAGTCTTTATTGTCCAAAAGTGGTTCATCTATAACGTCACGGGCTTATCCCCCTTTTTTGCAAAGAAATAAAAATATTGTCAATTTGTAATCAGCTGCAGATTTTCATTTGAAAGTATAGAGTACAGTTCTTAATGTTTACATAGGAGTTGTTCAAATAATTATACACGCCATGGTTAAACACTATTGGTACTTGCTTAAGAATGCGCTTAATGTGTCCTAGTCGAAAAAAAAACCCATCGGAAAACACCCTTTTTTGCTCGAAAATATTAGTCTATAGAAATATGATAATCTTCATGACTTCATTTTTACATTATGGCGTAATAAAGGTATTTAAACCTTTTACATACTTATATATAGAGTTATTTCAACTATCTAAAACATTTTTTTAAAAGTAGAATTTTAATTTTGGAGGCGAGAGATGCATAATACCACATGTAATGTTATCCTTTATAGTTTTCAAACAAGTTTACCTTCTGATTTACGTTCTTCTTCCGAGTATAGGTATAATTATATTAAAGAAAAATCAATATGACGCAAATGCCCGAATATGCAATGACTCAGGATAAACTGGGTATAAACTAACAAAAACCGACATGGAAAAAAATTAATAAAGGATTTAATTGTTGTTTATAGCAGAACGACCGTTCTATTCGAAAAATACTTCATTACATTCATAACATTAACAATATTTTCTTTCTAATAACACGATACTACTGTTTATTAATCTCATATAGTACTACCTGTATATTGCCTATTTTGAGAGTCTTTCGTGTATATTGAATTTTAGTGGGCATATGTAAACACATTGATCGCGTTAATATATATATATATATATATATATATATATATATATATATATATATATATATAAGCATCGCATATAATGAGTCGGTATAGGTCTGAGAAATCTGACCAGTCAAAAGTTGTTTGGTCATTAATTTGTATATATATATGGCGCAGACAAAAGTTGGGATGATATGGTTTATTCACTGTGAATTAATGATCGGAGAATACGGATAACTTTTTACACTTTGTACCAAACGTATATTAGACTGTTCTCTCGCTAACTATTGTTCTTAGACATGGCAAACAAGATTTTAACGAACTATGTTCTCATTCCTATTGGGGTTCCAATTTGCTTAGAAAATATACTTGCCATGATTGTTCTTTTTCGATGTCGGCGCATGATTCCGCAAATCAAAATGTTGGCTATCAACCTTTCTATAACGGATTTTTGCACCGGATTTATGCTCTGTTTACCAGATGACATTGTCAACAGCTGCACATATAAAAAATACCTGGCTGGTCCGTTCGTCGTTGTGTCTCTCTTGACCATAACCGTGATTTTCGTTGACAGATGCTGTGCTTTGATCTTTGCTTTGAGGTACTATGAAATTGTAACAAAAAGGTTCCTTCTGTTCACATGTGTTTGCATTTGGATCATTTCATTTTTACTCATTTACTTTATGTTTCACGATAGCCGTTCGCAGTACGGTATCTATTGTGGAATCTTATACCTGACTCCGAAAGAGCCAATCAACATCATTTCAAGGCTGATTACGCTATTCATTTTGCTCTTCAACATCTCTTTATATATCTACTTATCTATCAACGTCTCGGTCCGTTTCTCCAGAAACACTGGTCAAACTTCAAAAGATGTCAATGGAGTCATCCGGAAATTATCCGTGATAACGGGATTTTTTCTGATATGCTACAGCCCGTACATTATCACACAGGTTCTCCAAGGAACCCTTTATGATTCTACGCATTCTGGAACAATTCATGCAGTATCTCTGAGTCTCACGCTCCTCAATAGTGCTATCAACCCCGTTTTATACGTCTGGAGATTCAACGAGGCCCGATTTCAGTTGAAGCTTCTTTTCTGTCTTTGGAACAGAAGAAAGACCGAGAAAATAATCCTTGAACGGAATAATTTCTTTGCTACATATTCTATTTCATATATGTAATCAACAGGAGAAAGGCAGAGTAAATAATCTTTGAACGGAATTCTTTCTTTGCTACATATTCTATTTCATATATATAATTATATTGCCCAAGCACTATTCACAACTGTTTGATATACATATGTTTTATCTTTTAAAATTAAGTTCGTTAGTTGACATTGTTAAATTAAATTATACTTTTGGCAAACACGTGATTGAATTTCCTGTATAAGTAAAGTATGGTTAAATGTTTATATTTATGTTGTTATGAAAATGGTAGGTCAAAAGAGAGAGAAAATCACAAAAGCTATTCTTTTATAATTTCTATTATAGAATGCAAACAACCTAGGCACTAAATTTGCGAAAGTTTGCTTCTGATAAGAATCATTGATTTGTCTGAAGTGTAAATATATAGGTAGGATGTGATCAACTCTTTTTCAACAAGTTAACAAGTTAAAAAATGACGCTGGTTTCAACTGAAGTATGCATAAATTGTTCTGTCTTAGCTAAAACGCCAGACAAATCTGGTTGATTTCAAAGAGGCATGCAATGAAATAGACAGACCTACGTCACATTGTGTTTGACACAACTACCCAAAGTCCAAACTCTAGTTAGAATGGTTCTAGTTCACCCTTTTGTTTGTTAATGTGACTTTTGTTGTGTAAATGCAGTATGTGTGAAACAATGGAAAAAATGGTAATACCTGTATATTTTAAGGTAATAGTCTATTAATAACGTGCATGATTGTGTTGAAAACTGCACCTTAGACGTGTGCAAAAAAACGCCAATTTGGCACTGGCATGATTATCCGGAACATTGTCATTGGTCTTTTGTTGTCACACAAATCCAGCTTCAATTTACAAACAAATGACTTGCAATATTAGTTCTGAGCAGGAAATGACGCAGCTGTCTTATATACACGTATGTAATGGATGACTTCATACTTTATTACTAAATACATGTACTTCAAAAATACTTATAGGACTTTTTTTTTTAATTGTTCTTGTGTGTTGTACCACAAGCAACAATGATGATGAATAATATTGTTAACAAATATAAAAAAAGGTATAAAATAACCACAGGGAAAATTCAAATATAACCACAGGGAAAATTCAAATTCATTTATGACGTTTGATTTTCACGCAACTGTCTAGAGGCAATCATATTTTTTTTGATGACGTCATTTTATTGAAACTTAAAGACGTTAGATTTATTTTAAAAAATATACTTTATATATATAGAAAGAAAGCTGAATGGTCAACAAATTAACCGCCAGATCTGCCTTAAACTTTAAAACATAATATTTTAGCCATAAACCATCATTTAATAAAGAAAAAAATATAAATAGTTTAGCTTTAAAATGTGAAAATTTTCCTATTTTTTTTATGCAGAGAGCTTTTTCTATAAAGGAGGTAAATATAGCCTTAAATTGGCCACGACAATCCAGCCACAGTGTTGTTTTTACGTAAGGTTTTTTTGGGGGGAAAAGACTGTTCTCTCACAAATTAATTTCTTTTCCTTAGAATGTCATAAGAAATTGTAACGCCAAAATATGATACGAGTTTAATTTTTTTTCCTTAAGAAGGCTGGATGGTAAACAATTCATCAATCATATATGCCTAAAACTTTTAAATATATCCTGTTATTAAGAAAAAAAGCAATCAAATTTCCTTTATCTCAAAATAAAAGTCTGCTTATTAATGAGATTGATATTGTCTAAAAATGGCCACGACCAACGATCCCTCTTACCCAGCTTTTTTCTTTTTTATAAATGAGGTTTGTCTCAGTGGCATTGTTAAATAATGATCCAATTTATACGAAGTGCAGTGTCAGCCTGCTGGTATGTATTTCAGGTTATTCATCTCAAACTGAGAAACGGCGATTTTGATATAATTATGATTATAAATTCATTGAAAAGAAAATCGAAACGCCAAAGAAAAAATTACTTTGAGAACCCAAGACAGATTATTATGAATCAACAATAAGAATATTAACCTTTTTTTCTTCAGAGAACCAATTTTCTGTGCACACTGAGAATACAGGATTGGTTCTTTTAAAACATGATAAGATAACGAAAGAATGACTTTAAAATATGCAGAATATATCAACAAGTAATAATTTTGTCGTTGAGTTATTGAACAAGTCGACCATTTTTTGTAAAAGAAAGTTATATATAATTCCGATAGTATATGTCTTCCATTTTCATTGTATTCTCTTGAAGAACTGATTTCAAAGAATTTAAGCTTAATTTTATGAGTTGTGAGTCTCTCTCTCTCTCTCTCTCTCTCTCTCTCTCTCTCTCTCTCTCTCTCTCTCTCTCTCTCTCTCGTCATTGAAATAAACAACTTCTTCTTATTTTCCTGGCCCTATGTAAAGAAAGATAAAACATTTTTAGCATACATTATTGCATCTTTTTCATTACGTCATTTATGCAATATTTAAGAGTAAAGTTCTTAATCGCAATGTTTGTCATACATTACAGCTGAATTCGAATAAGGGATTAAAATCGGCGATTTCTTGTTTTTTATAATATAAACTGTAAACCAACTTTAATTCGCTTGCGAGAAATTTTCGCGAGGTTCGCGAGATCATCATGGTTGTATATATCTTGTAGAAGGTTGGAAAAAATATTTCAATATGATGCAAATAAAGCAAGAGTACTTGTGAATTTATCAATCCAGATCTTTCAAGGTGTTACTTTTTAACAACTCTTTGAAAAATGTTGGTTTTCAATAAAATGTATAGTGAAAAGAACAAAAATAAAATTGACATACTTTTGGCACCTGAGTGTACGAACGGTACATATAGCTGTACCTCTACGGAGAAAATTAGGGTTAGACTATATGTAATTATATATAGCTACAGTGCGTGTATACGATACTTACGAAAAACTTGCAATTCACGACGCACGAAATATACGCTAGTTTTGAACACATTAACATATCATACCACATTCTGAGAAAATAATCCATTAAAATTTTGTTCATTCAGTTTACTACTGTTCATACATGTAAATGTCGTTTAACTTGCCCCAAACTTTCTTCTAATAAACAATCTTTATAGGCTAACCGACCTCAGAAAGTATAGATTATTTACAAAGAGTGTTGTAGGGTAAAAGTAGAATAAACGAATCGGAAACTTGCCTAGCGAAGATGGCTCAGTTCTACCTACATGTGCAGACCCCTTGCACTTTCCACTTCCGTTGTTGTACTGTTGTAGAGCAGTTTTCTCCCATAGTAGCCCCCCCCCCCCCCCCCCCGGAAAACTTGCTGTATAGTAGCCTTTCCCCGGGGGAAAGCTACTTTATAGTAGTTATTCCCCCATAGTAGGGTTTCTCCCTTACGTTTTTAGTTCAGATTTTATAAAAATATAAATAGAAACCCAGTAAGGATTAAAATCAATGTTTTACACCCCCAGTTTGCATATACCTGTATTCATCTGGACAGGTTGATATTCGTTTTGCCGATTTATTATTTTTTAAAAACCATGCTGAAAATTAAACAACGTATCATAGAATGCATACAACCTAATTTAGGTAACTATTTGATTAATTACCTGATTTGACAAGATATACACTCATATGCATAACCATGTGTTCTAAATTTGTAAAATGAAAAATATTTTTGGAATAAATTTTTGGAATAAATCTATCAGCCCGTCTGTCTGTTTGTGCAATTTTGTCCAACTAAACCTCTGTTTTAGAGAATCTTTGGAAGAACTGAAGGATCGCTTATGATGTAATAATGTGTTAAGACCTTAAACAATTTTCATCAAGGCAAGATGATTGATATCATTCGGAAGTATATATCACCTCCAAGTAGATAAAAACAATGACATTTATGAAATGGTTTAATCAGAGTAGGCAATATATATTCTTTGTTCATATCTAAGATTTGATAAGAATTATTCATTTAATATTTTGGACTTACAAATGTAATTATGTGTATGTGTGCGAAATTCGAAATCAAATGAATCGTCACTTTTGTTAATTCTTGTTTCGTATGAATTTGCACTGAATTGAATGAAGTTGTTTCGGGAACAATAATCAAATTTCTTTGATTTATCTTCATTGCTTCGGTGTTTTAAAGAGTTATACAAGACATTTCCGTGGGGGAAGAACTGCTATATATAGTCATTTTTCCGGGGGGGACTGCTATATAGCCATTTTTCCGGGGGGAAGACAGCTAGGGGGAAAAGGTACTATATAACACTGTCTCAACTTCTTTCATATAGTTCAATTCGTTTATGGACTGTCGATTGTCGATCAGAAGGTGTAGAAATTGAAAAATTCTTCTCTATTACTTCGAATGGTACATGTAAGTAAGTAGGTAATACATGTACATTATACATTTATAAACATAAAATGAAAGCGGAGAACATGCAATTTTACATTTTGTTTAACGCCATCGTCGCAAACCTAGGCAACATGTACAATCCTCTCCCATCTAGGAGAGAGCTACAATGTATGCGTACTCTGGACCGTAGCTTAACGCCCGCTTACAGTGAATGTGAGAGACAAAGAGAGAGAGAGAGAGAGAGAGAGAGAGAGAGAGAGAGAGAGAGAGTTAAGCATACATTATACACAAGGGTAAAGTCAATGGTGTGGGAAAATTAACTGTTCTAAGATATCCATAAGCTCTGGCATTGAGTAAGCGTGCAAATAACTCCGCCTAAGACGACAAGTTGACAAATCAGAAAGTTGTAATACCAGCAGTGTGTATTGTTTATGTTTGACGTAGTTGACTGAATTGATCGTGATTTTATCGAAAAACCCACACCAAAGCTGAACTGATAAAAATACATCTTGATGGATCTGCAACAAATCATTTTTCTTTTGTAAAAGAATTTTCCAAACATTCTTCATATTGTCCCTCACTCAATTCATATTATATTGTCCTTTTTTTCCCATTAGACCGAACTATTATTCATTACTAATGAACATCCGTACCATTATCATCTTTTCCTAAAAGAAATCTATCAGGTTTTTTTTTTTTAGACTTTTAGTAGCTAGGTGACAACGGAATTCCGTGGTTCCGTACAGATTGACAAGAGACTTTTATTAAAAGAACTCTGTTTCTGTATAAAGGCCTAATGAGAAGAGCAAGACTTGATAGCGTGCTGTTAGAAAAAGAATCCGTGACGGATGGACAATAACTGTTAGAAGAAGACAACGTTCTGCAAGCCATTTTGATAATGGACGAACCCGATTCACCGAGGACAAATTAATAAATGAATTTATTTTTGTTTTTTAATTTTTTTTTTTTTACAAATAACTTAAATGATTTTAGCTCGTAAAACATCATGAAAAAAAATTAATTTATCAGCTGATACATTTTATAAAATATTCTTGCACTTGACTATAGTTATCGTGTGACGTCACGATCAAAAACATGGCATAGAATCGGAAAAATATGGGTAAGCTAAATTAGCCGATACATATTTTTATTTATCACATGTTTATCTCAATATACGATGGATATCACTCATGGGATAAATTTTTGATATTACACTGTGTATTCTTACGCCACGTGTCATCTTTGACTACGACTCGGTTAGACCATGGAATGAAACAGAAGCAAAACAATACAAAGACACAAGTCCAAAGTTAAAATTATAAAACGTTGTTTGCTGTTTTGTAAACTCTCTTTCATAGATTATTAAAACTCTGATAAAAAATGATATTTTTGTTTGTTTGGCTTGGAACTTTTTCTTCATGCGTAATATTATTGACACTACAAAAATGTGTTGTGCGGCTTGAGGAAATAACGAAGTTTAACTAGTTAACTTGGTAAAAACATGTGATAAAAAGAATCTCTCATGGCTTGTGATGGTATATGATATTTATCCAACTCGTTGTGTGTTTTCTATCCCCTCGCCAAGGCTCGGGGATAGAAAACACACAACTCGTTGGATAAAAATCATATACCATCACAAACCATGAGAGATCCTATATTTATCAAGCATATCGAAAATGGATATTATGTGTTTTAAGACTGATTACATGTGTCAATATATGTTTAAATGGATCCCGTCTATATACATAAAAAAATCCTTATAATTATTGCATTTGGAGGTCAAACTTTACCGAAAGTTGAAAAATTAATGAGCCTACTCAGTACTATACTGGCGTGTACCATTTCTCGCCAATGCAGTCGCACGCCGGTATAGTCAGTTCTTATCACAGATAACGTCCATATGTAAGGGTTAAAGACTCGATCACTGATATATACCGGTATAGCCCAATCCACACTTAATAAAAGTTATGTCCCTTGGCCGCCATCTTTGGGGAAAACCCCATATACTTCTCACGGTAGCCTTTGTAGTTTAGAGGTTTGTAACTTTGTCATTCTGTTTCCACTGTGGATTTTGATTGCCCTAGGATGGGGCGAACTACACATTGACGGAAATTCGATGAGATTTTTTTCACAGGAAGCCCAAATATTTGGTGCATAAAGAAAGGCAAAGTTGGGTTTTTCTCTTTTGACCTTTGGGTTGACCCTGCAAAGGAAAAAAATTTGCAAAGTGTGGATTGGACTATTCTTATATCTATAAATAATATTTCTCAAAAGAATTGTAAAGAACAACAAAATACATGTACACGTTAGCTATATAGCTAGCCTATTAAGCACTTGTGCGGATCTAGAGGGATGAGGATAGGGACAGGGGTTTCATACCCCCACCTCCTGAGATCAAATTTAAAGGGGCATGAGACCAGGGTCTCATCATGACGTCACTAGCCTAAAATGAGATTACTTCATTTCGTTTTGGGTGACAGGAGGAACAGTCTCTACAAAAAGATCATGGGTCATTACAACCTAAATTTGTGTCATGATCTCATTATACCAACTACATGCAAGAGACTGCGGACCATTACAACCCACAGTATAAACATGTCTGTGTCATAGTTTCATTATGAGAACCACATGAGACCACATACCATAACAACCATGTATAACATGCCATGGTCTCATTATACAACTACAGCTGTATATACATGAGGCTAGGGACTATGACGACCTATATATTAGATGTCATGGTCTCATGATAACAACCACATGCCAGAGACCGCGAACCATAACATGTACAGCCATATTTAAACATGTCATGATCTCATTAAAATAACTTCTTACATGAGACAGCAGACCATTACAACCTATATACATGCCATGGTCTCATTATTACAACTTCATACATGAGACCATGGACCATTCAAGGTCTCATTATAAAAACTACATTCATGAGACCTATACCATAGCATTCTACATGCATGTCATGCATGTTTATTTTTATAGCAGCCACATAAAAGATACTAATATGAACAATCACACCCAACACACATGTCATGGTCTCTTCATAACAACCTAATTGGACACCATGATCGGATTCGAACCTTAACCATAAGATATAACATCTACCGGTATATCATGCAAGGCAAACATCAACAGGTCTACAAGCCAAATAGGTCCCTGCGCTCAGAGAGCTCTATGTTCCTTGTTCAGTCGCGTGCGCGGACTACATGTAGCTCGTATGATGACAGGCAGTCTGACGTGGCCAGTGCTACATTATGGAACAATCTTCCCCAAAATTAGAGAGAAATTTTATTCGTTTTAAAAAAATTATTGAAATCTTTTTACCAAGGCTTATCCAGACTATTCTTAAGTATTTATATATTTTAAACTTTATTTTATTGAGTACAGAGACAGCACAGCATTGATTTTTACATGTAAACATAATGTATGTAGTTTTTAATTTAGTATATTTAGGTATATTCGTCATGTTCATAGCTCATAACTTTTATATGTACAGCGCTGTAGAGTAATTTAATATGAATTATATATGGTACTTTATAAATTTTGCACAATAATAATACATTGTAATACATGTGATAACATCTTTAGCATTTAAATAAACCTGGTTGGACGGTAACTTTTTGTTTGTAAAATCCTTCAATAATAAATTCCAGGATCCAGTGGTTAAACCATGTGATCGATTAATGGTCTGTTTGTCAGTACAGGTTAGTTCATTAAAAAAGTGGACATCTATTTAGAGTCCAGCTCTGCTGGCACCATATTGTGATCAATCTGTCCATCCATCCAAGATCTCTTGTCTGGAATATATCTTCTCTCCCCTTTTCCCAATTGTCTCATACTTTACCCACATTTAGGTAACATTTTTAGGCTTTGAATACTTGTCACAGTCTCTACAAGAAGATCATGGGTCATAACAACCTAAATATATGTCATGGTATCATTATACCAACTACATGCACGAGACTGAGGACCATTACAACCTCGTAATATACACAAAATGTCATGGTCTCTACATGAGACAGCGTACCATTACAACCCATAGTATATACATGTCATGGTCTCATTAAATCAATTAACTTAATATACATTTGAATGATATTTAGTTGTTTGTATCTGTGACAGTCAGACCGGTTCGAATACTGGATAGCTCAGTTGGTCGAGTACCTGACTAGAGATTCAGGGGGCCTGGGTTAGAATTCCGGTCTGGTCCGTCATTATTTCTCCCATATCCTGTTACATTTGGTGCTGTGACCAACCTCTAGAACTGACAGATGAACTCCTTCCAGGGGAAGAGCCTGGGGGTGATCTTTGAGGGTGAAAATCATTTAAGGGGGTGGGGAAATGTGATGGTCAGAGCAGATATAATACCAACCTAGATAGCTCAGTTGAGCACCTGACTAGAGATTCAGTGGGCCCAGGTTCAAATCCCGGTCTGGTCCGTCATTATTTCTCCCATCCCTTGACATTTGTGGTTCTGATGCGGGTTCTGAATTGAGCCCGCGGGCTGCTTGGATGAAAACCAAGAATCCATTTGTAATAGGAAAGAAGGAATGAGCATATAAATAGTACAAATAAATATATGGCTGGACCGGGAATCGAACCCAGGACCCCTGCAACTCTAGTCAGGAGCTCTACCATTGAGCTACCCAGGAGCCCGATATCCACGGTCCATATAGTCCCAACTACTACATTCCTCCCTCCTTAAATAGTCTTCGACCCTAAAGACACAACACAAGTTCACTTTGTCAGGACTTATATATTATATTTATATCGCCTGAACAAGAATGGCCACGTTACCATCTATAGTAGGAAAGGAGGAATGAGCATATAAATAATACAATCAAATATATGGCTGGACTGGGAATCCAACCCAGGACCCATGCAACTCTAGTCAGGAGCTCTAGCACTGAGCTCCCCAGGCTGGTATCCACGGTTCATATGGTCCCAACTTAAGCTACTAGTGCTACTACAGTATCTAATTCAACGATCAAAGTGGTATTCTAACAGAAAAGCAATTTTTCTAAAATAAAGTGAAACTTTTAATAAACAAGAAAATATTTTATTCATAAAAGCTAGAGTAATTTGCTGTGTGGTCATACAACAGAGGGCTTAGGAGGTACCAAGTATTGCATTTGATTTACAATCAAAACTTGCTGCAGGCCTGTTGCTCCCAGTCTGAAAAATGCAGATGGATAACCTCGGAGCTACAATTTCTTGTATACTAAAAAGTCACAAATAATCCAAAACTAGCACAAGTTTTTGTGCAATGTAAGCTGCAAGTATTTTGTTTATGAGACACTGTAGATCTACATACAGCATGTTAAACTGAATTTTCCAATAGAGCTAGGGTTGGTGCTTAAACCTAAGTTTCTTTGCTATACCAGTAGGCATAGGAGAGTTAATAACTCTCTTGCTGTGATCAATTAATTTTACTGGGACAGGAAAATGCAGATATAGTGCACAAAACATCATCATGTGCCCACAGTGACACTGTATTGAGCCAGAGACATTACTTATACTTGGAAAACACCAGTTCTATGTTTTAGAGCAATTAGTTAGCTATAGATAATCCAATAAACATTTTAAATTTGCAGTTTGACATTGGCTGAGAAAAAGAGAATGGTCTTGATGACAAACTGGAGAAAGCTGGGCCCACTCGTTGCTTTACAGAATGAGGAGGTCCAAGTGAGTGTTGTTTATCAGGTAATGAAAAAGAAGTAATGTTGTTTGATACCATACAACTTTTTCCTTATTGTAAGATTACATGAAGTATTTGTATCATATTTTCCCCCTAAATTCAAATCTATAAATTAGAGCTGTAAAGACCCTTTTACAATTACTAACAGAAATATTAAATAACATGAAAATAAATACAAATTCTATTGAATAGGCAGGTTTAAAAAAAGCAATCAAAAAACACATAGATAATACAGATATGAGCAAAGAATATGGACCTAAAATTCCAAACTCTATTTACCTTTTTTATAAGAATTCAAAAGGATGTAAGGAAATGTATAACATTTTAATTGCAAATAAAAGAGAACCAATAACTTTATTAATTAGATGGAGAGATCTTGGATATAACTTCACCGACTTAGAATGGAATAAAATTTATTGTCTCTGCTTTAAAGCGGTTCAAGAAAGTAAACTCAACTGGCTCCAATTCCAAATTTTACATTGGATTATACCTACAAATTACTATCTGCACAAGTTAAAATTAATTGATTCTCCCCTATGTAGCTTCTGTAAGACAGAAATTGAAACAATTGATCATCTTTTTTATGAATGTTTTCATGTGAAAGAACTATAATGTGATATTGAAGAATGGTTTTTAAATGAATTTGATATTTCCATATATTTTGATAGGAAATCAGTTTTATTTGGTAAATTTCTAAAACCAAGCATTCATAAATTGCACAATTTAGTATAAATGGTTATTAAATGGTATATTTTTGCAACCAAATATAACAAAAATCCATATCTGAGTTTTGATCTAGTAAAACAAATACCGGTACATGTAATTAAAAACAAGATTCTGCATGCTTGAAAAATATCTGCTATTGAAAAATTGTAGATACTTAGATTATGAAAATCACTGGCAATTACCATATGTAGAATCTTAAAATGTATGAAATATGTCTGAAATATGTTTATACATGGAATGTGGATTTATGTGTAAAAAATTAAAAATTTAAAAAAAAAAAAAGAAGCGATTTCATAAAATTTAGATTTGGATCGTAAACTTTTGCTGAAATAATCGCATATGAAAAAGTAATTATTGATACCAAATTTGCACTATCTAAGGTGACCATTATGCGAGGCAAACGCATTAAATATTGCAATATATTTTTTGTCTATATGCATCTGTTGTACAATGAAACTGAATATTGTAAGATAAGTGATCAGGTGATCAGGCAACTAAATGTGGGCCACTTAATGCGATTGGATGTGCGGCACTAATATGCAATCACGTGTTACATGTTACAAACGCTCATGCGAGTCAGATTGGGCATATATACCGCCCGTATCCAATGCTGTGCTTGTAGATTCAGCAGACGGTGAGGAGGTGCAGCTGCATCCATGGTCAAATATTTACATTTAGTGTATATTTCCCCTTATGTTTGCATTGGAAACCAGCTACGTTCAATTTTCTGTAAACACACTTAACCTATAATGTTACAGCGCAGAGCACAAGACTTGGTATTTTGTCACCACATGTTTTGAATATATTTATTATTGAAAGATTAAATGAAACGTTCAAACTTACATAACCAATCTTATATGTAGTTATGAAAAATAATTGTTAAATCATATCTTTTCGTTAATAAAAAAAAAATTTCTTGACAAAGTTTTTAGTTGCGGAAGCGAACTATGTGTATTTCATATCCCTGACTAAGAGCGTATATAATGGCTTTAAAGGTCATAGGAGACAATATTTTAATAAATTTTGTTATGGCTGAAAATAAACTTGTTTTCTATAACTGATGATACACAGTCTACTTCAAACATGTAAACATCAATATGACTATAAATATAAGGCTTAGCATTGAATGCTTATTTTTATGACCTTTAGATATGAGTACACAAAACGTTATAAACCGTTTGTACTACTGTTCGTGCATTGCATTACGATAATTTGGATCACATTCGGTCGTGTCTGAATAGTGTGCATGTCTACTATTTTGAGGAGACTTGATGCAATTATGGTACTAAAATGCATGCAACGAATGTGAGACATCACACAACGTATGCAAGAGCCAAAATATTCAGATCGCAAAGTGTTGTATAGTGCGCCTATTGTGAAAGGGTTTTTAGCTCACCTGAGCTGAAAGCTCAAGTGAGCTTTTCTGATCACTTTTTCTCCGGCGTCCGTGTCCGTCTGTCTGACTGTCCGTAAACTTTTTACATTTTCATCTTCTTCTCCAGAACCACTGGGCCGATTTCAACCAAACTTGGCACAAAGCATCCTTAGGTAAAGGGGATTCAAGTTTGTTAAAATGAAGGGCCACACCCTCTTTCAAGGGGAGATAATTAAAAATCATTGAAAATTTGTTGGTATTTTTAAAAAATCTTCTTCTCAAAAACCATTTGGCCAGAAAAGCTGAAACTTGTGTGGAAGCATCCTCAGGTAGTGTAGATTCAAGTTTGTTCAAATCATGATCCCCGTGGGTAGGGTAGGGCCACAATGGGGGGTTGAAGTTTTACATAGGAATATATAGAGTATATCTTTAAAAATCTTTTTCTTATAAACCATTTGACCAGAAAAGCTGAAACTTGTGTGGAAGCATCCTCAGGTAGTTTAGATTCAAATTTGTTCAAATCATGATCCCCGGGGGTAGGGTGGGGCCACAATGGGGGGTCGAATTTTTTACATGGGAATATATAGAGTAAATCTTTAAAAATCTTCTTCTCTGAAACTGATCAGCCAGGAAAGCTGAAACTTGTGTGGAAGCATCCTCAGGTAGTGTAGATTCAAGTTTGTTCAAATCATGATCCCCGGGTGTAGGGTGGGGCCACAATGGGGGGTTGAATTTTTACATAGGAATATATAGAGTAAATCTTTAATAATCTTCTTTTTATAAGCCATTTGACCAGAAAAGCTGAAACTTGTGTGGAAGCATCCTCAGGTAGTGTAGATTCAAGTTTGTTCACATCATGATCCCCGTGGGTAGGTTGGGGCCACATTGGGGGTTGAATTTTTACATAGGAATATATAGAGTAAATCTTTAAAAATCTTCTTCTCAAAAACCGTTTGACCAGAAAAGCTGAAACTTGTGTGGAAGCATCCTCAGGTAGTGTAGATTCAAGTTTGTTCAAATCATGATCTCTAGGGGTAGGGTGGGGCCACAATGGGGGGTCAAATGTTTACATAGAAATATATAGAGTAAATCTTTTAAAAGTTTCTTCTCTGAAACTGATCAGCCAGGAAAGCTGAAACTTGTGTGGAAGCATCCTCAGGTAGTGTAGATTCAAATTTGTTCAAATCATGATCCCCATGGGTAGGTTTGGGCCACAATGGGGGTTGAATTTTTACATAGGAATATATAGAGTAAATCTTTAAAAATCTTCTTCTTATAAACCATTTGACCAGAAAAGCTGAAACTTGTGTGGAAGCATCCTCAGGTAGTATAGATTCAAGTTTGTTCAAATCATGATCCCCGTGGGTAGGGTAGGGCCACAATGGGGGGTTGAAGTTTTACATAGGAATATATAGAGTATATCTTTAAAAATCTTCTTCTTATAAACCATTTGACAAGAAAAGCTGAAACTTGTGTGGAAGCATCCTCAGGTAGTTTAGATTCAAATTTGTTCAAATCATGATCCCCGGGGGTAGGGTGGGGCCACAATGGGGGGTCGAATTTTTTACATGGGAATATATAGAGTAAATCTTTAAAAATCTTCTTCTCTGAAACTGATCAGCCAGGAAAGCTGAAACTTGTGTGGAAGCATCCTCAGGTAGTGTAGATTCAAGTTTGTTCAAATCATGATCCCCGGGTGTAGGGTGGGGCCACAATGGGGGGTTGAATTTTTACATAGGAATATATAGAGTAAATCTTTAATAATCTTCTTTTTATAAGCCATTTGACCAGAAAAGCTGAAACTTGTGTGGAAGCATCCTCAGGTAGTGTAGATTCAAGTTTGTTCACATCATGATCCCCGTGGGTAGGGTGGGGCCACATTGGGGGTTGAATTTTTACATAGGAATATATAGAGTAAATCTTTAAAAATCTTCTTCTCAAAAACCATTTGACCAGAAAAGCTGAAACTTGTGTGGAAGCATCCTCAGGTAGTGTAGATTCAAGTTTGTTCAAATCGTGATCTCTGGGGGTAGGGTGGGGCCACAATGGGGGGTCAAATGTTTACATAGAAATATATAGAGTAAATCTTTAAAAATTTTCTTCTCTGAAACTGATCAGCCAGGAAAGCTGAAACTTGTGTGGAAGCATCCTCAGGTAGTGTAGATTCAAGTTTGTTCAAATCATAATCCCCATGGGTAGGTTTGGGCCACAATGGGGGTTGAATTTTTACATAGGAATATATAGAGCAAATCTTTAAAAATCTTCTTCTTATAAACCATTTGACCAGAAAAGCTGAAACTTGTGTGGAAGCATCCTCAGGTAGTGTAGATTCAAGTTTGTTCAAATCGTGATCCCTGGGGGTAGGGTGGGGCCACAATGGGGGGTTGAATTTTTACATAGGAATATATAGAGTAAATCTTTAAAAATCTTCTTCTCAAAAACCATTTGACCAGAAAAGCTGAAACTTGTTTGGAAGCATCCTCAGGTAGTGTAGATTCAAGTTTGTTCAAATCATGATCCCCGGGGGTAGGGTGGGGCCACAATGGGGGGTCGAATTTTTTACATGGGAATATATAGAGTATATCTTTAAAAAGTTTCTTCTCTGAAACTGATCAGCCAGGAAAGCTGAAACTTGTGTGGAAGCATCCTCAGGTAGTTTAGATTCAAGTTTGTTCAAATCATGATCCCCGGGTGTAGGGTGGGGCCACAATGGGGGGTTGAATTTTTACATAGGAGTATTAGAGTAAATCTTTAAAAATCTTCTTCTTTTAAGCCAGCCATTCGACCAGAAAAGCTGAAACTTGTGTGGAAGCATCCTCAGGTAGTGTAGATTCAAGTTCATTCAAATCATGATCCGTGTGGGTAGGGTGGGTCCACAATGGGGGGGGGGGGGGGGGAGGGGGTTAAATTTTTACATAGGAATATATAGAGTAAATCTTTAAAAATCTTCTTCTCAAAAACCATTTGACCAGAAAAGCTGAAACTTGTGTGGAAGCATCCTCAGGTAGTGTAGATTCAAGTTTGTTCAAATCGTGATCTCTGGGGGTAGGGTGGGGCCACAATGGGGGGTTGAATTTTTACATAGGAATATATAGAGTATATCTTTAAAAATCTTCTTCTCAAAAACCATTCGGCCAGAAAAGCTGAAACTTGTGTGGAAGCATCCTCAGGTAGTGTAGATTCAAATTTATTCAAATCGTGATCTCTGGGGGTAGGGTGGGGCCACAATGGGGGGTCAAATGTTTTACATAGGAATATATAGAGTAAATCTTGAAAAATTTTCTTCTCTGAAACTGATCAGCCAGAAAAGCTGTAACTTGTGTGGAAGCATTCTCAGGTAATGTAGATTCAAGTTTGTTCAAATCATGATCCCTGGGTGTAGGGTGGGGCCACAATGGGGGGAGGGGTCGAATTTTTACATAGGAATATATAGAGAAAAATCTTGAAAAATCTTCTTCTCAGAAATAAATTGGGCAGAAAAGCTGTAACTTGTCTGGAAGCTTCCTCAGGTAGGGAAAATTCAAATTATTCAAATTATGATCCCTGTGGGTAGGGTGGGGCCACAATTTGAGGGGGGGGGGGGTGTCAAATTATTACATAGGAATACATAGGGAAAAACTTTCTAAAACACAAATTGTCTAGAAAAGCTTTAGTCAGTTCAGTCTTCAAATAGTCTAGATTTAAATTTGTCAAAATCATATTCTTCAGGAGTAGGGTTGGGCAACATGGGGGGGGGGGGGGGGGGGGTTCCAATTTTTCAAAGGAAAACATTTAAATTGTTCACAAAAATTCAAATGGTTTTTATATATGGTTTTACTTATATGCAAGCATTTTGACATATTGTTGATTCTTTAAAATTGTTTAGACTCTGGCTCCTGGACAATTCTTGGACTTCAAAAGGGGTTCAAAGTTTGATGTAGGTTTATAATCCATATATAAACAGTTGTTTAGGTCTGATCATCTTCTGGAGAACTGCAATGCTCAATATGTGATATGACTGTAAAATCATCCTGTTACAAAGGGGGTCAGTGATAAACATAAGAATATGCAGGGGAATTTTTTTTTTTATACAGGATCTATTATACGACATTGTTCAGATATTTTGTATATGACTCTATAAAGCTGATTTTATTTTGTCTGTTGTTGCTCAGGTGAGCGATGTGGCCCATTGGCCTCTTGTTAAGTAAGCTAATATGATATTTTGAATCACGCAGCATCAGATGGTCCAAGTTAGCATGGTTTTGTTCTTTTGTTCAATTCTACATCAGTTTCATTGGAATTCATCAATTGTCTGCTGGTATATTGTAGATGTGGATATAAGGATTTTCTGCCATGTTCTACATCAAAAGAAGATGCTATGCTTCATTTTGCAGCATCCAAAGGTCCAAGTAAGCATGGTTTTTTGTGAAACTTAAAAGGAGGATTAACGTCATTTACTAAAGTTTTCTGTCCATAGACTACAGTTTACAACTGATAAACCTTACTTAGCTAAGGCCTTGTACCTCTCTGGGCATTTCTTCAGGATTAATCACTGTATTATGTATATTTCAGATGTAAGGAATATTTTATACTCTTCCCTACTAAGACATGACATGCTATGTTTTGGGTCATATGTACATAATAAATAGAGGAGCCATACCTTGCTCTGGATTATCAGATGATTTAAGCAAGTACATGTATTTTGAAAAATGAAAAGTTAGGTAAATAAAACTGAAAAGGTAGATACTTGAGTCTGGTACCCTCTCTCTCTATATTCCCTTTGTGTTCTTGTAATCAATAGACTATATTTCTGTTTCAGTTTTGGGGGAAAAGAAAGAATATGATAACAAAAACTTCGTCAGTTAACACCTAACCTCACAAAAAATCAAACGGGAGGATTTCCAGATAATTAAACAGAGAACTAATATTTCAAAACAAAGATTTCCACTCTCTGCATTGGAAGATACACAGTAAAAATTGGAGTCATTTTAGATGAATGAAGAGCCAATCAGGTGAAATGAACTGAACTTCATTTATTTTACAATGATATGTAAGCAAGTTATTACTATTTTTATCAATAATTTTTGTTGGCAGGGATGTTAGCGCAAGGGCGTCATTGATGCGGGAGGAAGCTAGAAAGCCTGAAGAAAACCCACGCGTCCAAGTTGGTGACTACCATATGCTTTTACATACAGCCACTGTCGATCATGGGGATCTAACTCGGGTGCGCTACTTGGTTAGCTAATCAGGTGATCCTTGATATTTGAGGAATCTTCCCAAACAAGAGTAGACCTGTTGTGTTTAGATAATACCATGTACTAAGAATTAGTATAAATGTTGTTAATCACTTTTAAATTCTCATGTTGTTTTTCTTATGAAAGTTCATATTGTCCATCATACTGTTATAGATGTATAATACATGTACATACCTTGATTTATAGACTTTTCAATAGAGTGTAAAAGGCAATATTTTGATATTTTCTTAAAGACAAAGATAAGCTAATTATCTAGCATTAACAAACTTATTGGTTGTAAATGCATAATTTGATCAGCAATATTTTGGTCAAAGTATTTTGTTAAATTTTATTGAAATTTTTCAATTCCTGTATACTTATTCTGAAATGACAGTGTCCATATATATGCATTAAGCAAAGTCAGTTATAGAAAGCAATGTTTGTTTTTTTTTTTTTACATATTCACCTGTAGATTGTAACCCTATACAATTGGTCTGCATTATTTCTTATAGTGTGAACATACATGTACATGTCATTTACAACATGTATAAACTTAATGCATTATCTGTGCTGTGTATAATTGTTTTATGATGACATGCTTATACTAATACTTATTGAGTTCAATATAAAGGAATGTACATGTATGTAAGGTATCTAAATCATGTTTAATAGCAGTGTTTGGGAGAATTTCTGTGTAATATGCTGATCATTTGTACTATTTATTTGCAAACCCTAATTTTGCCTTTTTCTTAAAAATAATTCTATAAAAGCCATAAAAAGAAAACTACATGTGAAATCAGGCATGAAGTTCTGTATATACATGTATAGCTTTTTTTTCATGTATCATACATATATTTTACAAAAAAATTCAAAAATTTAATTAACAAGAGTGTTTATGAAAAGTTGTTCTTTAAATTATCTTCTATGTAAACACTTTGAAAATCGCAACTTCTGTATAAATCTGTCGTACCTACACTTTCTAGAGTAACTTGGAGAAAAGTATTTCTATTTCACTCTTTTAGAAAAAAAGTTTTGATTATGGAATCTTGGAGTTGTAATTTATGTATTTAAATTTAAATTTAATGAAGTCCTCCTTTGTATCTCTTCATATTTACAATCTTCTTGCTTGTTTTACATGCATGAAATGTGCTTTGATCTGATATTTTACATGTACATAGACAACACTAGAAAATGTGAAACACTTGATTTTTATACTGATGGGCTGTATTGCTGTGCTTTTTAGCAAACCATAATATTGATGAGTTATAAATCATTAGTGTGTCCATGTTATCAAAGCTGGATGGAATTATTTTTTGATGTATCATAATTTTTGGCCTTAGATTTATAATTAATATTGAAAGTTTCTTATATTACCTGAAGACCAAACCAATATAATTTCTTGTTCATCAGACATCCAATAAAAAAAGGTACAAGCGGGTGAGCGATTGCATAATAAAATTATTATGTTTTGTAGGCAACATATCTAGGCGGTAAACAAACAAATTTGTGCGGGCAATTATATTTTTTCTTCTTGTTCCTGATTTATGAATAAACACAATTACGAAAAATAAAGCACATTTAGAACAGAAAACAGCGCAGAATTTTCTGGATGCGTTATTTTAATACCTGTATATTAGTTTTTATTTAAATATGAGCGCACGGGTCAGATGAACAAGAAATCATATTGATGTGGCTTAACATGACTTCTAAATATAAATTGTACTAAAGAATTAATTGGATTTCATTCAACAGGTATTTACAGACTGTGCTTATAAATACTATAGAATATTTTACATAAACACTAATAAATCAGCAAGAATTCAATGTTCTGTGTTTGTAGTAATCAGATATATTATTATGGAGTTCTTCCTTGGGAGCATTGCCAAATGTGGATATGTCATGCGTTGTTGCAATTTATGATGCATCTTCAATTGCACTCCATACTACATGTACATTTTTCTGAAAGAGGACAATTATTAATGTCTGAAATATATCCTATCATTAATATCAAATAAAATGAAGTGTTCACGATAGTCATAAATGTCAGTATTAAAGTGAGCAGTGCTGTCAAAATGCTGCCTTGATCTCAAGACATATCCATTTGAAGTGAGATATTGTAAATGTATGTCTGAAGCACAGATAAAGATATTCTCAAATGATTGGAGAAATCATTAATAGGAAATATTTTCGTTCTTGGATTTTTATTCGGCTCAACAATTACTAATTAAAATTTTCAAGGATACGGAGGTTAGCAGAGAATATAGTTTTGTTTATTCGGGGGAAAATTATCCAATGAAATACAGAGTTTTACCCTTTCACATTCGGGATTTCTACTTATTTTCATGGCAAACGATACGTGGAAAATGGCTAAGTGGTCAAATTTTGACCGATACGAACGTAAAAATGTTAACTCACTTGACGACGAGTCAATGAGTGGTGTTCGAATAGCACAATAAGTCAGTTCCAACCGTCTCCTTACTAAAGCACACCAAATATTCATCTAAATTTACTTTTAAAGTATATTTGTTCAAGGTTTGCATATTTTTTTTGCAAAGTCCCTGCATTATCCCGGAGACGGTGCTCACATTTATTCGATTTTGACATGATGCAGGACACAGGTTATCGGATTTATTTCTAATTTTGTTTCAGGCTATTTCCGGCCGGTTACGTTGCCAATGAAAGGGTCAACAAAGTGTGGTGCGGGGATTTTTGTATGTGTTAATTGTTTGATATTACCTAATTATTTAAACTTCCAGCTTCTCGTATGTCTTAAGGGCTAGTTTGTATCTTCTAGCCTAATCTGCAAATGTTTCTGTTTGTCACTTTATATAAATAGATAAGACTTTTATAAAGTTATTGATAGTGTATTTTTTTCCATACTCCCCATAAATATCACAACAATTTTGCGTGAAAGTGGAAAAGTCATTTGCTTTAAGTGAATCTCTTTTCAAGAACGGAATGTGTTATGTGTGTTGAATAAGCTTATTATTGAATTTAATGTACGTGCACATGTTTCGTGTTTCATTTTTCCGATTCATTTATTCTGCGTGAAGAGTAATTTTTTTTTCAATTGATAAGTTTACTTTATTTAATCACACCATAGTAGAGATGGTACGCGATGTTTATTATATATATGCAATTGGTACATTTATATCACGTCTGGGGAATTTAAGGTACCTAATTATAATATGATAAGAAGGGCAGACTAACTTAAAATATTTTTAGAACATACAAAATTTTCAAAATGGATCGACATTACTACATGTAGCTGACATAATCTTATTTTATGTCGTTTGGTTTCGAGCTACATTTACTATGTAGATATGCACATGTAATATTTCAATTATGATGCATAACATTTTAAATAACGTGTGCTGAAATTTGCCTGCAGTTCTATATTAATTCCATAAGATACACAATTTCACTGAGCCTTATATCACACTATTTGATGAAGGTGATGGTCTTAGTACGTAATTTCAAGAATTTTTGTTATTTTAACATGGGTTAGACCATTACGATAGTATTTTCAATTCCATATTTAATACGACGAATATATCTATAGATACATGTACAATGTTGAACAGAACATTTAAGAGATTGGAATGGTACCTATACCATTAACACTTTCAATAAAAACTGGACACACAATATTATGACACTCGTCTCCTATATAAATTTCAGATATTAGTGCAAATTCTGTTATTTTTAATTACATCTTCCACCTAAACTTCTGTTTCATTTGGTAATTCATTTACTAACTGATAATATGGCGTGTCGCTATCTGGCTAATATGAAATACTTTGTTTTAAATGATAATTTATATAAAATACTAGAAAGGTGTCTCTCGCTAAATTTCAACAATCTTGTATTCTCCATTTTTATGTGATGGACCCTCAAATTGTTAAGGGTTGAGATAGGGGTTAGGGTTGAGTTTGAGTGGAGTTGGGTGAGGTTTACGGTAGGGCTAAAGTAAGGGTTTAGCTGCGGGTAGAAGTTATGTTTAGGGTTAAGATTGGAGTTGAAATTAGGGTTAGGATTAAAGTTGAAGTTAGGGTTAGGGTTAAGGTGGGGCGGAGTTGGGGTTAAGGTTAGGGTTGAGGTGGGGTGGAGTTATAGGGTTAGGGTTGATGTGGGGCGGAGTTGGGGTTAGGGTTAGGGTTGAGTTGAGGTGGAGTTGGGGTTAGGGTTAGGGTTGAGGTGGGGTGGAGTTGAAGCTAGGGTTAGGGTTAAGGTAGGATTGGAGTTAGGCTTAGGGTTGCTGTGAGGATTGAAGTTAGGGTTGAGGTGGGGTGGAGTTGGGGTTAGGGTTAGGGTTGAGGTGGGGCGGAGTTGGGGTTAGTATTAGGATTGAGGTGGGGTGGAGTTAGGGTTAGGGTTAGGGTTTAGGTGGGGTGGAGTTGGGGTTAGGGTTAAGTTGGGGGTTGAAATTATAGCCTTAGAGTTGAGGCGGGGATTGAAGTTGGGAGTGGAGATAGTGTTAGGTTTTTATTTCTGACGAGTTAGTAAAGTTTGATAATTTAAAAATGATGATTAATCATTAATTAAGGTGAAATCAATGATACCTGCGTTGGTGAGTAAGGGTTTTGTATTTATTTCTAAATAGTCATAAAAGGGGGCTTTGACTGAGAGTTTGACCAATTAAAAGATGTGTTTGGCGTGGAGTTACAAATGTAGCACTGGTTATGGTTAGTGTTGTGTAAAAATTTAATCCTGAAGAGTTTATAAAGGGACTTTGTCTTCAAAGATACGATTACAGTGTTATCAGTGTTATTAAATTCTGTTTAAGGTGGATTATTTCGATAATCCGTAGTCTTAAAGAGTTTGCAGAGGCATGTATTAGATAAAGGGAAGTACTTAGAGGAACTAGGTCAAAAATGATGAAAATCGGTTGGTACATTACTTTTATCCATATATAAAAATGCTACTAGTTTTGGAGCGCTGGTATATAGAAAGTGGCATCATACAGAGATTGTTAAAAGAGTGCGTTTAGATTAAGGTGGTATGGGACACCTGTCGATATCAATATGGATAAAGGTACATTATAATCAAAATATTTTCACCGGATGAGCATATTCAAATTTTGCAATATTTAATCAAAAAGTAAGTTTTAAAATTTGGAAAGGTAAAAATTATAAAGGTCCGATTGGGGTTTAATCTCATGACTTCCATAGTCTTAGTACACCTCTAAACCAAGAAAAAATTATAAAATCCTACTTGGTTTTATTTGATTTTATTGTTTATTTCAATCGGAAGTGCGCAACAATATGGAGATGTCCCATACCGACGCAAATACATGTAGTAATATATATGACCAATTACAGAATCTTTCTAGATATGAAAGGTTCTAACAGAGTAAAATTCTAGTATGAAATATACCTTCTCTGTAATTTGATCTAAATATTACACAATGTACAGTACTTAAAAGTTGAATGCAGATGATGCTTAAAATTTTTAAGGAAAGCATATGATTTGGTCTTTCCAAAGGTGCACAGTTTTGCACATATAAACTAAATCAAGTTTATTTAATCTACATATTTCTAAATTAGTGATCACTTCCTTTACGAGTGGTGTGAAATAGTGGAAATATTGTTATTGTCATTGGTACATATAACTGGTAAGCATACTAAACGGAGAGAGAGAGAGAGAGAGAGAGAGAGAGAGAGAGAGAGAGAGAGAGAGAGAGAGAGTGTGTGTGTGTGTGTGTGTGTGTGTGTGTGTGTGTGTGTAAAAGGCCTATCCCTATGATTTTCCAACCATACTGTCATTCCCTCATGATGTAATTATAAAACCCAACAGCATGACATGTTTTCCTCTGCAGTGTTATAACAAGAGACTACTGACATCTGGAACCTCAACCTGGCATACTGTTATAACAAGAAACCAGGATGTTTTCTAAAGACACATTTATGTTATACCACATAAAATATGAATAGCACATTTTTTTTTAAAGATTATTAACATGTTGCTATGCTGATTAATTTTACAATGAATGCATGTGTAAAGATATGAAAATATAATTGTGCAAGAATGCATGGAAAAAATATTTTTCAATGGTGTAAATATTTTTTATTATGAAGTTAATAAATCTAATAATGTTATATTTTATTATAATCAGCATGAATGTTTTTTAAAATAATACAAATAAAACAGCATCAAAGTTTAAAATATACAGTTCATTTTATGTTGTCCTTTTAAACACACCAAAGGCCCCTGCAAAAAAAAATCTGGATCCATGCATAAACAATTTTTCATACATGAATATAGATGGAGAGCACCTGTGAACAATATATAATGTGACTTTAATTAAAAAACAAGTCAGTTGAAATTTATTTTGCACTGTATCATACAGTGTATCATATTGCTCTTTTCTATCATAAATAAAAAGGGCAATAAATGATGAAATTGTTGAGTGTAATATAAGATTGTAATAGAAAATACGGTAATTGATCTCTTTTAAAATTATCATTATTGTAAAATTTATATAGAACTAAATATAATGAAAATTATTCTATAAGAACTTTAACATTAAAAAGCATGTACAAATAAACAAAATTGAAATGACATAATAATTAAAGATTAATCTAGAGACAGTAAAACATTAGTATTGGAAAAATTTCTGAATATTTAAAGTCTTCTTGTGGCTTAACAAAGAATTAAAACAATAGAGTTAAATAAATGCAGTCCAGAAGATAAAAAAAACCCTTAATTTTGTTAATGGTAAAAGGCCATAATAAAAAAAGTGAGTCTTTAGATACTTCTTGAAACTGCCTAGGTTTTACTTCATGCCATGAGGCTGTCCAAGAGTGCAGCTGTGCTAACATCGAATGATAGACTTTTATACAACTTGGATTGAGCATGAGATTGAACTAAACACACGGAATTCTCAGAGCGCAATGATCTCACTGCATTATAAAAATTTACAAGGCCTTGAATATAAAATGGAGACATTCCATAAAGTGGTTTGAAAACAGTTATAATAATTGTATACTGGGACTGGAACTCCACAGGCAACCAGTACAGAGAAATCAGGGTTGGTGTATTATGATCCTGGGGATCTATTCACAAAAAATCGTACGTTTAATCGTAGACGTAAGTTTGACGTAAGATTTTTTCGCAAGATTTTGGTTATTCACAAAAAGTCGTACGTTTGACGTTACGTCAAAAAACAGTCGTAAGTTTACGTCTACTATTGGGTTGACGTAAGTCTATGATTGCTATGGTTACTTTTCTATAATGGCTGCCGCTTTCTTCATTTTGTCGGAGAGAAACGAAAATCGGAAAAAACTTCCACGACCACGTGTCTTTAGGGACAGGACAAATCCTCTCGATAACTTGTCCGATTTTGACGCCATAGCTCGGTATCGTTTACCTAGAAATAACATCGTAGAGCTACTGGCATTGGTAAAAAATGACTTAAGAAGACCAACATCGAGAAGTTATGCCATTCCCGAAATCACACAGGTAAAACTCATTCAATCGGGGGGGCTACATTTGTACATGTATATTTGTACCATAGCTTGGCGTGTTTTCTATTGTTTAAAGTGTGGGTTATCTGTACATACCCCACACTTTTTTTTTTTTAACTCCGCCCACTATCTCAGGTAAAAACAACATCAACAAAGTTGTTTTTAACATCCATAATACTGTCCACAGTAAGAGATTCCTCCAGATCAAAATTGCCAAAACTCAACACGGATAACTGACTCAAACTAAGTTTCGTCGAATAAATCTCATTTGTAGCTCGAGACAAAACAATATCGGCAATGTTTTTGTCAGAAAGACTCTATTTTTATTCTCCCCATGTGTGCGAACAAGTAGAGAAACGCGTGTAAGATGAAATAGGGGTATCCTGTATAAAGGTTTTATAGAAAGGCAATCACGTGATAGGAACGCGTTTGAATAGTAAACTTGTTTTGTGGACAGAGTGAATAGCGGTAGCCAATCGTATTTGACATTTCCCATTCACGGTTTCGCGACATGCATTTCTCAAATAATATTTTTTTTTTTGCTTATTGATTGATTTTTTTAAGTATATATATGTACATATTTTTTCCCCGCTTTTTTAAAAAGATACATGTATATTATTGATACAGAGTATCAAATAGGATTTTCAAAAGAGTAACTATCCTCATCAATTTAAATCTAATTTCAATTGTTTAAACAGAAGCATTGCACAACTTAGGGTTCGTAAACATGACATTATGTTAACAAGTTTAATTCTTTGAAGCAATTATCGTTACTAGAAGTCGGAAAATGATTAAATATGAAATAAAAATATGACAACGAGCAGTCGATTTATTCCTAATGACTATGAATTTTAAAAGAAATAAAGAATAATTGATATTTGTTGGGGATATAGAAAGTCATTTTCGAAATTCACGGAGTACAATGTACATATATAAAGACCAACGCATTGGCACGGTATTGTTTAGAGGCAAGTGCACTCCCAATAGCTATAATAATAAGATATAATGAATAATCGTAAACTATGGTACAAGTAACTTACCCCATATAATATTGTTGATTATGTGCAGATACCCGAGGGGCATGGTCATAATGACACTCGGGAGCTACGCTCCCTCGTGCCATTATGACCACGCCCATCGGGTATCTGCACATAACCAACAATATTATATGGGGTAACTACTACATATACGCTATACGATTTGATCCTTATTTGACTTGCGTATTTATTACCATATTTTAACCATCTTTTGACCTTTAAAAATGTTCTTTCAGCTGGAGACTTTCCTATACAGATCTGACATGAGTAGCATCTTAAATAGAAGCTTTTACATACACATAAGACAAACCAAAGGGCTCCAATTTTTACTCATAAATGAGAATATTTGAAGTGTATAATGCATACGCCTATATCTTTATGGTGGCGATTTTTAAAATGACGTGATTTTGACGCAAATGACGTCATAGTTACAAGTGCGTGGAAGCATTTGCTAATGTTTAGTTCCATGTCAAATATGGCACCGAAATTGCATCTACAGTTGAAATTGTAGAACTGTTTATTTGTGAAATAAACATTACATTCCGTAAATCAATTTTATAAGACTGAATATTTGTTGGAATAGAAAAAATTAAAAGCTTATATATAAGATAAAGTATTATATATGAATAATAATCAAGAACCACAAATGTCAGATATTTTCCACTTCATTTTCCATCATGCAGAAATAAATAAAACACATTAATCGTCTTCATTCTAAAGAAAATATGATTTCTTTGTGGGACGTGTTTCAAAATGAAAAGGTGACAAAAATAATTCACACTCCCGTATCCTCAGTTTTCACATCAAAATTACAAGATCAAAAGCGATATTAATACTTTTGATCAAATTGTGTAATTGATATTCTACACTATCAATTAAAATATTAGAACACATGTTGTGCATAGAGAAGCGGTAAATGCTAGGATGGCTTTTCTCTCAGTGAACAATTTCTAACTCGGGACCATTTTCCGTGTTGAGACTTTAGGCGGGTTGAAGCTTCAAATAAGGGTGGAGGGGTGATGGGTTTCGCCTAGAATTAATACTGACAAAGCTACAAATCGCCAATGCACCATGCTATGTACAACTGTAGTGCTTATATATATATATTTATACATGATGTCACATTCTTTGAATAAGGAATCAAACCAATTTCGCAAAATTGAAATAAACGAAAAGCATTTTTTTTCGGTGGGAAATTATATGCAGAGGGAGTGAGGGTGGGGGGGGGGGGGTCTATACTACAACACCGGCATTCTAGCAATATCATTATATGTATAGAATAATAGTCACATCATTTTCAATTGAAAGTGTATTCAGATATAAATTATAAATGCAAATAATTCTGTTTCTGAAATATATCTATTTTTTTTAATAGCTATTGGTATGTGTGCGCTACCTGGCAAAGGGCGATTTTCAGTCGGAATGCGCAGACTTGCATGGAGTGTCACAGCCAACTGTGTCCAGAGTTATCGGCAGGGTCTTGTTTGCCCTGAATACCCATCTTAACAATGTAACTTTCCCAACTTCCAACGAGGAAATCATACACACCAAATCCCAGTTTTTTAAATTGGCTAAATTCCCAGGAGTTATCGGGGCTGTTGATGGCACCTTAATTCCAATTTTGGCACCCAAAGTGGACGAATTTACCTATGTATGTAGAAAGGGATATCATGCCCTAAACGTCCAGGGAGTTGTTGACGCATCTTTAAGGTTAATGCATATTTTAGCTTTGATTTGTTCATTAAGTTTATTTGCTTGAGTATGCTATTCAAATTATTTCAAACTAAATTCGATCAATGGAAATTGCTTCATGAAGTATACCATATATATACATATATTTTTAGATTCACTAATTATGTTTGCAAATGGCCAGGTTAAGTCCATGACAGTTTCATTTTCCACGAGAGCCAGTTGCACGATCTTTTAAAGAATGAAAAGATAGGGTGGCTCCTCGGGGACTCGGGATATGGACTGAAGCCATTCCTGATGACCCCAAAGAGTGCTCCACAGACTGAGGCAGAGATAAGATACAACAAGGCCCATAGCCGGACACGTATAGTGGTCGAAAAGGCATTTGGTGTACTTAAGTCCAGATTTAGGTACATGTAAAAAATAGTATCGCAATCATTTGATAAAACATTAGTCTTCATGAATGAAAGAGTGCGTCGGAAGGCATTTCATATTGGGGCGGAAAATTTGATCGAATAACGGAGGGAGGGGTGTTTTATGCATTATTAAAGCATCAATATTGATTCAATTTGTCAGTTTCTGTTGCACATCAAGACGCCCAAAAATGGATACTTAAGTATCTGTGAATCCCGAGCTGACACAAATTCGCTTGCGGAAAGGTTCAAGGAATGCAGAAATTATACGTTAGTAATAAGTGTAGTAAGTGGTCGAAGATGCACAAATATATTTTACTAGGTTCAGTACTTTGCACAATGCTTGATATGCACTTACACTGTTTCGACACACTTGAAGATTAAAGCAACGCTGAGAGAGAGAGAGAGAGAGAGAGAGAGAGAGAGAGAGAGAGAGAGAGGCCTATAAAATTTACACGTTTAATGCATTTAAATTTTAGATGCTTGCATAAGACTGGAGGTTGCCTTCCATTTGCCCCGGGAAAGTGTGTGGACGTGATTTGCGTTGCCATTAAGCTCCATAACTGGTGCTTGGACCGGAAAATCCCCTTGCTGGCTCCCATGTGCAACATTAACATGCAAGAATATGCCGAGAAAGAGGTCCAAAGTGAAACTGACCGGGATTGATCTCAGCAAAGAGAACGACTTGTGCAGTTATTTGCATGAAACTTGGGTTCATGTTGCTTCGTGTGAAAATTAAGCAATCTCTCTCTCTCTCTCTGATTTGAACATATTTTTATTGTACAAAATTACAACAGGGATTGGGCACAAGTTCAAAAACTTAGACCGCCCTCTCCCAATACAAGTATATAATACAGTAAAAATAATGTATGCACAACATGTAAGGTCAACAGATCATATGACAGTTATATATAAATTTTCAATGGTGTACAAACATCAACTAAATCTTTTTGTACCTTTGATATAACGATAAACTAGAGAAAATAAATGTTTGTTTTCGCTGACACTGGTTGCGTTGTCGCCCCAAAGTAGGACATGAGTATTAACAATATTTAAATTTACAATATTGAAAATTTCATTAAGCATAATATTTCTGGCCTCTTTATATTTATTACAAGTGAAAAAATAATGATAAGTGTCTTCAAGCTTGCCACACGAACAGAGTGGACTATTAATAATATTACAGCGAAAAAGATCACTATTTAGTACACAATTATGACGAAGTCTAGTATGAATAATATTCAAAAATCTGTCACCATAAGTAAAAAAATCAGGTTTTGTTCGACAGGTAATATCATTCTGATTTATGATAGAAACATGTATTTTTTCTTTGAAAATGCGAATGGAGTCGCTTTCACGGACATCCTTTGAAAGCGCATTCCATTCGTTAACAACAGTGGGAACAAATGAAGATTTATACAATTGTAAACGACATTTTGGTATACTATAGTTTTGTGCATTTCTTGTAAAATAATTGGATGCATTAAACGTTTATTTGGGAAAATGTCCATTACATAATTGGGTAAAAAGTTTCTATCAATTTTATACATGGTTTTCAGCCTGGACATTTTCCTTCTACTATCAAGTGTTTCCCACTCTGTTTCGAAATAAAGAGAATCCCTAGAAGCAAAAATAGGTAATCCCGTGACGATTCTTGCTGCAATTAATTGTATTTGTTCTAACCTTTCGGAATCAGTGAAAGTGCACCCGCCCCATACATCAGATGCATATTCTAACTGAGGTCTTATAAATGAAGTATATAACAACGATAGTGACTTTCTATTAAGTTTGAATTTGAGTTTTTTCATTAGTCCCAATTTCTTTTGAGCATTTGCTATAATAGAGTTGATATAAACTGTCCATGAAAGATCCTCAGAAAAAGTAACACCTAAATGTTTGTGAGAAGACACGAATTTCAAATCACGATCTTGAAATTTTAGCAAGGGATTTACAGTATTTTTTTAATATTAAAATGAACTGCTTTGGTTTTTGAAGGATTGAAGCTCAAAAGCCATTTCTTAGACCAAATTTCCAGATTTGAAAGATCTTGATTTAGATTAAATTCTATATCTTGTACATTGATTGCAGCATGTTGAAAACTATTATCATCTGCAAAAAGTCTACAGAATGTTAACATATTATCTGCTATATCATTTACATAAATAAGAAATAACAATGGCCCAAGGACAGAGCCTTGAGGCACTCCGGCATTCACAGGCTTTGTAGACGACAACACTTCTCGATACATAACCTTTAGCTTTCTATTAACAAGATAACTATTAAACCATTAAAACAGATTCCCAGTGATACCATAAGTATGGAGTTTAGACAATAAACCTTTATGCCAGACGCGGTCAAACGCTTTTGACAAGTCACAAAATATCATGCAACATGATTGGCCTTGATCAATTGCTTTTAAAATATGATCATATGTTTCTATAAGCTGGTAAACAGTTGAGTGGCCAGGTAAAAATCCAGCTTGATATTTATAAAAAAGATTATTGTCATGAAAATAATTGTACACATGTTTGAAAATAATTCGCTCCATTATCTTTGATACACAACTTAACAAAGAAACAGGTCTATAATTTGACATTTGAGATGAATCACCTTTCTTATATAAAGGAAGAACATGGGATATTTTCCAGGAGCTTGGGAACGTACAATCTCTTAAAGAGCGATTAAATAATATACACAGAGGTTTTGCAATAGTATACATAGTACTTTTTAACATTTTATGACTTATATTATCTGGCCCCACGGCCTTGTTAACTTGAAGAATTGATACAGTATCTATAACTTCTTGTTCTAAAATACATATATCAGAGATAAAATTGTTGCATACAGAGTGAAATTTGGGTAATTTAGCTTCATTGTCATCTAAAAATGAAATAGAAGAAAAATAATCGTTCAGAACTTCAGCCTTTTCTGCATTGGAATAAGCTATCGATTGTTCACCCGTTTTCAAGGTAAATTGCAATGGAGGAATTTCAGTAGACATTTTAATATTAAAAACGTTCTTCAATAATCTCCAATAGAGTTTTGGATTATTCTTACTTGAATCTAATAAGCAGAGCTCCAAATTATTATAGTAATTATTAATGGCATACTTTTTCATATTGTTTACTTTATTGCGTGATTTTTTAAACTTTTGCATATCTAAAGCGTTATTTGATTTCATTGCAATTTTCCTTAAATGATTTCGTAAACTTATTTCTTTACGTAGAGCTGAGTCGAACCATGGTTTATCCTTTGGTCGTATAGTTATTAATTTTTCTGGAATGGATTCCCTAATATGAGAAAAAAATGTATGTGAAAAATTAACCGTAGCATTGTGTACATTATCGGTCCTCATTATTAATGTTTCCCAGTCGGTATTGGTAATAAGAGAATTAAGTCTGTCAAAATCAGCATTTTTATAAAGCCAAACTTTGCGCTTGTAAGCACAGTTAAGATTTAAATTAGTTTTGACACAAACATATGTAGCTTTGATCCACATTTAAAACACCCGACTCAAAAACTGGGATGTCACGTGTTACTAAAATTGGATCGATGAGTGTGCTCGTGTTTTGTGTGACTCTTGTCGGTTCGGTGATTGTGTTTTCTAAAAAGTGGCTAGAGAGTAAATCAAGGACTGAGTGAGTGTGTGGGATATTTAGAAAATCAACATTTAGATCACCAACTAAAATAATTTTATCAGAATCATCAGATGCTTTTTCCGTGGACCAGGATAAATTTCTCCAAAAGGTATTATCGCTATTTGGGGGCCGATATGTACAACAAAGCAAAATATTGCAGGTAGGGTCACTTATTTCAATCCATATACACTCAATGTTTGTTGGTTCTAGATCAGTACGTCTTTTCACTCGTAATGAGTTTGATACATATATAATAATGCCCCCTCCAAAACTGTTCCTGTCTTTACGAAAAATTGTATTAAAACTATCAATAAGCAAATTTTGGTCTGTAATGCATGAGTCTAAGTGAGATTCTGTAAAACATAAAACATCAAAATCTGTAACTAAACTCAATAAACTATCTATTTTGTTTCTGATACTTCGAATATTTAGTTGAAAAATATCTAATGTGTATTGTGTTCCAGTATTAGGTCCTGGATTTGTCTCAACATCCCCTGAAAGAATTAATAACATGAAAAGAATTTGAAAAGAATAGCCAATAAACACAGAGTATTGAGTTAAACAACTTAAGCATATTTTACACAGGTTACCCCAATGGCAAAAGTTTCGTTGTAAAAAGACTAATAGTTCTCTTATTAAGAAAATGCTTATATTCAACAATCTTTGAGTACACCTTATACGACAATAAAATAATCCAATCGCGGCTCGGTATTGTTCAATTGAGTTACCCGCCATTAAATAGCATATTGATCAATGATATCACTTCTAAGAGAGAGCACTGCGATTGGAATGCCAGGTGTGAATGACATGCTAAGATCCATGACCTTGGTTGCGTAACATCAAAGCAAAAATAAAAACAGTAAACAGTGAGACGAAAGTAAATGTGCAAACACATTGCTGCATGAAAAACCAAAAAGGAACAATGAAACAAAAACAAAAAGTACAGAAAAAACATAGTGACGTTTAAATTGTTGCGGTGTTGATCAAAAGATCAATGGTTTGGAAGTCGGAAAAAGGGGTAAATAAACAAAGCTGCTATGAAAAAAAACGAAATTGCAGCAATAATTATTATTTATAACCCAATTGTAGCCATTTAAGACAAAATATTAACACTATACAATAAACATGTATTTTCAATAGTATGGAATAGTTATTATTTATAACCCAATTGTAGTCATTTAAGACAAAATATTAACACTATATAATAAACTTATATTTTCAATAGTATGGAATACTACACTGAGTTTATATATGAGCTAGTTCGTGGTCAGATGACATCGGCGTAATCTTAGTAAAGATTAATAGTCAAATTCTGGTCTCGGGATGTCATTGAAGGAGCGGATCATATGTGTTTAGGTCCATTTTCTTCAAATCGCGCAAAAATGCGGCTGTCATTCGTCCAGAATGAATGAATTGATCCTCCGCGTTTTGCCTTGGTAAGATCTTGAATAAGGCTTTGGCGAAAGCGCGTAAGATCCTCTGTGAGGAATATAGAACTTTTTTTCAGTTGCTTTTTTTTGGAAAAAACTTTGTTCTTCACCTTCCAGTTTTTGAAACGGCATATGATTTGGATGTTACCGTTTCTATTCGGCTTGCCTATGGGGTGCGAACGAAATATATCCTCTTCAGTCAATTGGATCCCTAGTTTGTCCTTGCACAGGTCGATGATCATACAATCAGTGTCAAGGGTTCCAGTAGGTATGGGACAGTTATGAAAACGTAGCGAGTTACGTCGACCGTACTGTTCTAGGTCATCTACTGTCTCCTCCAAACACCATATTTGTTTCTGAAGATTTGTTTTTGTTTCCTCAGCCTTTTCTAATGATTTCTTAAGATCAGTGATTTCTTTAGCTTGTTCCTGAATAGTGGAGTTTAGCTTTTGAAAAACAGATTGCACTGCCATTTCTATAGAGGGAGCGATTGCAGTTGCCAACACGGGTACAAGTTGTTCTATGAAGCTTGGGTCACACATAGATGTAAAGATGAGTTCTGGTAAACTGTAGGTTTGACCCTCAGCTTGAATGATGGGTTTCTGTACATTAGTGTTGGCAGTTTGTAATTTTGATGGACTAACGGGCTGAGCTGCTGAGGATCGTACAGGCTGATCTGAGGGGGGAGGGGTGGATGTAGAGCCGATTTTGTCTTCCATTTTTAATTCCGCTAGTCGATTATAAGTATTGTCAATTAAGTTTAATTCTGGCAATGATGAGGACAGGAATCGTCTACGAGTGACATTTGTTGGATTCTCTTTTGGACTGGTATATTTACGTTTTCTATCGTTGTTGCTATTTTTGTCCTTACTCGGCATGAGTACTTTTCACAGAACAATAACAACGGCAACTGTTTTACTATTTTAAATGTTGGATCAATTATTTGGGGTTTTAATTTCTTCACACAATGTTCACTATCTACTGGTTAACACATTATATCTTAGATATTGAATATTACACGCAGAAATACATACATACCCTCTTTTTCTGTCTTCCAATACGACTCTACATAGTGCTTGACGCCATCTTTGTTGGAATCTCCCTCTCTCTCTCTCTCTCTCTCTCTCTCCGCGTTACTTGAGATAAATACATATTCATACACGTTCAACTAAAACAAAACTTATCTGTTTAGTAATATTACTTTTAAAAAAAACTAAGAATGGGGGTAAACGGATAAATTCATAACAGAAAACCCAGTATATTTTTTTTACATTTACTCTTTCATGTAATTCACAGAGAGAGATTAAAGGAATACAATTATCAGTTCATTTCTTTTTCAACTTGAAAATGTTAAATCATATTTTCTGAATATCATATATCTAGTGAGATTTTCACAATGGTTTATATGATGTTAAAGTTGTATGTTGTTCTTTGTTGCAAAAATTCATGCTCTGCAGAAATGAAGCCTTCTGGCTTCGCATTTTGCGTGCCTCGTCTATGTTTGTATTTGTGTACAATACTGATGAGCCTAATGGCTCAAAGTTGAAATAAATAAGAATAAAAATAATTGTAAACCATGTGAGATTTGTTTATATATGTTATGCTTGTAAAACATTCAATTGTTTGAATGATAAATATATCAACAAATGCAATTTTATGAGTATATTACTGTATAAAAATAAAATGAATATTACTTTAAAACATTCCTTACTCAACTATATTTTATGCTTGTAAAATATTCAATTGTTTGAATGACATGTCAACAAATGCAATTTACTGAATTAACTTAACTCAAAACATAAAATGTGTTCAAAAATATTGATATATTTCTACTGATCAGTAACATTTATACTCGGATGCTGAACTTCTTTCTATACAGAGGGAGATCAAGAACATCAGCGTCATGTAATCTTTTTATCAATCTTTAAAATATCAAATGAGGGTTAGATAAACAAATACATCAAAATAAAACATGATTGTTAGAAAATCCTTATACATGTAGCATAAAAATGGCAGAAAATGGGGATGCTTATCAAAGCACTATCAATTATAATTTTTGTGGAATTTTTATCTAAACTACTGTTAATTATTTACAAAGCTACCCCATACCAAAAAAAGTTATACAGAGTCATAACTTTTTTGTAACTAAACTGGTAACTTTTTAGTGCCTCAAATTTGAGGTACAGAAAAGTTATGACTTTTTTGTAACTATATTTGTCTTTGTCATTTTAAAGTATAACTAAAATGTACCTACATCAGACTTAGAAAAATTTCACTATAACTTTTTTGTGCCTAATCTGAACTTAGTCATTTTAAAGTATAACTAAAATGTACCTATATTGCACTTAGAAAATTTTCACTATAACTTTTTTGTGCCTAATTTGAACTTTGTCATTTTAAAGTATAACTGAAATGTACCTATATTACACTTAGAAAATTTTCACTATAACTTTTTTGTACCTATTTGGACTTTGTCATTTCTTAGTATAACTAAACTGTGCCTAAATCAGACTTAGAATTTTTTCAGTATAACTTTTTTGTAACTAATTTGGACTTGGTCATTTTTAAATGTTTGTTTCACTTTAAATATAACAGACTTAAACTTTTATCATAATTTTTGTACATGAGTATATTTGAAGATTAAAAAAAAGCAAGTACATTGCACACACAGTGAGTCTTACAGTCACATACTCTCACACATTTAAAACTAATTATAACTTTGACTGCCTGAATTTCAAGACTATTATTAATGCCCTTCTTTAATAATAACATCTATTTTGCAAACTATTCAAGTTTCCTGAAAGATTAGGTTTTTCAGCTCCCCTTCCCTTATAATTCACATTACAGCAACAAAAAACTTTAAAATTTGTGTTAATATCTGATAAATTTTCAGCTATTTCCCAGCAGTCTTCTTCAACAGCTAGTACACACTAAGATAAATGTATGTCAATTCATATGTTGATCAGTTATCAGTGAAGTTAATTGCAAACCTAATTTATAAAAAGACAGGTGTGAAATCAGATGTGTATATATACCCCACCAAGCCCTCAGGCTGGGTAAGCCTTAATTCACACCTGTGTGATTGTCTCTAATTATTCATGTGTAAAGTCCAGCAAGCTCTAATAGTATTATGCAATTAAACAATGGACTTGATTAAATGCTAGCTTTTTCATGTTAAGAACAATTAATAAACATACAGTTGAAGCAAAAAAAGACAGATCTCAGTAATTATGTGATGGGCTTGGTGGTTTTAGTCTTCATAAATAAAACTAAATTTACTTGGGTAATATTTGTCTTTTAAGTTATCACAATGCTTGCTTTTGGTACAAAGCATATGATGCTTGATACTGATATTAATAGAGAAATTATGTAAATTCCCGCTTGTTTTTAAATACACCATGATTCAAAATGGCGGCCTATGGTGATAGTTTCGTATTATTAGTAGTACTAATATTTTATTACAAACTGCAAGATCAGTGAAATGATATCCTTTATTTTATTTCATTGAGTTTTTTTGACATGTTGATACATTAGTAAATCCATCATGTATCTAAATACAGTTTTGAAAGTATTTTTCACTTTACATGGTAGCTGTGATATGATTGGTCAGATTTCAAACTTGATCAATCGCGGATTTTGATTGGTTGATATCATTTTCACTCATTTTAAACATGAAGAAGGACAACAACACTGAGGATCTACACTCCTGGATTATTACAGTTTTCTGTAAAGTTTAGTTAGATTTCCATGTTAAGAATGATCTGCATCAATGATAATTATATACAGAGAAAGTCCTGAGTGATCAGCTTGGATATATATTCATATTTTTAAATGATGAGTTTCTTGGCTGCCCAGATTTGCTGGAGGAAATCATTATGAGGAATACCATGGTAAGATTTTGTAATATTTTACACAAAAAAGATATATTTATCTATAAGATCAAGATTATTTTATTCCAATGCTAACAATTAATATGAATTTCTTAGTAAATCAACTTTAACACAAGGATGTTTACTTTTAAATTTTAATTGCCCAAGATAACAACAAACAAAATGGCGGAAAACTTAATTACTGGGCATAGAGGGAGAAGTGTTAGGAAAATGTTCAATGTTTAAAGACTGTCTTCTATTTTTGCATGTAAACCATTTATAATTAACAAGATTATAAATATACGTCAATGATGAAGGTGAAGCACTGCTCATGCAGATATCAGTATAACTAAAGTAATTATATCATTTTGTTTTACACAGATTAAAAATTCAGAACTTAATGATCTTAACAAAATATAAACTGCTGTGATGACTATTATATATTTTTAATATAATTACAGACTGTCCACTTTACAAAGAAGACATTGAAGAAATGCATTGCAATGACATATGCTGCAACTTGACTACACAGCCTGTTAACTTCTTGTCATCACCTGCTTTGATCTACTAGCTGATACCACCCCACCCCCTGGAAAAAATCTCTGGATCCATTTCTGCCAGCATCACCAGGGCATATTCAATAGTCAGTCCGTGTGTGATGTTCCCTACACTTACCAAAGGACATTTTTTTCAATGGAGAAAAACTTTTCTGCAAGAAGCATTCTGATAGTTTGCTAAACTTTGTTTCGTGACCAAGCCTTGTCGTGCACTATTCTGAACAATCAACACCCAACTTAGCCATAGATTATCCCACAAACTTCTGCACCAGTTTAAATTAGGACCAGAGCTGGGAATAATGACTAATCTTATGCCATATTTTTTTTTAAATTCATGTATCAATCACACTAGTTTTGTATTTTTCCTGTCACAAACTGAATTTTTATACATGTATGTATAGTAGACAAAGACATGTTAATTACTATGATTAACGGAATTATATCAATTACTGTAAAGTACAAGACATTCAGGTATGAAGCATAGGGGGAAATTTAAATTTACATTTAAAAAAATGAATAAATATGTAGCCCCCCCCCCCCCCCCAATTTTTGGGAGCATATTACAAAATTTTGAAGTGAAAGAGGGGAACACCCCCTCCCCCCAACCCAAACCACAGATTAGGATTTTCATGAAATTTAAGGAAGTTCTTGTTTTTCTTTTCGCTTGTTAAGATGTTTTGGATAAATCTGTCACACCCCCACCCCCCTCCCCCCTTTCAAACATGATGCAATGCTCCTGTCATTTCACAGTGCTGCTATGTAATGAAAAAGGAAATAAGTTTATCGGTAATCAATTCAGAAAGAAAAGGTTTTCATGTAAGCATATACATCATGATGCTGAATTATTAGTGTTACTATGCTAAAAATGTTACAGTTCTGTGTCATATCTAATAAGAATTATTTCTATATATTTCTTATGACAATTAATTTTTATCAAAAAATCTTTGTTTTTCATAAAAAATTAATCATTTTGCAATAATAATAAGATTATAATATGTAAATGAAAAACTTCAATACTAAACTGAAAGAGATACCTTATTTATACCTGAAATAATACATATTTTTACCTATACATGTACTATAATGGTAACTTTAGTTTACCTTAAATATGACTAATACTATAACTATAATGTAACTCAAAGTATAACTCTGATGTACCTAAAATTGTAACTCAAATGTGCCTATATCTATAACTATAATGTAACTCAAAGTATAACTCAGATGTACCTAAAATTGTAACTCAAATGTGCCTCTATCTATAACAATAATGTAACTCAAAGTATAACTCTGATGTACCTAAAAATGTAACTCAAATGTGCCTCTATCTATAACTATAATGTAACTCAAAGTATAACTCTGATGTACCTAAAACTGTAACTCAAATGTGCCTATATCTATAACTATAATGTAACTCAAAGTATAACTCTGATGTACCTAAAATTGTAACTCAAATGTGCCTATATCTATAACTATAATGTAACTCAAAGTATAACTCTGATGTACCTAAAAATGTAACTCAAATGTGCCTCTATCTATAACTATAATGTAACTCAAAGTATAACTCTGATGTACCTAAAATTGTAACTCAAATGTGCCTATATCTATAACTATAATGTAACTCAAAGTATAACTCTGATGTACCTAAAAATGTAACTCAAATGTGCCTCTATCTATAACTATAATGTAACTCAAAGTATAACTCTGATGTACCTAAAATTGTAACTAATATGTGCCTAAATGTATAACTTAAGTATACCTGAATTTGTTCTCATTTAAAACCATAACTATTTTGTAACTTTTTTATAACTATTTTGTGCCTGATCTTGATTTCTTATACAAAATAAAGTGTTGATAGTTATATTTTAGTCATGACTATTTTGTACCTAATTACAGAGGCACAAAAAAGTCATAACTAAATGATGCAACTTTGGAACCGATTAGAAGTAGTGGTTCCAAAGTTGCATGACTTAGTTATGACTTTTTTGTAACTATTTAAGCCCTCAAAAGTCATGACTTTTTTGTAACTTTTTTTGGTATGGGTACTTCATATCATTTACAGCTCAAAGTATGTTTGACCCTTGGCATTCTCTACTTGCAAATCTAATTTCCTCTTCTTACATGCCACACACTCTTCGAACGTGTGGAGCATCTTCTGCTTGATGGCGACATCTTGCTTCATCAACTCCAGCATCTCCCTCTGTATACCAAGAAGTTCAGATGCGTCTCCTGTCAAAAATTATATATTATATGGATTATTTTAATTAAAGTAAATGATAAAATATACAATGGAATGGGATATATGGCACATTCACTATCTAATATGACAAAACAATTGCTCCATCCCAAGTAACTGACACACATTTTAGTTAAAAAATATATGGTTAAAGTAGCTTAATTAAAGTGAATGAAAAAATGACACAGTAATTTTAGACATTGATGTGGATGAAATAATATCAAATTGAAATGAAAATTACAATCTAAATAAAAGAAATTAAAACATTCATAACATTTATTCGAATTGGTTCGAACTCTTGCAAGCATACTTATGATGCTTATTATGATTGCAGTTGGGTATTTATAACAGTATACCTTTTGATTTCTCCTGCACCTTCGAGTTCTTATTTTGCTTCTTGCCTGTATAAAAAAATGAAAAAAAATGAAGTATAGTGAAGTCAAGGGTACATATGTAATCAACTACTTTCATCATGTGAATACAGCCATTAAATCTTCACTCCCCCCCCCCCCCCCCTTTCAAACAAAAATGATATTCAAATCATGCTTACTGAATTTGTTACAATCAACATCTACAGGTACTGGAACACTGCAAGAATCGGGATTCTTGAATACTACTGGATACAAATAGAAAAAGAAAATATTCTTAAGCAAAGTTTGATAAACATCATTTTAATATCAATTAAGTGTATAATATCAATGTTTTTGGTGTATTGGTTCATATTTGTAACACTTAAATGGCAATTTAATAATTTTCATAACCAGTCTAGAACAAACTATATGTTTCTAAATAATAAATCTTTCTTTAAAAATGCAGATAATATAAATTACTGCTTATGATTGCTGAAAATAAATACATCCATACAGTGAAGTATGATTACCTGTCTCATATTGTTCATCTTCTGGTTAGCTATAAAATACATGAATAAGCAATGTTTCACTTAAATTTGCTCATACATAAGAATTTTTGCATCAAATGTAAACAGTGCTGCATGTGGGTTATAAAAATAATATTTTAAATGGAACTAGATTAAAATCATTAAATATAACAGTCTAAATGGCACTTGGATATATAAAATCAAAACCAATATGTATTTTTTCATTAAGAATGAAATATACATCATACAGGTACATGTACCTTCTAGATTTGCAGCAGCTTCTCAACTCAGCAGTGATGAACATGTAGGTGGAATGGGATATATGGCACATTCACTATCTAATGAGACAAAACACATGCTTTATTACAAGTAACTGACACACATTTTAGTTAAAAATAATACAATCAAAACACATCAAAAACTTTTAAGTAAAATTAAGAATTTACCTGTCACAAGACTGTCACACCCCCCTGTAATGCCAGAGACCACACTGGTGGACATTATGCCAATGATCTAGAATGAAATACATGTAAAATAAAATATGTACTACATGTGCATTTAATTGTAAATTCAACATGTTTTATTGCTACACAAATTAGGAATGACCAAGTAATCTCTGTATATAATCTTTAATGGTTATTAATAGGCATATTTTATTTTGAAAAAATAATTCCCACCAATTTCAATAATTATTAAATGATAAATTGTGCAAATTAACAGACAATACCTTTTTCCCCCAATCTTTAATGTCAGATGGAGGGGGGCCACCTCCAGTCAGGCGCCGAGTCTTTAAGCAACCCACTTCTTTTTTTTTGGCCGCTGATTGGATATCTTGCCATTTCTTCTTGACTTCTTTTAATGAGCGGCCATACCCCCCTATGGCATTAATGCTTAAATAAAATAAATAGAAATAAATGTAAGTTAAATTTATGTGTATTGAATTTTTTTTTTAAATTGTGTCATTTATAAATATAAAGTCTAGTTTAATTCTGAATTTTTCTCGACATTCCACGACGATCAAGAAAATGTATAATATTTTGTTTGATCCGCCCATTGATTTCTTTGACAGCGCGGATAATGAAAGCACCTTTAGTAATGGTGTCTGGCAAACAAGCCGGCATAAACACAATCAGCACTGCTTTCAATACGAAACATTATATTAGATATTCTTTATAAAAATGTGATGTTGTATAGTATTTGTGCACAAAGATCAAAATTTAATATATCTTGTTGCAGACATACGCCAGGTTTTTTTTTGTGTTGTGAATATCATGACCGGCTAAGCAAATTTGATCAATAACGTTAGCGGGATAAACATTGAAATGAATGATCATCACTTTGTGAATTATATTTTCTGTTTGTTACAATAAAGTGACAACACTATACATAAACAAACAAACGTTCTCGGAAAAAATGTATTTTTTCATTAGCGTCCATGCATTTTTACATTATACAGTACCTGTCTGAGATATAAGACCAAGCTTCGGTCTTATCTGTTGCCGAAAGGGAAGGTGAAAATTTCCCCTTCAACACGTCCTTCTTTTGCTCTACTTGCTCCACAAGCAGTGATATTTCTGACTCAGACCAATTCGGTTTTCTAGATCCGCCATCCATATTTAGGTCTGCTACTTTCGTTTTTCCCCGCAATGCGTTGTGCGCATGGGCAGTTTCGGTAACCAAGGACTCATATGCACTTACGATTTTATTAGACGTACGACAACGTTTCAATCTTACGATAGTTTTTGTGAATAGCCCCCTAAATGTAAACGTACGTTTGTCGTAAGTTAACGTTGTAATCGTAAACGTACGATTTTTTGTGAATAGATCCCCAGGTGTGAAGATTGGTGAATTTCATGTACTTTTTTTGACACAAATGATATTCTATGTGTGTGAACCACATTTTTTCCAGAATCTTTGAGATGAAAGGGAGTTCTGCACTGGCTTGTTCATTCACCACTCCTTTTACTGTTGATACATGTATCGGTACTACTAAGCTGTGGATATTAGGAGTTGTCATATGAAACACTGCAACCTGAAATATATTTTTCAAACCATCAATGAATGAAGTTCAGATATAAAATTTAAATTTAATAAAAATAATAAAATTTAGAAATCCTCAATACTGAACTAAATATTAACTATAGACATCATTGAGATGGTGACCATCCCAAAGGGCCCTGCTCAAATAATGGACAATAGGATGAAAATCATTTCAGAGAATTTTGCTTGGAACTTGACCTATAACTTACCATAGAAATTTTCCAGATGGCATAGAACTTTAATTCAATCTCATTACCCCTTACCATACATACATGCATTTTTGTTCAATCTGAGCAACATAATTCAAGCAAATGGGAAATAATCTATTGTCTAAAACTGATTATAAAGAGATCTATTATGACCTTCACATTGACTTGGTTCAAAGTCACTGCACACCATTAACTCAAAAGCTGTGTTTATGTGACTGGGAGAGAAAATATGCTCCAGACAAGGATTTTTCATATGATTCTGCTATGACCTTCACATTTGACCTTGAAACTTGGTTTAATCAAGGTCATTGTGCATCCTCTGACCATAGGAACTCCCTGAAGTATGAGCCTGACTGGGTCAATGGGAGAGAAGATATGCTCCAAACAAGAGATACTGGATGGACAGAGGATGGACAGACTGGGGCAAGCAGAGCGGGTCCCTAATTATAAAAATTATGGAAATGTATGAAGACAAATAAATAGGTTTATAGCTTAAAATTTCATAAAGGTTAGAACATTAGCATCACACCCTAAATGAACAGTGTGTTATTTTTAGTTTGACAGGTAAATCTCTTTACCATTTAAATGTAAAATTCTTCACAACTTCTTTGCAATTTGCAATATGAAAAAAACACCAACTTTTACTGTTACCTAGCATTAGGATAAAATTTATATTGACAAACAACTTACTGGTATTTCCAGAAAAGACTATCAACAAAGAATTTCTTTCTGCTTGAATCTCTGTTTAGGCAGTTATGATGAATTATCAAATAATGGCATTAAAACCTGTAAGAAAAAAAAATTAGTTTGATTGACATCAATTTACAAATGACTTTAAATATGTTTTGATTGAGCCACAAAGGTTAGGTGATATACACTTACAGAAGATGGATTTCTTTTATCTATGTTCCGCTTCTTGTGCTTGTTTAAGATTGCCATCCGATGGTCTCTATCCATCTCCAAATGTTTTGACACTGGACAGTTACATCCTCCATGTGGTGGCCAATCTACGACTTGATGGACTCTGACATCCAGCACAGATCTGGATAGTACCATAACCAGCAAGATGACCTCTCTGCTGCTTCTTCCAGTCTTCTTATTACTTTTTTACCTCTTTTTTACATGCTCTTCCCAATAGTTCTAATCTTGCGAGCAGCTTCCAAATAAATTGTGCTGGGAATCCTCTGTAACCTCTATGAGAAACAGCCAAGAGCACCATCTTTGCAGTCTGCCATCAGGTCCGCATACATGTACTTCAAGCTCTATATATCTTTCATGTCTCCTCAGAATTTTCTTCCAATGTCACAGTCAGCTATATTGCGACCAGTGTGTTTGACTGCTGGAACACTAGCATTGCGTCTGGTTGTAGGTTTACCGGTAATCAACGATGTTGGGGAAAACTAACTTCCCATCAAGATCCACTTTGAGCTCCCCGTCAGGCTCTCTATCCAGCATTGATGTCCCTCATGTGTCAGCTGCTACTTCACCATGTCTCATAACCTGCATTTGTCTTTGCTTCATATCTGTTGGTCATATCCTTCTCTCCACCTGAATACATATGAAATAAAAATTATTGGTTAAGAATAAATATTTTGCGATTATCTTCCGATAAACTGGCTCGCGACGACTTTTATATTTGCAATGAAGCGTTATCCAGACTCATGCTGTTATAACAACCATACAACAAGGACTGGTTTCCGGCAAGAAATATTCACGACAACGAGGTTTTCAAAACCTCGTGTAAATTTCTCACACACACAAATAAAAGTTTGTTTACAGTATATTGGTTGTAATGGTCCTAGGTCTCATGTATAGTATAATGAGACCATGATGTATATTTAGGTTGTTATGATCCATAGTCTTCTTGTAGAGAACATGACATGACATGTGTTTAAAGCTTTCAAATATTACCTGAATGACGACAGAGATTAAAACTTAGAAGAAGTTATTCATTTTTGCAAAAGATGGTTAAATTAATTAATGAGGTTAAAATCAATCAATAATATTTACATGATCCACCAAGTATAATTTCATCTATTTCTTATGGAAATTGATTATAATCATAGCTCTATAAAAACTGACAGGACTGAAATCTACATGATCCGTTTATCGATTGGTCAAAACCTTAATCCTAACAAAAAATCATGGACTATAAAAATTAGAAATAACCATGATCATGTCTTTCTTTTAACCAATTGATAAATCGATTATAAAAAGTAAGTAAAATTCACTTAATTACTGTACATCAGTACGTTAGCTAAAAGAAACAGCCAAATCATCTCCTATGAGAATATGAGTCTGACATCATCATGATTATTTCATGCAGTCCGTGATTTTTCTTCGGTCGCTATAGGTTTCGTCAATCGATAAACGGGGTGTGTAGATTTCAGTCCTGTCAGTTTCAGTAGCTGTAGGTTTCGACCAATCGATAAATGGGGCGTGTAGATTTCAGTCTGGTTGTTTCTATAGAGCCATGAATTAACAATAAGTTTCCGTAAGAAATAGAGGGAATCCTACTCGGTAGAAATAAATATATTCATATTAAACACCCATACAATAATATGTCAAAGTACATACAAATCTGAAATAGTTTATCACAAGATTGAAAACCAATATTTGACTCAGAAATACAAATTAAGGCAATGTCTTTTGTAAAAATTTACCAAGAAGGTTTAATATATCTAATTCTTCACAGTTTAAAATCCAAAATACCGGTAATTTTTGTTTATCTTGCAAACTAGTAAAATGTTTTACTTTTAGTAGATAAAATTACCGGTAAATCAAATAGTTCCTCTCTTTCTTTTGTGAATTTGCTACATATTGAATAAGAAAATGCTCCTCTTCTTCAAATCGATTAAGTGTACAATTTTTACATATTCTTTCTGTTCTAGGGTGTTATTATATCTGCCCAATTCTATGAGAAGTCTGTGTGCTGATATACGCAGTCTACAAATTGGCTTTCTGTATTCAGGTCTTAATAAAGTTATTTAATAAATACTTTTCCAGTCTGAAGTTGGTTTTCAAAAATAAATAAGTAAAAGTTTGCCATCTTTAAGTGTTTCATTTGAGTACTGCCAATCCATCAAATATTTTTTAGTCTGAGATTGTTTTAAAGAAGTAACAAATTCTTTTTTAGAATATGTCATAATGTTTTGAATATTAAGATTTTTTTTAAAACTTTTCTATAGAGGAATACCAAGTTGTATTTTGGGCGAAATGAAATTCTTTACTACGGTACATATAAATGCATCTTTTAATAGAGGAAAATCTGTTGTTAAATTTTCTAATCTGTAGCAATATTTCAGTAATCTGTTGACAATATCATAATGTAGAGGATATCTTACATGTTCAGACAGTGAAGCAAGGTTCATATTTTCTTATTCAAACCCAATATGGTTTTACAAAATTTGAGATGTAAAGTTTCAGCTATTATTACAAGAGTTTTCAAATTTTTCTCTCCATGTTAAACATAAAGCACTTTTGGTAACAAGATGATTTTATATATATCATATTGGTTTAAAAAAAAAAGATTTTGAAAGATTTTTCTCTATTTGTTCCTATATAAAAATTTGACCCTCCATCTTGGCCCCACCCTACCCCCAGGGATCATGATTTGAACAAACTTGAATCATCACTATCTGGGGATGAATCACATATTTATTAAGAGCATCCCCAGTCTATTGGTTTTAAAGATGAACATTTTTAAAGATGTCTCTCTATATATACATTCCAATGTAAAATTTTACGCCCTCAATGTGGCCCAACCCTATTCCTGGGGATCATGATTTCAACAAACTTCAATAACCACTACCTGGGGATGTTTCAACACAAGTTACAGCATCCCTGGCCAAATGGTATTTCAGAAGAAGATTTTTAAAGACCTTTCTCTATATATATTCCTATGTATAAATTTGACCCCCACCTCATTGTGGCTCCATCCTTACCCAGGGGACAATGATTTAAACAAACTTAAATCTACACTACCTGGGAACGCTTCAACATAAGTTACAGCTTATTCCTGACCTATTGGTTTTAAAGTAGAAGATGTTTAAAGATTTTTCTCCATATATTCCTTTGTAATAATTTAAACCCCCCCCCCCTTGTAGCCCCACCCTACCCCTGGGGATCTTGATTTGAAACACTTGAATCTACACTACCTGGGGATGCCTTGACAAAGTTACAGCATTCCTGGCCTACTAGTTTTAAAGTAGAAGATGTTTAAAGATTTTTCTCTATATACATGCATTCTTATGTAAAGATTTGAACCACTATTGTGGCCTATCCTACCCCTGGGGATCATGATTTCAACAAACTTGAATCTACACTACCTGGGGATGCTTCCACACAAGTTTCAGCTTTTCTTGCCATATGGTTTATGAGAAGATTTTTTTAAAATACCAGCAATTTTCAAAAATTCTTAATTTTCAAACCTTGAAAGAGGGTGTGGCCTTTTACTTTAAGAAACTTGAACCCCCCTTACCTAATGATGCTTTGTACCAAGTTTGGTTGAAAATGGTCCAGTGGTTCTGGAGAAGAAGATGAAAATGTGAAGAGTTTAGGACAACAACAACGACAACAACAGACAACGGAATTTTGATCGGAAAAGCCCACTTGAGCCTTCAACTCAGGGGAGATAAACAACAAAAATAGTCAATATCTGTATTTCTTGCCACCCAAAAGGACTGCAATTTTTTAGCCAGGCTCTGCTGAAAGCAAAGTCCTGGCTGTAGGCAGGCAAATGCTAATGTTACTATAAATTTTCTCATCATAAAAATAAATACCCTATACCTAATAATAGACAAGGTACCCATCGCCGCCATCTTGAATTTATTTCAAACTGTCACATCAGGTGGAAGTTTCGCTTGAAACTCATCGGTAAAATTATTTTGCGATCCTCTCCGTCTCCCTATCCTTCATTTAACATCTAAGCTTACAACCGATTCAACCAAAACGATGCGTTACACCTGTCATTGATAAAAATCGCCCCTCAATCTGCATCTACTGCCTTAGATATGTGACAAAAGGCTAAAGGGTGGACAGAAGTTGTCACATTTATGCAAATGAGATTTCCCTGCACTGTGTGTTTGTGTCAATATTTCAAAATAAATGCATTTATAAACATGTTTATATAAACTTTGTGTAATAAAAGTTATAGTTGAAGTTTATATTATCCACTTTCTTAATTTTAACTTGTATGTTGATCGAATGCAAAATTGACGCCTTTTGAATATTCGTATCAGTGCTATATTTGGAAGGGATTACCCAAAGTATGACACAATTATATCAACTTCCGTCCACCCTTTAGCCTTTTGTCGCATATCTAAGGCAGTAGATGCAGATTGAGGGGCAACTTTTATTAATGACAGGTGTGACGTGTTGTTTTGGTTGAATTGGTTGTAAGCTTAGATGTTGAATGACCGATAGGGAGACGGAGAGGATCGCAAAATAATTTTACCGATGAGTTTCAAGCGAAACTTCCACCTGATGTGACAGTTTGAAATAAATTCAAGATGGCGGCGATGGGTACCTTGTCTATTATTAGGTATAGGGTATTTATTTTTATTATGAGAAAATTTATAACGTCAGGTGCCTGTGCTTCAAAAGCATTAAACAAAAAACCGAACAGCATGCAAGAAAAAGCTTTCGATATACCTAATAGTTAAACAGAGAGTCATGTTCTGTCAAACGCATTGGGGTATTTTGTTTGCGAAAAAAATTAAAGAGGAGTGTTTTTTTTCATGGTTGTTTTCTTATTAATAACGCATTTTAAGGTCAAAATTTAGTAAATGATTCCACAGTGTCTTTATGATGCTAGAACCATTATGACGTCATAATTGATTTATAAAAAACAATTTCCAGTACTTTACAGATTTAAAGGAAATATGTAGAAAATGAAATAGTTTCTAGACATTCTACATTAAATCATCAGAAAGGTAATCCCGATACCTATATTCAATTTGACATCATTTTGAAGCAGAGGTCAAGAGCTTGTTTTAATTTGTTTGATGTCGTTTTTGGAGATACTGTAGGCATTCTAGATATATTTCATTGGTCAAAAATGAACAAAACTCCGAGATTTGTAATAATTTCCTTCATATTACACAGAAATTGACAGTTGAAAACACGATTTTTCATTGTGTTTACTAAATATTTTAGCCCCGATACACCCTTTCAAACAAAGCTATTGTTATAAAGCATCATTAAAAGAATTTATATCTTGAATTTCATAAACCTGTAGGCATCTTTCATTTACTAGATCTTGGCCTTAAAAACAAGACTATGCATTTTGGACACAAACAATGCGCATGATTTTCCATGAACTACTTTGCAAAGCATTGGTATTCGGCTGCACATCAAAGAAAAGGGGGATTGATTTTATAATGCTTGACTTATTGTTTCAAAATTCAATGCACTGGTGATTTCTTTCTACTAGACAGGGGAGGGGGAGGAGAGATTGTCAGTCTTTAAAACACAATATGCCTCGTGGATCCCAACAATATGATAAATGAATGAAATGTACAATGTGTAGGTCTACTAATAAAGTGACAAATATTTCCCGAAAGACGGATAATTTATTTACAATGTGTTTGAACCATCTTGATACAGAAATGCTAACGTTAAACCTCCACAAATTTGTAAACGATATGGTACAGTTGTATCTAAATACGATTTTAGTTTGTTAATAAATGTTTTATATCCATGGAATTATGTTTAAACAGCTATTTTATGCATCACCTTTTTTAGGATTGTTGCTGAACCTGAAGGTCAAGATGGAGGAAGACGATCCCGACTACATTGTACGGGTAGAATAATAAAATGATGAAAGTGGAAAGTCAAGATGCTAGCAGCGGAAAGATCTAATATTTTTATCATTCCACTTATTTAATTTTTTACATTTAAAAAAAATTAATTTGCATTAGAAAAATTTCACTTAAATTATTTATAAAAACCTAAATGTTGTTGTTATTCTATATAGACAACGGGGTGCGGTCCTGTTTGTATTTCGTATTATAGAGAAATTTATTTATGAATAATATAATTTTTTAATCATTTTATTGTTTTTTACAAATCATACATTGAATAAATATTAAATCGGGTTCGTCCATTATGGCTTGCAGAACGCTGTCTTCTTCTAACAGTTGTTGTCCATCCGTCACGGATTCCTTTTCTAACAGCATTCTATCAAGTCTTGCTCTTCTCATTAGGCCTATATACAGAAACAGAGTTCTTTTAATAAAAGTCTCTTGTCAATCTGTACGGAACTACGGAATTCCGTTGTCACCTACTAAAAGTCTAAAAAAAAACCTGTTAGATTTCTTTTAGGAAAAGATGATAAGGGTAAGGATCGAATGACAAGTTATTAGCCATTCCCAACAAAATTAAATGCGGCTTACACGTAGCTAGTATCATATAAATCTAATTGGTCTCACGTCACCTTCATTGTAAAAGCATTGATAGGTACATATAAACTGATATGTATATAACACTTGAGAGTATATAATATATCCATAAACAGTCTGACCAACCAAATGTAGGGATGTGGTTTGGTTCAAGGTAGCATCGTGTCGACCTTTTTATACCACGTACACAGCAAAAGAGAACAAAGAAGTTTCCCTCTGGATTCTGATACAAAAAATGTTGTAATTTCCAGCGAACAATTGTTGGATTATGGCAAACAAGATTTTAACTAACTCTGTTCTTATTCCAATGGGAGTCCCCATATGTTTAGAAAATATTTTTGCAATGGTAGTTCTCTTTAGATGTCGGTGTTGATTCCGCAAATCAAAATTTTAGCCATCAACCTTTCTATAACGGATTTTTGCACCGGATTTATGCTCTGTTTACCGGATGACATTGTCAACAGCTGTACGTATAAGAAATACCTGGCTGGTCCGTTCGTCGTCGTGTCTCTTTTGACTATCACCATGATATCTGTTGACAGATGTTGTGCTTTGATCTTTACCTTCAAGTACTATGCAGGTTCCTCGTATGCACTTGTGTTTTATTCTGGCTCTTTTCTTTCATACTCATTTACGTTATGTTTCACGACAATGAATCGGTATATGGTTTCTACTGTGGAATCTTATACCTGACTCCAAAAGAGCCAGTTAACATCATTTCAAGGCTGGTCACGCTAACCATTCTGCTTTTCAACATCTTTCTATATATCTACTTATCTATAAGCGTATCTATTAGTTCCTCCAAAAAAAAAATGGCCGGATGACTAATCACGTTAAGAGAGTCATCCAAAAACTCTCCGTGATAACGGTTTTTTTTCTGATTTGTTACAGTCCGTACATATTAACGCAAGTTCTCCAAGGTATCCCGTTTGACTCCACTTACTTTGGAAAAGTTCATGCAGTAACACTGAGTCTTATTTTAATAAACAGTGTTATAAATCCTTTTTTATATGTCTGGAGATTTACTGAGGCGCGATTCCAGTTGAAACTTTTATTCTTTTATTTTTGGAACAAGGAGAAAATGGAGGAAATTAATCAAGAGAGAAACTCTTTCTTTGCCACGTATTCCATTTCTTATATACAAGTGTCAACCTAGGGCAGCAATCCCTCCCTCGTTTTTTATGTAAGCTTCATAACCTTTTAGATTCATTTCATTTTATGAGATTAAAGGTATTTTGTTATATTTTTTTTTTTAGAAAGGTCAAGCTTTTTTTTACCCAGAGAGAGATTTGTAATTAAGAAAATAATTTGTGCTAGAAAAGATGGTGAGAAATTGTAATTTTACACTTCAGTGTTAACTTCCAAATAAGATACATTTGTTACAAATTTAAAATTGTTAAAAATTTCAAACGTGAAACTTTATTATTTGATAAGCCCTTAAACTTCATTATCACTAGAGATCAAACCTACAATCTATAAAATATGAAATGTAATAGTTATGGATTGATTACCTTAACTGCAAAGTCACATAAGAAAGTATTCGACAAAATTCTTTGTAAAAGTTAATTTTCAATCCTATGACGCTCCGACTGTAATGATCACCTCATAATATCTAATACATGTATCCATATTACTTAAATTTATATTATTTACAGCAATTGTACGATTCAAAATTCAGTTATTAACATTTTTGCGTTGTTTTTATTTCGTATGATTATGCACACCCCCTTTGCTCCCAATAGTAGGTTATTTGCGCCATCGATGATACGTTACAAATTTGATTCGAAGTGTTATCAAAGAAGACACTAGAATAATGTAAAAATAAAAACAAAACTTATATCACATTAATCAAAAAGGTAATCCTTCACCTTTAAGGCAAGACGACACGTTCATCAATTCTGTATAACTTTTTCCAGGAATTTGTTATTGATTTGGAAGAATAGTAACATTATTCTACTTTGAGAATCTTTCTTGCAAGGGTACCTTACCAGGCATTTGTGCAAGATACAATAGTATGCAATTTCCTATTTAATCTTATTGAAAATACACTTGAATTGCTAATCTAAATTTGTTTGGTGTATATATATATATATATATATATATATATATATATATATATATATATATATATATATATATATATAATTTTAATCATTTTAAAAATGATAATAATTTTAATTTTATTTTGTACATTATCAGGCCGTTGAAAATTTGATAAATAGGGATATACAAAAAAGATGCGCGAGGAACGCGTCGTTTGACCTTAAGGCAAAAAAATTATCACACAAAATGTGTCCTTTTGAATTCCACTTACTTACCTCAAATTGTTATTTATCGTTTATCAGGCATTTTTGTAGTTTTCATGTCATAAATATCAGCCTATAGCTTGGAATACCAAATAAGTAACTCCAGTAGTACTCTAGTAAAGGTCTTGAGATTTTTTCAATAAAAATATTGTAAAAATCAGATGATTTTATACTTGTGATAGGAAGTATAAGCTTAAGAAGTAAATGCGTGTTGTTGTTTTTTATATCAATAAATGATGCCATTTCACACCTGAAATTATTTGAAGGTTTGTTAAAAACTGTCTTAACAGTAAGATAGTCACATAATATATTGCTTTCGTTTAGAATCTTATTAAAATGATTTATTTGATAAAAGATCAATTTACGTCCTATAAGTCTTTGATGTATAAAATTCCTGACTTAATCCAGTTTTCAAAATAAATCGGTTTGTTTTTACAAGTAAAAAGAATATTTTTTCCAAATTGGTAGTGATAAAAAATTCATCTGTGGATTATAAGATAAACCTTCTACCACTTTACAAGAATTAAAAGCACAAATTGATTTTCTGTAGAATTTTGGTAGCCTTTTAAATTCGTAGTCATCTATATTTCTTAGATTAGTTTTTAAAATACATTATATAGATAACAATTCCTTTTAAATAAATGCTATTTGAGTAATGGTAGACTGGATTTGGTATTTAGTAATCTTTGGATGCTTTAAATTTTGATTGAACGTTAATGATATTTATTCCCCCTTTATTTTCTCTTCCAATGAGAAGTATTTCTTTTTATACAATTAGCCTTTTGTTTTCCATACAAAGTTGAATATAAGTCTATTGATTTGTTTAACAATGTCTTCAGGCGGATTTTATCGAATAGTAGCATTATATTGTAATTTTGAGATAACTAATGTGTTTATTATTTCTTTTTTCCCCAAAATAGTAAACTTTCTCTTTTCCCACTAGTTTGATATATTTGATAATGTATCAATTTTGATTTTCCAGTTTTTTTCTAAACATATGTGTTTGTTATGTCATATGTATATTCCTAGTGTTTTAACTAATTCATTTTTCACATTTATATTCTAAATGCTATTAAACGTTTTTTTTAAAGGGCCTAGCAGCATACATGTGCTAGAGATGCTAGAGATGTATATATATATTTTTAAATCGTCATTGATTACATATCATATATATAGTGTTTATTAACAGTGTGTTATTATGTAAACAATGTTCTGTTTTGGAAATAAATGCGGAATTTAAAGATAAAAAAATATGGAATTCATATTTATCTTTCATTACTCCATCAGAATTGTTTATTTTTCTGTAGGAATAATTCCCTTTTGAAATTATTCTTTTCCCTAAAAAAAACCCCCATCAAACAGATAAGCGGGAAGGAAATACTGAAATAGAAAGTGGTTATATACTTTATAGGTAATGGTCTAGTGTATGACAAAATGGCTTTTACAATCTGTACTTCAGACAGGTTTAAAAAACAAATGCCTAGCTATTTGCAACATTTCTAGTATAATGTGAATGATATATTAGTCCATATTGAATGTAGAAAAAATTGATTATTTCCCAACTGCAAAACGCTAGTTCAGATGCTATGCATGTTATGCATAGTGGGTAAAAAGATTTTATATTACAAGCCATCGTATCTAGTTGCTTTTTTCAGTTATCAGATTTTGGTACTTGGTTTCTGCGAAAAATATATTTTGTAAAGGAAATAACATTATCTGAAGGGCTTTTTTGTTTGCTTAGTAAAACACCTGATAATTTGTACTCCTATATATAGATTTTGACTTCCTCTCAATGTATCTCCTTATAGTTTATCACTACTAACCAAACATTAATATGTTATCATGGTAATCCATGCGCGGATCTAGAAAATCTAAAAAATCAAGGGGGGTTCCGACGGTTATTTGTGTTTGCCAGGGTGGGGGTGGGGGGTGGGGGTCCGAGGCGTAATTTTGGTAATTTTACAATGTAATTTAAAGAAATTTGAATTTTGTTGAGGGGGTCTGGACTCCCATTACCCCTCGTTTTGATCCGCACATGGTAATCATTATATTTATTGAAAACAATAATTAATTTCATTTCAGTGGTATACAGCCATCAGATTTCATTGCACATAACGACAACACTTGATTTTCCATCTACAGTGTATCTCCTTAAAGTTTATCATCACAAATGTAGATTAATTACATTGTCGTTGTCGTGCAAATCTTAGAATGAGAAATCCACCTGCAGGTTTGTACACTAACATTTTTGATACTCTAAATCAAATGTGCAGTATTTTGTTATTATGGAATATAATATTTACATTTTACATTATCTTATTCTGTGGGTTATAAATTTTAATTTTATATATGGATTGATGTTACAGTAATTCCTTGATTGGCACATTGCCTGAAATGGGCGTGTTTAACAGCACCACGTGGTTTCTTTGAGAATCATGGAAGGGATGCCGCTCAAGAAGGTTACCATGATAATTATAAACAGCAACCGGGTCGTTGGAACTCTAATGCTATGAAGCAATACATTCAACTCCCTGCATTCTCTGTTGAAGTTATATTTGTTTGTTTATGACTGAAGTTAGGTTAGTGGTAATCCCTCTCACTTAAAGGTTGCAATTGTGTCTTTGTTTTATAGTTTTGCAATTTACATAATTTACTTCATACAGGTCAGTAATCAAGAGGACTCGGTCAACTTGTCCAAAAATCACCATCAAATCTACCTGGAAAATTGAGATATGATATTATTTGCTAATATATTTACATTTTCCAGTGTCTCTGTCTGTGATAACACTACGAATCGATTTTGTATTATACAGCCCAATAAATTCAAAAGACGTATTGTTGGGGACGCAAGCGGTTTTGCATAATTAATATTATAATATTTAATCGTACAACGGCTGAAAATTATATAAATATAAGTAATAATGAATCATTCTTTGAATATTTTGAGGTGATAATTTCTGTCGGGGCGTGATCAAATCTATCTATTGGATTTGATCACGCCCAGACCGAAATTATCACCTCATAATACTCAAAAATGTTTCCTTATTCCCTAATTAAGTATAATTACTTAGTTAAAAAAATCATTGGGCATCCGATTTTACTTTTAAATTTTGAATACGATCGATACATTTGTCCACAAACCGTCATTTGGTAAAGAAAAAATCCAAACATTTTACATATAGATTTAATATTTGATTGTTTTTCTACCTCTTTCCGTAGAGTTATTCTACGCAAAGAATTTGATATAGCATAAAATGGCCACGACCATCGATCCTTTTAACTGTTGTAAAATACATGGTCACATCACACTCTTCACGGTTCCTCTACTCTTAATTAATCAGCTGGTAATTTTATTGAGTTTACTGCTTTATTCATTACGAGCATGCTTTTAAAAAAAAACATTTTTCATGTATAGTTATAGGACAGTGTTATAATGTTACTGGTACTGTACCAGTTATCTGCTAAGACCAGTTATCGGGTTTATAGCACGCAACTATCCGAGATTTTTTTAATTCCATAAAGAAAAGTGAGTTTGCTTTAAAACTTTCTTGAATATGTTTTGAACATGAGCTTAAACGATTATTGTTTACCAATGATTTACATTTTTGCAATTTCAGCGGTGGGGGAAGTGACGTAATAAGTTAAAAATAGAATATGATCTCTTTGTGATACGTTATTATATACCTTCTTTGATTTGACATATAATATCAATACATATAACATGTATAAACAAAAGGAATTGACCAAATTATGAGAGATTCATAGCGCAGTTGAACGCCTGGTTGCCCAGTTATAAATGTATTGAATATTCTACGATTTTGTGTATTACCGTATGATGACAAACGAATAATTTTACGAGTTTTGCTTATGTATCATAACCTTTACGACCTTTAGTTTGACTCCACAAGGGGCATAATTCAAATTACATTTTGCAGAGTATCAATATCAACATGAACAAGGATTTTATTATGTTATTATCATGAAGCCGATAACTGGTACAGTAAATCGTAAAAACTCGGCAAATTCGGGGCATGCTAAAAAGTACAAAAACAAGATGTTTTGGGTTCTAAATATTGGTATAATCTAACAGATGGATAAACAAGAAGTTCACCATTTAAAGTTTGTCAAGTTTTATAAAAGAAAATCAAGAAATAAGGAAAAACGAAAAGAAAACGTTAAATTTAGCCGATAACTGGTACAGTACCAGTATAGTTTAAGTGCTGTATCCATTATTATCGATTGTATCACAGTTGCAATCAAAATTATCAGTGGAAATTTACAAGTCAAATATAAATTTGTTTATCTCAATAGGCACAGTACTGTAAAATTTATAATAGAATACTTTTCTTCTTTTGTATTTTTTAAAATCAATTTCAAAAATACGATGTATGGATGGTTATCTTTCTTTCTACCGTATTGAATAGCGTGTGAAATGAACAGTTGATCACAACTGCATGTGGCCATTATTTATCTAACATGCATTTCCACTTGCTAGTTTCTTTTATATGAATAACTATATGATTAACTGGCCGAGCTTATGAATAACCAAGCACATGCTGAAACTGGTGATTCATTTTAGAGGTCTTGCTATTATTGATTATAGTACTAAACAGTTTAGCCGCACATCTTCTCTTTAACCCCTTAATAGAATTTCAAAAAACTTTGTAGATATTGTGACTAATTTTTTAAAGAATTTTTTTTTGCTATTTTTTGTTGTTCATATTTTCAAGGTTATGGTCAGCTGATCAACTGATGACTTCAGTGTACTATTGAATTAAATAAAGTAGTTGTTTCAAATCTATAAAACATATGTACTGTCTTTGGATTTTTAGACATGGTCTTTACTAGTAAATTTTTCGTATATTTTTCAAAAATTCTCATCAGATCTGAATACATGGAAAACAAAGATAATTCTCAATTTGTATAACATTTATAGATGAATATGAATGATATAATTGAAAACAAACTCATATATAGATAGTTTAATAATATGAACTTTATTTTAATGCTTTTCCTTGGTGTTTCATAGTGCTATAACTGCAGGAAAAAACTGCCCCAAGCGAGTTTCTAGTATGTATTTTTTCTGCAGTGCTTGCAAAAAATTACTGTCTTACTCAACATACTAATATGAAACACAAAAAGAAAGAAATTCGTTACCTAATTCATTTGAAAATGTTTATAACTTAGAAAGTGTTATAATGATTGTCATATCATAAAAAAACTCAAAATTCCATCATTTCTCTGATTAAGTTCCGTGTTTCACATACATGCATTTTTTAATTAAAACGGATGCAGACATCAATTAAAAAACATAATGTTATAGTATCCCGAAAGGGAAACGCTAAAAAATATGGACGAGAAACAAGGTAAAACGAAAAAAAAAATGATCCGCGCCTATTTGAAACTATCCAGTCATCAATAGCCGAGTGATACGGCACCAGCTATCGCAACATGTTTTGATAGACCGTTTTTCATACGCCTGCATTTTAAGATCACTTTTCTCTCTCTCTCTCTTTCACTCAGTCTCTCTCGTACAGGCTTGGCGTATAAACGTTCGTTCGCGCCTAAACTTCCTCTTTTTGTTGTTGCTCAGTAGCTGTGGATTTATACGTATATTTGGAGAAAACCTTATTAACATCAGCCTCTGTCTTTTGTGTGAGATATCCGTGTAATTATAGGACGATTCGTCAGGATGAGAGAACAGGCGGCTTTGTTTTCCGGTGTGTTATTGCCGAACTTACGCAGTGGGATATGTGTTTTATGGGTGATAATACTTGTGTTAAGTGAATTCTGCCTGAGTTTCAACATTGATGTTTCCAGACCCCTGGTATTTCAGGGCACGGCTGATACAAACTTCGGGGCAGCATTAGACTTATTAAATAACTCAGATGGGAAATGGTAGGTACACACTCCTCATATATCATGTTTGGAAATATACATTATTCATGTGATTGTATGCTCTCTCTCTCTCTCTCTCTCTCTCTCAGAATCAATGAGTCATTATGACTAGTAGTGCTTCAATGACCATAATACGCCGTCTGGTTGGCACTAATCAATAAGCATATAAACACACATCTCGCATTGCAGACTTCGAAAAAAATAATAAATTAGCTGGATCCTGGCACAGCGCTAACGCTAGCGAATGGAACGGTCGAAAAGTAAACAAGACGTCCTTATCGCATATTAGAATAAAAAAAAAAACATCGTAGTAAACCTCTGTGAATGGTACAGTATTTCTGTATGACCTTTAATACGATACGCTTAATTTGTTATTAGGGGGCAATTTGTCTCTCCAATTATAATACACCGAGCATCAAATCTTCTGTTGGCTTCCTAGTCATTGTGTGTAGAGACCAATGACCGTAGTCTAAAGCTAAGTACATCCTTAAGCACTTGCTTATAATTATTTCATGACACATTATTTTAACAGTGGGACCCCATCTTGGGAGTTGACATACAGTGACTTTGTACATGTTCATTTTACTGTCAATGAGTTTTTGTTCGCTGTTTATACTGTGAAGTTGAGATGAGATGAGATTTGAGATGACTTTCTAAAATTAAAAAAAACGGGATCTAAAGAACGCCAAACTTGCAATCACGCTATTGTACTTTGCCAAGAACCCCAAAATAGCACACGTGTGATCTTAATAATCATATCGCACCCCCCCCCCAACCACACTCCTCAACTCTCAACCCCCCCCCCCCCCCCCCCCCCCCCAAACACAAACACACAAGCTCACACATACAAATCATTGGTGTTATTTTTTTTTATTTAAAAAAAAAATCATTTGATATTTGTGAAAAGAGATGAAAAAGCATAATATACTAAAATTATATAATATTCATTTATTTATCTGGTTTCACAGAATTAGAAGTGGAAAGCTTAAGAGAAGTAGGAAAAGGAGTAATAGGGGACTTGGTTGGGTGTGTATAGCGTGTATTGAGTCATAAAGATTAACGGTTAGATCACACGAACCATGCGATTTTAAGGCGAATCGTGGAAAAGATAATACTGAAGTCATGATTGCATGTATATTGAATTTGTCATAAATGTACATGCATATGATAATGAGTTATCATCTTCATTAAATATACAGGAAAGGAAATCATGAGTTTTTTTTGGTATAAAAAGTGGTACATTTACTAATTTGAAACTTCATTTGAGTGGGTTTTTTTTATAGACGCACCAGGAGGGTTTTTTTTTTTTGTTGACACTCATTTAGTAGGGTTTATCTGTCTCCTCTGTACTTCCGTTCTGTTTATCTGCATCGTGTATATATATATATATATATATATATATATATATATATATATATATATATATATATATATATATATATATATATATAGTACACTGGCATGTACGATACATGGATGTATAGACGACCTTGTAACATTTAATTTAGTGTGGATATCAGCGGTCGTTACAGAGGAATGCTACGTGTTGATCAGCTTTCGTTTCTCTAGTGATTATTTTTTTATTTTGCACAAGCGTCACAGTAAAATATCTATCGCCAAAGTAAAATATCGCAACAGTAACATATTTAGTGCAACAGTAAATTATCTAGCGCCACAATAAAATATTTAGCGCAACAGTAAATTATCTAGCGCCACAATAAAACATTTAGCGCCACAATAAAATATCTAGCGCCACATTAAAATATCTAGCGCCACATTAAAATATCTAGCGCCACATCAAAATATCTAGCGCCATGTACAGTGAAATTTCTTTACATATCAGTAGTATTCGCCGCACCCTAACAAAAACCGCCACTTCAGTGTATGTTAACATACTGTGACAAGGGTCTACAAGGGGACTTCGAGTTGAATATTCATTGAAAATTAAGGAAGTTTTATCTGAATCATAGAAAGTTTGTGTAGATTTACTTCTTCATTTGCTTTGTATTTGTCGTTTTTACAGAATACCCTTAATCTCCGAATGCGTTGTTTAAGGTTTAAGTCGTGTTCAAGTTTTAATCTTCCTTTGAACATTCTATTCTTTCTTTATACCTTCACCAAAATAGGAAAAACAGGAATGTTACCCCCCCCCCCCCCCCTTGCGATCATTATACATCTTCAATACAGTATCATTTCAAATTCATACAGGCTGTATAAATTTGAAGGATGAAATACTAAGGCTGTATGAGTTTGAAGGATGAAATACTAAGGCTGTATGAGTTTGAAGGATAAAATACTAAGGCTGTATGAATTTGAAGGATAAAATACTAAGGCTCAATGAATTTGAAGGATGAAATACTAAGGCTGTATGAGTTTGAAGGATGAAATACTATTATACCATTAAGTATGTCTATTTTTATTTTATTGTAATATGGAAAAAAAAATTGCACATGTTACATGTAGGGAAATTAATTTATCAAACTTATCAATGTGAACAAATTTTGAAAGTACTTTTTTCCGGTTAAAGAGATCACTTTACACGAAACTAGTGACTAACACTATCCACTTATAGGAAACGTGTGTACTGAAGAATGCTTTTCCAATTCAGTTTATATTATATGATCACGTATATATCTACATGTAGTAGCAATTATCCTGATTATAGGGGATACACATTTCATAGCTACTAAATACATGATCATTTTAACTGGGTTGAAACAAGTATTCTTCTTTATATATTTTCAAATATAAAGCGTAAACTGTCCCAATCGAGTTCAAGTTCGTAAATTCAGATTTGGTACTCGATGCTATTGAATATATTTCCAAAAATAAAGACTCATTCATTAAGGGTTGGATGGTCGTGGCCATTTTTATAGTGTATTGATCTCCTTTAGAAGAAGAGCTGTCAGATTTTACACAGATATAGAAACATAATCAAATTTTAAAGCTTACATATTTATAGCTTTTCTTTACTAATATAAAACTCATATCTAAAAATTTAGGGGTGATCTGATGGGTACTTTGTAGACCACCCAGCCTCCTAAAGTTTTAATTATCGATTTTATTAATCTGTAGGGTAGTGATCGGTGCCCCTTTGGACACGTTGTCAAATGCAGAGGGTTACACAAAAACCGGGAACATTTACCTGTGTCAAATACAACTCAACAAGAACCAGACTGACGTCACAGAATGCTCGGAGTTAAATCTCCCGGATGTCAGTAAAATAGGTAAGTTAACAACTGTACACTTTACCCGATTCTGGATTCTCCCCTAAACGTTAAAATAGGCAAGTCAAAATTGGCAAAGACGCTTTTTCTATACATTGGGCTAATTTACTGTTGTTGATAATAAATAAATAAGTGTACAGAAAGAAACAAGCGTCTTTGCCCTGAGGCTCTTAGATTTCCGAAATATTGGTAGAATATTTCCATGAACAATTCCTTACTTTCCCTACATAGTCCTTAGTTAACTAATGGTAAGATTATTAAGTCAATATTATTTTCACTTTCCACGGCTTTACAGTCTCCCGAGAGTTCGTAAAATCAACAGTTGTCGACCTTTCCTGGTCCCAAAATGTTACATATTGTTGTAGAATACTAGAATGCAAATCAAGAACTCGAAGAAGAACATTTTACGCCTCTAAATCTTTTGGATATAAGAAGAATAGCTAATTTTGAAATAATGTAAGCAAGCTATCTTCCTCTGGTCCTAACAACTTCAGGGTATATATAATTGGTCCTGCCTCTAACGTCTCCCTGATATGTCAAAATTGCTTAACATTCCCTGCATGGTCTTTGCAAGGCTCTTCCAGATATTTGTACAGAAATCAATAATTCAGAGTATATCAAACCTATTAATGCTCCCATTGCAGACTTCTCAATGATAAGAGGATTTACAACAAATTCACAAAAAACAATCTTCTTTTGTTTAGGCTTTATATTGATATATTTATTGATTTAGTTTGCAGTTAATGTAGAAAAACAATGCTAAAAACGGGTACTGTATTTGCTTCTCAACAAGCCCTGAAAATGAGCCATATGATAAATACTCTTTCTAATTAACATAGTCATTTAAAAATTGTTTTCAACTGCTTAGTCTTGAATTCGCCCACTGGAAAGGGCAAAAATAAATAAAACGGTTCCAATATTTCCTTTCAGACAAAGTTCTTGGAATGTAACAATGATACGGCAGAGAACCGCCATCTGCTTAAGTCTCTTTATATGAATGACCTATATTATAAGAGTATTGTAGAACACTTCACTAAAAATGTCATGATGAACCGATATGTCTTGATCTATTCTTGATACACTAAGGACTTTGTTTACTTTTTTTTTAAAGGGTGACTTAGTTTATAATAACAGAATCGTTTCCTAACTCTGTGTTATGTGTTACTAAAATGGTATATGATATGCATGAACAGTATACATACTTCATTCAGCATTCATAAAATGCTGCGGATCTAGAGGAAAGTGGGTGGGTGTGGGTGTCAAGATTTAAAAGGATAGCATAAATGTCATTTGAAATATATGGGGTATACGAACCCCCCCCCCCCCCCCCGGTAGATAATTTGGCAAGAAGTAAATGTATTATAATAATAACAGATATAAGAACTCTAGGTTACATTTAGCAAGGATTCGAAATTTCTAAGTTAATCTCCCTAGGAAGAAAAGCTCCGTACAAGATATAAAATTAGACTCAAAATTTAAAGCAAAAACACTCGGAATCTGTTTTCATATTTGTATAATAATTTAATAATTGTAATGAAGATTTCTAAAATTCTACGATTGAGCTCATCGGTGGACCACCTATAGCATTCTCTACTGCATAAAGCACTACCCTGCCTACTAACATAAGATAATATTTTATATTTTTTGTCTGAAATAGTTTAGTATTAACAATCGAAAAATGGAAGATGGATTCTAGTTACACCCCCCCCCCCCCCCCCTCGAAAAAAGATCCCTAGTTCACACTTACATTAACGCCTTTATTTTAAAATAAAGTGTTTATTCAAACCATTAAAGCATACTAGAGAATAAATCTTAATTAATAGATATATCTTTATATTCGTTTATCCGTTTTGGACCACTTTACGTTACGCCCATAAACAAAATGGATTTAGATAAAGTACTTCATTGTCGCACTTTATATATAATAAACATGTATGTACTATGCAAATAAACGCATGTTAGTGTATATTGTATCTAAACCACATCAATAGGAGGAAAAATTTTGCAGTAATGATAAAAAGTCCTTGTAATATTATATCCGTCCATTCAACTATAACATGTATTTATAACTTCTCTGGATAAGTGTAGCTTAATACATGATCATCAATAGCAAAGACCATAGGGTGTTTTTTTTTTTAGTTTTGATGATAAATTTTAACACATGCTTTTTATCTTTTTCTTGTTTCAATAAGTGTTATATTGTTAAAGCTTGATAAATTTTTCTCCAAGATAACAACCTTTGAGACATAATATGGTAGATATATACGTAGAACGAAGTAATTAGCATTGCAATGGAACCACCCCGTCCCACATCTCCCGAGCTTCTTCTATTGACTAATTTGACGCAAACATTCACATTAACATTCTTAGAACGTCAAAGACAACGCTTGGTATACAGTTGTTTTTTGACATTCCCTGAGCATCTGTTCAACAAAATTATTATTTTACTAGACGGCGATATTTCTCGTTCCTTCTGTCTTTGTTGAGTGGCTGTTTATGTTTTTGAGTTATTGCTTTACAAGTCTGACCTACACAGGATGAAGCTCTGCCATTCAGTCAACTAAATGTTAACTGAATGGTCTGGAAAGGTGACTGAATGGCATAGCTATGCCATTCAGTCACCTTTCAGTTACCTCTCAGTTACCTTTCAGTCACATTTCAGTTGACTGAATGGCAGAGATTCATACTGTGCTATTTTCTTCTCCATACAATTTCATAGATTGACTGTATATGTGTTTAATATCCCCCCCTTTTTTTTCACGTGAAGTGTCCGATGATTCCTTGTTTGGCTCAAGTGTGATGGTGCTAGAAGAAACGACAGTTGTAAGTACACGTAAAACTTATACATTTTTCTTCAGCTAAAGAACCAGGAAGAACAGTTTAAAAGAAAAAAATGCATAAGACGTCGCACACTTAATGCTTTCATTACATGATGCAATTGTATCATATTTCTCTATTTTTTTTAATTCTCGAGAAAAACATATTTTTGTCAAATCAAGCTTGGTTACGACTTTAAGTACGAGTGTTTTACATCTAAAGTGTGTTTTTCTCCAGTTTTGTCGAGTACATTATCCAACTGCAAACACAAGTCTTTATTTTTCTGTGCTTTAAAATAAACAAACTAAAATGCAACAAGGTTAAAACAGAAAAAAACCCAGATGATCATTAAAATGAAATGCTCTACTAAAAATTGTTGATGATTTTTGTACATCAGCTAGTTTGAACTCTTTAGATAATGGAAATAGTTTTATTTTCATGGATTAAGATTGACTTCAGTTCAACCGTGAACACAAAGATAAAACATTATTGGTAGGATTGTTCTTAGCATTTTTTACAAATACATTTAAACGATGCCAAATTATCCATGTTTTGCATTTACAAGATTTTTTTAACCACATCTATTTCAGGTTTGTGCACCTGGATATCAAAATGTGTTCAAAAACAACGATTCTTCTGGCGCATGCGTGTACTTTCAAAACGAGAACCCGTCCAATATTTCCAGTTTTTTGATCCGGATCCCATCAACTGATACTTATTCATTCTCCTGGTCTATGTTCGGATTTTCCACCACTGCTGGAATTGTACGTTTGTGTTTTTATTTAAGGTACAAGATCTTTATTTTATATAGAAACGATCAACACATACGGAACTTAGTTTTCACGTCAACGTTTCTCGCTAACACAAGAATTTAATCTGGGCATAATAATTTTTCCAAAACAGAAAAATTGAATTTTTATTTGTATCTGCATACCTTGGTTGACAAATGTGACAGAAAACACTTTTTTTCTGTGGGGAGTTTTATGAAAACGATTTTTATCAAACATGAGTTGTCTTTCTTTTCACTTTGAGATTGTACCTTACCTTAGATGTCATTTTTCTTAAACGTCACATTTCTCAATACCCCCCAAAAAGAGAAAAAGATAACGTATAATTTTTACTCACATTCTTCGTCTGTGTCATTGTTAGAACAAAACGTTTCCTTATACAATTGGTGGACCAAACAGCGGGTGGCAAGGTAAGTTCCAACCAAACTTTAAGCATTATACTAGTTGGTTGAATCGACAGAAACGTTTGTAAAAATAAAACTTAAAAACAAAACCGTTAAAAATATATACAATGTACATTAAAAAACGGCAAAGGATAATACATTGAATTATTATTTATCTATTCTTTTTTTTTCATGTATCAATTTCGATTTTGAGCTGAAAGCATCATGCGTTCAATTTACGCTAAGCTGATATATTACTCCATCAAAAAATGTTTATGTCATCTTCAGTTTTTTCAAATGTATGTGTACAACTAATTTGAAAAGGACCATTAACATTGTTAATTTTGTGTTTTGAATCACCTCCCTTTTTCATGACGTCTCATTAAGAGTGCTCGATGGTCGTGGCGGCTATTTTATGACTATTTTAATCTCCTTAAAAAGAAAAGCTCTGTATAAAGATATAGGGAAAGTATCACATTTTAAAGCTAAACTATTTGGAGTTTTTATTTACTAAATTATAGTTTATGGGCATAAATGTCAAAGTTTAAGACGGATCTGATGCTTTATTTATGGACCACTCAAAGTTTAAGGCGGATCTGGTGCTTTATTTATTGACCACTCAAAGTTTAAGGCGGATCTGGTGCTTTATTTATTGACCACCCAGCCTCATTAATAGTGTTTACGTCTGTAGTGTAATCTGATTTCCTTATTGAAAGTACCACTAGTAATTGATATTTGAATGCAAAAAGCTATAAGCATGCGTGTTTTAGATATCCTTGTAATGAATTGCAGTCAGATTTTGTTTTGACACATGTTTAGGATTGCTTGTCTTTTTGTTCTAGAAGTCAACAAGCAGGTAAACTTGGTCTTACACACTATTTTAAAAAAAAAGTCTTCAATAATTATCTAAAGGCAGAAACGACCAGCAATGATAATTAGTGTTTTGAATTTACATAAAATAACGCTTTTAAATAAACAGATAATCCATTTTTTATCTTTAATTGTGATATTTTGAATGAAATCAGTAAATTTTCACCTAGTTGAATATATACATGTACAATGTAGGTATGCTTTTTAAATCAAGAAAAGAACTCTGAAGGTATTTTGCAAAACAAATTTTATCACGTTCGAGAAAACTGAGAGAAGTTCAGTTGGACCTCAATATTGCAATTAACTGGTTCTTGTGTTGGTCTCAAACTTTTGTCGCCATGAATTAGTTGTGGTGGAAATTCTCAAAATAAAGGTTTCACTGGTAGAGGTTACTTTACAGTATCGCTAATAATAAAAATATATGTTTATGATTAAAACACTGCTGTGATGTCATTCCTTTGTTCCAGCAGTCTAAAATTTTACCTGTGACAGTCCGATATTAGTGAGCTTCTTAATATCAACGGCAGTGTTTTAAGTACGATATATGCCTTAAACACTTCTGTATGAAAAAATATCAGACAGCTAACGGGCCTCGAAGCTGTTTGATATTTTTTCATACGGAACTGTTTAAGGCATATATCCATTACATACACCAAGATCATCTTTCATGTGTTAATGGTACTTGTTTATCCGTATTTTGGTCTCACGTGGAAATAGGCGCAGCAGGTATGTACTAGGTGCTTTCTCTGGTGTTTGGTTTAATTACAGCATAATCTTTTGTTTTGTTTCATATCAATATTTGGTTTATTGGTACCGTTGCTATTTGGTATTCTGAACATTATATCCAATTAATTACCACCCTGCGGCTGTGACGTTCGGTAGAAGGAAGGTTATATGACGATTAGAAAATTATTCAAATGTATCAATGCTAGACTATATGTTTGATCACTTGGACAACAACATCTCATATTTCACATCATTTGATATCATGCATGTTAATAATCCCAGAGTCGATTATGCTTGGTTTCCCTCTCCATCACGGCAATTGATAATAAACCGTTGATGTCGGAAATTGTATTTATAACATCTGATGATCAGCATACGTCATCCGACATCCATGTTATAACAATCATAACTATTCTGTCCCAGGTTTTTATTTCCGTCACTTGTTGATGATCTTCTTTATAAATGCAAAACTTCTCATTGAAAAAATCCAATTGAAATCTTCTTTACTAAGGTTCAAAGTGACTTCATTGATATTTCCCTTATTTTATTATTCAACTTTATTTGTGAAGTATTTATTAAAAACCGAACTTTTTATTCGTCATTTTTTTTTTTTTGGCAAATGCAAAATTATTTTTACCTGACGAAGAAAAGGGAAGTTCAAAACAGAAATCTCGGATATATTATAATTCTCTAGCTTAATGTTTGTAGACTAGTGTTTATGAAAATCGAAATATCGTTGAACAAAAGTGATGGCAAGGAGAACACGGGGCACAAATTTTATTAGCTGTTGTTTTTTTTTTTTTGTTCTCTTAATTTTATTATTGACCCTCGTATAAAAGAGGAAAATCTTATTGGAATAAAGTTCGCTTCTGCATGTATTATCAGATTACTTAATTGCCTGTTTGAAAAGTGTCACCGCAAGGTATACTGATATGGTGTGGAATTTCTATTTTTCGTTAGAAACGCAATATATTTTAGAAATATTAAGGTACAGAAAATTGAATGCACGTGCTTAATTTATATAACAAGGCTCGACGATCTTGGCCTAAAAAGAAATTGGTTAATCTTGGCTATATATAATATGGATTAATATAAATGATTCACCAAAAAGGTTGAGGCGATTTACAGGTCATAGATGTTTATTATAATAAGTTAATAAGGAATAGTAGTTGTATGGAATCATCGTTAACAAGCTAACTCATTAATTGATTTTGCTTTAAGTGGGCGTAACTGTGTTTTATTTATTGCGGTTATGGGTTTTTACATGTGCATATTAATGAATGTAATTGTTCTTCTTTGCAATTTATTGATACATTGTACGTCCTTGTCTACTCAAGTTATTTTGTCTTGTTGCTTAATGCATTGTGTTAGCCCAACATCCGTACCTAGAAACAAGGCTACATGTAAAAAAAAACTAGTGTACGAGGAAACATTTCTTATTCACATTTTTGTTAAAGATTACTAGATGAAGGCAATTCATTGTTTTACTTTTTCGTCAAAATGGATATTGCAAGTAACATTAAACATCATAATCTCCAACAGACTTTAGGAAAATCCATAAGATATATTTTATTGTCGCTTGGTTAATAGTTTTATAAGTATGCTAATTTATCGTCACACTTCTTGGTTTTGCCAAACACGCTTATTATGTACTCATGATCCCCCTTTTATATATTTTTATTGACAGCTTTTCACATATCTATCTGCAGTAATACTTGTAAACATACATTTGTCAAATAATTCCAAAACATATGGTTAATTTAAAGAAGCCAGTTATGATCTTTGTGATTGATGTTTTTTTGAATATTGAGTATTTTATTTTATAATGATTAGTAGAATATTCTAGCATGTTTTTAGAATGGCCCTATTTTGACATTAGAGACACTTGCAAACCTGTCTCAGTGGAAAAAAAGTAATTTCATTTCATCCATAATACAGTATAAGGGTTATTTCGCCCCGTGTAATTTTCGCGCTTTTACACTTGCAAACAGTTTCGCCCCGTCCCGAATTTGCCCAGACACAGTTGTGTTTGAAAAGAAGTAATTTGACACACTGGAAATCGCCAAATCTTAAATTCGTCTATATACTGACAACGTGGGCGAAAAGGGCGAAAAATAAACGGGGGCGAATATTTTCCAGTATACAGTTGCTTCCATAAATGGACTTGTGTACATCAGAGATTGACATAATTATTTGAGCGTTTGATCTAATACAACCTAATCATATGGTAAAATTGAATTATTCTTACTCTGTAGCTGGAGGTCTAGCAACTTTTTCTTTCACAAAACGAGGGCTGATGAGTCGAAGTGTGCCGGGGACAGATTCTAACCAGCCAGGGGCCTATTTTGGTAGATATATGGCTCTTCTGAAAAAGAAGTTGAAATGAGAGAGAGAGAGAGAGAGAGAGAGAGAGAGAGAGAGAGAGAGAGAGAGAGAGAGAAAGGAAATGGAAAGATAAAATTTGAGAGAGAGATAAAATGGTAATGGAAAGATAAAATGTGAGAGAGAGAGAAAAGTAATGGAAAGATAAATATGAGAGAGATAGAGGGATAGAGAGCTACATATACAAAAATATGATCAATACATTATTTGGCGAGATATTCTTTGACCCCTTATACTAGTATTGTTTGAAACCGGCATTAAAGAAAACGATGCCATTTCCCTTTATTTCTGAATTTTATAAGAGATATTTTTTACACTCGCTTTTAGGCTACTCCTTAGCTACTGGGGTGTTTGACAGGGATAAATCCTTCTATGTAGCAGGCAGACCAGGCTTTGCTAACAATGACGGACCCATTGGAAATGTAATTATCATTTTAATAAGTTAAATTGCTTCATCAAGACCAGTTTTTTCGAACATTATGTCGAAAATCAATTGCAAACCAAGAAGGGTTTTAAATTATATGAAAGTGCGTTGTTTGTTGCAGGTTGAGATTCTTGAATTTTTTGAAAACGGCGTGAAGACAACTAAAAAACTTATAGCAGGTTTTCAGGTACGAAATGTAATGATAAATCATGTTATTATAATAATAATAATAATAATAATAATAATACATATTTTCTGTATTATCCTATCAGGTATCCCTTTTGTCAAAAGTTTTTGTTTTGCAGATCAGCTGTAAATGGAGATATGCATACTACTTGAATTTCGATAATTTATGCAAAAAAAAAAAACACCCGTTGATTGACATTTTTTTGCAGAATAATGCATAAAGAGTACCCCGGATTGTCCCCCGATAGTTTTCAAAGTAGAAAGGTTTTTTTTGATTTGCGGATTATTTGTACATATATCAGATATATGCATAATGATTGGATTTTGATTTTTGATCATTTTTGCCAAAAATACCAGTTGTAATTTTTATGTAAAATATTGCATATATGGTACATGTACCCATTTGTCCGGATACATGTAACTCATTCGACAGTTTTCAAATTAAGATCTTTTTTCTTTTGCAATTAGAGAGTTTTTTACATAAAAGTTAGTGCATATTATTGGGATTTTCATTTTTGATAAAACATGAGAAAAATATCAGCTATTGAAATATAGTTAGTACCTTTTTAACATGATGTTGCATATAGAGTACCCTATTTGCCCGGATAACTCCTCCTACAATTTTCAAGATAAAAAAAAACTATTTTTGTTTTTCAGTTCAACTGAAATTACATGCAAGATGTGTATTATTACTTTCATTTTGTTTTTGTGAACTTGTGCGAAAAACACCACTTATAAATTGAACTTAGTAATTTTTTACCATAATATTGCACATAGGGTGCATTATTTGTCATATAACTCCTCCTGCAGTTTTCAAGATATGAAGTTATATGAAGTTGAGTTGAACAGATATGCACCAAAGAGCTAAACATCATACTTTGATTTTTTTTATCATAATGATAAAAAACTGAAACAAAATTGTAACCACAGTTATTGCAAGTCGAGTTTGTCCTTGGATAGTGGTTGTCAATTCAGGTTCGACAAATGATTGGCCTAAGGTAGTGTTTATTAATATCGACAAATGGATTACGAATACTGTTCACACAATAGAAAACCTGGTTTGCTGTCACATTGACAGCTTTCCCCATTTATAAAATAAATAAGCTGGGATCTTGAATCATCCTTTGAAAAACGTAATATTTCGATCTAATTGTAATTCTTTCTTTTATGTTCACAGTTTCCTATTATTTAATTCATTATTGATTACATATGGTATCAACGTCGTCCATGATTGTATGAAAATCATAATATATATACATAATTTTATTTATCTAAGCTTGGTGGAGGATTTGGGCACTCTGTATGCGTGGCGGACGTGAATGGAGACAGCTATGACGATGTATTGATTGGTGCGCCTCTTGAATATATCAACCAATCAAATAGAAACATTGTGGTAGACAGCGGAGGAGTTTATATGTATCTTGGTACAGGGACGCCCGTAAGTCTTTTAGTATTGATTATTTATTCCGAGTACGAATGTCAATCGCAATTCCTTTTTATACGGCAATCTTTTTTTTCCAAAATGAGAAAATGTTGTAAGTGTTATAATTGTTAATAGGTATTAAAACTAGTCTGTTCTGGACATAGAATGATCACCAATCTAGTTAAATTGCGTTGTTCTATTAATTTCAAAAGCACAATAAATGAAATTGGTAGTACTTTTTCATTGTGTTTCTCCAGTTGTTTACGATTAACTTTTCGGTAACTTCACTGCATGACTCGTTTATCATATGCTTTTTAAGATCATTGATGATGGTATCGTTTTCTTTGTTTCTCGTTCATTTCAATTTGTTTGTCAAGCGTAGATTGTTTTTTTTGAATATAAATATTTTTTTCTTCATTCTACACAGGATATATTAAAGGAAACCCCGGTAGTTATTCGAGGGACAAAGAAGCCATGGGCAAGATTTGGAACTGCGATTGTTAACCTTAAAGATATTTCAAACGATGGCATTGCAGGTAATGTTGAGACAAGATCATACTTTTTTGATTGCTTAAACGATGATGCAAAGAAAATAATATTATCTTTGTACCTTGCATTTTGATGGATCATAAAAGTGTTTGATTTTTCTTCGCTGATTTATTCATGGCTAAAACATGATTATTTCAACTACATTTGTATAACACAATTTCCGTTCATTTATTTAATACATCAATGGAACAAAAGGGTATGAGATGGATATATCTCCTAGATTTATATAAGTGGGGTTAATTGGTTCATGATAAATAAATTATTGTTCACGCCATATGTATTTGCATTCCGTTATCAAATTTAAGTTTAATGGTATGTTAGATAGATTTACATAAGTAGGGTTTATTGGTTTAATATGATAAATATATCATCTTTCACATCATATTTACATGCAAAAGCCAACGGCATTTAGTTATTTCATATTTTAAATAAAATTTAAGTATTATGATATTTTTCTGGTTTTCCTTAGATATTGCAATAGGAGCACCGTTTGAAGATGGCCACAGAGGGGCGGTGTACATATACAACGGCCGCTCGGGAGACTTTGACAAACCGTGGGCGTTTTCACAGAGAATTACTTCAAATGATATAGGCCTTGGGATTAGTGCCCTTGGGTACTACCTTTCTAGATCCCAAGTAGACATCGACGACAATTTATATGGAGGTATAATGATAATTATTATGCTTTTATCATTTGTTGTATATTTTCGGAGAGTTTATAATTGCGCAAGGTCTCAAATAGAAATGGAACAACAATGGAACAATCAAACGTAGTTGTATTATTCATTTCTTGCCTACATTAGTCTTGTTTACGACCAAATTGTACACATACAATGTAAGGATAAGTATATAGATAGATATTGTTAATGATATTTAGTTACTATTGGTGTCTTTTAAAAAAAATATTCAAAATTCACCCAAACTGATATTTGCGTAAACTGAAAAAAGTCTGCCAAATATTAATAGACAGTGCATTATCATGCATAGTCATGCATAGTATCATCAAATCTTGTAATTTGATGCACCTTAGGATACAAAGATATGCTAAAACAAAAGAAGGTCACTATGACCTACTGTTAATATTGCTCTTTTTCAAGATACATATACTGGACAAAGTGAGGCCCTAAATTATCAGGCACTGTCAGTTAATATATCCAGAATCAAACCAAATTTTAAAAAAATATGTCAGAATGGATTTTGTGGCTTTTCATTTAGATGACATGTAGGTCATCATTTGCATAAACAATGAAGATCTTTAGACCTTTATATCTGGGAATTCATGATAGTTATTGCCTGATCTACAGTATATCAAAGGAACGATTCAACGCAAGTATCCTGATCTCCTTGTTATCATTGTACTAAATGTAAATAATGATTAATCCCATTTATTTGAAATTATTGATGACATTCGTAGACTTGGCAGTGTCTGGTTTTAAGTCGGACCTAGTGGTGGTTCTTCGGACACGCCCTGTGGCCCACGTGACAGCAGACATCCTGACTACTCCAGGATACATTCCAATCAACTCAACGGGACTTGCCTGCAATCTTGGATCGGACATTCCCTGCGTTACGTTGAACATACGTTTTCTTGTGTCTGGAAAGGGATTAGAGAAAGGAGTTTGTACGTATAAATTAATAGAAGAATGGCCCCCTTTTTTTCGCCCCCGTCAATTTTGAGTTTAGAGCAGTTAGGTCAACATATTTAGAAATTGCTTCTGGTATATTCTGGTATGTTCTTTTACAAACCCATACAGGACTTTTAGGAACTACATTTGATAAATGTTTAGTTTCATTTAGTTTATTTCCAGCAAAAAACAAAAAAATATTAATATAATTTAATCTAATTGTTTGAGTTTACTTTTTTGGGGAACAGCATGCCTTTGTTTCAATTATTTATTCTTGTTTAATTGAATGTTTTTTTTTACAATATTTTTAGTATGCATGTACATGTACATAACTTAGTTGCATTTGGATCGCAATTGAATTTACACATCAAAACCATTATATCATAAAATGCTACATAAGTGACTCAATTGCTTTATTGTCGCCATGAATTACATATGTACCAATACCCGATAGTTAATTTTTAGTAAAGCATATTTATCAAATAATAAATGTTTTCCTATTTTCATCATGTTTTCATTTTATTTTTAGTCAAACACAACATATGTCCTACAATTCTATAATTTACGTCATTTGATTGTTGGGAAAATCTACGTTGGTTGTTTTAAACACATTTTTCGCAACGTAACAATCATCGATATTGAAGAAATAAAAACCAAACAGAATTTGTAGTGTGAATTGTGTTAGCACATAAACATGGCAATTTTTTTTTTATTTTTAGCTAAGACTATTTGAATAAGAAATATCATTATATTTTGCATCAAAGCATTGCTCAATTTGAGTTATACCGTACATAAACACAGTATAGAAAGGGGTTTACGCTGTGAAAGAAAATCGAAATGCCTGGACTACCTTTAAACATATTGTTCGTTTGTCCTCCCACGGTTTCAGAATTTAAATTGGAAGGGAATTTTATTTTCTTAAACAACAAAAGAAAAACTACAAATTATATCTACAACCAACTGAATTTCTGACAATTTTTTTTAATGTTGGGTACTGTTTCGTCAATAGATGGTGAGAGAGCAGACGACCGAATTAGAAAAAAATGGCTGTTTTTCTGGTTTGTTATATGGATCATTAATTCGAATATTCCAGTTTGTTTTTATTATTTATTTGGTACAGATTTAAACTACAGTTTATACAGCGATGTTTTCTCTGAGAGCGAGCGATTTCTCCTTCGACCTAACGACAGCCTCATTAGCAGTCTCAATAGATCGCTGGAGTCACAGCTTATATTGCTAAAGCCAAACGAAGAGACATTTGTCAACATTTCGTTGACTTTAGATGTAAGTTTTAAACACAGTTCCATTGAAATTTAAAAATCATTTTAGTAAAGCTTAAAAGAATTTAATTGACGTAAATTTTCTGTACAATTATATTAACCATTCATTTTTTTTAGAATAAACATGCCATTACTTTTTGAAGCACAATTTCAAATTAAGTGATAGAAACTATTTTATAATAAAGTTATATTGATATTTTGTACTTCTGTTATGGCGTTTTATATATGTATCAGACAACAGACTGGAGATTCTTCAAGAGCTTAGAAGACCCGGTCACAGTGAAGTTAACGTTTGCCTTAACGGATTTAGCAATAGGAGACGAAGTGCTCCCAATGCTCCATACAGATGTCATTACAACACATACAAAAACAGTAAGGCTCCTATAGTTCAGAAGAATTTCCCATGTAAACGGCCATATTCCATGTCATATTGTCCTTGTTTGCTTTTATGGAGGAAAAATGATTAGTTGCATTTTGCCGAAATTTGATTTTGTTTCAATGATATCGTAGAAAGTATCTTGGAATTAGAAAAAAACCCTTTTTAACAAAATCGTGACTTCGAATATGGAACACAACTACTGATCATGAGTATTCCTAATTTTCTTTGCAGCTTGAAATCAATCGAAACTGTTCTTCAGATCCTTGTAAACCGGCATACATCGCCTTACTGCAATCCGCAGAGAACAACCTGACGTTGCAGCAAAACCAAGAACTATCAGTTCAAATGGCATTATTTAACACTGGCGATCCGGTGGAGAGGACTGAGTTCTATGTCGAAACATTTCCGAGAATGGACTTTTCCAGAATCATTGAAGGGTTCAGTGATCTTCAGTGCAACGAGGTTTCTATGGGATACCTGTATTGTGAGATGCGCCCGGTTCGGTTTTACGCTCACCAGAGATACTCGTTCGTGTTGAATTTCTTTATAGACCCTGATGCCGTGGTGGCGAAAAATTCCGACCACGTTAAGGTTGAAGTCCTGTTTAATTCAACCGAAGCTAGCACAGACACAACAAAGTTCGTGATGAATAGTCATTTTAACCTTCGTTCGGATGTTAGAGTTGTAGGGTGAGTTATTTAAGTGTGTGAGTGTGTAGGGGGTGTTGACTAATGGGGCTGGTCAACTGATCAACAAGTAAATTGAATTAAAGAAATATTTGAAGTGTACAAGATATTTTGATAAATTTATTTTGTGTTGCAGTTGAATTTGTTTTAAGCCTATGATAAACATTTTGCGAGAACTTTTCTTAATGATTGGAAGTGTCATTGCAATTGTGACCGCAAATGGTGGGATTATTTAAAAAGTTTACTGAAAAATTTAACCTTTGTAGAAAATTAAAATTAAGTAGTGTTTAGAAGTCATTTATGAAGTAGGCATCTGCACATTTGATGCGACTTGAATGCGGGTTTTTTTAAACGAAAGGGTCATACAGCAAATTAAAAAGAACTAGATGGTCAAAACCATACTTGTAGGAAAGATACGCTCTAAACATAGAAATTTTGAAAAAAGTATTTAAATTGTATGACATTTTCTGGATTTGTACTTTTCTAAATCAATGTTTTTGCTGGCAAAGTCATATTCAAAATTTCTAGATTGAACGTATTTGTAACTTGTTGACAATCTAGAATGCTTTAAAAGGAAAATCCAGTCAAATATAAAAAAACAAAACCAGCATACAATATACAAACGACTTGCAATGTGACTGTGGATGAACTATTATTAATGTATTTCATATAATTAAATTAGAGTTAATTATTTACAGAGGTTCTGATTTTTCGGAACGTATCTTAGCATCGAACGCCGAAGGTATCTTCAAATACTCAGTATCATTTGATGTACACAATGACGGCCCGAGTCCACTCGGTGCAAACTTAAAAATACCAATCGCAAGCGGCCACTCGAAGTCTGACATTGTGAAGGTACGTCTATATTTACTTATTTATATCAAATTATGTCCTCCTTATAACTATGATTTGTTTAACTATAACTCAAAGATTTTGAATCAAAAAGCTAGTTAAAGTGGCTCACTACACCTTGAACAATTTTCTGAATTCAGCAGAAAATTACTTGATTATGATAGATAGCATGATGCATAAGAAGTTTATAAGTCAAATTGGCAAGACATATGCAGTTTTGGATGATTTAAAAAAAATTAATTCAGTAAATATGAAGAAGAAGTTGCTATTCACATGAGCTAGATTTTTGTCGCTGTTGTTATGATGAGTCTACATAAAAACTAAAATCTTTATGATTTAAATAAGATTAAAATGTCATTAAATTTTATATGAAGAACAATTTTTCTACTAAGAAATATATCGCAAACTAATTTTTGTTCAGCACGACAATAATGTGATGTCTTCAACCACAGTTTCGTTTTTTGCATTTTCACAAATATATGACTATCAGAAGTTTTCAAACCGAACTCTTTTATGTTGTTTTATTAGTGAATAACAATTTCGCAATTAATTTTTGGAATTTTTCAAAATTGCAACTCATATTGCTTTAAATGATGTTCAATAAGAAGCTTGAGTCAATAGCCGGGTGATTCAACGATATTTAATTGAATCAAAATGACCGTACATATAATGAACATATATATTATAATGTTTTCAAATTGGTAGATTTACAAAAGCCCTATTGACCAAGTATGTGGAATATTAAAACATTAATTTTTATATTGAAGGGAATAGCAGTTACGAAAGGAAAGTGTTCTGGGTTTCTTGACTTGGAGATAAAGAGCTTGAATGATCCTGAAAACATACAATCTGAGTCGTTGACGGATGATGAAGACGATGAAAAAGGGCCAATTGAAATTGTATGTAATTGATCAAACTATATTCATACTGTGAATTCCTTATTTAATGCGAGTACTTAATTCTGTCATTCCGATTTTTTTTTCAAATCGCGAGATTAAAAAATCGCTAGCACCAATTTTTTTGTTATAATTTCATTAAGTTCAAAACTGTATGAAAAATGAAAGGGAGATTTTAAAGTCCGCAAGGCTTCTTGTGATTTTACGCTGATATTAATTCATAGTAATCTATAAATATCCATCGCTGTTGATATAAAAGTTTATGTTTGGATTAATATTTCAAAGAAAGGTATATTCAATATTAAAAAATAGATAATAACAAGAACCAATTCGGCTCAAATGTGTTTCTAAGAGAACTGTGCATTAAAATAATCAGACAGTTATTTGTTTTGAGGTATGGATTTCTTAACCCTTTTCAAAACAACACGACTAGATATGATAACCGATTTTTTAAAACCTTGAAATAAATAGCTTCTGGTGTAATGGTTTTTTTCTTCTTCGCAGACCGGAGCTATAATATGAAAAATATAAAAAAGGATATCTTTTGTACGGATTGGTACCTGGCAAAATTTCACAAAAATATTCTTCTGACTGAAGTGGAACCGTCATTCATATTATGAAATTGAACAAAAGCATGCTAATTCACTGAAAAAAATGAAAACAAATTTAGTTAGAGAGAGAAGTGGTTGTCTATCAGGAAAAACGTAAATAGAAAATATGTATCAGAGAAAACTTTAAGAATTTAATAAACATGATAGAGGCTATTGTTTGTGAAATTAACACATATAATCAATGTGAAGCAGGTGGGTTTTGTTAATTTAGTCATTTAGAGAGAGAGAGAGAGAGAGAGAGAGAGAGAGAGAGAGAGAGAGAGAGAGAGAGAGAGAATGGCCACAGTATTATTGGGCCCACATATAAAAGATGAAAAAAAGAAAGAAAATATAAATGGAAAAAAGCCCCAAAAAGTAAATGAAGGTTTTTTTGTGAAATAATTATTTAAACCAGCTTTAATAATTCATTCATACCATACTTCTTTTGGAGCAGAGTGGTAGTATAATGGGGATTTCAGTATTGTAAAGAAGTATTAGGGATCAAGTTTGGACGTAAATAGAGGCTGCTTTGATTCGTTTAATTGATATCAAGCTAGTTTAGAAAAGCTGTACTATATAATTATAATAAAAATATTTTGACACGTTTTATTTCCAAAACGGGTCATTTATGCAATATATATCATAGGGCATTAAAAAAGAAAAAATGAAAACAGAACCAGGAAAACTACTGACTATGTAATAAATTGTATATAATAAAAAAAAATGCAAGCGTCAAAAGTACGGTTGCAAACCTTTTGTTTTTCTGGACAAAATATGCAATGAAAAAGATCGACTTTTTGCAGACACATGGACAAAATTGTGTACCTCGACATATTGTGTTTTTTTAATGATTAAAACACAACGAAACACAATACCATTTATCTTACAAACACATTTTAATATAAATTTTATTTTTGTAACTCATTTTCATGATTAGTCTCCTTCAACCATACGATATCTTTGAGTAAAGCTGCGTTGCGTAGACAAAGCGTTTGGTTGAACCAGGCGTTAATAACAACGCACAACCACTATTTACTTTCTTATCATACAAATGTATAATCGACCGCCTTTTGTCGGCCAATAATAATGTACAGTATTGAATTTATTTACAAAAATAATTTAACGATTTTTCTAACACGATATTTTTTGTTATTTTACAGAAGTGTGGTTTTCCCGCCATTAGCTGCACCTATTTAACTTGTGACCTTGGTTATGTCAAGACAACGGAATTTGAAAGTGTGGAATTTACAATGGATCTTGATTCCAGCGTTCTATCTGCCATTCTAAAAGTACATGTTTAAACATTCTACCTTAAAGCGCATGAATTATTTACATTTTTCCTTGCAATCATTAACTAAAGAATGTGAACATGATGAAAAAAAATGATGACTTGTTCCACATAAGGTTTTCCTTAAAGACTCACGTGCATGAAAAGAACGGAATGGCGTCAAGTAAAACATGCAATATCTTTGTTTACTGATCAAAATATGGTAATAAATGTAAAAATATTGAATCAAAAAAGATAAATTTGAAAATATAGCAATTAAATGTATTCCTTTTACTTTTTTTGTTTTCATTACCATTCTTCAAAAGACTCAAGTGCATAAAAATAACTGAATGGCGTCAAGTAAAACATGCATTATCCTTGTTTACTGATCAACATATGGTAATTAATGTATAAATATTGAATTCTCCGAAGAATCAAAAAAAGATAAATTTGAAAAATATAGCCATTAAATATATTCTTTTAATTTATTTGTTTACGTAATCATTCTTCAAAATTGATTGTCTATAAGTAATACACGCCCCAAGTACATATGCCATTTACAAATTTTACGTTTACCTTATTTTTTAAATTAAACATGCGCAAATAAACCCCGCAGAAACACAAAACGACTTGAACTCTCTTACATGTAACAGTATTTTGCCCCCCCCCCCCCCCCCCCCAAAGAAAAAAGAAAAAAGAAAAAAAACAAAACAAAAACAAAAACAAAAATCCCAAAACAAAACAAACATAAAACACTTTTTCATAAAACACATTTCATAAGTACATCTTTTTTTTCGATACATTTACATATATGTTTTTCTATATTTATTTAATTCAATTTATATCTTTTTTGCAGGGCCAAAGTGCTGAAACAGGATTTTTTGTCATTCCTGGTGATGTTCAGCAATATGACAACAATATCCCAGCATTCATCAACGTCACACAATCAGCAAAAGTATGTTTGTTCATACGGAACCCCCGCGCAGTTCTTTTTGCTTATTTTGAATAAATTTATGTTTTAAATAAAACTGTTATTTTAAAAAAAACGTCTTATTAAGTAAAACACTTGATATTTATAACATCTTATTGGTGTCTTTTTGAAACATTGAACTATGAAGTATGCTTGTTATTTAGTTACCCATTAGGGGGTGGTTTACGTAAGCATTTGAAGAACTATATCCAAATTGTTATCTATGTTGATTGTGATACCGATTTATATCCTGTTTGTTTTATGCGATAGAATAATTAAAAAAGACATTTATAATTTGGGAAAAACATTCAAAATTGTAAACATCATATGTCAAAGGGTTAGGTTTAATTGTTGTACAAATACGACATCCAAATTCAGTTTTCAACAAGACCCAGATTGTACCCAATTTTTCTGTTAATTTTTATATGGTATAATGTCAAACAGACAGGGAAAGTCTATGTTCATTACTATCATTGTATCGTACCATTTTCTTTTTTAACTATCAGAAGATGGATTTCAATGAAATTTAGATTCTTTGTAAATAACAATTTTCAAAAAGATAAACCTAAGCCATCCAGTAGACTGAATGTTATTTGAAAGGTGCATGTATGGAAAGATGACTTAATTGCAGATATGTGCCATTCAATCAACTTTTTATACCATTTAGTCCACTCTGAGATACTAAATGGCAGAGTTACATCAAGTGCTCGATCCTCAGTTTGAACTACACTGTACATTGTGTTTTCTCATTTTCAATCAACTTGCATATACTATCCAGAATGACAGCGTCGCATTCAGTGTTTCCTCCTCAGTTTGACCTTCGCTGTACATTGTATTTTTTTCGTAGGTGGCGCTGCGGGTGTCTGTTGGTTCCAAGGGACAACAATCCACTGACATTTTATGGTACACAATAGGAGGTAGTGCAGGAGGGTTCTTGATCTTTATAATTATTGCACTTATCCTATGGAAGGTAACCTTGCATTCGTGATTATATTCATTAAGCTTTGTTAAAGAGTTTTGTTTATTATTTATAAAACACCAGTTGTACATTTCTGGGACGATAATTACTTAAAGCTTGAATGATCAAGAAATATACATGTTTTTAAGTTTTGAAGTTACCTTTGAAGTCATGTGATTTAGAGTCGATTTATTTAGAGTTGTTAAAACAAAACTATAATAGATTTCTTTAAATGTACCAACGTATTTGTCCAAGGTTGTTGATATAAATGTAACCATTTATAAAATAAACTTGTTATAATGTCGACTTTGTGAACAATAGAAATCGGTTTCTTTATGTTGACAATACATATATATGAACTTCAGTGATTATTACAGGTATGCACTTGATTAATGATTAATGAGGTTTATAATAGGCGATTGAACAACTTATCTAGTTAATTCAAAAGCATTTCTCATCACCAAAAAACAAGACCCAAGATATCTTTAGCTGACTAATAGAGCACGTTTTTAGCCAAACTTTGTGTAGATCATCTGATGTTGGTTTCATCACTGTTACCATTAGCTATCCTCGCACGACCTCTATATACAATCTGAAAATGTCCCAACCCATCATATATATGTTTTTATATGTTTTATGAGAGGTGTAACTCTTTAGTACAGAAGGTAACATAGAAAACAAGCTTGAATTTTTCTATCCCCATTTGAATTGTTCCAATAGGTTTTTTTAAAGCAGAGAAAGCGCTTCCCTGTTTAGTTCCAAACAAAGGTCATGTGAAAATGATCTTCCATCGATACCTGTCATACCCTTATGAGTGTATGGAGATTGGAGAAGGAGGTGTTTTTAATCAGACTGGGTCTTCTCCAGATTAAAAAGAATATAGAAAAATTGTAGGATATTTGAATAATTTCTATGTGTTGTGCCATTTGGTACAAACACATTGAGAAATTGTTGATAAGTGCTGTCACTTTAATTAGGAGTGGAAAGTTGTTATTATATACTAGTAATAAGTCTCTTCTCTTTACAAGCTAAACTTACACTGGTCATGTACCGCTTTAATTAAACAGGTAGTTTTATTAAAAATGGAGTAGGAATATACTATATGATTCCAAATGGTAGTTAAAAGATTTATATGAATTAGAAAAACATATTTTTGACTTACAAAATATTCTGATTCATCTAGTGTGGATTTTTCAATCGGAAGAGGAGAGGGGAAATTGACCGAGCTAAGAGGCAGTCAGTGATGAAGCAAAGGCAGAGTAATATGATGTCTAGCTTTGTGAATAAAGAACTCAATAAACATTCAACTTCGCCATTAAATGGGGACGACAAGAACTCGAAGCTATTTAGACTAAGTGCCAAAAAGGATTATCCCGATTTAGAGATTCAAGATAGATAGCGCAGTGACAAATCTGTTGTTCAGACTTTTGTAGAGAGCGATGCAAACTATCTGGATTGTGCTAAAAGGTCAAGAATAAACATGGTTTTGGAATGTAACATTCCCTTTTTTGTACCGGTGAACAGAGGATATGTAGATATCGCTTCGGATACATTTAAGACTTATCAGAATTTCATTTGTTAGAGTTACTAGATTTCTTTTGTTTTGTTTTTCTCATTTGTATATTTTTGTCATTAACATGAAATTATAGTGATTTGATTGGTAATAATGGTAAGTGGTTTTCATTTTTTTCATTTATAGGTTCAATACATGTGACATTTAGTTAATTAATTTCAACATCAATTTTGTATTGTTTATATTATTCTTTATATAAAAGAATTGCCAAAAATTAGAGTTTGTATCATGATATGTTGATACTTTGCAAATGATTTACCAAAATAAATGATAGTTATCAAAATTCCATGGCTTGATGTACTAGTCCTTATCATGTAACAGTGTAAGCTATTGTTTTAGAGATAGTCAAGATTTAACTGAAATTTATTTATTTTTTTGTTATTTGTTATTTCTAATCTGTAACCAAAATCTTAATGTCGACGGTGAAGTTTTAAGCGAGGGTCAGGCCTAGCAATTATTTGTTTTGTAAATATAGCTCGTAACCACGTGTTTGTTTACATCGATTCTATAGTAGTACAAACATCAATTAAATCTATTTTTTTCTATTGGATTGTTAAGTAATATTAAACAATTTCTACTGTCTATCAAATCTCATTTTGTTATATTGAAATATTTAAACATGATAGTTTTCTTCCATCAACCTAAATGTAAACAAAAACATGACACGAACCTTGTTTACATAACTAAGAATTGAAAGTCGTTATCTCGCTTGAAAGTTGAGACAGACATTCAAAGTTTTGTCGACCATTCACTAAGCTAGTAGCTTAGCACATTAATTTTAAAGAAATGGTTAAAATTCGCTCAAATCGTGACCAATGGCATGCTTTAGTAACATCAATGATACTTTACACTGAAATACGTCGAATTTCATAATTCAACTTGGTTTTTTTCTTAAAAAATCAGCTTTAAGTATAAGAATACTCAGCAGTATGGATGTCATAATTATTTATCATTTAATACCTACAGTATTTGGTTTCAGCTTCCAAACTGTGGCGTTCGTCATAACAGTATCACATTGAACGTCATCGAAATAGGCAAGTTACATGTATACATCGTGTTAATTAATTATTATGTAATAGCTAAATTTATATGATTTTTTGTTATTCAAAGAAAAGTCGGTTGAAGAAAAGTGTTTTTGTCTCTACGTATATTATATTTATGATAAATATAAATAGGTAATAAATATAATTTGTAGCAATTTCATGGCAATGAAATACGTGAAATGAGAACAAATCTTATCAAAAAGAAAGAAAATCATGTTTATGCTTTGCAATTTAATTAACACCGTCACTGACGGTGGTGTTTTGCAAAAAGTAATATTCTGTTTCCTAAACTGATTTTATCAAAACAATCTCTCAAACACCAAGATAGATGGGTGAAATTGTCATTTATTAAAACTGACGACAGGAAATCAGAAAAAAAAACAAATTAGTATGGGAAAAATCACTCTTACGCAATACATCACAGAAAAAAAATCATAATATAATGATCTTCCCAACCGTGTCAAATTAGATTCTTATTCAAATCAAACAATCCAGTATGAATGTAACAAAAAATTGTAAAAAAGATGGTAGACAACAGCTGCAAGAATAAATACAGACACAAAGTTTAAGCATTCCATCAACATATGTGCCAGGTAATCAACTGCGCTTCTCATATATATGTATATAAACATTTAACACAGTGGGCAACATTTTTAGAGTAAATCTTGAATTATTGCTGCGCTGGGAGTGTATATTATTAATCTCGCCATCATTAGAATCTTTAACTTTAAAGTTTATCATACTCATTTTTTAATATGAGTTCATATTTCTATAAAAAAAAAATAATGGACGTATATTCCAGCGAAAGCTTGCAGCCGTGACATCTAAAGGTTTTCTTGATTTAAAAAAGAATTGGATCGAGAAAATAACTTCTGGCTATACGTTCATAAATTTGTGTAAAAAGATAAAGATGTTATTACAAATTGTCAATAAAAATGAATTTAATTGTCCTTGAGCCTAGCAAACGCAGTGTTTTAAACAAAAAATATCAAATACATCAAAATACAAAAAAATACTGCATCTGACATCGCTGTTGCTCTGCTTTGAATTTGTATTTCGTTTTATGGATTTTTGAGATGGTTGACGGTTTGTTATTGTCATTTTTTCATCGATACATGTATAATACACACCTTATTTTTCAATATGCAATTTTAAAAATTTTAAAAAATTTGAAAATGCACTTTCTATTTTTTTTAATGTGTTAGTTTTTCTGTGCCGAGGTTACATAAAATTAGTCATTTTTTCGAATCGTAATACTGAAAGTAGACCTTGCCATCTGGTTGTCATAACAACACGAGTATGTGTAAACAGGTAATTATAAAAGACAAGAACGCATTGCCTAGTTTGGCGATAACAGCTATATGATTAACTGTCATAATAAAGAGAAACAGGGATATTATTATCAGACTATCTATCAAAAATCAAAGAATTCAGATCCTAGATGCAACTGACCCTACCTCTATTTTTTTTTATGAGGTTCGTGTTTGCTCTGCTCCTGTTTCGTAATTTTCTTTGGACTTTTGAATTTGAACACTGTTCGTTATCACCACATGTTATCCATGTAAATAGTCATTCTAATAATGTTTTGTCATTTTTTATGCAATCCATTTACATGATCAAAATGTACGAGTAGACCGGTTTTAAACGCAGTATGATGAAAATAACAAAACAAATCAAAGAACAAACACTGAAAATTCAATTTTACAAGTTAAAACTCAACAATCTAAATGATACATCATGCACAATAATTTCAATTCAGTCACAATACATCGGGTATTTTAACCGATCCTTTACACATCTAGGTTGTACAAGGCGTATTGAGCCATTATATATAAGTAATGTGTTGCATGCACATGTATTTCTTTGCGGCAGACAATTTTGAACTCGTTGTCAGGCGCGGATCATCAGATCAAACTCGACGCTTCGCGTACTGTTTGATCTCGTGATCAGCACCTGGCAACTCGACGTGATCCAGCCCTTTGGATCAAGTTACTTTTATAATAATATATATTTATCATATAACGCTCATGGGTATGTTAATGATTTTGATATTTTATAAAACCTTACCAGTATCAACTCATATTCTACATAGAACAAAATTGTTGATACACTTCGGTCATTTGCAAGAGAAAATATTCTTTACAATGCATCGTACACTCTCAATTTTCATACAGTATAATATTGGGTTTATAATAGAATTAATTCCACATAAACAGGCTGAAACCACAATTAATGCATTGGGAGTTTCGGGGAATATAAAAGATATGAACAAGGGTGCAGTTAGAAGAGTATGACAACCCAGCAGCAGTCCCACCAAAACAATTGTATTTGTGAGTTTCTTTTCTTTCACGGCAGACATGTTTTGATGAGTTAAAGGGCATTGTGTCATGGTATATTTTGTTTCCAAATGGTTTGACTGATATCCACTCGTTGAATCTTGTGTACCACCGGCGCTCGTTGTTTGGTTGCCTGACTCGCCCTGTAGTGGCTGTTGTGGATTCGGCCTAACTTGAATAGTGTAAGGTGGATGGACGGGAAACACTTTTCTTTTCTTGATTCTGATTATGTAACGAAGTACCAAGCAATAACTAACAATTGTCAACAATACGATTCCAACAATGCATCTGTTAAAGGTAATGAAAACGTCGAAATGCTTTTCATAGACGTATTGAACGTGGCAAATAACATTCGAATTATATTCCTGTTGTGGAGAAATTAAGCCCAAAGTGAATATGAGAATGACAAGCCAGATAAAAGAACAGACTAAATATTTCTTAACACCTGTGAACAACCACTTATTCCATTCCATGTGAAACAATACTAAATACCTTTGCAAACCAATAACAAACGATTGCCACACTGACATTAGTGTTCCACTTGTCACGAATGCCGTTTTTAGAATACACATTGCCTTTGTAAAACCTTTAGTTTGGGATAACATGTTTTGGAAAGTGTACGAAATATAGCCAAGACCAACTAGAAGATCACTGAAGGACAACAGAAGGACAAGGCAATGATATACGTTCTCTCTCAAAGCCCTTTTTGCCACGAAGATTAACAAAACAAATGTATTAAGAACAATGCACGGAACCCCGATTAATAGAGAAAAGGGGATCAAAATCATTGTCTTTGTGCTTAGTCCTTCCTCCCCCAAACAAGTTGTATTACATGAATCCATCCTTAAAGAATTGTCAAAATGGAAAGATAGTTGAGTCGAATGCTCGATCAAGAGCGCTGGTGACCTGAAACAGAAAAAAAACCCCACAAATTATTTTTGTTTACAGAGACTGTTTTTGTGAGGATGAAGGTGATTGTTTTGTTGCATATTAATTGATTTGGTGATACATGCAAAATAAGAAGCAAATAAGTAGTAAAACATTTAAAGCTTTTCTTAAGGCAGAAAAAAAACCACTAGAGTCAAAACAAAAAATATGTTATGTAATTCAGGTACATGTAAAATTTGAGATTTTTACAACAGAGTTGGTTTTTATAATTTTTTTTTTAAATGATGTTTGAAAACTATTTATGAGGAAAAATACATCGACTTGAGGGTTTATTGTAGAAATTATAAAATCTTTTAAAAATATAAAGAACAATTTAGATAAAGCATTTATTGCAAAGTCACATAGTATAGTACTCTCCTTTAAATGCTTGATCGTTGTTTACAATTTATAACCGTTTATTTCCAGACAGAGTTTCATTTTATATAAATGCTCTAAAAATATTTTCTCTAGATCTATCTAGCAACTACAAATTAATATATGTTATCGATTTGGTAACTTACAACAGCGTATATTTAATTCGTAATGCAAATAGTTTCCGCTTTTAGTAATTTTTTGAAAATAATTGAAATACAAATACAATACCATTTATTTCACTTAATATACATTTTACTTTTTTAATATTTTTTTTTATAATAAAATTGTTCGTTATTAGTCTCGTATCTCTCTCACGCTCATTCAAACAGTTAAAGCGTCTGATTAAACTAGACTTTTATAATAGTTCCGCAGAAATAAGCAGGTATTTTGTATTTTCATATCAAATAACCCACAACCTTCTGGCGTCGGTAATGATAAACACAGAATGAATGATCATTAATTTTTTTGTTCTTCCTAAAGATAGATTAAAGGTGCTTAAAGGTAGCTTCAAGACGATCTTTAAGCCACCTTTCAGCTTAATTTGCTGCTGAAAGGTGGCTTAAAGGAGGCTTAAAGAAAGCATAAAAATGGCTTAAAGGTGCTTAAAGGCAGCTTAAAGACTATCTTTAAGCCACCTTTAAGACAACTTATTGGTCCTAATGTCCAAACTTCTTTAAGCCACCTTTAAGCCCCCTTTAAGCAATTTTTTAAAAAATCATAACAATCTTTATTCAATATTGTGCTTAATTTATCAACAAAATGTTTTAACTTTATGACAATTTAATCAATTGTGATTAATGGACAAATATATTTAACCTATATACGAAGTATTTATTTAAAAAAAAAAACAAAGCCGTGCGTCTGGACAAAAAACACACCTGTGTTTATCCTTTATATTCTGTATTAGTTCCAGGGTTTTTCTGAGGTTTAACGAACAATATATTTAACTTAGATATACACAATGATATGAAAGCATGTCTAGACACACAACGCAGCGATTTTACCAAGAGAAATTGAGTCTACATGAACATGTACGGTAGTTAAGTAAATAATGTATATTTTGTCGCAAGTTTTAATGATTCCAATACAGAAAAAGTAATAAAAATGGTTTTTACTTTAAAAAAAAATGGAAAAAAATTAAATGACGCCGAAGCATGCATGTATTTAGAATGAATTACGGTACTTGGTTTTCAGTGAACAAAATATATATTATACCTGATTGCAAACTGTTCGGCTTACTAGACTAAGTACTATGTTTAATAAATTTAAATCGGTAAGATATAAGTTCACCTAATTCATAACTATGAAATGCAAGGAAGAAGATGAAACTAATTTTTTTTCAAAATGTATTGAAACTATTAGGGTAATAGTTCTACGCAGTTAACGGTTTTCATGATCACGGCGCCGTTCCAGCATGTAATAATTTTGATAATATTGATAATTATACACTTACAACAGATCTAGAATAACATATTAAATGATATATGTTTAAATATTTAATTGTATACATGAATTTTAAACTATCAATTCTATAACAAACAATATCACCAATTACCAGTGACGTACAGTAACTATTTTCTACATGTGGCAATTGCAAATGATGTATACATATACAAATACAAATATACATGTACATATGATGTACCGGGCCTGGTATGTGACATATTATTACCCCTTATAAATATATTTAAATAACCCCCATTTATAATTACTGTAATTAATTGGCCTCTAAATTTTACTCATACACACGTATCTTTGATTTGTAGACGTAATATTTTTAAAACCCAGGGTGAGGAAATGAATATTTTGAGAATGAATTACAAATGTAAATAAAACTTTAATTCAATGGACTTATCGTATACACGTACATACTAAGATTTCAACACCTGGGCACAAGACACACCTGTTGTATATATCTTGTATATTCTGTGTTAGTTCCAGGGATTTTCTCAAGTTGAACAAACAATATACTTTAATTAGATATACACAAACGAATAAAACCATGTCTAGGCAAACAAAGCAGCAATATCCTGCCCGATATAACAAAGGCAGTTGAGAGTCTTTTCATCTTTAAATGTATCTAGCAGATCTACAATTAGACCTAGAAATAATTAAAATTAAAAAAAAATACATATCTTAAATTGATTATTAAATTAAATCATGCATTACTCATTCATTGTTTATTTTGTTTAATAACCGGATAAACTTTAAAAAAGAAAGAAAGAAACCTATTGTCGTAGTTAGTTTGTTTGAATGCGTGTTCTTTTACGAAAACAAATTCTAAATAAGATCGAATTGATGTAGATTTGTATAGTTAATGAATTTTGAATCCGGTTCAATGAAAATTATAAATTTAAAATCATATGCCAACAGTCAAACAATTTTTGGTTTTCTACAAAGTATAACTTAGTCAAATATTAGATATTACTTACTAAAGAGAGAGAGAGAGAGAGAGAGAGAGAGAGAGAGAGAGAGAGAGAGAGAGAGAGAGAGAGCTTGCTTTCACCGATTAGTTTATAAAGGAAGCAAACATACTTTAATTTCATGCGCAGATTTTAAACGATATCATCACTTGGATCACCCCCTCCCACCCAAACAAAAGAGTTTTTGCATTTATTGATTAAATGTATGTATTTAATATGAAACTGTTCAGCTTGATCAAAGTTGACTTAAAAGGGAACTTAAAGACGGTGTAAAGATAACTTAAAGGGAGCGTAAATGCCACTTAAAGATGCTTAAAGGTAGCTTAAAGATGACTTTAAGGTGGCTTAAAGAAGTTTGGACATTAAGGACCTATAGGCTCTTGCTTAAAGGTGACTTAAAGGTTGCTTAAAGATCGTATATCCTTTAAGCCACCTTTAAGCCACCTTTAAGAACTTACTTAAAGATGGTTTTTCGCCCTGTGAAACGAACTCTGACTTTCCAATGATAGACGAACTTTTTTTTTATTCTAATAAATAATGGTTTTTGAAAACATGACATTTTTCTAACCTAGCAATGAACATTATCGGTTGTTGTTGTGACAAAAGGTCAGTTTTAAAGTAAATAAAATTATTCCAATAAGGTTTAATACATGTTTACCATACAATGCATATTAATACAATTATGTCTATTTTTAACACTTTAAATTGCATACCAAGTCCATACATTCATTGATCATCTTTATACGCTGAACATAGCATTTCAACTATACATCTACTCTCTCTAAAGAAGTTATTTTCTTACCTGTGGATTGAGCGATATGTTTTCTCTCTGTATTCTCTCTGTATACACATATATAAATACCAGACGTTGGAAATCAATCATCCGCTTCTAAATGTGAGCTTCAAGCAGCATTGCTGATGTAAGATATATGATTGTAAATGTCATATATTGCTAATTAGCAACGCTTAATCAGTTAATAATGCTGGGTTTTATATGATATTAATGTCCTTAAGAAGGAAAGAGCTTTGTATAAAGATATTGGAAAACGTTGAGATTTTAAAGCTAACTATTTTAGAATTTTTCTTCACTAAATTATGAAATTTAGCTAACAAATCTTATATAAAAGTTTAAGGTACATTTGATGGGTGAGATGTTGACCATCAAGCTTCCTAAAGTGTTTCTAATATGGTAATGAATTCAACCGTTGCTCAATTTATATTACATGTTGTACAACCTTAATTAGAATTAGGTATCAAAATTGTAAACTGTTTAAATCCATGTTACATGTATGCTTGCAATACAAAATGCTTTAGAAAAAACTATATCATCTGGCAGAGTTTAAGAGGGTTTGATAATCGTGGCCATCTTCGGACTATTCTAATCTGCTCAGGATGAAGAGATATGTATAAAGTTATAGAAAATGTTAAAATATGAATAGGTTATTTATTTGAATGTTTTTCTTTACAAAATAATAAATATTAACAAAAACATTGTAATAAAATTCTGATAGGTATTTTGTTGACCGTTGAGCATCCTTATTCATTATACATAGTTATTGCTTTATTAATATCACACAACTGATTTACTGAAAACACTGATATAGCCTTGAATGTGAACTATTTTTCAGGCATCACTGTTGATATTTTATCTAAATACATGTACGTTGTTATTACTTGAAAATAGCAGTTTAAAACAACCAAATGAGTAGCCGTTGAGTTGCTTGGCGACTGATACAGTAGGTAATATATATGTATTTTTGTAAAGTTGTCATTCCATGAGTTTTCATCGCAAAGCTGACACGATCAATGTATTTGATAGTATTTATCTAAACAGTGAAAATTAATTATTCATTATTAACAACATGTACACTAACCCATTTGTGCTATCAAAATTAAATGAAAATAACACTAGTTTCTACAAAACCACTGTGCATATTCTAGCCGAACATTGAGGGAAGAAATTCCAAATCTATCTAAACAAACGAAAGCATTGAAACCATTTTTGGTTGTTCAATCAACAAAGAAATTTCACCAAACACATTATCATAAAATATTGAAAGTTAAGTATAAACAGAGCTTTATAGTTTATAAATGTATTTTCCCTTGTTGGTATTAAAAAAAAACGTTTAACTTTGGTCGTTCTGAGTGATGTTTATGAACTTTGTGATGTAATAGTTTGGAAACTATCTTAATTTGTGCCTTCAAAGTTAGTATTCCATTGAGTCTTCAGTTACAGATGAAGATCCAATTTATCTCAGGTTTCATAATTTTGGTTGTTAATATCCGAACACGAGTATACTATATTTAATATTATATTTAATAAAGGTTCCCTGAATCTTGCTGTTTCTTGGCGTCATGTTTAATTTGTAATTTTCTTAACGAAATCATCCGAGGGGGGAAATACAATATTGTTAATATAACTTCCTTTGCATAATTATGTTTATTAAGTCTTATTTTTATCAATTCTTATAAACATGTTTATCAATATATGTATAATATGCCAATATTTATTTGTTTCATTATTCAATGATTACCGTTTACAAACTGTAGAATTTCATTAAACTCTGCGTATGAACCGAGGGGGAAATTCTCCAAAATAAATTTACTTAAAAAACTGTATATCAGAAATGTCATTCGTCATGATTGTTCATAAGTAAATCATGAAATATTCTTGAAAAAAAGCATGCACAAATTTATGATTATTTAAAGTTACTTATAGTTCAAGTCCAGAAGGCTAGGTGAATTTTGAAAAACTAAATGATATACATTGTTATCTGAATACCATAATTGCACAATGTCATTATGATTAACGATTACTTATCCTACTTGTACATCAAGATAATATTCTTATTTGGAACACTCTTATCTGCTTTTACCTGCCCTAGCATGCATCCAAATAATTAAGGTTAAGCTCTGTATTAGGCATTGTGGCCATAAAACTCAGACGATGCCACTTTTGAGCTTATCTCACTTTTACAAAAACAACCAGAAATGTGAGTCTGAGATCAAAAGTGAGATCAAAAGTTTAAAGCCCCGTATTTGAAGATGGATATGTGTTTCATATTTACAGCTATATCAACCATGCAAGTTTCAATATGTTAGACATGCTAAGAGAAAAATATGTTCAAAATGGGGGGTGGGGGTGGGGGGGGGGGGGTTAATATCTTTTCGATGAAAAGATGGTAATGACACTTGTTTGGAAGGCAAAATAGTAATTTTCCACGTCAAACAATAAGGGGTCGTTCTTTTCTTGTTATGTAAACATTTGTGGTTCTTGACAAGCTTCGAAGCTAAATCTGAGTTTTATGTTCAGATGATGAAGATGATGAAGAAGTTAAAGCATTGAAGCAGATGCCTTATGGTGGTCATATCTTACTTACTTATTTACTTGCTTACTACCTTAATTACTTACAATCATTTCTAATCTTAGATGGGTATTCATTCTTGTGATATACATGTAAATGTTCTTGACAGGCTTGATGAATCTGAGCAAAATAATTCAGATGCTGGAGGAGGTCATTTTAAAGCAGGTCACATATCTCGGTAAATACTGGACCTTACAATTACAAACTTGCATGATTGATATAACTATTTATATGAAGTATAGAGCTAACTTTAAATATGAAGTTTGATCTCAATTATCAGGTTGCTAAGTCAGTTTAATGTATTTTGAGCAGTTTGAAATGGGGTGAATAAATATTGGTCCTAGCCCATTCAGACTAAAATGGTTAATATAACTACGGATGTGTAACCTAGTTTTAGCTTCTAACACAGAGCTTGTTTTCGTTCAATCTTGTAAGGTTTAAGGTCGTATGGGACATGTCGATATTAATGTGGATAAAAGTATATTATAATTAATCGAAATACTTTCACTGGTTAATAATTTTCAAATTCTACAATATTTGACCCGAAAATACGTTTAAATAATTTCTTGGAAAGGTTAAAAAAAAGCCACAGAGGGATTCAAAATCTTGACTTACAGATTCGTAGTGAACGCTTTAATCCTTTGCTCTACGCTGTTGGGTAACAATTTTGGGAAAGAACATATTTATTAAATCATACTTGATTTTATTGTTTATTTTGATAGGAAGAAGGTCATGAAGATGTCCTATTCCACCTTAAAGTTTCGGAGCAGTTACAGTCATTTGATGCATATCTTTTACAATTCTATGCTTTACTATGGTATGCGATTTTCATGATATGCTATGAGATTTTAATGCAATGCTATGAGATTTGTATGCTCTGCTATGAGAAATTGAAATTAAGGGCTTAATGATATTGTATGCTATACTATGGTATGGTATGCTATGAGATTTGAACAAAAAAAAACCTCCGTATACAGAAGAGTTCCAAACATTTCGAAGTAAAATGATAAGAAGTCAAAGTTTACCACTAATCTGCAATGTGAACATTCAGTTTTTAAAATAAAATTTAAAACTGAGTTAAAAACATGTTGTATGGTATACTATGGTATGCTATGGAATGATATGACGAATGAGATTGTATGCTTTGGAGTGGGATTCCTATGCTATGAAATTCCAATGCTATGCTATGAGATTCCAATGCTATGCCATGCTATGGTGTATGTTGAAAAAGACTGACGTTTTTCATACTAATTGTTAGACCATAATTAAACTTTTCCGTTTTATCCCGATTACGACAAAGAGCACAAGGCGGGTGTGACCGGTCAGCAGAGGATGCTCACTCCTCCATGGCACCTAATCCTACCACTATTATTTTTTTAGAGGTCCGAGTTTGCTCTGCTCCTGTTTTGTAATTTTCCTTTGGACTTTTGAATTTGAACACTGTTCGTTATCACCACATGTCATTAATCAAAGCAAAAAAGCGATAATTGGTGACGTTGAGACAAGATGTCAGAATATTAGAACATAAAACTTTATTATCGCGTTCAAAAGTGGAATTTAAGTTATGCGTAAGGAAATGAGAAATGTAGATTAGATTGAAATTGTGACACACTTTATCTTGATATTTTTAGCATACACATTTTCTCACGTTGATTAAAAGTAAATGTGTTTTTTGCTGTATTTTTACCAACATAATACTTATGTAAATAAAACTTAAGTTCGAGTTTCATTAAAAATCCCCATTTCTCGCCTTTGACCTGACTAGTTTCATTTGAATTGATGTCAAGCATTAGATTTGCCCAAGTTAATTATCATGTACGTTGAAATAAAAGAAATAAACGCAAAATATTGAACCAATCTACCTTTAAATGCTCAAGCTTAAATCGATCCCAATACTGTAGATTCCTTATTTGACGCAAATAGTTAATTCCGCGATTTAACCGTTTTGCATCAAATCGCGAACGCCGAATTGTTATCATAGTTTAATTTATAAATTAGTCCGGAAATAAGTGAGATTTTCAAATCCGCGAGATGTGCTTCTCCCGATTTTGCGTATATTTTAATTTAATTCCTTGCATTTAATTAGGAATCTACAGTAAACGAACAAGCGTCTTTTGCTTCCTTTCTCTCAAGACTTTTCTGATTCTATTCATTGACAATGTTAACACCTATGACTTGAACGTGGCACTTATCATTTGAATCACGAATGGGTGTACACAAATGTAATTTTGAAGCATTGTTAAACTAAACTTAAGACGTAATTTTTCCTACGTATAGAAAGTGTTTAAGCTATATATACAGTTCTGCTGCTTAATAATTTAAAGCAAGTAATTGTAGCATTAGATGTTGTTTAGATAAAATGAACATGTCAGATGAAACATTGTTTAAATAGAAAAAAACCAATCAATTATCACAATGTACAGAATAGCAAGTATTAATAATAATAACATGTTTGAAGTAAACAACTAGATATAGGTGTTGCATTTTTTATGCCAGCATCTCGTTGAAACTTTCTGTAGACAACGTATTAAATGTGTTAAATAACACGACATTTCAGCATGTTTTAAGCTTACGGTTTCCGGAAAATAGATACGTAGCCATCACTTAGTAACTTTTTCATTTCATTTTATTCAGGTAAATATATCACAGAATGCCATGATTACACATATAAAATATAACAAATAAAAAACGAAAAACCAGACATTATCACAGCCCTATGCAAGTTCATAAGAATCAATTTGTTCAATATCGTTACTATATATATCACATGACATACAAATGATAATTATTACCTAAAGATAGCCCATAAAAGCCTTGTTAAAAGCTTATTTCCAATGGGGTCCTTACATAACAGTTAAAGTAATAACAACAAAGTACACTACAAATTTCCAAAATGGAATTTAGGCAGGATACTGAAAAGGAATTTTGCATAATGCTTTGAAAAATGACATGTTTCCTTAATTATTCATTTATAACTTAAAAGTCATAACAATAAATAAGATAAAAAATGGATTTGGACAAGAAGTCATATAGTATCTCTTGCATTAGTAGACAAGAAAGATTTAACAGCTGTCTTAAATCTTTGTTTAGAATTAATTTCCTTGACCTCCAAAGGCAATGCATTCCAGTCTTTGATAGCATTGTAGAAAAAACATGAGGACTCTTTACCTTTTATCTTAGGTATAATAAAATTCGTATTGGTTGCACTTCTTGTAATATTGTTATTCAATATAAAATGATCATTAAGATATACTGGTGTATTGCCATGGTATATATTAAAAACATGGTTGAGTCTTAATTGAGGAACTCTATCTTCACCTCTTAACATATTTAACAAATCTAGAATGCTACCATAGATACTGTCTCTGGGACCCAGGTTTAAAATGAATCTTGCTACTTTGTTCTGGGTAACTTGCAATCTATGCTTAAATTGTTTGTTTATTCCACAATACCAAGAAGAAGAAGCATAGTCAAAATACCATTGTATCAAGGCAGAACATAGGATCTTTCTGGACTGTGTTCTAAGACAGGATGTATTTCTTTATAAAAAATTAAGTCTAGCGTTTACCTTTTGAATAATGCTTAAAACAATATTTTCACATGAAAGAAACTTGTCAATACAGATTCCTAAGTATTTGACACTATCAGAACCTTTAATAACATGACCATCACACAACATTTTAAAATCTGTAACATTTTTAAGTTTTCTTGGTGGACCAAATAAAATAGATTCCGTCTTCCCAAGATGAAGTTGTCCACTAACCATGAAGAACACTTTTCAAGAACACTGTCCAGTTTTTGTGCAATAATATCAAGATCTCTGTGTGCATAAAAAATAGCACTAACTGATAACTTGCATTTGGAATGTTAGAATTAAATGTAAGATTCCTTGACAATTTTCACTTAGAGTTTAGAAGTATCATCAGCAGTCATCGCAACATCTTGGTACACGAAAAAGACAGTTTGATATGCTTTACAGAAATTATCTCATTTCAAGAACGTGTCGAATGATAGACTTATACTACTTGGTTTGTTGATTACCTTTTGGAAAGATAGAAGTTTTTTGGAGATACATATATATAATGATTATTGCATATATCGCCTTTTTGTTCTTATACAAATATTTACATCTACAATATATTTTTCCTCAATTTCTTAAAAACGTCTATTGTTTACATATAGTTCTAAACTGACAAGACTGAAATTTACGCGATCCATTCAAACGATATCGACGTATCATCAAACATAATCATTACTTTAACTTAACCATAACTGCCTAAATGTATTGTTTATCTAATTCAATGTCAACTTTTATTCGACCAGCTGTTAAATATATAATAAATCATTGTAAATTTTGTGTTCATTTTGTTAGGATTTTTTCTTGTTCTATCAAAACTAAAGCTGCATTGAGAGCACGATCTCAATAATCGATTAAACAGTGCATTTAAAAAGCGAAGATTACTGCAGAAACTCTTTTAGATTACTTGGGGTATACTAATAATCCATAAACGTATTACATTTTGCTATGGATTCTCTTTAGCGTTTTTGGCGGAACGAGGTTTTTGCTAAATCAATTACATCGCTGAGTGCCTTATCTATATATTTAAATATAAAAATACTTTCTTTAAAAATACGCTAATCCAAAAGCCGTACACGCCAAAAACTAATACGCTCTCAGTATCATAATCGTGTCTGACCTTTTTAAGACCAACAACAGAATACGTTCTGTTGGGTGGAATGGCTGATGTTCCATTGAAAACTAAAAGAGCAACTGCAATCAGCGGTGCTGTTATAGCTTTAACTTGAAAATTGGTAAAGATTATTTTTTAACGTATTAATCAATTGCATGTCAGTTCCTCTACATATGTTGTTTTTGACATTTAAAACTTATAAAGTGGGTGAAATTTTAAACTTAACATATTATGAATGACATTTTACAAATTAAACTTTGAATCATTTTTTGGTTCGTTAAAAATATATTTGCAGGCTATATAGGTTGATTCATTTTCGCTATTAGCTAAAATAAATTATATTGAATTAATTTTAAGTAGTGTGTTTATTAATGACGTAATTTTTGTTGATATGCATTTCTCTGTCTCTTAGCAACAATGCAAAAATTTAGGGTAACTGTGCAAAAAAAAGAAGATATTCTGCTATGTCAAATGATATTTTGTTTTACCAATATCTTCTTTTTTTCTTTTATAATAAGGACATCGTTTCAATTTGAAGTTGAAACTGAGATAGCGTTTTGATGATGTGCTAAACGAATGAAGTGATGCAATGTGCTTTAAGTATAGATGCTTTTACAGTGTAAGTCTACTTGATGCCAAAACAGGACGTGGTTTAATGATTTAAACAGGATATCTTTAAAGTTACACGGTGACTCAAGATATATGTTTTACTTTTTGATTATGACAACGTAAATCAGAAGAAAGATACTAATTTTCATCATACGGAAGGTTTCACGCATCATAAGTCATCATCTATCAGTTTACAAGTCATTAAAACCCATCCGGAAAACGCACATGTAAACAAACCGAGTTGTTTTGGACATTGATTTAGTGTCACGTGATTGCGATTGCTGTTTAAAAATAGTAACAGTGGGATCAACACATTAAAAAAAGAATTGAATGTGAAGCTATTCGATGTCTGTGGTAAGAAATATACATTCATAGAGAGTGCATCTTAATATAAATTTATAGTGCTTTAAGACAGCAGGTTTCAATGAGAGGCCACTGGCTTATAATATATATGCCACGCTGCAGTATTTGCATTCCCCTGCGTTTGCGTGGCTATGAAGCGGAAGGGAAATTCAATAGTTTTGTGTTGGTCCAACGCTTAATTCTATTTGTCTCTATAATTATTTAATTTGATTTATTTACTTTTGAACACCGTCATTTTTCAAAAGTTCACCTTTTCCTATGATAAATATAAAAATTTGAATATCCTGTAAAAATTCGATATTTGCTAAGTCAGGGGTTTGTGCGTCACCAGTCTCTTTATAAAGGATACGATGACCATGAAGTGCAAATAAATAAATGATCAGTTCTATATAATATCAATACTTGGTGACAACGCATTTTCTTCATATGTCATAATTTGGTATGGTTTGGCTGATAAAAATGTAAGACAATCGTACATGTTTTTATAAAGAAATTATAATTAATTTAGTTGATCTAATACGGTTTTAACGTGACTAGTAAATTCCATATGGACCTGACTACATTTGAACCATATTAGGTTAACTATAAACCATGTAACACAGGATGAAACTCTGCCATTCAGTACCGAAATGTGACGAGAGAGAGAGAGAGAGAGAGAGAGAGAGAGAGAGAGAGAGAGAGAGACCGTAAACCTCTATGAATTAAGTTGTTTCGAAGATAAAATGAAAGTGGGAGGAAGACGGAAAACATATTCTCTCGGAATTATATACATCTTTCTTTTAAAAAAAACCCACCAAAAACTTGTTGATTTGTATAGTACACGATGATATAAATATCACGTTTTAATGAACTGCATATTTCAAAGTCACTCTATCATTATTCTGTCCCGTGTTCAAAAAGAAGCCAATCTTTTAACCTCAGTCTGCACAGAAAATTGGTTCTTTGAAGAAAAAAAATGTAAATATTCTTATTGTTGGTTCATAATAATCAGTCTTGGGTTCTCGAAGTATTTTTTTTCTATTTCAATCATATTGAAATATCAAAGTCATTTTTCATTTTTCACGAATTACCTGAAGTAAGTTGACAATGCTGGTCGTAAAAATTGGATCAATATCTAACAATGTTACTGAAAGAAACCTTATATTTGAAATACAATCTGGGATAAGGAAAAATTATTCAACCTATATCATATTTTGACATTACAATTTCTGGGTGATATTTTTATATTTTTATGAAAACAAAAAAAAAAAATAATTATTGTGCTTCTACCGATTTTAAACACGCGTTCGATACTGTATGGAGGAACAATTTGTGGAATAAGCTTACTGCAACTAAAATTAATAGGGGATGTTTTAGATTTATTAAAACTATGTATGTGGAAATTATTAGTAAAACAAAATGGTATTTCTTCAGAGTGCACTCATGTAGGAGTAAGGCCCCTTTTAAGTATATAAATTACCTTATTTTTTATTTTTTTTTTAGTGGAAAAGAAGATTATTTATATTCTCCGTCACTGCATTCGTTCGAATATAGATTAATTTTTTTCTATGTAATAACAAAACAAAACAAATATGTAGGAATGCTAACCTTTCATTCACATCAGATATTTCATACAGTGTATATAACGGCTATCCATTGTCTGTTCATTACTTATGTCCAGCTCCTAATCACTTGTAAAATATTCAAGGCATATAACAAAATACAATTCTTCTTTTTGTAGCTTGAATATATGTCCTCAGGTTATAGCGAGAGTCGATACCGAATTTGAATGTCCAGTGTTATGTATAGTAATATAGTCACGTGCTCTATAAATATTTATAGCACACGTAAACAAACGAAGTGAATTTTATTGGGTTACAAAGTATAAGTAATAAAATTGAAAATGAATTATTACCACGTATGAAACTTCTTTTTTATGCCCGTGATATCATACTGGCAGAATTCGCAGGTGACTTTCAAAATGCCCTCAACGAATTTTATATTTGAAATTTTCATTGAAAACCCCGATATCAAAATTGTAAATATTATTTACAGATATTTATGTTCACAACATAATAATGAAAATCATTAAAGTCTGTGGATTGGTTCAAAGAATTTCAAACATGTACGGGGCTTGCATATGTTTGGTACTACCAAAATTATTTGAAATGGTTAGATGCAGCTGTAAATCAGAGATTAAAATTCCAGGTTGTCAAAATATGGTCCAATGACGTAGATAGTAATTCTTTCTAGAGGATATGGGTAAAAAAAAAAACCCCTAATTTCGACATTCTGAAAAGTATTTGCCATTCATATTTCACATGTAAACTAAGAAGAGCCTTAATAAAATTCATTATATCAAACCAACATCTCCCTGTAGAGACAGGCATATGGAATATGCGTGGTACCCCTAAGTGTGAGACTCTGTTTATTTAAGGAATGAGGAATCATTCTTTGAGCATTATGAGGTGGTCATTACGACCGGGCGTGTTTAAATCCAATAAAGCCCAAAGGGCTGTTTGATAGACTTGATCACGTCCCGACTGTAATGGTCACCTCATAATATTCAAAGAATGAATCCTTATTACATGTACTAATACGTAAAACGATTTTAAGCCATGGTATGAATAATTATTATATTATTGACATCTTACTTTCGTTTTCATTTTCGTTTCATTATGAAATATGTGGCATAAGAAGAAGAAGGGGAAAAGACCAAATATTTCAAAATTTTCTGACTCATGCCTTAGATAAACAAGAGGCCAAAGGGCCATGTCACCCACCTGAGCAGCAAGAGCCATAACTCTGATCAAATCATCTTTACAGTATAGTATCAAGTACAAAAATATATAATTTGAAAATTACGTATTGTACATCTTGTTAAAAATAATCTTCAAATTTTTCTCCTCATATTCTTTATGTTAAACATCGAACCCCTTTTGTTGTTTCTGTTTTTGAGATGAAAATTTTCAAAGATTTTTTTTTCTATTTATCCTAATCTGTAAAAAATCAAACCCCAATTGTAGCCAAACCCTACCCGAGGGGATAATGATTTGAACAAACTTGAATCTATGCTACCTAAGGATGCTTCCAAACAAGATTTAGCTTTTCTGGTCGTTTCCACTATTTCACTATGTGGCCATATTGGCCCCGCCCAAGTGCCTGAACTCCTGACTAGGGATCATGAATTTCACAATTTTGGTAGAAGGGGTCATGTACATCATAACCATGCATTCAATTCATCATCCACTTCTATGGTAGTAGAGAAGATTTTCTATGAATCAATTCGACATTTTCACTATATGGCCATTTGGATCGCGCCTTAGGGACCGAACCCATGACCAAGAGGCCATGAATTTCACAATTTAGGTAGAGGGCTTTATAGACATCATTCTGTAATTATGCATTCAATTTATCTCTCCCTGCTGTGAAAGGAGAGGAGAAAATTTTTCTGAGATAAAGCATTATCACAATATGGCCATATTGTCCCCACCTAGGGCCTGAACCCCTGATTCAGGGGCAGGAATTTCACAATTTTGATAGTAAGAAGTCTTCATGGCATGGACACATTAATCATGCATTGAGTTTATCTCCGACTACAATTGTAAATTTATGAGTGTAAGGTTTTTTTTATCTGCAGTATTTGTAATACTTTCGCACAGCCCAGTTTAAAATTTAGATTTGCTGTATTTAAAGGCTTTGTGTCGTTAATATGGCATTTTAGTGATCAAATCACAAAATTTGTGTTAATATGTAGACTCCATATTTTGAGACTCTTTTTCCTTTTCGCTGCTCCTTTATTTATCTCGCCGACGCGTTTTTACATCTAACGTTCGCAGACTTTCAACCGATGGTCGAAATATATATTTTTTTAGAATCATAGGCAGGTGCGATTATTCGCTATATTCATGATTGAAGGAAGGATGGCTTTGAATGGTGCATCAAAGGCGAGGGAGGGGGAAGGGTCTTAAGATAGCTCGAAAAACAGAATCATTAACGGAATTTGTCAGACACGTATATGTAGGATAAGGGAGGGGGGGGGGGGGGCAGGGCCCCGAGGCCATCAAACTTATACGAGCTCAATTTTGATCTAAGTCTCATTTTTGACAAAAGGAATGTATAGTGGAAAAGTGAGACTGAACTCAAAAGTGGACCCTATGCCAGGGGAGCTGGTCCCCCCTTTTTTAATGGGCATTTACTTATATTTTTTCTTATATTCACAATAGAAAAATAAACCATAAAAAATAAACCAGCCAATTGGCCCTTCCAGTTTATATCTAGTCCCTCCACTTTAAAAAGAAAGATCCTACATGCCAATTAAAGGTATAATTTGATGATTTGTAGTCAGAAATCTACATTAAGAATGGTTCATTAAATATCTATAAACACAGACGTTTGCGATATCGATTATGACAGAAACCAAGCTAGGAAGCCATAAACCTTATACGAGCTCAATTTTGATGCCAGGCTCACTGTAACAAAGGGAATGTTGTATAATAATTGTATTGTTTGTTACCAAGAAGCATACTTATGTTTTTTTATGGCCCACGGGTAAGATTTGTTGACAAATTGCTTGCTTATGATATACACCATTACAAAGTATTTAATCCTTTGCAATTGTGTTATCATGAAGCGGAAGGGGAAATCTATATTTTTGTGCGAGGCCAGACAAATAATCCTATTTCAATTTTAATTTTTTCTTTCCTCGTCCGTTTACCTACGTTTTGAAGTTATACTATTATCAAATGTTATATAGTACATGATTATGAGTCACAATATGAAAATCCTGCAACTGGAAAGTTAATGATCTGTGCGTCTCCAGTTCCCTTCCTGTACTTATTTCATATCAATTGTCTGTCGGTTACTCCGGAGTACAAGTAGAATTAAATTCTTAATGATTATGGATTATTACTTTCATCGCACAGGGAATTGTCTAGCTATAAAAATGCGTGTTTCAACGTCAAGTACCTGTGTATTGGTATCTCGAAATGTAATCGAACAACCAAGTCTTTTTAATCTTTCTTTAGCTAACATTTCTTTTCCAATTCAAATCAATCAATAATTTTAAAGAGATATAACGCAATTAAAATCCTTTCAAAGGATCCAAAACGTTTACATCCCCTTTCGAAATTTTTGGAAACCAAATAAATGAATTTTTGAATATTCGATTTTACAAAACAGGGTTTCAATAAAGTTCAATTCCAACTTTTATCAATTTGTGTAAGTTGTATTTCATTCACATGTACGAACTACTTAATTATGCGTAGTTATACAAATAGTAATTTGGTTATAGTATATTACATGTAGAACCGTTCAGAAATAGAGAGGTCATCGAAGAGCAACCAACAATTCGAACACGATTTTTTTACTGGCCGTACTTATGACTAAACGAGTTCAAGCCACGAGGGCAGCACCTAGAGGTTTACAACCCGAGTCCATGCAGGATTTCATAGAAGATTTCACTACTGCAGACGCATCAGACGTGTTTTTTTCTGATAAGCTAGAGAGAGCACTGAAGAGACAGAAACAGGAAATTGTCAGCGAATTGAACTTGATTTCGAAAACAACAGACGAAAAGGTACCGGACTTAAAGTTTTAAGGTAATAAGGTCAAGTTTGAATTAAACGTGGAAAGAGAAAATTACATTCTTAAAGTGGTAAATTTGTTGAAAAGTAACAAAATTGAGTCTGCTATTGACATCTTAAATTGTTTTGTAAAAGAGTTGAACAGAAGAAATAAAATTGTTATTATTGTCGACAAGTACTGTTGAGATGTTGTGCAAGAGTATTAAGAGGATTCTAATACTGACGACACTGATGACGCTGCTTAGCTCAGACAAGCTCTTTTCAGAGCAAAGAAAGGAAACAACAGGAAGTCTTACGAGCGTACAAACTGCTTCTTTTCTGGATAAGAACCATAGGAATTTCCGGGGTATGAGAATTAATGTGCCGATAATTACAGTGAGGTTTTTTTATTATGATGATTGATCAGTTGGAGATTATTTACATCTGTTAAACAGGAAATGAGGGTTGAATATCATAGTATTATGACATGTGTTGATAACGAATAGTGTTCATGTTCAAAAGTCCAAAGGAAAATTACAAATCAGGAGCAGAGCAAACACTTGCTTCTAAAATAATAGAGGTAGGATCAGGTGCCATGGAGGGGTAAGCATCCTCTGCCGACCGGTCACAACCGCCGTGTGCTCTTTGTCGTTATCGGGAAAAACGGAAAAGTCCGTAGACAATTTGGTGATTAATTATGGTCTAACAATTAATATGAAAAACTTCATTCAGCATGCGACCCAGTGGAAGATTGTAATTGCTGACAAGGTCGTTGTATCGACCATAGAACTTACGAAGAAATGACTTCAATCGAGACTGTTGATAGTCCTGTTTTATCAACTTGTTTGTCAGTAGCTTGCCTCGCCTTAGAAACTGTTCACACGAAGAGCATTCCTTTGCGTTTCGAACCAACTGAGAGACAAAAACTCTGTATAAATGCAGGTGATGAAGGTATATTGCTACATAAGTAAGGAAAGTTGACTATAGAAAAATTGAAGTCATCACGTTTATCATAATTAATTAAAGTTTTGTCCATTTCCAGTAAAATATCCAAATATGAAACAGATGACGCAGACTCTGTGGTATCTTTTATTTCAAGTTCACTGGGATATATAAATTGTTAAGTGATAATACGTCGTCGATCTACCTGAACGTTGAGTTGAAGTGCACAGCGAGTGATTTATTTTTATTGACGTACAAGGTTTTTAATAAATTCTGCTTCATATGAATACAAAAATAAGTCTGCTAACAATGGAGCGCAATTGGTACCCATGGGAATTCCAACAGATTGTTGGAAGACCTGATTTCCAAAAACTACATATAAGTCTCATAAATTTTACATGAAAAGGTATCATGATAAGTGTGTTGGATGAGCTACAATTTAAGAGTAGTAACAAGTTAGACGAGTACTTTATATATTGGCTACAGATTTTTAAATGATTTGCTGAATTTTTATTATCATAATTTAATATTTAATTAAGCCTTGATGGGGCATAAAGACTGTTTTAGCCTTAATGGGGCACAATAATTGAATTTGCCTTGATGGGACACATTGACTGATTTAACCTTGATGGGGCCAATGATTGATTTAGCCTTGATTGGGCACTTTGATTTAGCCTTGATGGGGCAAATTAATATAATTTGACATAACAACTATTCATTAGTATAACTTATCTATTGATACGGCCTTCTGAAAAGAAAAAAAAATCATCGTACATTAGTACACTAAGCTATTCATATGTTCAACAAAGAACACCATATTAATTTATACATGATACCCTAGCTTACTGATATGGTCCACTGAGAGAAACATTTTAATTGTACAATAATACACTAGGCTATTGATATGAATCGCTAAGAGCAACATTATTACATTAGTATACAGGAATATTCACATCATCCAGTGAGAGCAACTTGGCATTTTATAATAATACTTTAGGCAATGATAAGGGTTCATTAGGATATCAACACAACAGTTTTCAATAAGTAATCTAGCCTTTTGATCAAATGTCGTTGGAGAAGCATACATGTACCAGTTGTACATTAGTACTAAAGGCAATTGATACAGTCTAATAAGAGCAACACATTAGTTACACATAACGATTCATACTGTCCATTGAGAGCGACATAACAGTAATACATGTGTACATCAGAGTCCTAAGCTATTGATACGGTCTACTGAGAGCAACACAACAGTTATTCTAAATAATTAAGACCATTGGTATGGTATGGTATACTGAAAGCAACTGAACAGTTGTACAATCCACTTTTACAATTTTACAAGGCAAACGATATGATGCAGTTGATACCAAGTAGCTGTACATATGTATCCAACCTACTGATACGGTCTACTAAGAGCAATAATGGAACAATTGTACATGTATTAGACTTTATAAAAATGATTTGATCAAAGTTATGAACATTATTGTTAAGGTGAGCGATCCGGTACCTGGGCCTCATGTTAGGTGATATCGGATTTATGATGATTAGCTCGTATCATAACAGACTAAAGATAACCTTATATTTATTTCATTGTTTATCAAAAGGGGAGATTGTCATAGACGTCGTGGCGTACATTGTAATATATACGGGTTATTTCTTCAGTACATTACGTTCTCATTTGTTTCACTCATCCTAACATTATGTATTTCTATTAATATTCTAAGTATTTTACAAATAAAAACAACAAACACAGTATATACTACTAGAGTGTGTGAGCTATCAACTAGTAGTGTGTGAGCTCTCAACCAGCTATTTGCCGTTATGTACAATTAGCACACTACTTTATTAGCGATGAACTGCAAGTGTGCCCAAAACATGTACCGTTTCCGTTGGAAAACCCGGTTAAAAATGTTAAAAATTTTCCGACAGATGGACAAACGGACAACAGACAAAAAGATTTCAGAAAGGCACAGCTGAGCTAAAAATACACTTTAACTTATTACACGTAATGCATGTATGAACATACCAAGGCGACTTCATGCTGCATATAAATGGTACACGTATCTACGTCCATTCAAGTTAATACATTCCACATGCGTTTTTTCGAGTATTAACCCAATAATCCTAAAAGCTGTAATGGCATGCAAGTTTGTCACTGAACCTATGTTCACTGTACAAATATAAAGTTGAGAACCCATTAGAGAAGGGAGAACATGATTTTGAGAAAGTGTGAAGACAAAAATTTCCTGCTTGACAAATTTTATTATCATTATTGTTTAAATATGAATCATGAAACATTAGTTTTCTATAAAAACATTGTTTATCAAACCAATACAATTATCACATTTCGTCAACTTTAAGTCACTTCAGGGGTATTCAGAAAAAGAAACCAAAAATAGGTACATATAAAATCCTTCAATAAAAGTTTTCTATCAGAAATCAGTCTTTATTATTCCATTAATGTTAAATTTCGTTTCTAGTACACTATTCCAATGCATGTACATGTATGTAGTAAACAATTGCAAATGTTTTTTCAACAACTGGTGGTTTGAATATTTCTGGTTTTGTTTTCAACTTTTCATTCTTTTGCTGTTGCTATTAGTATATCAGTTTCTTTTTTGGACAAACAAGATTGATTGTATAGTTACATGTTTATTTGATAAAAAGTAATTCAAATACCCTTCACCTTGCCCGAGATCATCAAAATCATCAACAAATGCAAAAATCACAATAATCATAATTTATGTAATCACAGTGAAAAACATCAAATAATGCCTTAATCGTATTAAATCAATCACAACAGTATATAATTATGAACATGTCCATAAATAAGCACCAAAAAGAATGTTATTAATCTTCAATTTTTTTTTTTTTATTTTGTTTAAAAGCATCATATTTTTGTATAGAAGCAATTTTTTTTTATTAAAAAAAAGAATAAATAGATAAGAAATGCCTACAAAATGTTATGTATATTCCTACAACTTTTAAAAAAGTCTACAATTCTGATAATAAAAATGACAACTTTTCAGATTTCCAGAGTATCAATATTCCCCAAAAATAATTTTGCAAACATTTCCAAAAATTATAAGTGAGTAACAAATGACAATTTTGTTTCTGTGTCAGAATATACAAATCACAAGATGGAGGATGATCCATGTACACTGTACACACATGTATACAAATATCTGAATACTTGATCAATTTAAACTGTGAAGATTAAATTTGTATGAAAAAAAGTACTTTGACTTGAATGTCTAACTACACAATTTCATGTCCTGTTGTACAGTACTTATATATGAAGATATTAATTATGAACACTGTCTATGGAAGGAAGCTGAGAGAACACTAGATTTGAAAAAAATGTCAGTTGATCAATGACATATTGATTGCAGAGCTAAAACCACATCTGAAAAGAAAGAAAACTCCAATTAAAAAAATTATTTTTCATCAAATATGGTCCAAGACCATGAATAAGCCAAAAAATTTATTTCAGATATAATTTGAGTTACAATAATAATAATCTTAAATAATTTAATTCTGGTTGTAACACGCTTTCTGATTGGCTAAAAAATTATTTTATATCGTATAAAGAATGTTGCCTACATCATAGTAAGACTAATGTCAAAAAACATATCAATCCGCCTGACGTTACGTTTGAAATTTAGTACAATTTGATGTCATTTTAGAGGTCAAATGACCATTTTTATCAACAATAGATAGCAAAAAATTAAATTATAAGGAATGAATTCAATATTTATTAGTTTTAAATGATATATAAAATGGTCTGGAACAGTTTATGCTTTTTTATAAACAGCTTCGCGGTGTACAAAGCGTAAACTGCCCCACCCTTTTATATCGTATAAAACCAATAAATATTGAATTCATTCCTTAAATAATTGATCAATTATCATAAATAGTTATTCAAGATCATACTTTTGTTGGATATCAAACCGTTATAAAATAACTATTATATGATATGAGTCAAATGTGACCCCCATAATTTGCAATTTTTAAAAGTATTTCAGGTACAATAAATTATGTTATTTTTTAGAATAGTTGATACAATATATGTTTTTCATCAATTTATTTGATTTCTTTGCACCCACTGGCAGAATATGATGTCAGAAGTGACACTTTTTTTGTAATTCAAACAAAATCAGTAAAAAATCGACATTTTTCATATCTTTTTTTGAATGGGATATATACAGCGATGCTTTGAACAAGAACAAACTTTTTGTCACTTATAAGTCTAGGATAGATACATCTTTGATGAAAATATTTTGCTTGTTCAAGCAATCACTCAATGTTTTCTACAAGAAAAACTGCTTGAAAACAAGTTTTATGCTAAAATGTGAAAATGGTGGGAAAACTTTTTGATGCCATATTTAAAAATCGTGGGCTTTTGGATCAAAATGAATATTATGAAAAAACTTTACATGTATATATCAGTTCAAAGGAAACAAAGAATTACAGTAAATTGATGTTCACTTTAGGGGGCCATATTAGGCCCTTATCATATATAGTCCTTCAATAAGCAACAATATACCTTGTTCATTAAAACCCGTAGGTTCCTTTCATTTGTTCCACTTTTGTAATATAAGCCTGTTCAGCTGCTTCTTTTGCCATTCCTATGATAAAAGAATACTCTTGATTAATAACAAAGCAATGTCTACGATCTTCATACTCTGATAGAGGTAACTCGTGGTCAAAACAAGATGGAATAAGAGATCATGCCAGCAGTAACTTTGTGCAGTTAAGGTAGCTCACTACATCAAAACCTATGACACAATGTGACAGCATGCCAATTTAAAGATTCTGTTAAATTTTTTTTTTCAATTGATTTGGTAGAATATCATCACATCTCAGTGGTTAAAGTACTGTGTTTGTGAAAATGCAGTTCAAAACCGCCTGGGATTTTGTTCATGAATGTTTACTCAAATTTTTGAAAATCAATTTTTTATCCAAAATTGCATTTTGTTTCGCCTATTTGACTCATCAACTTCTTATGCATCATGCTATTTTTCATAATCAAGTAATTTTTCTGCCTATTTGAGAAACTATTTAAAGGTATCGTGAGCCATCAAAATGTTCATCAATGAAGTTTTTAAGGAAAATATGTACAGTATAGCAGACTCTGCTTTCAGCAAAATAATCAATTTGTAATATCATAAGCCCTAAAAACTTGAAAGATATTCCTTGAATAAATCATAAATGAATTTTAATAATATACATGTACATGTAAAGCAATTTTAAAACAATTGTAACATAGTTCCAATTCAAAAATTTTGAAAATGAGCTGGCTTAAATTATAAGCTTGTTTTGAATATAGGTAAAAGAGTACCACTAAATTAGCCAAGATAAAAAATAAACACCAATTTTCATCCTGCAAAACTTCCTCTTAAAATATTAAAGTATGTTTGCATGTCAACAAAAATTAACAAAATATGCTTACCTTTCTTTCCATTCCATGCATCCCATTTAGCTTTTCCTTTCAAATCCAACATACCTGGACGGTCTGAAATACAAAGAAAATTTATCAAAAATTTATTAATAAGAAGAAAAAATGTCATTTTAAATTTTATTAGAATTTACATGCAGGTACATAACCCCCAAAAAACTAGTATATATACATCTATATATATTTCTACTGCACAAGTTTTTTGTAGATATCTTGTTACGCATTTATCTGATTTACCAATAACTTGAATGAGTTCCCTATCTATAGATAAACCTATATTTCCTTTTGAACAGTATCTTCTTTAAACCTGGCATTATTTGCCTTCAATTTCATATGAAAGAAATGTACATAACTTAATCCCATCTTGGAGACACAAAAATTTGACAAAAGAATAAAATCATTTAATTCTTAAAGATTTCATGGACAAATATTTCAAAACATTATGAGACAAGCAAAGGTTCTGCTCAATCTAATTAAAATTAGATCTTTGATCCGCTCCTAATAGATCGCTTTGTGTAGCGATCTATTAGGAGCGGATCAAAGATCTAATTTTGATTAGATTGAGGTTCTGCTGTAAGATTTGAAAAAGGGGAATAACCCAATTATATTTTAAACAGTAAAACTATTCATTATGACAATTAAGATGACTGGATGGTCACGGTCACTTTTATACTATATTAAATCTCTGATATATACAGATACAGTCAAATTTCGTTATCTCGAACTAGATGGGAGTGTTGAAAAACTTCGGATATCCGAGTATTTGTGATATCGAGGGTAAAATACTTAAAAAATAAGTGGGTGGAACTTAAAAATCACTTCGACATATCCATTGTATTCAATATATCAGTATTTGAGATATCAAAGTTCATCTGTACATGAAAATATTTAAATTCCAAAGGTAAAATATTTTGATCTTTTCTTTACTAAATAATATAGTCTAATTGGCCAAAAATATCAGGTCATAAACAAATTTTTGGGGTAGATCTGATGGGTAATTTGTTGACCATCCAGCCTCCATAATTTATTTGTTTGCCTCATTTTGTCAATTTTTATTATGAATACAACTTTTGTAACTAAGGGACATTGCACATCTACCTTAAAAGCAACTATTTATCTCTGAGAGCTCTTCTCCATTGATCTTTTTATTTGAAATCAATTGTTATGAGCACATCACAGCAAAATTAACCAATTAAAAAAAAAAATTGGTGAAAAAATTAAAGAAATGAATTTTCACCAAGAGATAAAAAAGTTTAAATAGCTTAGCCAGAAAACAGACATCAAGAAAAAAAGAAATCCGAGTTTCTTTGGCAATAAATCGAAAGTCTGGTAGTAAAGTGACAAACACAGTGTATGTTATGTATGTACGAGTGTGTCGACAAAATTTAACAGAAATAATAATGCCTCCAAGAAGTTTGAACAAAAACTCTTAAAAATCAGTGAGCAAAGTTTCTGCAACAATCTCACAATGTAATAAAAGATAGCCAAATGTGTGCAACATTATCGACACACACTATTCACCAAAATGCCACACAAGCCGGGGAATAACTCGCTTTCTCAGCAACGCTGAAAGACACGTATAGGTCATAAATTTATTTGGGGTTATACCCTTATAAATATTCTTATAATAGATGAGCTAAAGATACTTTTGTAGTAACATGAGTAATATTCATAGATTTTGAAGCATAAAACTTTTGGATGCTGATGCATGTATATACAATTGACAAGATGAAAATATACAAAAAGCTGGATTCTTTTGCTGAAAACTTACACTGCACAACTTCATATATGCAAAAATTCACAATTTTTTAAATAAAGATATATCAAGAACTGTTATAAAAATAAACAAATAGTACAATATTCACGTATTTTTGATGCAGTATTGGCATGGCTGTGAAATATTCAATATTTCACAACTAAAACAACTTGACTAGTCTAGCATCAATCATTGAAGTTATTCAGTCTTTTGAACACACTAAGTAAAAACAATGACTGTAGAAGTTGAAGTAACCATAATCTAATGCTAAAAAGCTTTGGTATTTAACATTGTTTAAATCGGTACTCTTAATACTCATCATCCTGAATAGGTTCCTTGAGAATTCTAATTAGGTTAATCCTATACACACCCATACCAAAAAAAAGTACAAAAAAGTATACTTTTTTCGTGCTTTTAGTACAGTCTTTTTAGTACTTTTTCGAAAAAGTACAGAAAAAGTATACTTTTTTAGTACTTTGTCAAACAGGTCCTCAGATCTAAAGACCTTTTTCTGTACTTTTTTTGGACTTAGAATTTTTCCACTCTACTTTTTTTGTACTGTTTTGGACTTAGTTTTTTTTTCAACATACTTTTTTGTGCTTTTGTTGGACTTAGTTTTTTTACAGTGTATTTTTTCTGTACTTTTCTTGGACTTAGAATTTTTCACATCATTATTTTAATCTGCTCTGTTTTAACTTTGTATTTTTTCAGCATACTTTTGTAGGACTTAAATTTTTTTATTGCAAAGACAGTTTGGACTTACATGTAGTATTTTTACCAACCTATATGTATTTTTATGCACTTTCTTTCTACATATGATGAATTGATGATTAATATTTAAGGGGTTTGCAGTAGTTAAAATTCATTTATTGTGAAGAAAATTTTTTAGAGTCAAGCAAAAAGCCTTTTCACATTCAACTTAGCAGCAAGCTAATTCTTTGAATAAAAAAAAAACCCATCTAAGTTTACATTCCCCCTTTCCTATTACATATTTTTGTAAGGGGTATGGGGTAGGGTAGGTAATAATAATCAAGAAAAGCATTAGATGTTTGTTTTTTAAACATTGTATATAACTCAGTTTATCAACAAGTTAAAAAAACACCTGTTCCAAATTCCATTGTTTATATAAGACACGAAACTCAGGAAATCACTTTTCCGCCTGAACGCACACACATCCCAGGTTAACAGTAAAGGGTGTCTAAAGAGGTCATGATTAGTCCGTGCTGTGATGACACTGGTGTTTGTTTAAGATAAAAAGAACTCAATGCAGAAGTTTTGTGTATAATAAGACCAGTGGAAAACAATTGCTTGTTCATACGTAATTTCTCTGTGTTTATGTTGAATATCGTTAGACATTATGGAATCCATTATATACTATGCAGAAGCAATTCATTTAACTACTTTCTAGTAAAAAACGAAATTGTAGACACAATACAACTTAAATAATGGATAGATTGTTATATTTAATAATCAATTCAGACTATTGATGAAATCCATTATTGCATGCATATTTATTTTCAACACATCGTATGTATGCGGTGATGGTGGGGACGGGGGTGTATGCTGTTCATGGAAGGATGTTCACCGTATTTTAAACGGTTATTGAAATATACGTATGATATATTGGCAAAAAACTATTAATTAAATCCCGAAGTATGTTTTCCCTTTCTCATGTTCAATGGACAACCGAAATATTCTGATGGCTAAAAACTTTGTTTTATACTTTGGGAAGCATAATGATGTATTTCAAAACGATGTTATAACCCCCTTTGCATATTCAACCGTTATTTGGAAGCCTGGGAATAGAATACATTTTATTTTTGAATTTCCCACATGTTGTTAAAATTTATTCAAAATGGCGGCTCTTAAAACCGGAAATGCCGATATCTGATAATCAGTCAACTAATTAAAGGATTGTGAACAATGAAATAGAGATACAAAATTGTTTAATTAAAATCAAGTTTTATAACAATCGTTTAAACAAAATAATATAGTTTATTTAAGAAAATATGTTTTTAAAAATAACCTCGATGATCTACGTGGCTGTAATGTGATTGGTCAAAATTTAAACTTAAATTTTCGTGAATTCCGATTGGACAATTGCCATACCGCCATTAATTTTTCAAACTGGCAAAGAAGACTGGAGTTGTTTTGAATTTCTGCCTGATTCTTTTAGAATTAGCAGAAATGCGGTGTGCTGTAAATGTTTTGGAATCTACATGGAGTGTTTTTACAATGATATACATGTATATTACTTGGAAAATATAAGGCTTTACTGCAGAATGACCCATTTCCATTTTGGGTAAGTCTAATGAACGATCTATCGTTAAAAACTTCACATTATCGTGTTTGTTAAAATTTTAAGATAAAGTTATGGACTGGGATTGACAATTTGTTGATTTTTTTTTTTAGAATTCTTATAAGAATTGCCAAATAGACTTGAGGATGTGACTTCCGATTGAAGAGCAGTTCAGTGTTTTGGTGCATGTTTGGTGAAGACAAAATTGTCAACATAGGTAAATCAGCTTTTTCTGTCAATTAGAAGCAAAAGTAATGAATGTATATTTGTAGATTATATATATGTTGTAATCTTGTTTAAAGAAATACTTTTCTTAATTTAATTATGCAAGAATAAAACCAATGTATCATTATTTCATATTCCAGAAAAAATCACAACAAAGTCCAGCAGATTGAAGATCTTACCATTAATAATAACAGATGAAATATAATTTAAAAGTAAGTCATAAGGTGTGTGTATGGTAATTAAATAGTAATACACAGTATATAAAAGGTCTTATTTTATATGTATGTTTACAAAATGCTATGCAGGGAATCTAATGACAGAATAATAAATATACTACATGTAACATCTATAAAAAAATTTAAAAATTGACCACAATTAAATTTTAATTGCCCGTTTTCGAAATGATAAGCAGGTCATATTATAGAGACAAGTTTTCTCTAGGTACTGGCCACATGCATTATTAAACATGGGTATGCTATTTCTGCTTTATGAAAAGCTACCTCACATGTGATTTTAGGGTTATTTACAGCTAAGTGGTATCACTATGATATAATATTCTTTTACATACATTTTAGAAAGGATCAGGATTCAAGATACAGTTCGAGTTGTATGCTGATCCATTACTGCAGGACGATGGTATTTAGAAACGGCGAAGATTTCAAGACTTTGTTAAATGTGTGATATACTAGTATGTGACTAATCAACTTGAGAAGTTATTACAATGCTGTCTCCTCCAAAAAAGATTTACAGACTATAATCTTAAACTGTTCTCAGCTACAACACACAGCTGAAATATTGAGGGCAACATGTACTAAATGACAGCCATGTCATAATTTTTCATGCTTCTGTATAGATTATTAGGTTTAATTACAAAACATACATACTATTACAAATGATCAGAATCTTCTTGATGAGGTAGAAAATTATTTGATGTTTTGTAATGTACTTTTTTGGTACTTAAAATAGCACTAAAAAGGTACTTTTTTTGTGCTTTTTGTATACTTTTTTAAATACTTATTTGTGCTTTTTGACTCTTGACCTAAATTTGTACTTTTTTGTGCTTTCAAACTGAACTATATGTGTACTTTTTGTATACTTTTTTTGTGCTTTTTTAAATCGCACTGCTTTTTTTGTACTTTTCTATTCTTTGTACTTTTTTTGTACTTAATACTTTTTTGTACTTTTGAATCATACTTTTTTTGTACTTTTGAAACATACTTTTTTGTACTTTTGAATAATACTTTTTTGGTACTTTTCTGTATACTTTTTCTGTACTAAAACTGATGAAATGTGCTAAAAGTATACTTTTAGTACACTGTATGTTTTTTATACTTATACTTTTTCTGTACTTCAAAAATAAATGAAATGATATAAAAGTATACTTATTTTATACTTTTGATTTAAAAAAAAGTACTTTTTTTGACTTAATTTGGAACGACCAAATGCATGGTTCCAAATTTAGTCGAAAAAAGTATACTTTTTAAGTGCTTTTATTGTACTTTTTTGTCGTACTTAAAATGTACTTATTTTTGGTATGGGCAGTGCTAAACAAAGCTAACAGTTAATCCTTTAGGATAGTATTCATACTACATATTAACTAATATATAAACTATACACAGCCATTCATGTATAAGCTTTACTTTCTTATAACAGATAAATGAAAGCACATTGAATTGTAAACATGTCTCCTTACTACTAACTTAGATAATCACAGGGTTGTCTCTAAGACCCGGGGGGGAGGGGGGGGGGGTGGTGGTGTTGTGGGGAATTCCCCCACCTATAATGACGTAATTACCCAGCTATTATTGCATTTCAAACACAATCTAGCTATAAGCTAGACCCCCAGACCCCCCCCCCCCCCTTCTACTTTTTTATTTCTTCCTTCTACTTCAATTTTTAGAGACAACCCTGTAATCAACTTTTTCCTTATCAAAAAATATTGCAGTTTTTGCAGATTCCATACAGGGTTTTTTTTTCAGCATAGAAATAAACATTTTATTATTTCTTTATCATGGATAGACAAATACATGTACCAAGGTGGCAATAATTGCATAACCATGATCATGTCTATAGGTAAGTTTACATTTATAAATCATTTTAAAACCACAAGTCAAGTAATTGAGATATTCATTACCAACTGTGGGCCATGTTGATAACAAGAAACAATTAATGCCAAAACCTCTGACTGCTTTTTTCGATTCTTTTCTTTCTCAGGCAATTTTTTATTAAATGACAAATGATATATCCATTTTAATCACCTTTGTGAGGATCAAATCATCAGAGAAAGAAAGACTACTGAAGACACTCTGAGACTCAGGTGTCCATTAATATACTCATTTGTATTTCTGAACAATCCGATAAATATGCTACATTTGTGGTACTGAATCAACTATTCCAGAGAGAGAGAGAGAGAGAGAGAGAGAGAGAGAGAGAGAGAGAGAGAGAGAGAGAGAAAGGGAGAGAGAAGAAAGAGAAAAAGAGAGAAAATCCATACTAATATTGTACACACTTGTGATACTTTGCATTCCCAAAGAATGAGACGGGGAGAGAACTGAACTGAGAAGTGATATCATGCATTCGTATTTCTAGACAATCCAAGACAGAGGATATGCCAAAAACACCACTGTATATACACACACTTGTAATGTAGTACTTTAAATTGACAAATGCAGAGAGAGAGAGAGAGAGAGAGAGAGAGAGAGAGAGAGAGAGAGAAGTGCCAATTATACTCAGTTGTGTTACTCAGCTATCCAACAAAGATGGAGAGAATAAGAAAAAGTGGGATGTCTATTCATACACACTTAATTGTGGTACTTGACAATCCCACAGAGAAAGTGGGCAAATGAGAGAGAGAGATATGGGGAAAGAGAGAGAGAGAGAGAGAGAGAGAGAGAGAGAGAGAGAGAGAGAGAGAGAGAGAACTTATATAGTTAATGCATATTTTACAGACCTAATTGCAGTACTTGATAATCCCTCAGGGAGAGAGAGGAGAAATGGAAAAACAGAGATGGTTATCACATGCTGTGGTTCTGATATACAATATACCCTGGCCGCTGAGACAATACTGTACCTACCTGTGTTTACGTCGCCCACCGTGGCCTGTTTGTACAGTCCGTACACCTCCAGTAAATCCTGGTCTGAGGGACTATTTTTCAGCTTCTTCACCTCTTCAGCAGCCTTCTGAAATTCCTACAATTTACAAATAAATAAATCATTAACACTGAAACTTAAAGAAAAATTGTTCAGCCTATTGATTTAGTCTGGAGTTTTTATAAATTTCTTTTTCTCTTCTATACAAATTTTTGGGTATAACTGGTAAAAAAAAACCCAGAACAAATAAAAACATGCACATGTGACATGTATGTATACTGTATCTGTATTCATAGAAATTTTTGACACTGTTTTTAATACACTCATTGAGTGTATTGAAAACAGGGTAAAATTTGACAAATTGCTATACTGGTATGTTCATTGTCAGTGGACTATAGGCTTGATAAACATTCAAAAATGTGTAAATTTTAAACAGTTCACAGTTGTAACTTCAATATATCTGATTCTCTTAGAAAATGGTATTTAAGTAAGAGTGAATTTTGGTTGACCAAGTAATTTTTTACTGCTGATTTCTTATAATTCATATTATGTGAAGAAATGATAAATTTTCCCGATTCACATATATCTGAAGGAAGCATAGCCCACTGCGCATAGATATACATGTACAATGTAGTTTGCAAAGCTTTCAAATTGTCTTAAATAACAAGTTATTAATGAAAATAATGCTCCGAGACCCTGACCCAGTTCCCCTTTTACTTTGTGAAAAAATGACAAAAAAATTAAGAAATATACAGGGCTCTACATTAACTTTTTTTCCTACTTGTCCATTCGGACAAGTGACCAAGACTTGTCCGAACTTCAACTTCACTTGTCCGAAAATTTTCCAACATTAAAGATTAAATATTGTCAACATGAAAACTACAGTTCTGTATTACTAAAATAAAGTCCTTTATTATTGATTATTCTTGCTATAATTAATAACCTGACTTTTTAAATGGAAACTTTTAAAAAGTGTATTTTCAAAATGTATTTGTTCCATATAACATTAAATGATTTGTCAGCTGTATCTTTGTCATATGGCAAATTTTACAAGACATTTTAAATTTAGCATCAGGTTTAAAAATAACTATTTGTCATATCCGATAGGCCCTATTGCATTCTCGGCTGTTTTTTAAACTAAACATTAAAATTGAAAGTCATCATAGTCTATTAATAATGAATGAAACCTAAAATAAATTACATTTCTTTCCATAATCCTTTATCTTCACTACCTTTGTCTTTGAAGTTTCTTAGCATGTGTGTTTGGTCTGGTGAATCAAAACTTTGTAAGAACTAAGATCCACACCTTTACAGTTCAATATTGAAAGTTGTTTAAAATTAGTGAACTTCATTCCCGATCAAAAGTAACTCAACTGCATTGCAATTTGATGTCGTGATCGATATTCAAAATAACTAATCAATAAACTTATAACAAGACCACGGATAAACTTATCACAATACTTTCTTTTCTTTTTTTAATTTTGGAGACTTCTTTACATAAAAATGCACTTGTCCAGTCAGAAAAGTGGTCATCAATATTCACTTGTCCGTATCTTATTTTAACTGGTACCAGACAAGCGGACAAGCGTTAATGTCGAGCCCTGATATAACTTATATTATTAAGGCTTCCAGTAATCTGATATTCTTTATCATATCATTATTTTATTAGTATCATAACAGTGAATTTTTCTTCACAAATAAGTATAACTTTACATTCATGCTAGCTGATAATATGAAATATGATAAAAGGAGTCAGGAATGGTATCAACTAAATGCTCAAAATTACAAACTAAACTCGGTAATAATTTACTGAAGAACATCATAATACACTGACAAATAATCTACACCTTTGTACAAGGTTTAATCATAGCATTAATAAATAGTACATATGTAGTATCCTATCCTGTCTTGGGTACACAAGTATTAATCACCTGGTGAAAACTACCCTCAGGTAGTCACGTTTTAGACAGGTAAATATCCTCAAGGTGACACATCCATTTGAATCAATATTTCTTAGGTGATATTACCTGATTTAATATAAAATAAACTCAACCATCTGTCTACCTGCTTTCATGGGTAGATATCTGATGCAAACAGGAAATTAAGTGTTTATAATGTTAGTATACATGTACTTACAGCATGCAAGATCATCAAATCAAAATTGAATAAAATAAGGAGCATATAAATACATGTTTTTGAAGTTTTTTTTTTTATTTTCCAATTTTATTCAATTCAAAGTCTAAGTATACCATGTATACAGGAAAATGTAATGCCAATACATTAACCTTTTTTTTCAATTTTCATATGATACAAACCATAATTTAAGCAGAAACTTTTACAGCCTTAAATACAATGATAGTTTCAAGATACATTGGTGACCTGATCCGCCTCCAATAATAGTTGATAAATGTGTATGTATCTGAGACACAGTGTCTGGATCCGCCTCCAATAATATCGGATGATATTAATTTCTAACTTACTGCATTGTTGAACAATAAGCGATGCAGAGTCGGCTTTGTAAAAATGTGAATTAGTAAAAATAAGTACTTACTTGGGAATTCATGGTGTTGTATGCAACGTGATACGTGGAAAAACCTCCAAGGTTCAAAGTGCGAGATTGCAAACCACGCCTGGATGCTATGGACGACGACGGAAACAGTAGTGTAATAGTAAAACCGACTCGGTTTCATATCCGTTTAAATACTACGCGCGGATCAAGTAGGGGTGGGGTGTATTTATTTAAACAATAAAATGTTTTCTTTGGCATTTCATCCTAGTTTGAAGGTGCCTAGAATTGCAGAGAAAAAATATAATTAATGCAGAGTAAAATATCCATTTCTTAGAACTAACTTGATAACGCGCATTCAATATGTACATGCATATGAGTAGTCCGAAATATCTCACGTTTTCCTGGCTTTTTAATGATTTTGATATTTACTTGCCAGGAAAACAAGTAAATATCAAAATCGTTAAAAAAAAGCCAGGAAAACGTCAGATATTTCGGACTAGCATATGAGTAGAAGTATTTATATGATTGAGTCCATGAGAAAAGGGTGCTTATGATATTTTTGCACATTTTAAGATTTTTACAGAATTGAATAAAACACATCTCAGAGTTGTCAAATCTGAAATTTTATGGCTTTAAACCAATTCTAAGTTGAGGTTTCCTCCGTTTTTAATAAAGCTATTTCAACAGGATAAAAATGTGACGTCGTGTTATGCACATGCAACATCAAAACAATTTCAATGTAAACGTGACCGTGACTTTGAAACGTAATAAATGTATACTACAGCACTCTGTAATTTGTTTTAATTATGGACTTCTTTGTAGTTCGATATGTGGTTATAAGGACCCATGTCAAGTGATGTTGACCGAGACGATATAGACTGAGCTGGCGAGGCCGATATCTCTTTTCTGTGTCTTCGGGCGAAATCACTTGACATTGGTCCTTATAGCCTCATATTATTGTACAATGATGTCCATAATAGATAAATTATATAATCATCCGATTAAACAGTCATATTTAAAATAACTAGTAAATGTAGTACATTAGAGAGGTTAAGCATTTAAACATGTACGAGTACGTGTAACATGGGGAATCCCCTAATTTAATGCATAATTCTACAAGTTGTACAAAACGTGTAGAATTAAAAAGTACACGGAGGTAAAAACTTTAAATAAAAATATAGACTTAGTGTATATCAGACGTTGTATTAGGTGAAGCAGAGAATAAATTAAGAATTACTGTGTTTTTGGTTTCATTGAAGTCATAGAATTATTTCATAAACAGTGAGAGTATGCTGAACATGTTGAAAATGTTGAATCTTACTGTTTTACACTTACGCGTACACGTACACGTACAGTTTATTAAACGATCAAGGTCAGTTGACGGTAAGGACCCAATGTCCAGAGACAGAATATTGATTTAATGTTTACAATATTTTCATTTAATAGTTTATAGGTGAAAAATGACCCTCGAGTATTTTTATATGGAACTAGAAAAAGTACAAAGTCCTCTATGATTGATATAATATTATAACTTGATAGAAAGAGGTGATAAAAGGAAGCAAATATTTAAACTATTTCTAATTTGATATACATAATAGACATACTGGAACAGTACCAGTATAGGTAAGGTCTTGATTACTGGTGTATTATTCGTTGTTATCATGATACATTTTGGCAGGTTTTGAGTGATCATAAGTAATGATCACATTTTGTGTTATAATATTTTCGTTGAGATCAACGCAAAATGTTATATTGCAAAATGTTATAAATATGTATCGGGGGATGTATTCTTATTTCTTGGAGTCTAAAGCACATACATTTACAATAAGAAATTGTTAGATCTATGATTGTCGTCATTCTTTTCCGGTTCCAGTTCATTCTTTTCCGGTTCGTCTCGGTTGATGTAATCATGTTAAATTCTATTAAAAATCAAGTCATGATGACACGATGAACCTGTATTATCCATCTAACTGAATGATAACTGGAATGACAGACAATGTTAGGAATAACTGAATAGCACAGCTACGTTTGATTGCACGCACAAATTGCCTGTAAACATCTATATAAAATATCAATCTAAAAATGTACCAGTCCTTGAAAAAATAAATATTCCAAATAAACCAATTTCAAATTATATTTTCTTTATAAAATAATAATAATTTCATAATGCACCGGCGTACCATTCAATGTAAATCAAAAAGATGCAGAGAATTGCAATGAATTTTTCTGAATTTTTACTTTTGTACCTTTCTGTGAAAATCATCAAAATTGGCGCAGGAGATTGCAATTAAGAAATCCCTGAACTTTAAGTAAAACGCAATGCTCTCTGTATAGAATATTTATTTCATAATGTACCATTCCGTGTAAATCAATCTAAATTGGTGCAGGGAATTGCAGTAAAAGAGTTCTCTGAATTTTAAGTAAAACACAATATGATTTTCTGTATAAAATATTCATTTATAATCTACCATTCTATGTTAATCAATCATAAATTGATGCAGGGAATTGCAATGAAAGAATTCCCTAAACTTTAAGTAAAACAAAAAATTTAATGTGTTTTCTTTATAAAATATTATTATAATTTTGAATGTAACAGCCCGTGTAAATCAATCAAAAATAATCATAAATAATGCAGATGACCGTAATGAAAAGATTCTCGGAATTTTAAGTAAAAAAACAATATTTCCTGTATATTGAAAGACTGCATGCGATTTAGATTTATTAAAAAGATTTCCAGAAGTTGACCTTTTTACATGTTTTCTTTAGATTTTGTGATTCCCTATATGATAATGAAAGCTTGATATTTAAGCAAATTAAAATCAGTTTTGACTGCTGCATTTTAATACAGCATAGACTTTAAGGTTTGAACAAAGTCAAATTCAAGAAGGTCAGTTTTAAACGTACAAAATATCATTGGCAACTAATGAATACGTATTTGCCAAGGAAAGTAAATGTATGATTGAAAATTGCACCAATAACGATACATTTTCATATATTTGAAATATTTCAATTACATACATTTTTATATCTAAGATTTCTAAAAATTCTTCCCCTTTACCAAAATGAATTTGTACATGTTATAATGAAGCACAACATAATCATAGAAGGTCTTTCAACTTCGAGCTCATTGCTAGGCCTAGAAGTTAATATGTTCTCACTGAATATGGGCAAAATGATCAGAGTTTCCATAGCAGGAGTTAAACTAAGCTTTAAAAAATAGCAATCTACGGAAATTTGCCCACACAAAACTAAATATAGTACTGTTGTAGTTACGTAGAATAATACTTTCTAGTCAGTATATTTTGGTGTAGTTCAAAACTTCAGGAATTTACACTATTTGGATTTTCTGACTACTGAACCCTTTATATATATATAAACCTTCAAACTAATGAACCGACGAACTTTTGAACCTTCCGATTACTGGACCATCAGAATAATTAACCTTAAGACTATAGCTACTGGACCGTGATCGTTTTGATGACCAAAAATACGCAAAATATTGAAGCTCAGATTTCATACACCGTGTATACACACTGCCAAAATAGAGGGATTGTTGTACTTAACTTCAGAATGAAAGCAAATTTTAAACATTTCATTGTATTTCTAAATATACGGCATTTGAATCAACACTTAGATTGTCTTCAAAATTCTCTTTTATTTTCATACAGAGGGAAATATGAGTGAAGAATGTATGCTTTTAAGCTTGTTCAACCAGATATTTTTCAATTCCCTTGTATTGTTCAGTTATCCATCAAATAATGATTTAAAAATAAGTGACTGTATTGAGTGTGCAACATACCTCTAAGTTTATACTTGGTACATTGTTGAAAACAATAACATCAAAAGTCATTGCTAAAGATTGATAAAATTTGTTAGGTCCAGAATTTCACTTTTTGAAATCAAGCAATATCAGATAATCTGAATATTTTAGCCTTTGCTGTTCATGAATATCGATATGATGTAACAGAAAGAAACACGTACATGTATACACGTACACCAAAATTAATAACAAAGTATTTCCACAACAATTCTTCAAACTATAGCCAATATTTGAGCATATTTCGATAAATCTAACATAAAATGAGGGAAAAAACAAAATGAAGTTGTCAATACATGTATGTCTTAAAGAGTTAACCTAAAATAAAGAGTTTACCCAAAACAACGTGCTGAATTAATAAAAATCAGGTAAAAAATACTACACGTTATGAAAATAACACGCTTTAAGCATTCCACTTTTCGGACGACGTTATGAAATAATGTCAAATGTTTGTGACGTGATTTCTCTGTTTTGTCAAAAATGCCATAAGACCCTTTTTTCTCATGGGCACAATCATATATAATACGTGAATTGTCGTTATCGTCGATCAGTATGTTATACAATGATTTTTACTTATTTATTTATTTTTTTTATTTTATTTTATTATTTTGTTTTTTTGTTTTTTTGTTTTTTGTTTTGTTTTTTTTTTGGGGGGGGGGGGGTGTCCGAGGGATAAGTGGGGGGGGGGGGGGGGTGTCGAGGAATATTTTCGGTAATTTTACTTTTTGAATTTTGAATTTGAATTTCAGCCCTCCCCCCCCCCCCCCCCCCCTCCGCGCATGTTGAAATGATTCTTCCATACAATCAATCATGTGAAAGTTTATTACGAGTGAATTTTCTTTACTGTTCCACTTTAAAAATGAGTTGTCTTGTCAAAAAAAAAATTAGCTAAAAAAAATAATCAATGCAATGTACTTGAAAGCTTCAAAGCATTTTTTCAAAGTTAAGGGAATGTGCAAAACTTTAAGATAGTTTTTAAACCAGATCGTGTAAATATCAGTTACGTCAATTTCAGTATGAATCACTAGTCTGGTGCCCTGCCCACAATTTTGTTCGCGCACTCTGTACATTGAGCAGTGAGTGCGCGAGCGGAATTGTGAGAAGGGTACACACAATCGATTTTCCTCAGAAACAAAGTAGAAATATATACTTTGTAAAAGTAGAAATTAAAATAATTAACGAACATTAATATTGTTTTATGGTAAATAACAACATTTAGCAGCCTAGTGATGACAATAATTACCGCTAGATTATCGGCTTTTGTTCTATAGCAGACTACATACGCTTAAAAACTCATAGAATCTACTTGTTTGTTAAGCTAGGTGTGAAAAACAGACCATTATCGGTTATGTTAGCCAAATACTTTAAAATATTCGAATACAAGATCCGTATCCAAATGTCGTATCGAATATGAAGGACTTGTTAATCATTCTGTTGACCTCCTTCATCATCTTCGCCATCGCCATTGTCATCTTTCTCTTCTGCAACAAGCGAGAGGAAATACAAGAATTTTCCTTTTCAATCACGGGAAACAGCACGACACAGCAAGAGTCGACTAGAGATGAAGCTTAATCACCGGTAAGGATTTTATTGCATGCACGTAGCATCGTTTTTGAAAGTATAGGGGGGGGGGGGGGGGGGTCGACTCATCCAAAAAATCTTGACAATCAAAAAATAAAATTTATTGTACTAATGAACATTTATGTATGTACATTAACATATCTTGTACCGTATTTCAAATGTCAATGCAATAGACCTAACTATATAATTATGCGGATTCGAATCTAGACAAGATGGCCGCCTATAGCGCGAATCACTCTCCCGAATTCGTAAATCCTAGCGTCATGGGTTTCCGATAGTCTAACACTAAGCGCCGCCTCTATATAATGACTGTCTCTTTACTTAACAATTTTGAAACTATATCATTTTAAATCTCAGACATAACATCGAATATCGCCGATGCTGAATCAAAAAAGAGTTGTTATCATAATTATGCAGTTTCTAGCGGTAAATAAACCCGATGTCGCATTTGACTAATGAAAATGAGCGTCATATGTTTCCGATAGTATGATTCATTAACGAATTTCTTCAATAGTAGTTAAAATAAAAGTGACATACATGTAACCTTATGAATATATTTAATAATGATTTCAATTGTTTTTACAGTTTTTGTTTCAACATAAATCGCTCATTTTTTAAAATTTACCCCATAACTACATTGCATCACTGATGCGTATTACAATACCATTATTTGTATGAGTACTAGTTCGTTACGTTTTTATTTTAAAACATTCTTAATTTATAGCGCTCTTCTTCAATACTAAGAAAAACTTTACGACTTCCAGTGATAGGTTAAGCAAGTTCCTTTTTGTGATAATACATTTAGGATTTTGGGCAATGTTAATTACCTTTATTAAAGTTAATAAATGTTTTTATTGGTCTCTTGGGTAAATGTGTGATTTAAAGAATTCCACGCAGTATAAGATGGGTGGTATAAATGTGTAGAGACGAAAGGAGATTTCGGACGTTCAGTGTCCTAAGTAATTTAAAAAATGATGTCATTTTGGAGAAAACTCACGCGACATCCCAAAATAGACTATCGGAAACACATGACTATCGGAAACACATGAAAGCACGACATATTAATTTTCTCCGATATGATAGAGGTTTAGCAGACCAACGGGTACGCGTACATTTTGGTTTGCTAAACCTCTCTAATAAAAGTAGAAATAGTACTTATAAGTACACTTATACTAAAAATAACACATACTGTACACTGTGAAAGGTTAACAAATTGAAAACTTGTAAAAAGTTATATTAATCAATACATACTGTAATTTTTGATTAAAATACTCTAAGTACCATAATACAAGTGTTTTTAGCTGACATCAATTCTGTTTTCTTTTGGATTTTACTCATTCCATGTCTATAATTTATTAGCGTTATTTTACAAACTACAATGTATGTTCTCTCATTGTACTTATATAGATCATACACTATGAAAACATGACTGTACAGAAGTTTTCCAGTTTCCCGCCATGCACTTCTTTCGGAACTCTTGTGACAAGGACGATGCCACATTGAATCCAGATTTACCTTTGACGCTGTCATTGATCAGCCTTTGATCAGGAGCTGTAAACGATCTTGGATATTAATCAATATTTAATTCAAAAAGTACTCTCTACTTCATTGTAAACACTTTGTTTGTTTGTATTCCACTACGCATATGCATCTTTTGATAATCATTACACCCTTATGAAAACATTTTGTATTCCTTAAAGAATTATTTTCATTTAAAGATTTGCCAAGGGTTTCTGGGGAGCGGAGTGGACCGAAAATCCTTGGCTAGCGAAGCTTGTCCATTCAAGACCAATAACTGACAGAGAGATTTGCTTGTTCAAAGTTGCTTTTTTATATTTCCCATTCAAAAAAGATAAAAAAAAAAATGCCCATTTCTGACTGATTTTGATTGATTTCTTTTCAATAACTGGCTTTACATGCAGTTTTTAATTACTTTATTTTAGTCAAATATAATGTGTATAATACTTGGATTGATTTAAGTTCATGCCACAGACTAAATACACAACTGTCATGCATCTATGGATACAATGCTTTTGTTTTATCTTATTACCACAAGCAAGTATTAATAAAAGGTCAGGAAGATTGGAGTGGGGCGGTGTGGGGGTTGTACCCCAAATATTTTGGAAGCTATGGTCCTTTTATTTTTCACCAACATCATTTTTAGAGACAGTGCATAAGGAAAATATTGATATAATTTGGAAAAAATGTACATTTGTAAGAAACGAGTTTAATCATTCCCCTTTTTAAAATATGATCTCTCCTATTCGAAAAAAAAAGTAAATTCATGATTTGAAATGGGGATGGGGAGGGGGGGGGGGGTCTAAGAAGTGAACAGATGAACTCGTCCTGTCTTGTCTATGTCATCCATAATTTTATCTTAAACTTATTTTTACTTATCTATAAAGGGTTATTTTCGCCCTTCTGTATACTTGGAAACTGGTTTCGCCCCGGATTGAATTCTCCCAAACAAAGTAACAAGTATGTTGAAAGAGAGATAATTAAAGGCATTTGAATTTACCTAGTCTTAGACTCGCCCACTGATAACGAGGGCGAACGGGGTGAAAATAATACGGGGGCGAATTTTTCCCGTATACTGTTGAGAAAATGTGATAAAATTGTGTTTGAAGATTTTGTAATCTTATTTTCATAATAAAAATAATTTTGAAATTATTGATATTAAATACAATATACTGTTCTCTGTAACCGCACGTGCACATTCTAGTTTTATTTTCTAAAAATATTTTGAAATGAATAAAATATAAAATGAATTGTTCTATTATAGATCAGTAAGTTGATTTGTAATATAGATAATAACACATTTATGTTGACCTGTCAGATACACATTTATGTTGACTTGTTAGATAATTATGTTGACTTGCTGGATAATAAATAAATGTTGATTTGTCAGATAATTATGCATCTTCGCTAGCCAAGGGTTTTCGGTCCATTCCGCTCCCCTGTTTATGCCTTAGTCACATTACTCAGCCGGTAGCCATAGACCCCGGTGGTAATCGGTGATGTGAGCGATGCCCCAACATCGGTCCTCATCGGCCAAGAAGTCGTTAACACATCTGTCACAGCAACAGGCATCGTACGTTGGTGAACGTCGTTCGTATATCGGCAGTCCATCGGCCGGCTATGGGCAAATGTTAGGTCGATAATCGGCCGATGTTTGTTAAACACCTCTCACCTCAGACTCAAAGGGCACCGGACAATGAACGGCCATACATCGGCCGATTCTTAAATGATGTGTTAATGATGTATTGCCGATGAGAAGCGATGTGGGACATCGGTGGAGACATCGCTGATTTTTAACTACAACTTATTTTCTTCCGATGACTTCCATCGATGTGCCCGATGACCTCAGTCACCGTCCGATTACTATGGGTGTCCGGCCGGCATCCACGCCATTTTCATCTGAAAACGCATCGGTAGCACATCGTTTACCCCATCGCTGGATAATGTGACTGATACTTTATGGGGAGCGAAGTGGACCGAAAACTCTTGGCTAGCGAAGATGATAATTATGTTGACTTTACATATTGTTTATTCGATTTGTCAGTTTTGTCATTAGCCTAAATATTCTACATAAAATAACTGGATATCTTTAGAAATATGAGAGTGAAAACACAGTGGATGTAAATATGTTTTTAGTGGTTCACGTATGAAAAAATGTAGCGATCATTGCAGGACAATACATAATTGCATCATCAACATCATCATCATTATCTATCTTTCTCTCTGTCTCTCTCTCTCTCTCTATCTCTGTCTCTCTTTGTCTGTCTGTCTGTCTGTCTCCCTCTCTCTGTCTTTCTCTGTCGCTCTCTCTCTCTCTCTCTGTCGCTCTGTGTGTGTCTCTCTCTCTCTCTCTCTCTCTCTCTCTCTCTCTCTCTCTCTCTCTCTCTCTCTCTCTCTCTCCTCTTCAAATATCCATAAACGGCGAGTAATAGTAACAATTAGATGCCTATAAGTAGGAAGGACAATATTATGTAAAATGTCAATATTGTCGATCAGTACGTTAAATAGTAGAAGTATACATATATAGATCAAACACATGTACATGACATTTAAATTGTGCGTGAATTCAAGTTTTTTAATGACAATTTTCAATAATTTTTTTTTATAATAATCTAGTTTTGATCGATCACAAAATAATCAACGCTTTATTGTTGTTCTATCAGTATTAAACTTTCTAAATTTTCCATTCTATATCGGTTATTTGTTCACAATTTTAAAGAACAAAATAATCTTATTTCTTTTCAATCATAACGTATTCTTGATATTGACCATGTATATACAATTTTACATAAAATAACAAAAGAACTATATTATTTTAGGCTACAATGGTGAATGTATACTCTTAATAGTATTAGATTTTGAACTAGGCAAATAAAAAAAAAATTTAAAAAAAAATAATTCGTGTATTAAAGATGAGTAGTCCGTCATTATGATATATTGATCAATTGAACAATCTTTGTTTGATTAAGGCACTGGAGGTCTAGCAAAATGCAATGTCATATCGGTATCGTTTATCATTACTACATGCAATTGTCATGAGACTGACTTTCGTGAACAGATTGATAAGAAATTATAAACCTTACAACACGTTTTTTTTTTATTATATATAAACCAAGTCTTAAAGATTATGTATATTGCATAGAAGATTTGCAATTGGTTGTTCAAAGGTAGGCCGAGAGTTGTTAATGTTATCATATTTATGTTATTATAACAGTTATTGTATCTTTAATTTTTGAGATAACGAGATTTATGATAAAACTTGCTGAATACTTATAAGATATGTCAAGGCTACTTTTATTGCCAGTCTAAAGTAAAATTACCATTATATCTGCATTTGACATATACATGTATACCACTGGCAATACATTAATTTTTTTTTATTAGAAGTAGTTTCAAATTACTTATTTACCATGTTTAATACACATATTAAAATTTTATTCTTTTTCTCCCATTCTGTGCGCCACAGTTAAAATTTGATGTTTGCGTTTTTTATATACCGTATATCTGGGTTTTTTTTGCTTGTCACAAATTTTGTGAAAATGGGCAAACAAAAAAATCCCTTTTTTTTAATTTCCTTCTGTCATTTCTTGTAATTTTAAAGGTTTTTGAAAGCAAACAATATATACCGGATACAATTTCTGTGTATTGAATATTTGGCGATGAAAAGTGATCGCGAAAAAAGCGAAAATTAGATCATCAAAATCATTACTAGATATACTGTATATTAAACAGCATTCTGAAGCCAAGCAGATGATACTGCAAACACAGAGGCAGCGCGTTCTTTATTTCTTGTACATTTCAAATAGTATCTTTATTTGTGTATTGGTAAGAGGTTTCTGTTTATTTTTGCAATCATTATTTAAGAGCTACATTTTACCTAATGAACTTAAAAAGTGTCAAAATTAAAGAAGAATTTTGCCAAAAAAAAATCAAACCTGTCAAATTCACAACATTCTCCAATTTGTAATATATATTAAGCATTGTATTATATCAGTGCTGAATAACTTTTGAAACACCAGTATTTTAAAGAAAAGTAAACATTTATTTGCATCTGTCACAACGTGATTTTTTTCCAGATACAAATATATCACAAAAGGCTGAATACAGATCAACAAACGATTATGAAGATGACATTCATAATGGAAAGACTACCGCTTGGGATTCTTTCCTATCTTAGCAATGTGGCCGGGATAGTTGGAAACTCCTTAGTGCTTTTTGTATTCCTCAAGCGATACACACAACCCTCAAATTATAAGGTATTTGTGGTTTACATGGCGATCCAAGATCTCGGAACATGTATAGCGCATATTGCTAAGGAAATGAATAGAATGTTTTCTGGATATCATCAAGTGAATTTTGAGATTGCCTGTACATTGTCCCATTACGTTGGGAACTTGGTTGGCACAGGATCGGTGATAATGGCCATATACATTACCATTGAAAGGCATCGAAAAATTTGCACACCATTTAAGAAGCAAATCACTATATTTCAGTCGAAGATAATGTGTCTTGTTACATTATTCGTCAGTGCAGTGATAAATATTCCCATGATTTTCATCATTGGTAGAAGACATGCAGTTATAGATTCAAGAAATGCTACAAGATGCTCTGTCAAAAATCGCTACGACCGACACCCCCTGACAATCTTTTTCTTTACTTTCCAAGCAATTCAGATAGCATGCACCATAATCGTAATAATAATTCTAATGAGTAAGATTCAGAAAAGATTACTCCGACAGTTCAAGTTCAAGACCAGAGATGGTGATTTAAAAAAGTCAGAGAAAATTCGGACTATCCACATCCAATCAGAACGGTCTAATGAAGCGGGTGAAAACTCAACTGAATTCCAAAATCAGAAGAGCGGACAAAATGGTTTTAAAAGCAACAGCGAAAATGCTAAAAACAGAAAAATTACCCGGACATTTTCTATCGTCATAGCCTTACTTGTTGCAAGTTACCTGACGTTTGCTTCTTTACAAACTTATTTGTGCTTCAGAAGGTACTTTGTCTACGAGATGAAGATAACAGACGAATGGGATAGGGTGGTAGAGTACCTGCCTGATGTAGTTTCTTTCAATGGGGTTCTTAATCCCGTTGTTTATTTTTTCACGGACACTAGATTCAAATCGGAGGTTTGCAGTCTTTTTCGTCATTAAGGGTGTTGACATGTACAAAGACAACAAACCACGCAACTGATTGGCGTTTCTTCGAATTCTTTAATTAATGTTTTATCCACTTTCACATTTCAAAACATTTTTCCGGATTAAGTTTGGATTTTTTTCGATACATGTACAAGTCATGCTCTTGATATTATCTTCTCTTCTTTAAGTTTCTACGAGTCGGAGACATTTTGAAAGTTTGTAAGTTTATTATGAAATTAAGTGACGAATTGTTTCGTGCGTATCGTTCATTATTGCTAGCAATCAAATCGTCATGTCGTCAATGGCGTTCAATTTTTGAAACATGTATGAATGTCTGATTTTAAGACTGATGACATAGTGATATGTAGATGTTATAAGGTCAAATTGAAAGTTGAAGCTTTTGCTGTTTGTTTACGACAATGTGTAGTGATTAATCCGTGAACTATGCTATATCATCCGATTGTTTGAAATGTCTAGTCATATGTATCATGCTATCAATGTAAATTTATATATATGTTACATATTTGTATGCTTATTCAACTACATACCGGTGTGTTCAGAAGTTTAAAAGGAGTTAATCATCAGATCTGCCTAACATTTCACATTATGATTTGTTTAGGTATAAATTATCATTAAGTGAAGATAAAAAATCCATGTATTTTACCTATTGTTTAAATACCGGTATAATTCAATGCTTAATTCTCAGAAATGTCTCCCCGTGAAGCACTGCACACCCATAGCATTACTTCAGACAGTTTCAAATTGCAGATAAAAAGAACTTTGAAGACACCGCCGTAATATTGACCTTCAGCACTGATCCCTGTATTTTTCAAACTTAATTGTATTTTTATAAATAAATTTATTTTCATAATTGATTATAATGTCTACAAGAAATTATTTTGTTGTTTTTGTTTTTGTTTTTATTTTTAAATTCAAGTCAAGCGTAGTTTAATCATTTCATGACGTTACTTAACAAACAAAAATGACGCCTGTCTTACATTTTTTTATCAAAACAATGCCATATTATAAACTCTGTTTTTATAAAAAGTGTGATAGATATCTAAAAACGAAACACTCTTATGGAAAGCTTAAAGTCTACACTGTCTTTGATCAAAATATGGTGATTTTTTTAAGATAAGGCAATTTTTGATGGTTCGTGGCTCTAACTCTTCAATAGGTAAAATATATTGATTTTCATCTTTACTTTATGATAATTTATAGCTAAACAAATCATATTGTAAAATTTTAGGCAGATCTGATGGTTATTATTTTTTGACCACCCAGCCTCCTTAACTACTGTACACACCGGTATGTACATGTAATTGAGGTGTTCACGTTGTTAGTTAGTGTTGTTTTAGGACTGGTAACACCTTTTCTACAAATACATATTTTGCAAACGATAGGAAAATGTTTTTTGTCCAAAAGATACTATGAAAACCCAAATATTTTAAAATTTAACGAGTTGATGAAAACATTGTCAAAATTTATTAAGAAAGTTTCAAAGTCTACTCTTCCTAAAACACACTTATACAACTGTTTTGTACTACTCAATTTTTTTTTATCTTTCTTTCTACTACTGTACTTGTGATCCTTGCCTGTTATTATGTTCATTTGTATATATCTATCTTGAACCTCATATACCAGTGAAGTGGTCTTCAGTGAATAAAGGATTGTAAATTGTCCGATCCAATAAATTGTCGTCTTAAATAGTGTCAATCAAAAAAGACCCTGCTTTTTTCGTTTTAGATCGTGTAGTTGTTATGCATTTGTTCAAATGTTGAACTTTTGTTAAAAACAACACCGAAGCTGTATATAAGTCTTTATCTCATACGTGTGGTGTATAAAACCCATGTGATAAACTTTAGCTTTATGAAACGGGTGATGCTTTATCAAATACTTCCGGTCCGAACTATTTTTGACACAACCCCTTGCTTCAATGCTTGAGTGATCTATTTTTGAAGATTTTCCTGACGGTGTGTATTCCACATCTACTACTTCTACTACCAAAAATTGATTTAAAAAGGATTTTGTCGAAGATTTAAATTACAAATATGAAGGAAAACACATAAATGTGTAGTTAATGAAACTGCTGCAAATCACGTTAGCTATCATATCAAGGAGTTCATTCTGACGACGCAATGAAAACAGAAGTAATTCTAATCTATACTATAGAACTTACCAAAATAATGCCTCCCGAGACTATTTTACCACCAGTAAGCATCCTCACTCAATATTTACAACAACTGTTCCTCGTTCGAGTCAATTCAAACTAACGAGCATTCGCAACTTTGAGTAGGCCTATGTCAACACACTTGGCTATTCAAGTCTTCAGTATTTCCATTAAATTAAGAATTTAAACTAAAAAGAAATACTTCCAGATAACAAAAAAATTAGTTCAAGGGCTATTTCAGTGAAACTTTACATTTAAACAGCTAAATTTATCTCCGAAATGACGAACTAAATTGTATTGCGCAAGGTCACAATAACTGCACAACACGACGTTGCATCATCGATTAGGCTAAAAAAAAATCAATTCGATGTCATTTAAGGCGCTGTCTCAAAAGCTTTATGATATAAATCAAATCATATGAGATACATAGAACATCTATAATTGTGTGATTTTATATCTGCTTTATCCAACTCGTTGAAATTGTTATATTCGCTCGGCAAGCCTCCTCGCGAATATATACACCATTTCAACTCGTTGGATAAAGCAAATATAAAATCACACAATATAGATATCCTCTATTTATCTCATACGTGTGGTGTATACTACCCGTGTGATAAACCTTTGCTTTATCAAACGGGTGATGCTTTATCAAATACTTCCGGTCCGAACTATTTTTAACACAGCCCTTCGCTTCAACGCTTAAGTGACCTATTTTGGAAGACTTTTTAGTATTTTCCATATAGCTATATCTACTTCCAAAAATTGATTTGAAATGGATTTGTCGAAGATTTAAATTACAAATATAAAGGAAAACACATAACTGTGAGGTTTATAAAACTGCAAATCAAGTTAGCTATCAAGGAGTTCATTCTGATGACGCAATGAAAACAGAACGCTTTGGTTGTGTTTCTATACAAGAACTTACCGAAATAATGTCTCCCACGCAAGACTTTTATTTCACCAGCAGTAAGCATCCTTATTCAATATTTTCAACTTCGAATCATAATAGGCTAGTGTTCGTTTTATAAAACATCAACAACTGTTCCTCGTTCGAGTCAATTCAAACTAACGAGCATTCGCAACTTTGTGTATGTCAACAAACTTGATTATTCAAGTCTTCTGATCAGTATTTCCATTTAATTAAGTGATTAAGCTCTAAGAAAAATTATTTACAGATAAACAATTATTTCAAGGTTTATTTCAGTGAAACTTTACATTAAAACAGTTATATTTATCTCCGAAATGACGTACTCAATTGTATTGCGCAAGGTCACAATAACCGCATAACACAACGTTGCATCATCGTTTAATCTTTGAAAAAAAAATCAATTCGGGTCATATTAGGGGCTGTCTCAAAAGCTTCATGATAAAAATCAAATTGTATGAGATAAATAGAACATCTATAATTGTGTGATTTTATATTTGCTTTATCCAACTCGTTGAAATGGTTATATTCGCTCGGCAAGCCTCGCGAATATATACACCATTTCAACTCGTTGGATAAAGCAAATATAAAATCACACAATATAGATATCCTCTATATATTACCTGGTTTTATAGTTTTTATATAGGTTTTATAGACCTGGTGAGAGTATATCGACCAATGCCGAAGTTCAAGATTGATATACTCTCATCAGCTCTATAAAACCATGTATTGATCGATATCAAAGGCTATAACTGTTTTATTATAATAAATGAAAAACTAATTCTCTTATTAAAAAATTCAACAGTAAAATATATGTATTAAAATGTAAAGGCCTTGTTTTCGCTATTATGACGTCATAATCTCGCACATATCAAAACCATTATTTTGTCATAAAAATCTATATTTAGTATAGTAAGTTTACACATTTTCTATTTTTAGTATAGTCAGGATAACAGAATTTATAGCACGGTCATGTGACAGCAATCGACCAATGATATGCTTGGAAAAAAATACGATATTATAATAGTATATTTTAATGATGGAAATAGCTGACCTGTTAACTGGCTACTCGGTTGGAACGATGGAACTAGTTACAAAATTAATGATTGACTAGTTGTAAAAAATATCTGAATATTTTAAGCGATTTCTTTACAACTTTGATTGATTTTGTAATCCTCGAAACGTTGATATACGAACAAAAGATACCTGTCACTAGGAATGTCATTGGGTAGAATGCAGAATGGGGGAGGTGGATTGGTCAAAAGGTGTAAATTATACCACTGCCCAGCTGACCAATCATCTTTTCTTCATTTTTTAAAATTGAATGATTAGAAAAGCACTGTTGAGTACCGATATGATTTTTAAGGAACTACATGTACATGTACGAGTATATATGTACATAAACGTAACTACTCTCGTTAAGTATAATATTTCAAATGAGGTTTCGTGTATTATGATTTCTTTATTTTTAATCGAAATTCTTTAAAAAGTTTACATGATTTATACAGTACCGATCAGAACCAACCTAACAGAAAGTAAATCCCAAATAAACCCTGGATTTACTTTCGGGGTTTACTCTTGTTTTTTACCGAGTTTACTAGAGTGGATCCAGAGTAAACCCAGAGTGGACAAAGAGAGTAAACCCCGATCAGAAGTATAGTACCATTGAAAGCAGACACTACCTGTGTATTTGGAATATACAAGGGGCAGGAATTACAGGCAGTAAGATGGTAAGATAAAAGATGGGCCTGCTTCACACTTCAGTGCGTACAGTGGACCCCAAAAGCAAATCCCGCGTAAACCCAAAGTAAACCCCGAGTAAACCCCGTGTAAACCCAAAGTAAACCCCGAGTGGACCCAAATTTTCAAACAACAGACCCGTGTAAACCCCAAGTAATCCCCCGAAAGTAATACCGGGGATTAGTTGGGGTTTACTCTGGTGTTAAATTGGGTCTAATCAATACTGTACATGTTTTTTTTAAAAACATGATCGACAAAAGGCATATTTTGAATTTTCCATTTACAAAACAATGAAAAATAAAATGAAGCAGCTGCAAAACAGTAAAGGTTTCCTGTTTGCAAATATAAATAACTGTTGAGTGATGAAAGTTGTCGGCTTCGTTGATATGTGGCCAATTCATGGCCACTTCTTTTTTCCAAATTCCAATCATTGCCCATGGTCTGTACCACATGTAAACAATATTTACCGACATTAATACATAAATAACTGTCTTCATAAAAAATGATATTCTTTTGAAGAGATAAATATCCTTCTTCGATCAAACATCAAAATATATGTCCCCATTAAAGTATAAAACGTGCGAAGAACTTAATAGAATATTCATTAAAATTACATTTAGCTATAATGAACAAAAATATTTATTTACAAAAATAACTGTCATCATAAAAAATGATATTATTTTGAAGAGTTAAATACCCTTCTTCGATCAAACATCAAAATATATGTCCCCATTAAAGTATAAAACGTGCGAAGAACTTAATAGAATATTCATTAAAATCACATTTAGCTATAATGAAATTGATATATCGTCTGCAAACATGCATTCAATTTACATGCAAATTGATTTTGTCATTTCTGATAATTTTAGTGTGTTTCTGCAATTACTTGTTCAAATGGAAATGTGTTAATTAACGTGGAACTACTTGGAATAAACAGTTAATACACTCCTGGCGAACACAAAAAAATCCAACTTTCAACTATATTACAATGGAGTTTAAGAGTAACTGAAAATGTTCTACTCTAGTAAAGTGTGTACTTAACTGTGTCATTGATGTCATTGGTGATGCCTTAACATTAGGAAGAGCCTGATCGATTTGATGGATGAACATCAGGGCGTTTTAACAAGAACGCATCGATTATTTCAAAGTTCTAAAAAAGAAAGAAATACACATAATTTCATCTCGTAACCTATCGGAGCATTACTGGTAGTTTATTTGTAATGAAGGTAAAGTCTGCGACAAGCATTAGTTTTCTCTTTTGGATCTCTCAAATTGATAATTACTCAGAAAAGTATAAGAATCAAAACACAGCAGCAGCCATCAACAGGTTTTCGGAATGGGAGATTTATTATGACCTTTTGCTATAAATTTTAGACTTGCTTTAAGCATGTTCTGTAATCGTTATTTATGGCATTGGAGAACAAAACTTGAATATGTCGCATTCCATCTGCCTACAATGTAAAGATGTTTTAGATGAAACAGTGAATTCATCCACAAGCAATGCGGAACGAAAAGATATATAGCGAATATGCGATCGTAATATTGTGTTTAATTTTATTTCAACATACTAAGGAAAACAATGTCAGTGATTGCGAGAGTAACCTTATCGGTACGTAAGATCTCACCACTTTGAAAGACAGTATCATAATTTGTTTTATTTATAACAAGATTATTAAACGTAATTCCTTGTTAAATTTTAATACATGCCAAAGCAAGAAAAATTGTTTGTTATTCATTGGGTTTGCTTTTATCTAGAGTTCTTTCAGTAAATTTAATATGGTTACTTGTTACACATTTCTATTTCTTATCTTGATATTACGTATACGACATATATTACGTATACGATGAGATCAAATTTCCCACCGCTGTTAATGTTGTTTATGAAGAAAATAATTAAATACACTTAACCACTTTTAAAACATTATTTGTACAGGTATAGTCTATGGTGAAATATCAGAAGTAAAACTTGATGAAAAACAAAACAACAGATGCATAATGTATGTTGTGGACTTTTATGAACCATACCTTGTTCTACAGAAAGGTATACATTGTAATTGATCTTAGGATAATTATATTTGTGAATAATTTAAAGTAATAGTGTCTTTACATATAAATTTTCTATCTTTTTCTTTCTGTGTGTGTATTTGTGTATACATGTATATATAAATATCTGTCTACTTTTATCAGCAATTGATCCACTTTATCTTCCAGTTATTTGTCAATTAATCTGAATGAATTTACTGTTTTATATCTCTTTCATAGTTCAAGAAATAAGCAAAAAAGACTACGATTATGTTTTTGTTCCATCGAACACCCCAAAATTTATCCAAGATCTGGTTAGATATTTCATCAGCAAAACAATAATTACGGATCAGACAAGGGACTGTTTGCCTTCTGTAAACAACCCCGAAGCACAAGCGTTAGAGTTAACCAGTGATGGTCGCCGTTTCGTTAAAGAAAGCAGAAGTCAATTTCAACTTAAGAAGGCCGCTTCCATGTCAATTGCAATTTTCAAGGAACTCAATTGGCGGTTGTCCGTCATTTTCTTCGACAATTTGTATGGTAAGAAAATGTGCACTGCACCCAATAAAATTTATAGAACCATTGGTAAATAGAGGATTAATATCCGTCTTCAAACCTAATTCGCAAATTAATCATCATGTTTTCAAAGCAATGATGATTTTATCTTAATCAGGCCTATATTTTTTTAAAGATGTATTTAATCGATCAGATTGTATTTAACTTGCCTTAAGCGGTAACAGTAATGTTTTACATACTCGCCCAAACTTCTTTTAAAGCTCTTCTTGCTGATGCATTCACTGAACATATCAACCAAGATAGTTTTGTACAAAAGCTTTACAATGTTGACGACATTTCTGATGAGGACACTTTGTTGATGCTGTTGAAAGATCTCTATCTCGAATTGGCTGAATACCACATTAACTTTACCGTTTTCTGTAGCCCAAATAATACAAGAAGGATTCTGAAACAGGTAAACTGAGACAACACACGATTTAACAAGTTCGACCAATACAACATCAAACGCAATTTAACTTGAATATAATTACATAAAATCGATATGAATACAATAACTGTTATAAAAGTTTCGGTTCTGTTCAGAGGCTAGTAACAGCTTATTGTCTTTTAAATAAAAAAAATATTGAGGAGAAATGCTCCATGGCTTTAAATGGTAAAACGAAATAAAACTGAATTATCAGTCGTCTACTGTTGTATTATTTTGGATCGGAAACTAAGTGTTTTTTTATGGAATAAATTTTATGTGCATGTTTAGTGTAAACGAAAATGAACCTTTGAATTAGACTTAAGATTCGAATTCTAGGGGTTCATGTAAAGCACCCATAGGCATATATAGGTATATACAATTAAAAAGAGTGAAACAAACTCATTGCTTTTTCCATCATTTTTCTTTTTGTAAACTAATGATTTTATTTTCTCGTAAAGAAAGCAATTACAGATTATTGGCAGGGGAATATTAATAATTTACCGATTAATTTGCTGTTCAATGTTATGCGACCAATATCACAATTACGGAGTGTAAATTTATATCGATAAGGTAAATACTCTAAGAATAAGAATGACTGTTAAAAGTGTACAGAACAGGTAGAAGGAATATTCAACTTTATAGTAGTTAGTGTTTTGTCAAGTTGTAATTATTTTAAATCATTATTGATTTTTCATCTGGTATGTAATTGAAAACACAACTGCATATTTAAACAATAAAATGCTTACTTTGGTGATTCATGCGAGATATGAAGGTGGCGACATTGCAGTAAAAATACATAACCCGCGTTAACGGGTTATATAAATTTGTTCTGCAATGATCGCTACCTTCATAACCCACATGAATCATCAAAGAGAGCATTTTGTTGTTTATATGTACATATTTCCTTTCACAAATTGATAAATTAATTGTAAAAAGTAAGTAAAATTAACTAAATTACTGTTAATGTACATCAGTACGTTAGCGAAAAGAAACAGCCTAATTTGAGTTTGAGTCTGACATCAGCATGATTATTTCGCGCAGTCCGTGATTTTTCTTAGGTCGCTTTAAGCTTCGACCAATCGATAAACGTGGCGTGTATATTTCAATCCTGTTAGTTTCTATAGAGCTATGAATCAACAATGTGTTTCCGTAAGAAATACAGGGAATCATACACGATAGACGTAAAGAAAAAACCCTAACTATATACTGAATCTCTCTCTCTCTCTCTCTCTCTCTCTCTCTCTCTCTCTCTCTCTCTCTCTCTCTCTCTCTCTCGTGTGACTCTCACCAAATTTCAAATCATGAAGAAAGCTTTGAGATCAATTAAAACATATTGATATGTATTATTTCTAAAATTTCGTGACCTTGTGAAATATTTTGGCATAACGTTGAAATAATTTTTAGGCGAGTGCTTTCGACCAATCCAATGAAAACTTTCGTTTTACTGCGCTAAGAGACCACTCTTCATGGTTCGTTGTTACTATGTCACCAGACTTTGATGATGACATTGGAACCAGCAATTCCATCCTTGACAACGTCATGTTGCTGAATCTTAATGAAAAGGATTTTGAATCTTTGGTCAATGTTAAGGTATGTATGCATTATGCAGGTCAGTATCAGTCTTTTTGTGGGGTTCTGAACTTGTGAATATTGATGACACAAATATGCTACACCGTAATTAGATGATTGAATTTATGTTGATCAGATAGCGTAAGGTTTGCTTAGTTTAGTTTATTAAAAAGCTCGAGACTGAGTTGTCAACAAATTAACCATCAGATCTTCCTTGAAATTATAAATATAACTTTGTTAGTCATAAACTTTTATTCAGTAATGAAATATTCCATATATATAAATTTGAAATTTCAACTTTTCATCCATCTTTATACATGAACATAGTCCTTGTTCTTAAGGAAATCAACATAATCTAAAACTGGCCACGACAATCCATCCCTCTTAATAGTGGATATCCTTTGTATGCAAATATGCAGGTATTTTACCCAAACCAAAGTCTCTAAGTCAACGTCTTTTTTGACCTTCTAGAATCGGACGGAAGACTTCCTCGTTCCTCACAACAAGATTGTGTCTAGTTTGATACTATTATTGTACTATCCTACAAAAGGATTCCCCCCCCCCCCCGTTTTCTGAAGAGAGTACTACTTTCCAAATTGACGCCAGTGGGTTTAAATCTGTGTATAACACGAAATTTACCAACGCTTTGTTCATATTTCTGATTGCAGTAGTACAATTCGAATATTGTTCCTATGCTCCTATCTTATAATCAGTCGATCTGCAGTACCTATTGGCACATCTGTCAATATCCGGTGGAACGATAGATATTAATGGAAACCTTTGAATTGTTTGTAGAACTGTACGACAAGAAATAGTGGTGCCAACATTTTCTTCTTATACTCCTTGATGTGGAAAACAAAATTAGACTGTTCGCCTCGGTGCAATCTTTATCGAAAATTCGAAACAATTGGCTGTTTTGATTCAAATGGAATGCTAACGTATTCTTCGTTTTTTCCAAATTCCAATTTTGGATTCAATCGCCGACACTTGTTTGTCACAACTATATGGGTAAGTAAAATGGATCAAAAAAATGTAAGTAACCTTATTTAAGCTTTTGAAAGTAACTATTTGGTAGGCATGTTCATGAAGCTATCGTAGGACTATGGTGCGTCCTACGTGTATCTTAGGAAACGTCTTAGTCTTAAGTCTGTTTCTCGAAGTTTTCTTAAAGTAAGGACCCGCCAAAACTTAGTCCTTACTTTAGAACACCACAGTCATATCCTAAGACCATCTTGGGTTTGTAAATCCATGTATTGATGAAATCGTTTGATTGTTTTGAAGTATTTCTTAGGAATTCTTATGATAAAACATTCATTTTTACAGTCTACTATGTGTAACGAAGCATCTTCGACAAACTTAAAATTCATATCCGTTGTGTTGGAGGAAGGGGGGGGGGGGGGGGTATAATTGTATGTATAGTGTTGGAGCCAATTAACATTTAAAACATTTAACATTTATTTTGTGTGTACATAAGAAAATAAGGTACATTACCAAAAAGGGGCAACTCGCCTATTATCCCCCTTCCCTATCTACATAAATGTTGTAAGCTGATGACCTACAAAATTTTATATTAAATTAATCTAACTTTTCACTTTTTAATTAATAGTGACATTCACAAGAGTAAGTCCGTATACAATGCTTTGATGAATGACCAACAAGTAAGATTTCTTTGACACGGAAGACAATCAGCAAAAGTTTAAATAAACCATGGAAGGTCATATTTTTAAATCTTTTTATCACTCTACTTCTAAATAATGATTTAAAGACGTTTATGTTTAAATAACACATATTGCAGGAAAACGGAAAATTAGCTGTTTATTTTGACAATACATGTATATAATGCACAATAGATTTTGCTTATGTTTACCCGAATGACAAGAATACAAATGATTCCAAAGAAAAAATTCTACTTCCAAAGAATGCACAGTAATTTTGTAGTCCAAAAATATTTTGCTTGTAAGTTAATAACTTTTGTTATATATTACTTTTATTAATATTTTTTCTTAGCTATTAATTTATGACGAATTATTTTAAGTACTTATAATGCTTCTTTAAAACGTTAATAAACAATTAAATAAAAAGTATTTTTTTAAAGGTACATTAATTTTTGTACATCTGTACAAATTATGTTTTAATGAATATATCGTGTCAAATTTTAATTTATCTTCGGCAAAATTATATTTTCCACTGCAAATGTCTCCCAAATTCTATTCAAAAATAAAATGTGAAAAATAGAATGATTTTAGTAGGTTAGGAAGTCCTAACTTTAGCTGTTCCTAAGTTACCGTCTAGCTACATAGAAAAGATTCGTGAACATGCCTGCAGGTGAATTACCTGCAGCCTAGACTAAGAATATACTACTTAGCAAAACAATTTATTTATTATATCTTTTTGCTAAAAGGAATCTCACTTATTGAAAATATATGTATCTTAAAAATACATATACGTATCATTGCTTTAAACTCAAATTCAGGCATTTTTGTTCGATGAATTTCATATCCGTGTTCCTTCAACAAAATCAAGTGAAACCAGGTCCCTGAAGCGTCGTATGGATCAACAAAATGGACATCTCCTGTCAAAAAGTTTATTAGATTTTTCATATCTCTTCTTTATCATTTGTTTTTATGATATTTTTTCAGGGGACAATAATCTAATGATAATATTTTAATTAATTCAATAAAGTTTCATTTTTAGGCATTTGGCTATAATTCATTCGACGTAATAGTGATACTTTTCAATAAAGTCATTTCAATGCATGAAATGAAAAGGTTAAATGATATGATATAAATATGGTATGCTATGAGAATTGAACAAAACGCCTCCGTATACAGAAGAGTTCCAAAAATTTCGAACTAAAATGATAAGAATCCAAAGTTTACCACTAATATGCAATGTGAACATTTATTATTTAAGATAAATCATTAAAAACCGAGCTAACATCATTTGGTACTGTATTGTATGGTATGACGAATGAGAATCTATTCGATTATATGCTATGTTATGGATATATGCCGAAAACAGTTTTGTATGAAAAAATATCCGATATTTTTTTTTCACACAGAAGTGTTTGAGGCATATATCGTACTTAAAACACTGCCATTGAATTGCATTGTTGATTAACCTGAGACGGTCCGATTTTGAAGGATATCAGTACTGTAACCACTGTAACGTTAAAGGTCTGATATTAATAAGCTCACTAATATCGGACTGTCACAGGTAAAATGTTAGACTGCTGGAACAAAGGAATTACATCACAGCAGTGTTTTAAGGTATGAGATTCTAATGCTATGGTATGTAATGGTGAATGTTTAGTAAATATGCTTGAAATGACTGTAATGTTTATGTTTTGTTATCTTGAGCTTATATTGAGAAAAAATTAACTGAACAATTAAGAGTCTTTGCTTTCGTTAGTGGCCACCGTTTACGGAAAGACTTATTGAGAATGGAACGACTGTGAAATACTTCGGATACTGTATGGATCTTCTTCAAGAGTTAGCAAAAGCACTCAACTTTACGTAAGTAAATATCACATAATAAACTGCATATATATTGTAGAGAAAACAAACTTTCATCTCAGCTTTTAAGAGTATTTGTTTGAATCATATTGTAGATACTAGAGCCAAAGAATATTTTTTTGAATAACATATCGAAGCTACGTCATGTAGTATCGAGTTTCATGAGTATGCATATGGATTTTAGCGCAACCTCTAGATCATTGGTATATTAATCTTATTTATCATTTTTGATATGATTAATATGCTGATCTGTTCATTTCTTTCCATTCAACATAGATACACTGTGATAGAAGCGCCAGATGGGGAATTTGGGAGACTGTTGGATAATGGGTCTTGGAGTGGAATGGTTGGACAGCTAGAAAGACGGGTATTGTAGCTAATCGAGCCGAAAATAACACACGAATAATATCACTTCCCTTCAAAGTTACTTCTTTTAAATAATTAATAAAAAATGACACTCGTGCAAAGAAATGTTTTCTGTCAATTTGGTAAAGTATTGGTTTGATAACTCGTGTATTGGTGAATTTTATGAAACTGTTTTGTTCGAAGGTTTAAATAAAATTATATTCAATAATCCATCTAACCTTCTTATTTAAATATAGGTAGAAAATATTTCAGAATAAGCATCATTTTAAAAAAAATATGTAGTCTTATAATGCAATTTGACAACTGCAAACGGACGCAAGGTTATGTGTAAAAGTAATAAATACCCTAAATTTTATCGAAAAGAAAATTCTGAGTGAGCACAAAGGCTACTTGGAAAAAATCATTTACCATTGGCCCATGGTTTCTCGATCCGGAAGTTCAGTACTCAAAACTTCCGTAAGATGGTTCAATCTGAAAAGCAATTATGATTAATTATAAAAAGTTGCAGTTGCTATATGCACTATACAAATAATAATTTTGATTCCCAAACAGGAAGTTGATTTGATGGTAGCTACAACCTCTGTCCGCCCAGACAGAGAATTGGTGATGGACTTCACCATCCCGTTTTATTACGATACTTCTACCCTACTCATGAGAAAACCTGACCCGAATGAAAAGAAACTCTTTATTCTTGCGAAACCACTAAGTTGGGAGGTAAATTCTAAAAATCAAAATGAAAATGTTTAAGTCTTGTTAATGATTTTTCTTTACTGATTTTTAGTATTTCATTGCATGTCAATTTATTATTATTAGTTTTTTGGTTTAAAACACGTCATGTACTTTAGTCATATTTTTCAGCATTTGAAATATTTAGATGTACTGTAATTTCTAACATCAAAATTCACGTGTTATGGACTATTTTCCTTTTTTATGAAATATGATTTTTTTTTTAAATAACAAAAGGATGATTTTGCTTTACCTTAACACTATGGATAAGAAATAAAATCAAAACATTCTTCTCATAAAACAATAAATAAATACAGAATGTACCATCCTATATATGTATACCTTGCTTTTCACGTACTTGCTAATTTCGTGATTTACTCTCAACTTTACATATATACACATGTATAACACGTTATGTTTCACAGGTAATGGTCTGCACGGCTGTAGTCCTGATAGTTTCTGCCTTCTTTCTGTGTATAACAGAACAATTGTCCCCATACTACAAAGTGCACGGTAGACGGGGTCAACAGGATTTCCAGCACTCCTTCTGGTACATGTTTGGTGCTCTACTGACTCAAGGTATTTTCTGCATCCAATTCATATAAATACAAAATTAAGTTGAGTGAATAGTCCTGTGGAGTAAACATATTCTTCGAGAGAAAAAATGTTGGGGTTTCTAACAAAATTTCAAACAATCTATTTATCGTTCAATTAAAAGAAAACATGATTGTGATTATTTCAATAACACACATTTTTTATCCAGGATATTTGCGTCACTTTGAATCTGTATAATTGGTTGACAACTTTTCGCAAAACTTAATTTATTTATAGATCCTGTTAAATACGAAAACAAAAATGAACAAGAAGACTTTGTATGACCATTATTGTTTTTCTATAAGGAGGCGAAAGTGTTCCTAAGTCTCCCAGTGGCCGTACCCTTGTCAGTGCTTTCTGGTTATTTTCTATTGTTCTGGTTGGAACATACAGCGGAAACCTGATTGCTTTCCTAACCGTACCTCTAGATAAACCACCATTCAATTCTCTGGATGAGATGACTGCTCAAACAGAGTATAAATGGGGTACAATTGGAGGTACCTTCTTTGTGACTTGGTTTAATGTAAGTTATTTTTAGAAAACTACACTTGTATTTAAACACTGTGCACTTAGGTTACAGTTTCCAAACACGCTTTGTACATGTACCTTTAAATGTATTAATATAATAACAAGGGGAAAAACTAGAGAATGTATAACGCGCTCCATTACTTGTATCTCTAATTTGAGTAAAATTTGTGCTTTAAATAAAAGAAAAATTTAAAATTTGGGGGAAAATAATTCCCGATGAACAAAAATTACTTTGTACATATAGAAAATCTTTATTGATTTTCTTAAAATGCTTCACGGTTGGGAAATATTATTATTCTTTCAAGGAATTTCTATTCCCTTAAAATAATTTTTCAGTTTTTAAATTGCTCAGCTAAAAGGATAGTTACTTCAACAACAAAAGTGTTTATAATCTTCTAAAGCAATGGTGTAATATATGACATTCATGTATATTAGTTTATTGTTTTAATAACAACGCCCTTGAAAGTATATCCTATACCGCAAAAACTATCTTCGAAATGGCAAAATGTGTTACTAGGGAGGTAGGTCCTAGACATTTTCAAACTATATTAAATTTACTTTTTAATTTGCATACACAAACATGTAAAATTTAACTTCGATATTGACAGTGTAAAAATTATTTTTGTTCATTAAAACTATGGTACTCTGTAAGCCTATTATTCTTACATTGGTAGATTGAAAATGATATTACATGTATTATATATATTTGTAATTATTAGCTAAATCTAGAAACGTTCTGTGAGATGGATGGCCCAGTATTACTGATTTAGTCGCATTATTCCGACTTAGGATCTTAATCTTAAAAAAGTTGGGGACGAAAGTGTAACGTTAAGGAATACAACCCAACAACATATGTAGAATTCATCACAAATTCCCTGATAATACAAACGGGTTATTTGTAAACAAAAAACAAAAAAACAAACAAACAATATTTTTGAAATTTGCAGTCATCTACAGTAGATACACTACAAGCTGTGTGGGCGGGGATCAAAAAGTTCAACGAGACGGATCCAGAGGTATTAAGTCAGGATCCAAATGTCCACATCGACAAAATGTATCGGGAGAAGTATGTTTACTTTGGAGATAAAGTTTATATGGACATTCGAAAATCTAACCAATGCGACTTAATGACAGCTGAGGAGGAGATCCCAAATAACTATTATGCAGTGGGTCTACCAAATAACTCTTTATACACAAAAACCTTCTCAGACCAGTAAGTATCATAAACATTATCTTGAATGCACTATATACGGATAAGAATTTGATTCCATCAATATTCGTGGGCAACAGTTTCGGTAATTTAAGAAAAATATCAGTTGTAAGGATACTCAAAAGCGTTGAAAAATATAAAGAAATAAAATGTATGATCAAGTTACTTGCTTTTGTGGAGCACATTTACACTAAGCTCTTAGATAATAATATATTTTGTATATGTAACCGGAAAATCACATAGCTAAGAGTATATGTTTTCATTATTGAAATAAAATCTTTACAATCGAAGATAATTTAGCCAACATAGTAAGACCCAATTGGTTAGAAAAGTTCAATTACAGTATTTTACAATTAGATAAAACTGACTTCTTAAACTAACTTGTTCATTATTATATTGAAACAAAAAAAAATCTTACTTTTTTAAAATAGCAAGCATGGACATTTTTTGATTATACTGCTTCTAGTTCTACTTAAAAGAGATATAGTCTTGGTTGTAACGGGTAGAAAAAAGTTTGTATAAATTCAAATCAAAACTCAATAAATACGTTGTCAATTGCAGAATCATATCCCTTCAAGAAGGTGGCATTCTACACACCTTTAAAGAAAAACACTGGCCAAAGTCGATTTTTTGTTTCGCCCCTTCTGGTCTCCAATCGAAATCCATTTCCTTAATCGACCTTCAAGCGGCTTTTTATCTAACGGGACTTGGTATCATTGCAGGATTATTAGCTCTGATTATCGAATTTATCTTCTATCATTTTGCAAACAAATGCTGCATCAACTTGAACCGAGACAAGTGTGTACATTTACGAACTGTTGCAACAGACTCCGAGATTTCGGATGCATACCATAAAGAAAACAATGGGAGTGACGTAATGCTTGAATCGTCATCTAATGAGGGAGAGAATGCATCTACGAAATTGAAGACGAGTCACATCAACCGACTCTAAGACAAATTCCCTTCGTTCATTTTGTGCTGTATTACCCCTTTATAAAAAAAGTAAACGTTTCTCTTACTTTTGCATGTTGATAGAAATGTCTAACGATAGGAAACAAACAACAAATTAAAACCATTTTATCTCTTCATGACTTTTACCGGATGCCTTTTCAATCTATATCTAATAAAACTTAGTTTTTCATATTCTTGGTATTTTTATCTAATTAAAATATTATATATAAATGAAACGAAATCCAATGTGTATGTGTACCACTTGCTTTAAATAAATAGTTTTATGACCCTGAAGATCTAGAATTGTTACAATAACAATACATGTAACATAAATACATACTTTATTAATAATAACGACACATCATAAGGTCTTTGTTCTAAACCTTTTTTTCGGTTTATATATATATATATATATATATATATATATATATATATATATATATATAAAGCACTGAAAAGAATCAACAACACTAGGCATCTTTAAATTGTCGGATCTTATACATAGACACTAAGCCAGTAAATTGAATATATAAAACACTAAAAATGGCTAATGTTTTTTTCTTCGAAAGTTGATATAATATATGTTTTTCACTTATTTATATCATTTATTTGCACTCACTGGAAATATATGGTGTCAGAAGTGACGATTTTATTTTAATTCAATCAAAATCAGTAAAAAAAAATTGACATATTTCTTACCTTTTTTTGAATGGGAAAAATAGAGCGACGCTTTGAACAAGAACATATATGTACAAAGGAAATAATTACATTAAATTGATGATGTTCATTTTATGGGGCCATATTAGCCTATATCATTTATTGTCCTTTGGGTATTTTCCTTTATTTTTAAATAGTGTTCTTCTTTTAAAGAAGATCAATACAGTCTAAAAATGGCCCCGGTCATCAAGGTCTCTTAAGAATTCATTTTCTTAACATTGTCTGGGTCTTACAGAAAGAACGTTACAATTTTTATAAATCTATTTTGCTAAATGAGTCTTTCCAGTTTCATTGATTAATAATTTAGTGCTTTCATCGGGCCCCACCGTCACCAGAAATTTCATACTACTTAACTTAAAAACATGTAAAAGAAAAAAACATAGATTTGAAGCTTTTTTTAAGTCACGCAATGCTCAGACTTGTGCCTTTTACTAATTAACAATTTTGAATTGTCAGTGAGTCCATGAATAATTTATCATGGACTCGTTGACACTTATATCAGCATTATCATTTCTTTTAAAAATGTAAATTTAAGGAGGCTGGACTGTTGACAAATTAACCATCATATATACTTTAGATTGAGATATGATTTATTTATCTATATGCGTGTACTATCATTTAGTAAGGAAAAATATCTATATACTTTACCATTAAAATTTGGATATTTTCCTATATTTTATATAGAGCTCATCTAAAAAAGATCAGTCAGTCTATAAATGGTCACGACCATCGAGGAATCTTTTAATTAACACATTTTAAGACATTTCCGTTCTCTTGTGGGCAACGTACGAATGAAAAATCTTGTCACATAACTCCTCCATCATAAATATCGAAATAGCTCAAAAAATGGTGCTTGGTATCTGTAATATGAATAAGGATTCTTGTTATATATCCTGAAAACATGGACACATTGATGCGTTAACTTTATTTTTTTAATTTCGACATGAATAAGAAATATAATCCAGGAAAAGACTATAGTTGCAAACGCAAGGAAAGTTTGGGGCGGGGTAGGTTAAGGATGGCCATGTGGCGGTAATAGGCTAAGGATAACCTCCTTGGAGAAGACTCTTAGATCTGCGCATGAAACACTCAATAGATAAAGAAAGACAACCAAGAATTATATTGTTTTTGTCAACCAAAGTTATCACCCATAGTGAATGTTTCAGCGGCGGCTAGGTAATCTATTTGCACCTTTTCGAGTCAATCCAGTGGTGCCATTCCCCTATGTGATATACTTCTTAAATGGATATTCTTCAGAATAAAAAAGTACTCTACACAGCTGTCAATATGTACACTATGGAATGTTCACCTGCAGTTTCAGGTAAATCTTGTTTACTTTTAACTGCGACCTAAACATCTCGAGTTTATTTCAGTTCAATAATGCGTAGAAGTCATCGCCAGTACCTCTTCACTGTTCTCATACTTTTTCCTTCTCTCATCTTCCCAAGTCAAGGCAGTGGCGCCCCCCCCCCCCCCCCCCCCCATCTAACATTGTAAAAATAAAGTTAATCATACTCCTTCAGGCATATAAGATGTACAATATGCGAGTCTTAATAAGCACATATAATCTTTATAAAACGCATGAGATTTATCTACATGAGACTGAGACTGATTTCAACGGTGTAGTATGAAGAAAACCTGTGGGTTCAATGGTGAAGTGTACATAGAAAACCCATATTAGTTACCCTTTCCTTGGGATCAAATGTGACCAGTAACCAATGTTTAAATAACCGACTCTTCCATGTTTATTATAATACAAGTTGGCATGGTTATCTTTTTTTAATCTTCATCTACATTGTCCCATTGAACTTGATTTTTTGAAACTGATTTATTTTCAGCCATTCGTAAGTAAAAAAAAAAATAAAAGGAAATGTTTCCTATATTTCTGCAAGACAAAGGGTTTTGATGAGATTACTGGTCTTAAATCTACAAAGCTTTAAAAACTGTAGGTAACTTTATTACTTTTTAAGTATAATATTCACGAAAAGAAATATCACAGACGTCTCAATATGAAGACTTCATTTTAACAAAATCTCTAGAATCCAAGAGCTTCCGGGGGCTTCGCCCCCTGGGCGCCCACCAGAGCTTTGCCCTGGATCCACTGGGGGCCCAAAGGTGGCCTGCAGATTCCCTGCCTAAAACTGGCGTCCCGTCTTACTTCAAATCCTGGATTCGCCACTCCAAGGGTTCCAGATGCGCTATGCTCTACTGCAGTATCCAAATAAACAAAGCCTAAGATAGATGGAGGAACGTTTACTGTAAATTGCACATGATTACTGTGGGTGTGTGACAAGTTCAGTGAACAAATAGGTGCATGCAGCCAATTGCAACTTTTTATCAGGTATGGAACTCTAGCTCCCAGATCGTTCATCGAATGTTTTTCAGACGGGAGCTACAGATCTGCAGCTAACATTTTAATGATTGGTATTTTAAAGACAATTTTATATTTACTTTCTTTACCGACATGATTACAACAATAGCTGCCAAAAAAAGATAATATTCTTTGAAGAGTTAATTGCCCTTCTTCGATCATTAATCATCAAAACACACGTCACCATTAAGGTAATACGTTCGAAGAACTTAAAAATATTCACCAAAAGCACAATTACATGTTGCTATAGTGAAATTGATATACCGTCTCTTGTTTCCTTCTTGAAGTTCAAAAAAAATAAATCAATTATCAAAACATGCAATGAATATCAATTAATTTTGGAATTCATGATAATTTTAGTGTGTTCCTGCAAATACTTGTCCAAATGAAAATGTGTTAATTAATGTGAAACTACTTGGAATAAACACTTAATGCACTCCTGGCGAAAACAAAAAATCCAACTTTCAACTATATTACAATGGAGTTTAGAAGTAATTGAAAATGTTCTACTCTAGTAAAGTGAGTATTTAACTGTGTCATTGGTGATGCCTTAACATTAGGAAGAGTCTGATCGATTTGATGGATGAACATCAGGGCGTTTTAAAAAGAACGCATCGATTATTTCAAAGTTCTAAAAAAGAAAGAAATACACATAATTTCATCTCGTAACCGATCGGAGCATTACTGGTAGTTTATTTGTATTGAAGGTAAAGTCTGCGACAAGCATTAGCTTTCTCTTTTGGATCTCTCAAATTGATAATTACTCAGAAAAGTATAAGAATCAAAACACAGCAGCAGCCACCAACAGGTTTTCGGAATGGGAGATTTATTATGACCTTTTGCTATAGATTTTAGACTTGCTTTAAGCATGTTCTGTAATCGTTATTTATGGCATTGGAGAACAAAACTTGAATATGTCGCATTCCATCTGCCTACAATGTAAATATGTTTTAGATGAAACAGTGAAATCATCTACAAGCAATGCGGAACGAAAAGAAATATAGCGAATATGCGATCGTAATATTGTGTTTAATTTTATTTCAACATACTAAGGAAAACAATGTCAGTGAATACGAGAGTAACCTTATCGGTACGTAAGATCTCACCACTTTGAAAGACAGTATCATAATTTGTTTAATTTATAACAAGATTGTTAAACGTGATTCCTTGTTAAATTTTAATACATGCCAAAGCAAGAAAAATTGTTTGTTATTCATTGGGTTTGCTTTTATCTAGAGTTCTTTCAGTAAATTAAAGATGGTTACTTGTTACACATTTCTATTTCTAATTTTGATATTACATATACGACATATATTACGTATACGATGAGACCAAATTTCCCACCGCTGTTAATGTTGTTTATGAAGAAAATAATTAAATAAACTTAAACACTTTTAAAACATTATTTGTACAGGTATAGTCTATGGTGAATTATTAGAAGTAAAACTTGATGAAAAACAAAACAACAGATGCATAATCTATGTTGTGGACTTTTATGAACCATACCTTGTTCTACAGAAAGGTATACATTGTAATTGATCTTAGGATAATTATATTTGTGAATAATTTAAAGTAATAGTGTCTTTACATATAAGTTTTCTATCTTTTTCTTTCTATGTGTGAATAATTTGTGTATACATGTATCTATAAATATCTGTCTACTTTTATCAGCATATTAAATTTGATCTACTTTATCTTCCAGTTATTTGACAATTAATCTGAATGAATTTACTGTTTTATATCTCTTTCATAGTTCAAGAAATAAGCAAAAAAGACCACGATTATGTTTTTGTTCCATCGAACACCCCGACATTTATCCAAGATCTCGTTAGATATTTCATCAGCAAAACAATAATTACGGATCACACAAGGGGCTGCTTGCCTTCTATAAACAACCCCGTAGCCCAGGCGTTAGAGGTAACCAGTGATGGTCGCCGTTTCGTTAAAGAAAGCAGAAGTCAATTTCAACTTCAGAAGGCCGCTTCCATGTCAATTGCAATTTTCAAGGAACTCAATTGGCGGTTGTCCGTCATTTTCTTTGACAATTTGTATGGTAAGAAAATGTGCACTGCACCCAATAAAATTTATAGAACCATTGGTAAATAGAGGATTAATATCCGTCTTCAAACCTAATTGGAAAATTAATCATCATGTTTTCAAAGCAATGATGATTTTATCTTAATCAGGCCTATATTTTGTATTTAACTTGCCTTAAGCGGTTACAGTAATGTTTTACATACTCGTCTAAACTTCTTTTAAAGCTCTCCTTGCTGATGCATTCACTGAACGAATCAACCAAGATAGTTTTGTACAAAAGCTTTACAATGTTGACGACATTTCTGATGATGACAATTTGTTGATGCTGTTGAAAGATCTTTATCTCGAATTGGCTGAATACCACATTAACTTTACCGTTTTCTGTAGCCCAAATAATACAAGAAGGATTCTGAAACAGGTAAACTGAGACAACACACGATTTAACAAAAACTTTCGACCAATATAACATCAAACGCAGTTTAACTTGAGTATAATTATATGTGTCGTTGATCTATTTGCTACCGGCACGAAAAGAAATGTTTATTTTTATAAGTTGAATTTTTTTTTACGAAAATCGCCGTATAGTTCACTTACATTGTAGACGAAATGCTTTATTTGTTGATTTATATAGATATAAACCGAATGAAAGTGAAAATGCAGATACCCCCCCCCCCTCCCGTCCGTCCAACCTGCCTGTTTTTTTTTTACGTCTACTTGGAAATATATAGACTAAAAAAAAAAAGAAAAATCTAACACCATGCACATTATTCATAAATATTTTACTTATTTTAAATAATTTATAAGCAGATTTTATAGAATTGGCGATGAGAGTATTACATCATTTTTCAAATACTGGTCTGACTTCCAGATAATGGCACTGAAATGTGTAGTACAGAAAATCGATATGAAATAAAAAAAATATTGAGGAGAAATGCTCCATGGCTTTAAATGGTAAAACGAAATAAAACTGAATTATCAGTTGTCTACTGTTGTATTATTTTTGGATCGGAAACTAAGTGTTTTTTATGGAATAAATTTTATGTGCATGTTTAGTGTAAACGAAAATGAACCTTTGAATTAGACTTAAGATTCCAATTCTAAGGGTTCATGTATGTAAATCACACATAGGCATATATAGGTATATACAAGTAAATAGAGTGAAACAAACTCATTGATTTTTCCATCATTTTTCTTTTTGTAAACTAATGATTTTATTTTCTCCTAACGAAAGCAATTACAGATCATTGGCAGGGGAATATTAATAATTTACCGATTATATTTGCTGCTCAATGTTATGCAACCAATATCACAATTACTCAGTGTAAAACCTTATATTGATCAGGTAAATACTCTAAGAATAAGAATGACTTTTAAAAATGTACCGAACAGGTAGAAGGAATATTCAACTTTATAGTAGTTAGTGTTTTGTCAAGTTGTAATTATTTTAAATCATTATTGATTTTTCATCTGGTATGTAATTGAAAACACAACTGCATATTTAAACAATAAAATGCTTACTTTGGTGATTCATGCGGGATATGAAGGTGGCGACATTGCAGTAAAATTGCATAAATCGCGTTAGCTGGTTATGTAAATTTGTTCTGCAATGATTGCTACCTTCATAACCCACATTAATCATCAAAGAGAGCATTTTTGTTTATTATATTTACATATTTCCTTAAACACATTGATAAATTGATTGTAAAAAGTAAGTAAAATTAACTAAATTACTGTTAATGTACATCAGTATGTTAGCGAAAAGAAAGAGCCTAATCGTCTCCTATGGGAATTGGAGTCTCTGACATCAGCATGATTATTTCGTGCAGTCCGTGATTTTTCTTGGGTCGCTTTAAGTTTCGACCAACGTGGCGTGTATATTTCAATCCTGTTAGTTTCTATAGAGCTATGAATTAACAATGTGTTTCCGTAAGAAGTACAGGGAATCATACACGATAGATGTAAAGAAAAAAACCCTAGCCATATACTGAATCTCTCTCTCTCTCTCTCTCTCTCTCTCTCTCTCTCTCTCTCTCTCTTTCTCTCTCTCTCTCTCTCTCTCTCTCTCTCTCTCTCTCTCTCTCTCTCTCTCTCTCTCGTGTGACTCTCACCAAATTTTAAATCATGAAGAAAGCTTTGAGATTAATTAAAACATATTGATATGTATTATTTCTAAAATTTCGTGACCTTGTGAAATAATGTTGAAATAATTTGTAGGCGAGTGCTTTCGACCAATCCAATGAAAACTTTCGTTTTACTGCGCTAAGAGACCACTCTTCATGGTTCGTTGTTACTATGTCACCAGACTTTGATGATGACATTGGAACCAGCAATTCCATCCTTGACAACGTCATTTTGCTGAATCTTAATGAAAAGGATTTTGAATCTTTGGTCAATGTTAAGGTATGTATGCATTATGCAGGTCAGAAGCAGTCTTTTTGTGGGGTTCTGAACTTGTGAATATTGATGACACACTGTAATTAGATAATTGAATCTATGTTGATCAGATAGCGTAAGGTTTGCTCAGTTTATTTTATCAAAAAGCTCGAGGCTGAGTTCTCAACAAATTAACTTTCAGATCTTCCTTGAAATTATAAATATAACTTTGTTAGTCATAAACTTTTATTCAGTCATGAAATATTCCATATTATTGTAACCAGGGTTATATAATTAAATATGTATTTGCGCTATAGCATTTGTTTTGAGAGTGTTCGTGTGCGTGTGAGTAAATTTATTTATTTTTAGCCTAACGACGACCGACTTCATCTATGAATAACTATCGCATGATCTCTAAAACCTGTTCTTTTACCTGTTCCGGCCAATAAACTGCACTATATGTTGTAAATTAAATACCTGGACACTTCCCGCTTCGATGTCCAGATAGACACATCGATTGTAAAATGCTGATGATTATTGTGTGTCTTGGGTAAAGCTGTCCCGGTAAAACATTATAATAAATGTAAGTGTGAAATTGCTTTATGTAAAATAAGTATGTATTTATAATTGGAATAGGACAATTATAATGAATTATTCCAGGTTTTTTTTGTAAACTATATAAATGAAGTGAACCTTTGACCATTGTCTGAGTTTTATTCTACCGACACCGGCTACAAATGGCGCCCACGTATATCCTTCATGTAAAAATGTGAACTACAAGACCGGGACCAGCAGCCTAAAGTTTTCCATTGACACACCCGGGGGACGAAACTTCATAGAATTCTTAAAGGTAAAGATTCTCTGTGTACCTCCTGTGAAGAGAGTTTCGTCTGTGTCTATAGCTAATTATATAAAATTAAAATGTGATGAATCAATTCGAAATAGAAGAGGAAGATGTGTTTTTTGTTAAATTGTAAATATTTGTGAAACCTGGCCAGTACCGTTATTCACGAAACAGAAGGAAATTGGCGGGAAAATGCGCGGATCCAAAGGTGCGTTATCACGTGACCGAGTAACTAACTAGGCGTGGGCAACCAACCATATCATTGGAAAGGCCAAGGTTAAAGCTTGCAAGCGACTGAAGCGATAGAAAAGAGGTATTGTAAATTATCCGTTGTAATTTTACCCAGTATGCATACAAATTTTATGACTATGTATGACGTGTCTGCCAGTGTAGTGTGCATATTCCATATCCACTGGTTGTGTTTTGAAACAGAAAGGAATTCTTGAATCCGAACCCGACTTAATTGTTTACTTCCGGAAACTTCAATCAGCTGTTTTCAATTTCCTGTTACTTTCGATTTCAGTTTTGCTGATTTATATTTTGTTAGATTCGCTACGTTTGTTATTTTGATTTTTTTTTCATTTGTTTATCAAATTTAAGGCCTACTGCAGTTCCTGGGGTTTTTTTTAATTTTGTTTCATCATTTGATTTCAGGGTTGCATTGTGCCCAATGTTTATGCTAAAATATTACTGTTATGTTACTTTTGAGAAATATTAGTTAAGTCAATACCAATCATAGCTAATATCCTGCATGTGTCTAACACTATGTGCACTCATTTCTGAATTACTAATCAGTATTTAGACATAGTGACAAAACAAACTTGTGTGTTTATCCAGATAATGTGTGTGTGGTTGAGTGAACTTCATATTTTTTTGGATTTGTTTTACAAAAGCGCTGAGTTTTAAACTTGAAGCCATAGCAATTCCCTGGTATATTTCAGTTGTGTTGATTAATTGTGTTTACATATGTTCAATTGTGTTTATGAAGGTCTAAGTTCAGTTATATGTCATGTCAGATCATTCTATTGCTGATAGAATTAAGATGTCAGTTGAAAAGAAAGGTCAATAAATGTTTTCAGAGGAGGATGATAAGATAGATTTTGCTGGTGCTGATGCTAGTACTCCTAAAATGGGTGATAGAGAATCAAAGTCTGTTAAGATTGAAGATAATGCCCCTCTACCTGACCCACTTTCTGAACAATTAGAATTTGAAAAGGGTGATGAACTTAATGGCGTAAAATTTAAAATTAATACCAAAATTCCACCTTTAGGTAAACAATTTGAAAGGGATAATGAGCTTAATGGTGTGAAATTTAAAGTTAATAACAAAATGTCACAAGGTGAAAGAAAAAAGGTTACCGTACATACGAAAGAGATGAGGGTAGTGTTACTCATGTGTATGAAGTTAATCAAACACAGTTTCTCAGAATCCTACAGTTCTCTGGGGATGATCCGGCTCAGAAAGGAGAGGTGTCATATAAAGAATGACGATACGAGGTACTGTGTTTAAGAAATGATCCTGAAGTTAAAGAAAGTAGTATCATTCAGAGTGTTAGAAGGTCTTTAAGGGGTACAGCAAAGCAAATGTTGATTCCACTGGGTGAGAAAGCTAGATTAAGAGATATTCTAGAAAAGCTTGACATACTTTTTGGGGAAGTTTCAGATAATGGAATGATTATGCAATAAATGTTTGGTGCTTATCAGTTACCATCTGAATGTGCTACTTCCTTTGGGTGTAGATTAGAAACAGTGTTACAGAATGCAATAGACAATGGGTATCTGGACAAAGCCTCTATGAATGACTTACTTAGACATAAGTTTTGGACCTCTTGGAGATCAGAAAAACTTAAAGGGCAGACCCGACATAAATATGACTCCATTACCAAATATGATAAGTTGTTGTTAGAAATTAGAAGGGTTGAGCCGATGAGAAGAAAGGAGTTGTTCATCGACATGGTATGTCAACAGAATCAGAATTACAGGTACTTGAACAGAAAATGAACAAGAAAATGGAAGACATGGAGAAAACACTCCATGGTAAGTTAGATGAAAAGTTCAATCCGATATTAGCTAAGTTCGATACTAAAAAGGAGACTGGGTCGAATAACAATTATCATAGAGGATGGAGTAGAGGCAACAATGGACGAGGTCGTGACAACTATAGAGGTAATGTAAGCCAAGTAAGTGGGCATAGTTATGACCGTAGATACCAAGGCAGAAGACAGAACAGGGGAGGTTACTACTCAAATAATACAGGTAAACCCCCAAACATGTAAAGGTCTCTGTGGATGGCCGATCAGGGACCAGTTCTACTCAAGGCCAACAGATTATGTGCGAGTTGATTGGTGAGTCAAATGAAATTATGATTAAAATACAGAGTAAAAAGATGAATGCACTTATTGATAGTGGTTCTATGGTATCAACTTTATCACTAACAGTGTACAAATCATTAGAAAATCAACCAGAATTGAAAACATTATCAAATCTAGGTTTGGAAGTATCAGTAGCAGATAGATCTCTGTTACAATACAAGGGATACATTGAATGTACATTGAATTCCATTCCTTGATATTGAGGTCTTTGTTCCTATGTTGGTTGTACAAGATACAGAATTCAACAAAAAGTGTCTAATTATCATTGGTACTAATGTACTTAGAATTTGTAAAAATGTATTGAAAAACAACATTTCAGGTACTAGTATTCCTTTACAATGGCAAAGGGCATTAGATACTTTAAAATGTCAATCTTACCATGCTAGATCAATGTGTAAGAGAAGTGTCATTATTGAACCAAACTAATCAATGGTTGTAAAAGGGAGAACAAATGGTGTACCTAGAAAAGAAAGTATGACTTTAATTACAGAAAACTGTGACAAAGATTTAAAGTTTACAGTGTGTCCAAGAGTAGTTGAGTTGTCAGGTTCTATGAAACCAACCGTACAGGTTACAGTTTGTAATATCACCGCTAAACCGATCACAATTAAGCGTGGTATGATACTTTGTAACTTAGAAAAAGTTAAGATTGTCAATAATTCTGTTCATTTTCAGCAGAATGATGAGTCTGAGACCAGTGATCCAATCAGTCTAGGAGTTAAGATTGACTCTAATGCATTAAATACAGAACAACTTGAAAGAGTCAAATCTCTTCTCAAAGAAAATAGTCATGTTTTTTCAAAAGATCTTTTAGATTTGGGTAAAACAGGCTTAGTGCAACATAAAATTGACTTAGAGGATGAAACACCATTCAAACAACCATATAGGAGAATACCTCCTAATATGTTGAAGAGGTTAGGGAGCATGTTAAAGAAATGTTAGATTCAGGGGTAATCAGAGAATCTAATAGCAATTATTCATCAAATGTTGTGTTAGTCCGCAAATCCGGTGGATCTCTTCGCTTTTGCATTGACATGAGAATGTTAAACTCGAAAACGAAAATAGATTGATTTATGCTACCGCGTTTTGATGACATTGTCGATACATTGAGTGGAGCGAAGTATTTCAGCAAATTGGACCTGAGATCTGGATATTGGCAGGTGAAGATAGCAGAGAAAGACAAACACAAAACAGCTTTTTCGGTAGGTAACACAGGATTTTACGAATGCAATAGGATGTGTTTTGGACTTACAAATGCTCCGGCTACTTTTCAACGCTTAATGGAAAAATGCATGGGGGAAATTCATCTTAAAGAATGTTTGATTTTTTCTGGATGACATTTTGATATTTTCTTAAACATTTGAAGAGCATTGTCAACGATTGGAAAAAGTTTTTAAACAGTTAGCACATCATGGATTGAAACTTAAACCATCAAAATGCGAATTATTTAAACAGTCTATTTCACATTTGGGCAATATCAATTCAGATCAGGGGATTTCTACAGATCCGAAAAAGATATCAGCAGTCAAAGACTGGCCAGCTCCAACAAATGTCAAGGAATTACGACAGTTTCTGGGTTTCATAGGTTATTATCGTTGATTTGTGACGGACTTTGCCAAGATAATAGCACCCTTGAACTCATTACAAAAACGTCATGACACTCATAGAGGAAAGACACCAAGAAAAGGAAACAAACCCATTAAAACAGTTCCGTGGAAATGGTCCGAGACGGAGATGGAAGCATTTAAGACAATAAAAGAGAAGTTGACAAGTCCACCAGTGCTTGGATATGCTGACTACTCCAAACCTTTTGTTTTACATACAGACGCCAGTGCAAAAGAGCTTGGAGCTGTCTTATATCAAGAACAGGAAGGAAATTGAAAAGTAATCGCATACGCCAGCCGTGGATTGAGACCCAGTGAAAAAAATTACACAGCACAGAAGATGGAGTTTTGGCTTTGTAGTGGGCGGTTTGCGACAAACTTCACGATAAATTATATGGCAGCCAGTTTCAGGTAGTCACAGATAACAACCCCTTGACTTACATCTTATCCAAAGCCAAGTTGGACGCCACAGGTCAAAGGTGGGTTGCTGCCCTTGCCAACTATAACTTCCAGATATCTTACAGAAGTGGACATTTGAATGGTGATGCAGATGGTCTCTCCAGGAAACCTATTATATACTCAGATACAGTAAAAGCCTTGTGTCAAGCTGCAAGCGTCCAGTTACCATATTGTCAGATGATCTTGGAGGAGGGTTCACCTCAAACGGCCGATGAGGAGAGCTCTCCTACCGACACACTCAACCCCAATGATTTGATAGATGAGCAGTCAAGAGATGAGGAGGTACATCGAGTTGTCCAAATCCTGAAAAGCGGTTTCCGCCCCAAGGGAGGAAATGTGAAAAGGAAATCCATAGAGGTCCAGAAGTATCTACGGATTTTTAAAAAGCTCAAGATAGTCAATGGAATCTTGTTTAAAACCGCTTTTCATGGAGATAGGAAATTCCTGCAGTTAGTTGTTCCACAGAGTTCTAGAGAGACAGCATTGCAAGGAATCCACAATGATGTAGGACATCCCGGGAAGGATAAGACCTTATGGTTAGCTAGACAGCGTTTCTATTGGCCAGGAATGGAAAGGGATATCAGCAATCATATAGAAACTTGTAGCAGATGCATATGCAGTACGACCCCAGTTAGGCCTGTAGCTGATCTTATTCCAATTGTCTCGAATAGACCCATGGAATTAGTTTGTATAGATATTTTGAGTTTAGAGCAATCGAAAGGTGGATTTGAAAATATCCTAGTGATAACTGACCATTTTACCAGATTTGCTCAAGCTATACCTTCCAAAAATCAAACAGCTCACACTACTGCAAAAGTTCTATATGATAATTTCTTTCTCCACTATAGCTTTCCTGAAAAATTACACAGTGACCAAGGGAGAAAGTTTGAATTGAAGGTCATTACAGTACTCTGTAAGCTCCCGGGAATCAAGAAAACCAGAACTACGCCATATCATCCCATGGGAAATGGTTCTGCTGAAAGGTTTAATCAAACACTGATTAAAATGCTTTCAACTTTAAGTGAGGAAAAGAAATCCGACTGGAAGTCCCATGTTGCACCATTGGTACATGCATATAATGCCACTAAGAGTGATGCTACTGGATACATGCCCCATTATTTGATGTTTGGATGGCATCCTAAATTACCAATTGACGTCTTCGTCGGAATCGACTCAGAATTGGAGGAAGGTGACCATCATATTTACGTACAAAACTCAGGGATAGGATGAAAGTAGCGTACAAATTAGCCTCAAAGGAAGCTGGGAGGATTTCTGATTAAAATAAGAACAATTATGACCAGGGAGTCAGATTTAGCAGGCTTGAAATAGGAGATAGGGTTTTAGTAAGGAATGTTGGGTTAATTGACAATTGGGATTCAGATGTTTATGTTGTCAAAAACATCCCTAATTCAGACATTCCTGTGTTCATAGTACAGAGTACCACAAGTCAAAAAACTAAAACATTACATAGAAATATGCTCTTACCATTTAACCATGTACTGCCATGCAACTCTGATTTGCCTGTTATTCCAGGACACCAGTATCAATGAGGAAAATCATTGAGAAACAGAAATCTGATTTACAGGAATCTGATAGTTCAGATTCAGAAATTATACAGATAAAAGACTAAGACAATTAGAACAAATGAAAATTATACAGATGATAACTATAGTGCTAGTGATACTAATGAACATGATTTTGCTTTCTTTCAGATGAACGTCAGTCCAGTGAAAACATCACTGAAAACACAGAGGAAGCAGACGATGACAATGATTCAGAGAATTCTATACTCAGTCAACCGAATCGGTCAATTTCACCGGTTATACCACGAAGGTCTACAAGATCTCGAAAACCACCCGATCGTTTTGGTGAGTGGGTGTCATAATTGGTTTTTTATGCCGCGATATATTTTATGCCGAGGACCGGTTTTTTATGCCGAATAACTGCTTTTATGCCGATTGTTTTTATGACGCAGTTTAAACTATTGCTTTTAAATTACAAAAAAAATAAATAAATAAAAATAGGTTTTTATGCCAGTATTTCCCATACCCTTATCTTGGGGTCATATCTCATTACTGCATTGTTTAGTCCAATGGTTTTGATCAGTTGGTATTTCAGTTCACTTTGTCAGTTGCAAAACTAGTACTTTGTATTGAGCTGACCAATGTGATTTCAAGTTGTATTATGAATTATATTGGTTGCATGCGTTTCATTGGTTATTGTGTCAATTAAGTCCTACATTCTGATAATGTTGGGAGTTGGAGTGGTTATTTTTTCATAGTGGATTTCATTATGTGGTGGATATGAGTTTGTTTTGGTAATGTGTTTGGATTTTATTTGAACTTGATTTGTGTAAATTGAATGTATATTTATAATAGCATACTCTTCTGGAAATGTTAGGAGCCATTTCAGCCAAGAGGGGGAGTATGTAACCAGGGTTACATAAAATGAAATATGTATTTGCGCTTAAGCATTTGTTTTGAGAGTGTTCGTGTGCGTGTGAGTGTTTATATTTAGCCTAACGACGACCGACTTCATCTATGAATAACTATCACATGATCTCTAAAACCTGTTCTTTTACCTGTTCCCGCCAATAAACTGCACTATATGTTGTAAATTAAATACCTGGACACTTCCCGCTTCGATGTCCAGGTAGACACGATTGTAAAATGCTGATGATTAATGTCTGTATTGGGTAAAGCTGTCCCGGTAAGACATTATAATAAATGTAATTGTGAAATTGCTTTATGTAAAATAAGTATGTATTTATAATTGGAATAGGACAATTATAATGAATTATTCCAGGTTTTTTGTAAACTATATAAATGAAGTGAACCTTTGACCATTGTCTGAGTTTTATTCTACCGACACAGGCTACATTATGTTAGATTTGAGATTTCAACTTTTCATCCATCTTTATACATGAACATAGTCCTTGTTCTTAAGGAAATCAACATAGTATAAAACTGGCCACGACAGTCCATCCCTCTTAAAAGTGGAGATCCTTTGTCTGCAAATATGCAGGTATTTTACCCAAACCAAAGTCTCTAAGTCAACGTCTTTTTTGACCTTCTAGAATCGGACGGAAGACCTCCTCGTTCCTCACAACAAGATTGTGTCTAGTTTGATACTTTTATTGTACTACCCTACAAAATGATAAAAAAAAACTGTTTTCTGAAGAGAGTACTACTTTCCAAATTGACGCCAGTGGGTTTAAATCTGTGTATTACACGCAATTTACCAACGAGTTGTTGATATTTCTGATTGCAGTAGTACAATTCGAATATTGTTCCTAATATACTCCTATCTTGTAATCAGTCGATCTGCAGTACCTATTGCTACATCTGTCAATATCTGGTGGAACGATAGATATTAATGGAAACATTTGAATTGTTTGTAGAACTGTACGACAAGAAAGAGTGGCGCCAACGTTTTCTTCTTATACTCCTTGATGTGGAAAACAAAATTAGACTGTTCGCCTCGGTGCAATCTTTATCGAAAATTCGAAACAATTGGCTGTTTTAATTCAAATGGAATGCTAACGTATTCTTCGTTTTTTCCAAATTCCAATTTTGGATTCAATCGCCGACACTTGTTTGTCACAACTGCATGGGTAAGTAAAATGGATCATTAAAACGTAAGTAACCTTATTTAAGCTTTTGAAAGTAACTGTTCGGTAGGCATGTTCACGAAGTCATGTTCCAAGACCATCTTAAGTTTGTAAATACATGTTTTGATGAAATCGTTGGATTGTTTTGAAGTATTTCTTAGGAATTCTTATGATAAAACATTGATTTTTACAATTTACTATGTGTAAAGAAGTATCTTCGACAAACTTAAAATTCCTATTCCGTTGAGTTGGGGGGGGGGGGGGGATATAATTATATATATAGTGTTGGAGCCAATGAACATTTAAAACATTTAACATTTATTTTGTGTGTATATAAGAAAATAAAGTACATTACCAAAAAGGGACAACACGCCTATTATCCCCCTTCCCTATCTACATAAATGTTGTAAGCTGATGAACTACAAAATTTTAAATTAAATTAATCTAAATTTTCACTTTTTAATTAATAGTGACATTCACAAGAGTAAAGTCCGTATACAATGCTTTGATGAATGACCAACAAGTAATATTTCTTTGACACAGAAGACAACGAGCAAAAGTTTAAATAAACCATGGAAGGTCATATTTAAAAATCTTTTGATCACTGTGCTTCTAAATAATGATTTAAAGACGTTTATGTTTAAAATAACCTATATTGCAGGCAAACGGAAAATTAGCTCTCTATTTTGACAATACATGTATATAATGTACAATAACTTTTGCTTATGTTTACCCGAAAGAAAAGAATACAAATGATTCCAAAGAAAAAATTCTACTTCCAAAGAATGCACATTAATTTTGTAGTCCAAAAAATATTTTGCTTGTAAGTTAATAACTTTTGTTATATATTACTTTCATTAATATTTTTTCTTAGTTATTAATTTATGACAGTTGAAAATATTTTAAGTACTAACAATGCTTCTTTAAAACGTTAATAAACAATTAAATAAAAGTTTGTTTCTTTTCAAAATATATTAATATTTGTACATCTGTTCAAATTATGGTATAGTGAATATATCGTGTCAAATTATAAGTTATCTTCGTCAAAATTATAATATTTTCCACTGCAAAGGTCTCTCAAATTCTATTCAAAAATAAAATGTGCAAAATAAGACTGGTTTTAGTAGGTTAGGAAGTCCTAACTTTAGATGTTTCTAAGTTACCGTCTAGCTACATAGAAAAGATTCGTGAACATGCCTGCAGGTGAATTACCTGCAGCTTAGACTAAGAATATACTTCTAAGCAAAACAATTTTTTTGTTATATCTTTTTGCTAAAATGAAGCCCACTTATTGAAAATATATGTATCTCAAAAATACATATACGTATCATTGCTTTAAGCTCAAATTCAGGCATTTTTTGTTCCATGAATTTCATATCCGTGTTCCTTCAAACTAAAAATCAAATGAAACTGGGTCCCTGAAACGTCGTATGGATCAACAAAATGGAGATTTACTATCAAAAAGTTTATAACATTTTTCATTTCTTTCCTTTATCATTTGTTTTTATTAATTTTTTTAGGGAACGATAATCTAATGATAATATTGTCATTAATTCAATAAAGTTCAATTTTTAGGCATTTGGCTATAATTCATTTGACGTAATAGTGCTACTTTTCAATGAAGTCATTTCAATGCATGAAATGAAAAGGCTAAATGATATGATATAAATATGGTATGCTATGAGAATTGAACAAAACGCCTCCGTATACAGAAGAGTTTCTAAAAAATTCAAACTAAAATGATAAGAATCCAAAGTTTACTACTAATCTGCAATGTGAACATTTATTATTTAAGATGAATCATTAAAAACCAAGCTAACATCATGTGGTATGGTGTGGTATGGTATGGTATGACGAATGAGAATCTATTCGATTGTATGCTGTGTTATGGATATATGCCGAAAACAGTTTTGGAAAAAATATCAGACAGTTTCGATGCCCGCCGATATTTTTTGTTCACACAGAAGTGTTTGAGGCATATATCGTACTTAAAACACTGCCATTGAATTGCATTGTTGATTAACCTGAGATGGCCCGATTTTGGAGGATATCAGTACTGTAACCACTGGTAACGTTAACGGTCTGATATTAAGAAGCTCACTAATATCGGACTGTCACAGGTAAAATGTTAGATTGCTGGAACAAAGGAATTACATCAAAGCGGTGTGTTAAGGTATGAGATTCTGTAATGTTTATGTTTTGTTATCTTGGGCTTATATTGAAAACAAAAATTAACTTAACAATGAAGAGTCTTTGCTTTCGTTAGTGGCCACCGTTTACGGAAAGACTTATTGAGAATGGAACGACTGTGAAATACTTCGGATACTGTATGGATCTTCTTCAAGAGTTAGCAAAAGTACTCAACTTTACGTAAGTAAATATCACATAATAAACTTCATATATATTGTAGAGAAAACTAACTTTCATCTCAGCTTTTAAGAGTGTTCGTTTGAATCATATTGTAGATACTAGATCCAAAGAATATTATTTTAATAGCATATCGTAGCTAATTCATGTAGTAGTTTTCATGAGTATGCATATGGATTTTAGCGCAACCTCTAGATCATTGGTATATTAATCTTATTCATTATTTTTGATCATCTGATTAATATTCTGATCTGTTCATTTCTTTCCATTCAACATAGATACACTGTAATAGAAGCACCAGATGGGGAATTTGGGAGACTGCTGGATAATGGGTCTTGGAGTGGAATGGTTGGACAGCTAGAAAGACGGGTATTGTAGCTAATCGATCCAAAAATAACACACGTAATATCATTTTCCTTCAAAGTTACTAATTCTTTTAAATAATTGATAAACAATGACACTCATGCAAAGAAATGTTTTCTTTCAATTTGGTAAAGTATTGGTTTGATAACTCGTGTATTGGTGAATTTTATGAAACTGTTTTGTTCGAAGGTTTAAATAAAATTATATTCTATGCAATGATCCACCTAACCTCCTTTTTAAATATAGGTAGAAAATATTTCAGAATAAGCATCATTTTTAAAAACATATCATATAAAGTCTTATAACGCAATTTGAAAACCGCAAACAGACGCAAGGTTATGTGTAAAAGTAATAAATACCCTAAATTTTATCGAAAAGAAAAGTAAGTTCTGAGTGGGCACAAAGGCTACTAGGAAAAAATCATTTGCTATTGACCCATGGTTTCCGGATCCGGAAGTTCAGTACTCAAAACTTGCGTAAGATGGTTCAATCTGAAAGGCAATTATGATCAATTATAAAAAGTTGCAGTTGCTATATATGCACTATACAAATAATAATTTTTCTTCCCAAACAGGAAGTTGATTTGATGGTAGCTACAACCTCTATCCGCCCAGACAGAGAACTGGTGATGGACTTCACTATCCCGTTTTATTACGATACTTCTACCCTACTCATGAAAAAACCTGACCCAAATGAAAAGAAACTCTTTATTCTTGCGAAACCACTAAGTTGGGAGGTAAATTCTAAAAATCAAAATGAAAATGTTTAAGTCCTGTTAATGATTTTTCTTTACTGATTTTTAGTATTTCATTGTATGTCAATTTATTATATATTTTTTTTTTGGTTTAAAATACGTCATGTACTTTAGTCACATTTTCTGTAATTTCTAATATCACAATTCACGTGTTATGGACCATTTCCCTTTTTTATTAAAAATTATCTTTTTAAATAACTAAAGGATGATTTTGCTTTACCTTAACACTATGGATAAGAAATAAAATCAAAACATTCTTCTCATAAAACAATAAATAAATGCAGAATGTACCATCCTAAATATACCTTGCTTTTTACTTCCTTACTCATTTCGTGATTTACTCTCAACTTTACATGTATAACACGTTATTTATCTCAGGTAATGGTCTGCACGGCTGTGGTCCTGATAGTTTCTGCCTTCTTTCTGTGTATAACAGAACAATTGTCCCCATACTACAAAGTGCACGGTAGACGGGGTCAACAGGATTTCCAGCACTCCTTCTGGTACATGTTTGGTGCTCTACTGACTCAAGGTATTTTCTGTATCCAATTCATATAAATACAAAATTAACTTGAGCAAGAAGTCCGATGGAGGCAACATATTCTTCGAGAGAAAACAATGAGTGGGTTTCTTATAAAATTTCAAACAATCTATTCATCGTTCAATTAAAAGTACATAATAAGATTAATTCAAGAACACACTTTTTTTATCCAGGATATTTGCGTCACTATGAATCTGTATAATTGGTTGACAACTTTTAGCAAAATTAATTAATGTAAATGTATTTATTTATAGATCCTGTTAAACACGTACCGTGATATACTAAAACAAAAAATTAACAAGAAGACTTTGTATGACCATTATTGTTTTTTTTTAAGGAGGTGAAAGTGTTCCTGAGTCTCCCAGCGGCCGTACCATTGTCAGTGCTTTCTGGTTATTTTCTATTGTTCTGGTTGGAACATACAGCGGAAACCTGATTGCTTTCCTAACCGTACCTCTAGATAAACCACCATTCAATTCTCTGGATGAGATGACTGCTCAAACAGAGTATAAATGGGGTATAATTGGAGGTACCTTCTTTGTGACTTGGTTTAATGTAAGTTATTTTAGAAAACTACACTTGTATTTAAACACTGTGCACTTAGTTTACAGTTTCCAAACACGCTTTGTACATGTACTTTTAAATGTGTTTCATATAATAACCGCGTAAAAACCTAGAGAATGTATAATGCGTTCCATTTTTTGTATCTCTAATTTGAGTAAAATTTGTGCTTTAAATAAAACAAAAACTTATACTTTGGGGGAAAATAATTCCCGAGGAACAACAATTTCTTTGTACATATAGAAAATCGTTCTTGATTTTCTTAAAATGCTTTACGGTTGGGAAATATTATTATTCTTTCAAGGAATTTCTATTCCCTTAAAATAATTTTTCAATTTTTAAATTGCTCAGCTGACAGGATAGTTACATCAACAACAAAGTGTTTATAATCTTCTACAGCAATGGTTTAATATATGACTTTCATGTATATTAGTTTATTGTTTTAATAACAACGCCCAAGAAAGTATACCTTATACCGCAAAAATTATCTTCGCAATGGCAAAATGTGTTACTTGGGAGGTAGGTCCTTAACATTTTCAAACTATTTTTACTTTGTAGTTTGCATACATAAACATGTAAATTGTAACGTCGATATTGACAGTGTAATTTTTTTTTATTCGTTAAAACTATGGCCAGTGTTGTAATCATATTTATTCTTACATTGGTAGATTGAAAATGATATAACATGTATTACATATATTTGTAATTATTAGTTAAATCGAGAAAAGTTCAGTGAGATGGATGGCCCAGTGTTGTTGATTAAGTCGCATTATGTGTAACGTTAAGGAATACAACCAAACAACATATGTAGAATTCATCACAAATTCCCTGATAATATAAACGGATTATTTGTAAAAACACAATATTTTTTAAATTTGCAGTCATCTACAGTAGATACACTACAAGCTGTATGGGCGGGGATAAAAAAATTCAACGAGACGGATCCAGAGGTGTTAAGTCAGGATCCAAATGTCCACATCGACAAAATGTATCGGGAGAAGTATGTTTACTTTGGAGATAAAGTTTATATGGACATTCGAAAATCAAACCAGTGCGACTTAATGACAGCTGAGGAGGAGATTCCAAATAACTATTATGCAGTGGGTCTACCAAATAACTCTTTATACACAAAAACCTTCTCCGACCAGTAAGTATAATAAACATTATCTTGAATGCACTATAGAGGGATAAGAATTTGATTCCATAGATGTTCTTGGGCATTAGTTTCGGTACTTTAGTAAAAAATATCAGCTTTAAGGATACTCAAGATTTGAAAACTATCAAGAAACAAAATTTATGATCAACTTACTTGCTTTTGTGGAGCAAATTTACCCACAGCTCTTCGAATTTTTTATTATATGTAACCGGAAAATCACATTGCTAAGAGTATATCACATTCATTAATACGTTTTCATTATAGAAATAAAATCTTTAAAATCGAAAACGATTTGGTCGACATAGTAGGACCCAATTGGTTAAAAAAAATCAACAACAGTATTTTACAATTAGAAAAATTCTGACTTCTTAAACTTGTTCATTATAATATTGAAACCCCAAAAAATCTTACTTTTTTAAAATAGCAAGCTTGGACATTTTTGGTTATACTGCTTCTAGCTCTACTTAAAAGAGATATGTAGTCTTGGTTGTAATGGGTAGAAAAAGTTTGTTAAAATTCAAATCAAAACTCAATAAATACGTTGTCAATTGCAGAATCATATCCCTTCAGGAAGGAGGCATTCTACACACCTTTAAAGAAAAACACTGGCCAAAGTCAATTTTTTGTAACGCCCCTTCTGGTCTCCAATCGAAATCCATTTCCTTAATCGACCTTCAAGCGGCTTTTTATCTAACGGGACTTGGTATTATAACAGGATTATTATCTTTGATTATCGAATTAATCTTCTATTATTTTGCAAACAAATGCTGCATCAACTTGAACCGAGACAAGTGTGTACATTTACGAACTGTTACAACAAACCCCGAAATTTTGGATGCATACCATAAAGAAAATAATAGGAGTGACGTAATGCTTGAATCGTTATCTAAAGAGGAGGAGAATGCATCTACAAAATGAAAGACGAGTCATATCAACGAAATATGATGTTATCCATTCATTTTGTGCTAGTCTTCTCTTTATGAATACTGTCGCTTCTCGGACAATTGCACCTAGTGACAGTTAATGAGAACTTTAAGATGAAAGGCGAAAGGCAAACAATTAAATAATCCCGATGACCTACTTACAAGTTTCACTTTATAGCCTATATTATTCCTTCTAATATATTTTAATAAAAATTTAAGTGTTTCTTATAAAGTTGTTTTAAAATATAGATGCCTTTCATGCTTTACTAACAAGTCAAAATGATAAAAAAAAATTGTATGTGTCACATGATTTGGAAAAAAAGTGTATGTGTGTCACATGATTTGAAAAAAAACCGCGTTTATGACAAAAGTACTGAAAATCTGTTATTCCATGTATGCTATATAGATACATGCCTAAGTTATAATAACGCAACATCAAAGGGTGATTTGAAACTTTATTTGCGATAGATAGGAACATGAGAGGAACATGAACAGTAAGTTTAGCATGCATGTCCAACTACATGTACCTTGTGTTTTAAAACAACAATTATTAAAATAAAAACAAAATATCTTTTTCCAGTAATTTAAGGGGTTAAGAAATCTGGGTCGTCAAAATTGCCCATCAGATCTATCTTTAATTTTTAATTGATTTGTTTAGCTATTAATTTATTATTTAGTAAAGAAATATTCCATACATATTTATATTTGGATGTTTACCTATATCTTTACAAAGAGCTCCTCTTCTTAAGGTGATTTTTATATGCTAAAAATGGTCATGATCATCCAGCTCTCGAAAGTTACAAACTTTCTCTTAAAAGAAGAGAAATCATGTCAGATACATGTACAGTGTCTAATAAACAACAAACATGTCTTTGAGCACCAAATGTACATGTATTTGCTGAAAAAGCTTTATGTTTTTATCAAATGTGCGAGCATTTTGAACAATAATTCACACATGTATTTCCTTGTAGACAACTGTAAATAAATTTACACCTAGAGAATAACAATATTTCGATTAAAAAAAATGTTGGTTTATTGACAAAAAGAGTTATTGCATCAGTGGAAAGAAAGACACAAAATGGTTATGTTCTACGATGACTTAGTTTAACAACCCATTTTTTAATTAATCGATTAGAAATTTGATTAGCCACAAATATTTTTTTGAAAACAATTACTTTTATAAAATGCAAAAGTAACGAAAATCAAAATTATATTTTGCAGTGTACATAAAATTTGATACATGTTTACAATTGATCTGCAAAACAACGACTTCCAATCTTGAAACAGTAGGAGGATTTATCCGTACAATTGTGATACCCTATATGCAATATTATGCGAAAATATGACTTAGTTCAAGAGCGGGTATTTTTATCCGTTCTCTAGATATCTGGAAAACAACGTTGTAGGGGCCGATCCTTTATTTCCTAATCGGGGCTGTTTGATGATATTTTTATGGTGGCATGTCGATAAAAACATTACTCTGAGCATTTTGCATGAATTATCAAAAATCAAAATCAAATATTATGCGACATAATGACACTATATGCAATAATATGCGAAAAAAATGAGTCCAACTTCTCTGGGTTTTTTCCCCCAAAATTTATCAAAAATCAAAATACAAGTAATATGCACATATCTGTTCAAATGATCGATCCGCAAAACAACAACTTTCTATCTTGAAAACTATAGGAGGAGTTACCCGTACAATAGGGGACGTACCCTTTTAGCAGCAGCCCGCCCACCGTTTTCACTATTTCAATAACCGAATTTTTTTTTTGGATAACCCGGTTATAAACGGATAAAAAAAACCTCGTACATTTTCTTTTATTTCATCGAAAATTAAAGTTTGACCTATTTTAACCAAGCTTTTGTTATGAATCATCATTTAAAGGAATAATCTCTCAGATGTCATAAATATAAAGGCTCCTTTGAATAACTAGATCATGACCTTAAGAGATCATGAAACCTGTGAAAGATGTGATTGGTGTCGAGTCAGTGTAGAATCCTTGTCCGGAGTGATGTTCTACCCAGACTTTGTCACCACGTCTCAAACTGAAAACTGCCATGTTTGTTCCAGTTGTGTGGGAACTCCCCCCATATGCAAGAGCTCTTACGAAAGACGACCTGTTTTTGACTATGTCAACGTATATAGTATTTGAGTTGTATGCGTTGATTGTGACGTAAAAAACAAATATCCCGTCTGTCGGTGCCGAAAAGACGCCGGTCGAGGCATCATACGCCCCACCTTTATTGTATATAACGCTGGAAAAAATCAAGCTTCCGGAGTTCCAATATCTTTTACTTTCTGTCGCACCAGCGGTGAAAGCAACGACCAAGGACTCCTTAGAATCTACAAAATCATAATTATTAATCATTACCATATTATTTGTATGAAAATTATAGAAATTTTAATAATATTCACAACAACAAAATGAGAGAAAATGACATTTGAACTAAAAAGTTACTATAAATTAACTGCTTACAAAACCTGAAAAACCGTAATTTGTTTGGGGAATCACTTAAGTAAACATATTCTTAAACCTTAATTCATTATAAGATACTTTTTCATTTTAATTATAAAATCAAACTATTTAGAAAATTTTACAAGACAATAAAAGTAATATCTATGGTTAATTTAGCAAGTCTGGTACTTTTCCTTCCCCCATCATCCCCCTCCTTTATATTTCCATGAAAAGTTAAACATACGTGCCATTTCAAATGTGCTCTTTTGCATTTTAGACATTTCAAGATATCGACATTTATGCAAATATACTTCTATTACACTGATTTATCAGAAAACTTTGAAACGACTCCTTCCTTCGAGGAAAGTATGTATTATATTGGTTTAAATTTTAGAGGGAAAATACAGTTGCATTGCGATTCGCTTACAAATATCAAAAAATGGATTTGCATGCTTTGAAAACAAGCCTAAATGGTATTTCGTTACATACTCTATTACAGATACTTCATATAACATAAAACCCACCAATCACTCCACTAGAGATGTTGTTCCGGAACCATTCAAGGGACAAGATGGCGGCAGATAACTTCAGCTGGTCGTACTTAGTTTCTGCCATTTCAGATTTTAAACTCTGCAAGGATGCGTTGGTCTTTTCTGAAAAATGAAACATATCGTGTTATGTTCTTATACATGTATATTGTGTACTCAATAACACCAGCACTACAATAGTGTTTTAATATAAGACCGTCCATTGGTCGATGAACGAAAAAAAATTGTAGAAAACTACATATGAAAGTCTATTTTCTCATTGAACATCGTACTTATATTTTAAAGATGATTTACCTAGTAAATTCGCTGAGATGTTGGACATCTGACTTGAAACCACCTGGTATTTTTCCTCTAAGCGTGCTGGAACTGTCTGGTCTAGCTGTTTCACACGCTGGTCAAGCCCCATCAGACTTGTAGACAACAATCGAACTTGCACCTTTATGTCTGACAGTACCTCACTTGTGTTTTTGTTGTTTTGAGCAAGGTTATCCTGAATATCTGTTTTGAAACTATTCTGTACATTCTGGATTTTCGTCAACTTCTCGAACAAATTCAAATCAGTTTTGTTTTGTTCCATCAGCCTTTCTTCCAGTTTTCCTTCGGTTTCTTTCAAACCTTGTAAGTCACTTCTCAAACCTTCTATTTTTTCTTTGGCGTCAGCTATTCCATCTTTCGCTACCTGCCTAACCCCCGCCATCTCGCTTTGTAAAGATAACATGGAATCCTTAAGTGAGACCATGTCCTTCATCAGGGCATGAACATTTTTCTCAACAGACATTCTAATCAATGTTTCTTGATTCAGCAGTTGTCGGAAGACTGTCGCATCTGCACCTTGTTGAGTCGCCCTTTCACGAAAAGTCGTATTCAAAGGATCAGATGCTGCCATCATCGGATTTTGTGACAAGCACAAAACAAGAATCAAACCAAACATGTTGTACAGAAAACCTGGTCTGCTATAATTTGGTTTCTAAGCATATAGCTACGTTTGTTTGGTTTTATACTAGACGAGTGGAAGAACCAATTGATCTTTGATCAGTCATTCGGCTTGGTGTGGACAAAGATCAGAATAAAGTTCAATTGATTTGAATATCTAGTTCTTATCTCATTAATCATAGTAATTCAGAGACGGAACTCAAAGGCTGAGAATGTAGTTGTCAACATTAATAAAATCCTCATAACATCCTGTTTTCAAAACACACACAGGAAACAGGAATTAAATATGTCATTATTTTATTGGTTCATATTGCGACTAATTTATAAATTATAAATTTCTTTTTTAAATATATATGTACAATAAAATAATCTATTAGGATCTTCATATTTTGAGTAGTAATTTATGTTTTGACCATTCGATGCTGTTTTAAACACTTTGGTGAACAGAATTTGAAATCTGAATATTCAAAAGGAACCTTTCCCGTCATGTCTGAACCGCATTGGAAACATCGACTGAAAAAAAAATCAAACAATGTATTAGTTTTAGAACAACGATTTAGCACACTGTTTGAAATTGAAAATTCTAATTTAAGACGTAAAGTGGTGGATGTTTTAAGGCAATGAAAAGTGTAATTTATAGTTTATTTTATTTTCATTGTGTTATACAACACAAAATTGGAGCAGAAAGTGAATAAGTGAAATTACATGAATACCGATTTAATACAGGTTGACACATTATATTTTTTTAAAATAACGTTTTAAAAAAGTTGACTAGAATAATTGATATCTTGTGCAACAGCAAGAGATTTATTTTTATGTGAATACTGATTTTGTCCTTAAAGAAGAAAGGCCAAACTTAATATACTGTGGAATCATCATTGTTCGTGGGGAACCAATGCATTTGTTCAATATTTATAAAAACTATCCCAATTACACTACCAACAAAATTACGCCCCCACAAACCATGGGAAATTTTGGCTTTTCATTGATCCCCACAATTAAATATGATTCCACAGTATTCGATAGGTTTAAAATTATTTCTTCATCTTGATTTCGAAAAAATGAAACCAGTTTTGACTTAAGTCAATAATTTAACTCATTCACTCACATCATTCTTAGTTCTGTTTGCTGTTTATCAATAGCAACAAAAATTATATGCATGAGCATTACATAAAATTGATGAAATCAGAGCATAATATTATATATCTTTGTCGTAAACATAGATCCACATTGATTAACGATTCAATCCTCAATCAGAGCTTGGCTAATCCAATAAATATATGAGCAAGAATAATTCCAAATAAGTGTCGGTGTAAATGCTGCTTTCCCCAACAAATTGGATAAATCTTTTTTTCTAAATATAAGCATAATAAATTGAAAAATTTAGAAATAAAATGTCTTTTCCAGTTGATCGCAAACATTGGTAATACAAAAACAGTCATACATTCTAGCATAACAAATTGAAAACTTTAGAAATAAAATATCTTTTCCAGTTGATCGCAAACATTGATAATACAAAAACAGGGCTCAGTCATACATTTGAGAAAGTTGTAAAAATACCAAGGACATACCTTTAGTTAGTAATTATTATCAATATTTTTGTAAACTTTCATCAACTTTATTTTATGCTGCATTAATTTCTACTCCTACAAATATTCTCAAAACCTGATTGGCTAGAAAAATCGAAATTCCCAACAGGCTATCTTTAACGTTTATTTCAAGGCTTTGACGCATAAATATACAATGTCGTGCTAATGTAGACAATACCCGGATTTTCGGACAAGTTTAAAGTGGGGGTGGCATTAAAAAAAACCCATATTTACACCTGAGTGATCTGAGCGATTTTATTACAGGGTAAGTCACCTTACGAACCCGGAACAACCGTCTTGTCACATGTTTAAAAAACCTTGATTGCTCAATAAAACAAAGAGCAAGTAAACCAAAGTACGAATACCATCAGTCCTGTGCTGATTTTTTATTATGGTGATGTCAGATCTGGGCTCGTATTTCCGAGCATGACGACTCCCATATAAATACGCCACAGTCAGTGTCGTGCAAACAGAAGAAAACGTTGGATTTGTCGACATCGCTTGCATGCGAGTGAAGCAACGAATTATTGAAGAATTATAATATTTCTTTCCTACCACAACGAAAAGATGAGGACTGAAACTTGTATAGGACTTCTGTGTTGTTTTGCAACAGTTTACACTCAGACGAACCTTGAAAATATTGAGCGGAAATTAGAAAAGCCAGGCTTCAATAACGAAATTAGTCCTTTATGCATGGCGGGAAAATGCGCTGGAATTTCATACGAGGAAATTCAACGGTTATATCGAGGTCAGTTTGTAAAGATTATTTAATTATTTAAGTAACACAATAATTTTAAGGTAGATAAAAATGAATTCTTTCTACTGAACTTATTTCCAATTTTTCTGATGTATTTAAGGAGGCTGGGTGGTCAAGATATTAACCATCAGATTTTCCAGAAAGTTTTAGATATGATGTGTTCAGCTATAAACAATCATTATATAAAGAAAAAATCTATGTTTTTAGCTTTAAAATTTGAATAGTTTGCTAATATTTATACAGAGCTCTTCTTTTTAAGAAGATTAATAAAGAATAAAATTGGCAACAACCACCCAGCCCTCTTAAAAGAAAATACTGCACTTACAAAAAGATAAAAAAAAAAAATTATTTTAAAAAGTTATACTGACGGATAAAAGTGAACAAATAATACATATTTGACATTCATTTCAAACAGGTTTATTTTTCACAAAAAAAGAAATACTGAAAAATCTTATTAAAACGAAAAAATACACACAAAAACGACAAGAAAGGACATGTCAAATATTGGATGGATATAAAAAGAAATCAAAGACGCGGAAACCAAAGAGAGAAACATGTTCGTACGGTAATTCGAATTCAGCCCACGACGGAGATGCTTGTTGCCCAACGTAAGTGTGGATATGTACACGAATTTCACAAAGCGCACATAGTACTTACATATAGTTTCACTTTATACCGGTATTGTGGGGTTATTGCAGTTCTTTATGAAGTCTTATAATATCATTCTTATAGTCAACTAGTCAACAAATATTTGAATATTCCTCATAAGTACTATGAGAATATGTAATCATATGCATTAATTGTTTTAGTTATATTTTCATGATTTGTTTATCTATACGCTACAGACAAAATAATTGGTTCACTGCAGAAACGCACTTATATATACTTTTTCAACAGCAGTTTAAATAAAAATAAACTGATATTGGTCTCCATATAAAATTTTCTTATTTCTGATCAAATGAGCGATTTAAAAATTGTTTCCAATGAAATTGATCGTCCAATGTATTTTCATATGCAGGTCAATTTCTGCAATGTGTCCCGAATATCTCATAAACACCAGCGGCGTACGACGTATCATTGTTCACTTTCCTGGTATGCAACCAGACCCCATGTACCAGTTTATACCCAGAGGATTATGCCAGTGAGTAGAAAATCTAAAGATCTGAAGAGGAATGTTACAAAGTTCGAAGAACTTGTCAGAACATATAATCATTGATAACTATATTAATCAAACTCACATCTCTTTAAACTTTTTAACCTCGCAATTTCTATTGTGTATGTTTAAGAGAATAATGTTCGTTTAATTTTCTAACATGTACGTTTATGATGTTGCATGCCAAACCATAAGTTTATGCAATGAACATTTTGACGTCATTTATATGACTTGGCTAATTTAAAAGTTCGTAAAGAAATGAACGTGTTTGCCTCACAAGTTCGATTAAGGAAAAATATTTGATTGTAACATAAATGTCAGTACATTAAAAAATCTTGTGTTTTAGCTCTTACTAAATAATAAGACATTTTATGGGATTTCTTAAGTTCATTAAAACTTAAAAAAAAAATTGAGGAAGAGCATGTCAAAAGTTATTTCGTACAAAAATAGATTTCTTTTCATATAATAGGGTATTTAAATTAAGTTTTTATTTGAAAATAAAAGTAATATCGACCTATTTTTAAAAATAAAACATAAACTTCAAAAGTAGCCCATTCCTTTTTTTCAAATTGACTGATTTAAGGCAGTTATTTTGCAGTAAAAACATGTTCTTCATCGTCGATTTCTTTCAATCGTTGAAATACGGCGTGACATTTTTAAATGATGGGGAAAATATCCACAAAATAATAAATTAAGACTGATCATATTGCAATTCACCCTTGCTATATTTCTGTTAGTACAATAACACATTGCACTATTCATTATATGTTGATGAATTCAGATGCAGTTTGACAAAATTGCAAGCAATTTAAAATCAAAAATTGATACTGATTTCAACTTAATAGACTTAAACTTCATCAATTATTAGAAAAAAATATACATGTTATCACACTTTTTGAGATGTCAGATAAACATAAACTAATTAAAGCATATTTTAGCATCAGAAAACCGTACTTTTTTGTTAAAAGTAAAATCTTTGTAGACAGAAACGTGTTTATCTTGTTTAATAATTTCAGTCAACTGTGTCAGAAAACTAAAACTATAAACATATTTTAAAATCAATTGTTGGGATAAAACAAAATTACAGCATTTAGATATACAACTGAGAGAAAAGTCAGAAAAAAAGACTTATTTCACCTTTAGCATTGATAAAATGTATTTTTAAAAATTGGAAATTTAGGATAAAATTAAGCTGCAAAAATATCTTTCTAATTACTTCCATGTGATTATATTCACATAAAATATATAGACTATCTTGCAAAACTTTTAAAGAATTCAAAGTTTTACAAAAAAGTATGACATCACAGAGCACTGGGTCTACTTTAATAAGACATGTTTTCTGTATATTTTTTAAAACTCAACAGTCTTGGTTATATGTGACATAGGACATGTTCTAGCGCATGAAATAAAACTTGGACATAATGTTTTTTTTCTGTAGTTATTTTAACTCAATAGTCTTAATGATATGAAATTTTTATATAAAATTGTTTACGATTTTTCATTGGATACAGTCAAAGAGGTGGGTATTAATAAATAAAATCGGGGTTATATATTTGTAATTTAAAGAAAATTATGCAAAGTCAGATTAGGTAGATATTAATAAATAAAATCGGTGTTATATATTTGTAATTTAAAGAATAATATACAAAGTAAGATAGTTTTGCTTTCTCTTTCTTATTATATGTACTTGTTTGCATGAGCACTTTTTTCCCTTATTACCTTGCATTTGGGGTAGAAAATAGGAGCAAGTTGGGAAATATCAAATCTCACCCCAAAAACCCATAGGAAATATTATATCTTAAACAAAATTAGTATATTTATTATGATAGTATACTGGTATTCTTTTGGTTGAGTATTCTTAAATAAGCTATAAACACTATGTTTTTATTTATTGTATATCTGATAATCAGTATCTTTTTATACCTGTCATTCAATTGAAAAAAAAAAAATTCGTAACATTTATACAGTAAGATAACTTCTGTTGGTTCTGAGATTTCACATTAACTGTTTTAAAATTTTAGGATGTTTCAATATTGAATTAATATTTCTTTATTTAGTCCCGGAGGAAACTGCACAACCTGTCTACAAGAACATGCATTGCTCAATATTCTCGTTGTGGACGAAACGTTCCAATCATACCCGCCATTGGAATTCGATGAATTCTACGTAATGAGTTACTGTTCTTGTAAAGGATGATGACGAGTGCTCACCAAAAGAAATGTGTTGACATGAGTGCATTTATATTTCACAAAAAATGTGCTATATTGTTTTTGACTTTCATAAATTCATACATCGATGGGCATTTACATGTAATATGATTATTTTGTCTTACTAAAGCCCAAATTGCATTTTCATGATTTTTTAAAAGTAAATTGGTTTGTTGTAGTACTAAAATAAAACGAAAAAAAAAGCTTTGAGTGCATTTTAATGAGGTTTACTTTTCAAATAGGTTCTTTTAAACAGTTGTGTTAATAAAATAAAATGAGATATGGTATTTTGTGCATTTTTTTTTCTTCTACAGAAGTTTTATTATATCTTCATAATATCCATTTTTTTTCAATTTGTCAACATAAATCTAGTACCAACTACACTGCAAATGAATCTTACTAGATATTCACGTCTTTTGAACGGTTTTCTAAAAATGATATGTTTGGTCTTGATATTAATCTAAATATGCTACCCTTATTTAACACAAGCAAGTAATTGCAAAAAAAAAAATAGCTAAGATGTGTTCACTACTGTGTAATCTTCATTTTTAATGATTTTTAAAAAAAAAAAACTGTTTAGATTCTCTCATGATAAGACATCATAAAATGCCAGTAAAAGGCTTTAAATTTAGACCTTCACTTTGGCCCTTAGGGCTATGTAGCAGTGGGGGTTCTTTATCGTACCAGGGCCTTTAAATTTAGACCTACACGTTGGCCCTTAGTGTTATGAAGCGGCGGGAGATCTTTATCTTGCCAGGGCCTTTAAATTTAGAACTACACTTTGGCCCTTAGGGCTATGTACATGTAGCAGGGGGAGTTCTTTATCGTGCCAAAGCATATCAAGAATAGGACCTCGTTTTCAAATCAAGTGTCATTTTTAAAATTTAAATCAATTTTAATGCAAATGTTCTTTAGATGTTAGATTTTGAGTTTAGATAGTCCTTTATACTGAAAAAAAAATTAATATATAATAATATTTGTTGCTAAGGCTGGAAGGAATTCGATATGAAACTGACTTTTCCATTGGTGAGATTTTATCTTAAGTGAGTTCACTGTAACCATATTTTACTGTTTTGGTGTTTATTGAAATTAATGTTACCTCATCACTGGTGTTTTCTGGCCAGTCTCCTCTAAGTTTTTTAACAATCTTTTCTCTGCTGCTAATGCCCTCTGAAAAGATCAATAGTAGAATTTTGTCATATTTGCTCTACTGATTGACGCACACGCAGTAGTGTTCAACTAAAGAATAAAATAATTGCACAACAGAAAGATCTTTATAAAAGTTTTACCATTGGTGGAGAGCATGGTTCTGTATTTTAACATGACCAATATAGAGAGATGATGACCTTTTTATCAGTTAGTCATCAGAGACAAATTTTGGCAAAAATATTGAACATTCTAAATACGCTTCAAGGACATCAGATTTTAAGCTAAAACCAACTGTGACACACTTTTTGATTCCAATATATCATTCGTATTCAAGACCTTTAAATATCATTTTCAATGTTGAATGCTTTTGAATTGAGTTGTTTTTTCCTACCTTTTATCGGATTTGATCTGTTGAGAATGGGGATAAAAGGAACACAAATCACAAGATTTTATCACTTGAACTACTGCAGTATTGAAAATACTTTTTATCAATGTTTCCTCTCCATATACATGTCGGCCAATATATAAAGATTTGAATGGCAGCCAGACTTCATTCTCTACACTACTGATGATAATATCTTATACAGAAATAAATTAAGGACTCTCTCTCTCTCTTTCTCTCTCTCTCTCTCTCTCTCTCTCTCTCTCTCTCTCTCTCTCTCCACACACACACACACACATATACAAACACAGAGCTAAGGCATCTTCTGACCTTTTCCCTGTCAGAAAGAGCAAGAAATCTCTTCTTCTCTTTTTCTTCAGCTTCTTTTACAGCACCTTCTTCTCTTTTCTCCTTTAAAAATCATAAACATGTTATCTCAATAATCATAAAGTTGTTTTAGACATATTTATACGTCATCAGAAATTTGTTATTCAATGAAACTTGTAAGTATTAAACAAGCTCAATTGTCTAAAATAATTATTTTAGAAACGAAACTTTCCTAATATAAAATGATTTTTCTTTAGGAATAAAATGTATGATTAAAATCCTAGCATGGTTGTACTTTTTCAAAATCAGGTTAAAATAAATAACACTTTGTCTACATAAAACTGAAATCAGACAATTTGCCAGTAAGTAAGAGTCATAATACGGTGCCAACTAGTAACATTCAATCTCCACTATTCAAAGTGAATTGTATTCATTTTCTATTCCCCTTTTCTCTTCGTTAACTTACTTTCAATCTTTCCTGTTTGGCTTTTTTCTGCTGTTTTTTCTTTTCTGCTGCCTTCTGTTTCCTTTCTAGTTCCATATCATTTGTCAATGCACTGGGAATCTAACAAAAATAAATAATTTCTTGGCATTAAAACACGATTTATCAAAATTATTAATCACAAAATGATTTTCATTGTTTCAAGTATACAATCATGTACACTGTTATGTACAAATGAGTTTTTTGCCATGTAAAAGAAATGGTCTAAATTCTTTAAAACATTATTAAAGTCTGTATGAATTTTTATATTACATGTACATGCATCATCAAGATGTCAACAGGATGAAGACAAAATATCAAATGTGTTTCATTGTCCCTTCTATGAATTTCACTTCACTTTGTTTGTAATATTTGCTGACAAAAACTTTTGCCAGATGAAACAAAAGGACTCCAAGGTCTTTTAAACACGTTCAATTTTCCCACTAACCTGTGCTGTCGTGTAATCATATCGGTCAGGGTACTGTCCCATGAATTTTCTGAATTCATTTCTGCATTCTTTATCTTTGGCAAAGTTGTACGGTGTCTGGCCAAACTTATCTCTGTCAATTAAAATGTCATAAAGAGTCTTGAAAGCAAAAAAAAAAGGCTCAGTCAAATATATACAGATTGTTTTAAGATTGATAATGTACATGTATGAGAAAAATACAAAGTTTCGCAAAACGTTTTATTCTATACCATGTATGAAGTTTTGATTAAGACTGCAGGTGGATTTCATATTATAAGCAACATTTATGACTGGTCATTTAAACAAACTTTTAGAAAAAATATTTCCAGAATCAAGTGTACATAGCATACATGTAGTTCTCAAATATGTAAACTAAAAATTTAAATAAATCCATATATATATATATATATATATATATATTGATAACAGAACCTTTTTATATATTCTAGTTGTCGTAGAATTTAAAGTAACAGTTGTAAAAAACAATTTGAAACATAGAATATGAAAAAAGTACCTTGTTGCTGGATTTGCACCACATTCCATCAGTAACCGAATGACTTTCCTGTGTCCTTCTTTAGCTGCAATGTGTAACAGACTGTACTTGTTGTCACCTATAGGCTCATTGAGCATGTCATTGGTATCAACCGGAGACAAGAGTTCGTCTGACTTAGAAACAAATGATCCAGGTCGACTAGATGTTTTTCCTTGAGACTTCTGCAAAGCATCTTTTTGAACTAGATCATCACTTAGCAGCACCTCAGTTTCTGGCACTGTTGAGGACATGGAAGAAAGTTTATCAGATAATATTTCCTCTTGGCTCTTGAAATTGACATCTTGTGGAACTTTGTCATTTTCTTCACTATGTTTATTACACATGTTGTCTATGTTATTCTGATTTTGAAAATAACTGTCCTGGTTCTCCAAAACAATGGAGTCTGCTTTCTTTTCTGGAGATTCCAGGGTTGGAACATTTTGTGACAACATAGCTAGTAAATTCCTCAGCATATCCACATCACCCGTCTTGCATGCTGTGAACAGGGAATTCTTTAAATGATATTTTTCTTCTTCTGTTAGCATGAAATAAAGAATTAAAGTAATTAATTTACGTGATGTCCTAAAAATAGATATTTCTCATTTATTAAAAAAAAATATGATAATCAATAGTCAAAGTGTGCCCTCATTCAACTTTTGTTAAATTTTGTAATATGGATAAATAAAGGTCCCTAGCTATTACTCCTTTATGGAAAATTTTTTAACCCCCCCCCCCCCCCCATATAATCTTGAATTACTGGTATATTTAATCATTCTTCTTACTACCCATTTCAGGCTATACACATACATGTACTGGAGTACAAGCTTTTCCAAATGATACAAGTCTCTATAATAAAGTTAGTTTTTAATTAGAATTTTAAAATATAATTTAAAACAATGAACCTAATGGATTGGAGTCAGGCTCCTGCTGGTGTTTTGACAATCTCCGTTTCCTGTGTTTCTTTCTGTTGGGTTTTCTAGTTGCTTCGTACTCTCGCAGCTCCAAAGTGGAGAGAGCTTCCATTGACTCCACAAGATCCGCATTGCTGGTGGTGGATCCACCAGACGAGGAAAGTTGGTGTTCTCCCTGTATTTCATCCTCTACAAACAGAATTTGCATGATGATAACCCAAGTACACCTCCTATTTAGCTTGTGTCATTAATTTCATGACACGTACTCTTTGATATTTCTAAGCAGTAAATCAAACTTGAGAATAACACAAGAGATATACTTGTAGAACTTTTAAAGGTTACCAATTCATTCACAATGCCATATGCAGGTAAACACATCTATAAAATATTTTTTTACAAAAAGATCATCCATCCTTTTATGTTTTTACATTTAAAATTTGTTTAAATGTTGAACTACTGTGGTATAATTAGAGTTCATGTTTCCTCAATTTTTATACATTTGATGGGTATTTTTCACCCATGAAGTCACAACCCAGATGAAGTATTAAACATCATCTTTGTTCATTATAATGTTATTATGCCAATCCACAAAAACTGGCCCCTAGAAATTGATACGAATCAACAGTATTCAGTTAACAGTGCAATTGGCTTTTCTGTTAGCATCAGTTACTGACCTATTAACTTGATCTGTTGTGCCTGTATTAAAACCCTTTCCTTGGCTTTCTCTGTTGCCAATGGTGACGCCTCTCTGGCTGACCTGTCTCCAGAGAACCTCCTTTGTCTGCCCTTCAGAGGATCTTTAACTAAGACCTCCAGCTGACCCAGAGTGGGGTTAAAGGTCACAGGTGGTGAAATAGGTATGAAATCCTGTATGTCTGACTCATCCCCTAAACAACACAAAATTTCAAATCTATTTCTACTTATGATCCTTTTTGTCACAAGTTAGTAATAACCTTTCCTTCTTAATCAAATATACATGTACATGTAAATGATGGCAAATATAAATTTGTCATTTATGAATGACCCTCCAAGTCAATCAAAGGATCATGTCCTGCTATGAATTAGTATAAAATCACCCTTAATAGTTTGAAATAAGGTATGTCGCTCTTTGTAAGTAAATCTGAGGTAATGTTTTATAGACATGAATGGAAAGTGAACAGCTAATACACAAAATACATTCCAAAGGAGAGACACAAGTTGTTAAATAATAGTTACCATAACACTCGATAGAGGAGAGCATTTCAAACACTCTCCTGACTTCATTTAATGTAGGTCTGCGGGTCGGGAAAGGAATCATCCGAACCCTCTCATCGTCCTTGTTAAAGGGAGGGGATTTCCCATGCAGAAATAATCTTCTGTTGCCTCCTGGGGCACGAATGAATATCTTATGACAGCTGGCTAGGTCAGACTTCCAAGATTCTAGTAATGCTTTAATGTCCTGAAAAATACCAAGCAAAGATTCACACTAATTAGTTCATAATTTTAAGGCTCTGTAATTTTACACTACATGCAAATAAATTATTTCTAGGATTTTTAAATTTGTTTAGCTCAGTTCTTTAAAGTATACAAATTTCAACCTAATTTTAAATTCAAAATAATTACTTATGGTAAATCAATATGGTAAATATTGGTTGTAATATTTGAGCCCCTTTGGGTACCTCTTTCAGAGCTGCCTCATTGTGTCTCCTTATGCTGGCCCCCGCAGACTTGGGAGCATTTCCCTGACTGTCCCTGGTTCCCTGTGCTGTTCCTCTTTTGGCTCTGACTACGTAGCGATGAAATGTCTTGTGGAGGACAAGTTTTTCCCTAATAGAAGAAAACACTGTATATTGCAGGGCTACATTGTTGCCAATGAATTGCGAAAAAACTTTGCACATAGTTAAAGCTTAATTTTCAGACTATTGAATGGAAATGCGTTTAAGAATGATTAAGAGAGGTTACATTTATTTACATAGAAAAAATGTTACTTACTCAACACTCTAGAACTTAATATATTTACAGTATAGAACCAGATACCTTTATACATGTACATGTATATATAATCAGAATTTCTTGAGAAACAGTAGTTTCAAAGAAGTTTAACTTAAAAGTCTGAGGCAGATAAATGTTGAGAATAAAATCCATCATTTTTCTATGATGTACAGGTAGTGCATATGTACTATAATAGGCCATTTACCCTACTAATAGCAGTGGTGAATCATGCTTACTTATCAAACACTGCTCCCGCAAAATGGCCACCTCCACACATTAACACTGCCCACTTCATTTCCTCTGGAACATTTCTGATCAAGGAGATTAGTTCAGTCTGATTCTGGGCTTTAACCTACATATAAAAATAGATATTGCCAGAGCTGATGATCATAATAACTGAAAAAAATCAGCAGTGCATTGTGAGAAGCATGCACACCTGTACATATATGTGTAGAATTCATACAGTTCTTTATCAAAATCAATATGGATATTTCTGTAGGTATTATTTCTGCAATATGGATATTCATTTCTAATCATTACGGTATATGAGAATTTAATTTGGTAAGCTTATAAGTTTGCAAGTGAGCATTAATTTCCTTGTACTTTCCTTTAACTTATAACCTGTGTATACATTACCCCCTGGTGGAAAATTCTATGTTCAATAACTGTGTCTGCATCAGAGTCAATTTTTTTTTTTTTTTTATAATTACAATTCCTGCCAAAATACTGTTCTACTTATTGATATGGTAATGTATCTTTATATACAACATGCGCTATATTGATTTCATACAAAAACTGAAAGAATTCAATGCCAAAAAAAACCCTTTAGGATCTTATGTGTACCTTTTTATGATAGATGACACATCTATACACAGACACCAGCAGTCCCTCGGAATTTCGGAAGAAAATTTTGGGATATTTCCTAGCGGACTCATCCAATGCTGCATTGGTGTCTCCCTCAGAGACCCCGCCCATTTCCCCCTCACTGTCACAGCTACTGAGGGCATCGTCCTGCTGTTGAAGTTGTAGGGGGCGAGGCAGTCTTGGGGGTGGGGCATTCTCTGTCTCCGAGTCTGAGTCTGAACCTGATATACTTGACACTGATCCTCCTGTTATGTTGAAAAATCAAAATGACTATGTTAAGTGATATACAATAGCATCTTAAATTTTGAAGTTATGAACAATTATCATAAGAATAAAAATCCTAGAAAAGCTGCAAATCATTCTTTATATGCATATACTGTAGGGGGGGGGGGCATATTCTATATTTATTTTATTTTTGGGGGTGGGTGGGGGGTGGGATATAAACACAAAGCATAATACGCCTTTTCACATTCTTTATTATTCAGTTATTCATAATATAGATGTTGATGCTTTTGGTTCGATTTTTTTTTTTATCTCTGATTGAGGCAACTCACCACATGCATCATCAAATTCTTCTTCAGTCAGAGTTGTCTTTCCTTTGAGTTTTCTCTGCAGATTGTATCGATGCCAATCTGATTTAAAATGCTCTTTCTAAAATTAAAAATCAAACCTATTTTTCTGCTGCAAATTAAATACATATATTACTATCTTCTACTACAGCCATCTATTTCTTTAATATTAAATATCCTTGTAGCAAAAATTCAAAATTCTTGACAGAATGAATTTGAAAGCAGTTATAAGAATCAGTTAACCATTTTGGCCATAAAAATGATACATGAACTATTTTCAACTATAGTCACTTTTTTCATTTTATGAATATCAAACTTGAAAAATATATTAAAATCCAAACCATAAATCATACGATGCAGAATATCTTATTCCAATATATAATGCCAGTATTATCCTGAATTTAGAGTGTGTATTGTTCATTCTTCACAATATAAGTACCTGATCCTCCCGAGTTTGAAATTCCATGACACAGGAGTTACAGGCCATTCTTTCTGGTATCTGTATGATTGTGGCCAGCTCTGGGGTGGGTTCTGAATTTGGTGTTTCAAGCTGCATTTCCCCTGATAAACAAGAAAAATATGGGTCGCTTATTGACAACTTCATCATGTTTACATGTTTCATGTATCTGTATTGTAATTGATATACAATTATGGTAAAAAAAAAAAAAAAACCTCTGTGCATAGTCACATGATTAAAAGAGTAATAGAAAGGAGTATTAATCTTTTATTTATCTAATTCAATTGAGAGTGAAAGAGAGTGTGTTTGTATGTTTGTTTTATTTCCTGTTTCCCTCAAGTCTTTCAAAGTAACTCTAAATTCCCTCAATGAAAATCACATGTAAACATATAGATATTTAAACATGTCAAGATATATTTCAATCATTCAAAAATATCTTCTTTAAAATTTCAAGTAAACTCTACAAGGCAAATTAGAAAGTCAATACTATTTGCCCTAATTGCATGTCACCTCAAACAAAAACTATGTATCTGCTACATGTAGGAAGTCTTAGACTATAGAATGTTTGGATAAAAGAGGAATGAAGGGGTCAGAGAGAGAGAGAGAGAGAGAGAGAGAGAGAGAGAGAGAGAGAGAGAGAGAATGGGTCAACAAAATTGGGAATTATTAAAGAGAGTAACAAGCGACTAAAGCTTAAGAAAACTGGATCTTTTAGATTTGAAAATAAAACACATGCATAGAACATACCCTACCAACCATAACCTTGCAGATTAACCTACAGATACCCTAACTACTAGCGGCTAGCAATATGCCAGTATAACAATGCCTACCTCCTGGCACTGATTGCCCTACTTCCTTGGTCTCTGGGACTGCTGCATGCTCTGAAGTAGGATTACAGTTTGCCACCGAGAGACCGGTCAGCTTAGAGGTGGCCTCCTCGGAGTTGTAGAAGTGTACCGTCCAGTACCGCTTACTGGCCCGCTTATTCAATCTCTTAGGGGAAGATTTCGGACTCCTGGCATTGACGTCTAGCTTTATAACATTGATTGATTTATCGGGTACACATACTGCGGGTGGCTCCATTATATTCATTTGGGGTGGGTCTTTTGCATTCTCTGTACATTCTGGTGGTACCACTGCTGTCACTTTAGATGGATCTGATGTTGATGATGGGTGTGTTTCTTTTGGGTCTGACATTTTTTGGCTAATGGGTATTCATGCATTCTATAAAATCTGTAAAATGAATTAACTATCAGCAGGGTTGAGGCAGGAAATAACATCAATGGATAAATTTCATTCAATTTATAATCTTTCATATTACACACTGCTACATGACATAGGCCCTATGACTATCATTCGTCATGTTCAATGGTCAGTCAATCAAAAACATTCTTTTTCTGAGTTTTCACGTGATGCAACAAAATCATGTCAGGACAACATCTAAATTATCATCATAATTTATTTTAAATGTTGTAATAAGAATATAATAAAAACAACCATGCTACATACCGTTCCAGTGGATGTTTTAAATTCAGTTTGATTACATGACACGTGTAATATTTCTTAAATATAGTAAAATATTGCACCACTGTGTACCAATTTAATGAGATGATATTAGTGTTATCCCGTAGAAACCGGTGCCAAACTTTTCGCGCCCTTTGCTAAAACTGTTGAAATTTCACGTGTTTGAAGGGTGAAATGCACCCAAAACAATCAAAGTTTAGTCATTGTTTTTTATTCAAAAGTAAGATAATTATTTACTACATTGTCTCATTTAACTGAAGATGCAGTTTTATCAAAATATCTTATTATTTGCTTTTGAAAGTTCTCGGGTCTAAACATTGTGTTACAAATTCACTCTACACCGCCTGAAGAAAAGGAAAACACTAATAGCATGAAAAGGCCCAAATGGAGTAAAAATGACTGTAACCTGAAATGAATGTTATTACATAAATAAGTATATGTCTGAAATTTTAATCATAACAATTTATCTTACTCTCTCTCCCTTTTTTGTTTTGTTTTACAAATATGTTTCTATTTATCATTTATATAATATTTTAAACACATCCACAATGTGACTCATGATGAATTATGGAACGGCTTAACGGCCTCTAATGAATTACATTTGCATGTATCATATCATGTATTATATCTGTTTTTATTATTATGTTTGTCCTTATGTGATAGATTTTGTAAGACTTGTTTTATTAAGGTGATTACGGGTGCCCTTTTTTTGGTGACGTACGTACATACCGTCGTTTGAAATAAATAATAAATTATTAAAAGCGCTCTCACAATTTCAATGTCTCCGTGAAAGAGTATCGCAGAGTGCAGATGAAACTTTATTTTATACATGCATATTAGTCATGAGTTTGAAACCAAAATTTACACCGTTAAAAATGTCAAAGACAGTGTAATTTGAAAATTTTAATACAAAAATAACATACTGTCATATTGTAGGAGTTACAGATTTATTAATTGTTAAATAAAAGTAATTAATTTATTGATAATTAAATTAATATAATTATGTACTAACTATTGTACAAGTAAATTTAAAGAGTAATTTTAAAGTATCTTATAAAATCTTTTATAAACTTAATAATCCGGTCATGGTCAATTGAATAGAACAGGCAGCTATCTTGACCATGCTATAAATGCCTTAGGGTTGAAATTACTGCAATTAAGGTTCTGGCCAAAGATATAATGTATCTAGATATTCAATTGGTTTTTAGTTTTGTGTTCTTTGATTTTATTGGTTGGTTGAGTTTTCCCTCCAAATTCTTGGAGCTGAGTTTTCATATTTCTTTGTCACATCAAAGAGAGTAGAGGTTCAATTATATTGAGAACTGCATTTAACAGACTTTTGAATCATGACAAACTCTACCTCTTGGTAAGTCAATATTACTAATTCTAATAATTTTAATATATTAGTTCAACATTTCATTAACAGTGAATTCTATAATTTTGCCAAATTAAAACAATAGCTCATGCACAGTAAGAGTGAATGATTCTGTGAGATATCAACTTTTTAATAGATAAGAATAACATGAACATGTTCACTGGTATTATCCCTTTATATTGTGAACATAAGTACAAGTTTATTAATATAAACTTTACGATAATTTGTAGTTGACAGTCATATGCCATACCAGCTATAGTACATGTATATACCATAAAGTATTGTACAAGAGCGCATTCCCTTAGAATGGTATGTTTAACCATATTTTATGATTTAAAACAATACAGTGATGTCTTTATAGACATTATAGATGAATATGATAAATATAATTGTAAACCTGTTTTAAGATATGAATGCATAACATAATTCATATGTAAAGGAGGATTGATTTAAAGAGTTATTCCCCTTTAATGCAACTTGTTCATATAGTACTATTTTTATGCCGTATATTTATAATGTTGTTATTTATTGTAGAGCTATAACTTATTTTCTTACTATATATGTCAATAAATCCGGAGATGTCTAGAACCTCAACAGGCGTTTGTTTCATTCCATTTAACACAACAAATACCCCTGTTACATTGGCGCCCACGTTGGGACTTCTCCGCGCCACAGTCATCAACAAATTCTGAGGATATCGGAACTACTACAACAGTTGTACAACAGAATCCGCAATCATGCGTACTTCATTGCGTAGTCCATTATCCTTATGAATACCAGTGACCCGTTAATCCACGTGTGATTTTGTGTTCAGTGATATATGTATGTATTCTGTGTTGTCATGTGATATCTGTTTAGTATACATATCAGCTGATCGGTGAGTGTTTGAACTGTTCATATTGAGCTCAGGTGCCTGCAAGTTTTTGAACAAGAAATAACACTGTAATTCATTTTTTTTTTTTTGAAATCACAATTGTCTATAGAAATCGGTGTGCATAATATTTTTTTTCTAAGTTATATTATTTAAGATTAGTTATTTGTCATTATTACATTTGGGTACCCGCTTAGTAATTCATATGTGATAAATTTTTTTGTTTTTCTGTGTAATATATATTGCGTGAGAAAGATTGGTAAGTAAGGTTTTCAAGCCGCACTGCTAAATTATCCGCCAACAAACATCCCTGGTTACTAACTATGTAGTTTTAATCGTAAAATTAACAACTGCTTCTTTTGACTGTGACAATTAGACGAAAGTTGGGTATTCTACATTTTGTTCAATATTCTGAGTAGGTTTACTGAATTCAGTAACAACAGTTTCATAGTATTGTGTATTGGTGCTTAGTCAAGTCAGTTTGTCAGTTATCTTGTATTAGTAACAGTCGTTTGATATTGTAAAGAGTTGTTAAAAGTTAATATAACTTTTAAAAAATGGTAAATAATCTGCCTGTTAAACTTTAAATCTAGGTTAAATTCCGTCGGGTTCGGTTACGATATTTGCATCGCGATCGGTTTTGTTTTATTATTGCGCAATCCGATCGAGCTCGAAGTTCGAAAAATTAATTTTTGCCGGTTAACCGGAAGTCATTTTAGACAACGTGAATGTAGTAAACAAATTTTTATTTTTGCTTGGTTTATCCAGTCTTTATAGTCATTTAATTACGTTGGTGAACCTATAAGTTTATTTGAGTAAGTGTCAATACTTTATTTCCTTTCAGGTCATTCTATTGAAAAATACATTTGAATTTGATAAGTATTTGAATACTTTCAATCAGCTGATTGATTCTCTTATACTGATTTGAATCATTGTGCAACATACTTGATTATAGCAAAGCCCCTTATGTGTTTATAGTTCCTAGTTTGAACTACCCACTTATTGCTCTATATTAAGAGTGCTAGATCACTGAGGTTTGAAAGTAAAGGTGACCCATGTTTGATAGTTCTGTTATGAACTCCCACCTGTAAACATTTCAATATCACCAACCTTTGAGAGTTCAAGTTGAACTGCCCTCCCATATAAATCATTGCATTGTTGTACTATATTTTACTTATATCTATATTGTCCAACATGCCGCGTTCTCAAGAAGGTGAAGAACAGGAACATGAGGAAGGTAATCCACATGAGACAGAAAGGAAAAAGGGTGCCACAGCTGGTGGTTTATCAAAGAAAGATATGAAAGAATTATATGATACTTTAGATAAAATGAAGATTAAACCAGAAAACTTCATTTCGTGGTTAACAAAGCAGGCAGAGGAGAAAAAGAAGCCTACAATTCCGATTCAACCTAAAACTCCTTCAACATTGTCACAACAATTACCACCACCGCCACAATCAGATAGCAACTATAAAGCTCCATTGAGGATTTCATTTTTCTCAGGTGAAGAGAAAGACTCATACGATTTATGGAAATATGAGGTCATTTGTCTCATGAAGGAATCTCATTCTGAACAGTCTATTCTTCAAGCTATTAGAAGGTCTGTAAAAGGTGAAGCAGCCAAGGTTATTATGAGATTAGGAGTTGGTGTTAATGTGCAAGAAATTCTGTCAAAGTTAGACAGTATCTATGGAAATGTGTTAGAGAAAGAGGATATTTTGGCTGAATTTTACAGCGCTAAGCAAAGAGATGATGAGACTTGTTCTGCATGGAGTTGTCGCCTTGAGGAAATTTTATGTAAAGCAATGAAGATGGGCAGAGTGCAGGATCAAGCAGCAAATGAAATGTTACGCACTATGTTTTACAAAGGTTTGAGGCAAGACCTTAAAGATATTAGTGGACACTTATACCACTCTATTACTGACTTTGACAAGTTACGGGTAGAAATCCGAAAAATTGAGACTGAACATCCAGTTCAGAGCAGATCTAAGCCAAAACCTGCAACAGCAAAATCAGGTATTTCTCAGACTGAGTCAACAAGTACCTTTGATACTAAGTTTGAAGACCTTCAGGCTCAGATTAATCAGTTGAAGACATCTCATTCATCCTACTACAGGCCCCACTCTTATGGTTTTAATAACTACAGGTGTAGACCATCCTTCCAGTGAGGACAGAGAGGCTTCTCAGGACATGGTAGAGGATACACTCCCAGGATGCCTGAACTGAGAGTTACTGATGTAGATCCAAGACAACAGATGCCTCCAAGGACTGATAGCACTGTTTGCTATAGATGTGGACAGGAAGGTCACATAGCCATTGGATGCAGAGTTAGGATAGACCACAGAAGGAATTTAAACTTCAGACGGCTGACTTCTGGGGACAAGGGTCCGGCCGGCAGAGACATGGTCCCATCCACTCGCAAATAGTAGGGACAGCCAATGAAGTTCAAGTGGCTATTAATGGAGTATCATGTTTAGCACTGCTTGATACAGGTGCAACGGTATCTACAATATCCCAAACCTTTTATGTACAGAATCTGCAGGGAAAGACAGAACTGCATGCATTAGAAGAGCAGATTGATATTGAGTGTGCAGATGGGCAGATGATGCCTTACATGGGATTTGTAATTGTAGATTTAGCCACTTATGGACTTTCAACACTAGAAGTACTGAAACAGTGTATGTTTTTGGTTGTTCCAGATAGTCAGTACAATGCTAAGGTACCTGTCCTCATTGGAACAAATATTTTAAACCATTTGCTAGAGGTTACCCGATCAGAGCATGGCTCTCGATTTTTACAAGATGCTGACTTGCACACATCATGGTACCTCGCTTTTCGATGTTTAACTTTGATGGAGAAACAACTTCTGAGGAATAGAAGTCAACTTGCAATTTTAAAGTCAGCAGAATCTTCAAGAATCATCATACCACCCAATGGTCGAGTGGTAATACATGCTTACCTCGACAGGAAGGTACCTTACCACAGAGTTCTAGCTATGCTGCACCCGGCATACAAGTCTTGCATTCCAACTGACCTGGATATAACTCCAACTTTACATTACTATGATTTTGAAGAGTCTAGTATTATCCCTATAGAGGTAAGTAATGTAACAATGCAGACTGTGTCAGTCCCCCCTAAAGGACTTTTATGTGAAATGCAGCCAGTTTCTATCACAGAAACAGTCAAAGCTGAACCGACTTCTCCATTGGAATGTATACTTGATAAGGTAAGCATTTCAGATTCCCTCACTGATTTGGAGAAACAAGAATGTCAAGAACTTATTGCAAGATACCAGGACATTTTCTCAGCAGGTTCTACTGACATTGGTAGTACAGACAAAGTACACCATCATATAGAGTTGACAGATCCTACTCCCTTTAAGCAGAGATACCGGCGTATACCCCCAGCAATGATAGAGGAGGTTAGGCAGCACATACAGGAACTTTTAGCTGCTGGAATTATCCGGCCCTCACACTCGCCATTCTCGTCCAATGTCGTCTTGGTAAGAAAACATGATGGGTCATTGAGAATGTGCGTCGACTACAGACAGCTGAATCAGAGGACAGTAAGGGATAACTACGCACTGCCAAGGATAGAGGAAATCCTGGATTCTTTGTCTGGAAACAAGTACTTCTCCGTTCTGGATATGAAATCCGGTTACCACCAAATTGAGATCCTGGAAAAACACAAGCAAAGGACAGCTTTCACTGTGGGGCCATTAGGTTTTTTCGAATTTAACAAGATGCCTTTTGGACTTGCTAATGCCCCGGCAACATACCAACGGTTGCAAGAACAGTGCTTAGGTGATCTTCATTATAATACTTGTTTCATTTACTTAGATGATGTAATCATCTTTTCAAAGACTATTGAAGAGCACCTTGATCGACTTCAGCAAGTCTTTGAAAGATTTAGAGACTTTCGATTGAAATTGTCTCCCAAGAAATGTTCTTTCTTCATGAAGAGGGTAAAGTACATAGGCCACATTGTCACTGAAGAAGGGGTACAAGCAGACCCTGAGAAAGTAGACAAAGTGAGAGATTGGCCTACACCTAAATCTCCTGAAGATGTTAGGCAGTTCCTCGGCTTCGCAGGGTACTATAGGAAATTTATACAAGATTTTTCCAAGATTGCCCGCCCTTTAATTAATATAATGGCAGTTGGGAAGAAGCCTAGAGGAAAACAAAAGCTGCCATCATCTACTTGGAATTGGGGACCAAGTCAGGAGAAGGCCTTTGCTATACTGAAGGAGAAATTAACTTCAGCACCAGTACTTGGTTATCCCGAGTTCAATTCCCCGTTTGAGCTTCATACAGATGCTTGTCAAAGTGGCTTAGGGCAGTCCTGTACCAGGAACAGGAAGGTGTTAAAAGGGTCATAGCTTATGCTAGTAGGGGACTTAGTAAGTCAGAACGAAATTACCCAACTCATAAGTTGGAATTTCTCGCATTAAAATGGGCGATTACAGAGAAATTCTCTGATCATCTGACAGGTCAGACATTTTCTGTTTTTACAGACAATAATCCCCTCACATATGTACTGACATCAGCTAAGCTTGATGCAACCGGGCACCGTTGGGTTGCAGCTTTGTCATCTTATAACTTCAGCATCACATACAAACCTGGTAAGTCAAATACTGATGCTGACTTGCTATCTAGACTGCCATCCAAAATGGAGACTATGGATGGAGATGCAGTCAGAGCAGTTATGGATGAAAAGCAGCCCTACATTGAGACCCTCCCAGTTCCCCCTTCTATATGCCAAAAACTGCAGACTACTGACATATTAAATAAGGTTGACAGGCATATTGATCTTAAGCAGATCCAGAGGGAAGATCCTGTGATCTCTATTATAGACTATATCAGACAAGGAAAGAGACCCCCAAAGAACTCAGCCAATAGTGAAACTGAAGCTATTTTACATCAGAACTTTAAGAAGTTAGAGTTAGAAGACAACATTCTTGTCAGGGTGACACATAGAGACGGAGTTGTACAGAAGCAGTATGTTGTGCCATGTGCATACAGTAAGTTGATTCTACAGTATTTGCACAACAATATGGGTCACCCAGGCCGAGACAAGACAATAGCTTTAGTCAGAGAAAGATTTTATTGGCCCAAGATGTATCCAGACATAGTGAAGTGGATAGATGACTGTGGAAGATGTTTAAAGTTTAAGACACCTGATAATCAACGAGCATCCCTAGTTAACATTTCAACAACAGAACCCTTGGAGTTGGTATGCATGGACTATTTGACAGTAGAACCATCAAAAGGAAACATCCAAAATATATTGGTTATGACAGACCATTTCACTAAGTTTACAATTGCAGTGCCAACTAGAAATCAAACAGCAAGAACAACAGCAGAAGCCATTTTTAATGAATTTATTGTGCATTATGGATTGCCGAGAAAACTTCACTCAGATCAAGGAGCTAACTTTTGTAGCAACATCATTAAGGAACTATGTCAAATCACCGGAATTTCCAAATCAAGAACCACTCCCTACCATCCTATGGGAAACGGAATTACAGAAAGATTTAACCGTACTTTAATTTCAATGCTTGGGACTTTAGATCCAGAACAGAAACATAATTGGAAGAAATACATTTATCCACTAGTACATGCTTATAATTCAACAGTTCATGATTCAACAGGTTTTTCACCCTACTTTTTGATGTTCGGAAGAGAGCCAATCTTGCCCATTGATTTAGTTTTTGGATTAAACAGAAATAAGGTTCAGAACTCAACAACTTCAGCATACATAGAGAATTTGAAAAATAGACTCCAGAGTGCGTACCAAACCGCCCAAACAGCGATAAAGAATTCTCAGGCAAAACAGAAGTCAAACTATGATTCTAAGATTAGAGGAGTTTCTTTGAAAGAAGGTGATAGGGTTCTCGTTCGGGTTGTCAAGTTTGATGGAAGACATAAGATTCAAGACAGATGGGAAGATCATCCCTATTATATCATCAGTCAGCCTAACGGAGATATCCCAGTTTTCAAGGTCAAGAGAGAGGATGACCAAGGGAAAGTAAGAGTTCTTCATAGGAATCTTTTGCTCCCTATTGGGTCAAAGTTGACTACACCCGTTCCAGCACCCAGGATTAGGAAAAGGAAGAACACTGAGGAAACTGAGGTTAAAGAAACCATCCATAATCAGATAGAGTCTGATGAGGACAGTGTTTATTTGACAGCAGAATACCCTGTACAAAACGATGATACGTCTAAGGATGGGAGCATTCCCACTTTGACTGGTGACGATCAGGAAAGTGTGGAGTGCCTGGAGGAAGGATCAAGGGAGGACGCTCCTAATCAGAACACAGAGGCATCTGATGATCCTGATACCAGCAGCAGCAGCAGTAGCAGAAGTAGTATTTCAGGAGTTTCTGAGGATACTCAAGATGAAGTACAAGATGATGCTGATGATGATGATGATGATCAGAATATTCCTAGAAGATCAACAAGAGTTAGACAGAAGCCAAAATGGATGGAGAACTTTGTATGTAGCCAGTTGGCATTCCAACCATCCAAATGGAAAGAGAAAGTTTTATGCTTCAAGGAAATGGCATCGGAACTAAAGGATATGGACAAAGAAATGTCAAAAGAGTTTTTAAAAATGTGTATTAAGAAATTTTGATTGTATTGTTTTCAGATTTGTACATGTTTTTATTTTTGCAAATTCAGAAGTCTCCTTTAAATGACGTGGAAGTCATTTTAAAAGGAGGGGGAGTTTGTAGGAGTTACAGATTTATTAATTGTTAAATAAAAGTAATTAATTTATTGATAATTAAATTAATATAATTATGTACTAACTATTGTACAAGTAAATTTAAAGAGTAATTTTAAAGTATCTTATAAAATCTTTTATAAACTTAATAATCCGGTCATGGTCAATTGAATAGAACAGGCAGCTATCTTGACCATGCTATAAATGCCTTAGGGTTGAAATTACTGCAATTAAGGTTCTGGCCAAAGATATAATGTATCTAGATATACAATTGGTTTTTAGTTTTGTGTTCTTTGATTTTATTGGTTGGTTGAGTTTTCCCTCCAAATTCTTGGAGCTGAGTTTTTATATTTCTTTGTCACATCAAAGAGAGTAGAGGTTCAATTATATTGAGAACTGCATTTAACAGACTTTTGAATCATGACAAACTCTACCTCTTGGTAAGTCAATATTACTAATTCTAATAATTTTAATATATTAGTTCAACATTTCATTAACAGTGAATTCTATAATTTTGCCAAATTAAAACAATAGCTCATGCACAGTAAGAGTGAATGATTCTGTGAGATATCAACTTTTTAATAGATAAGAATAACATGAACATGTTCACTGGTTTTATCCCTTTATATTGTGAACATAAGTACAAGTTTATTAATATAAACTTTACGATAATTTGTAGTTGACAGTCATATGCCATACCAGCTATAGTACATGTATATACCATAAAGTATTGTACAAGAGCGCATTCCCTTAGAATGGTATGTTTAACCATATTTTATGATTTAAAATAATACAGTGATGTCTTTATAGACATTATAGATGAATATGATAAATATCATTGTAAACCTGTTTTAAGATATGAATGCATAACATAATTCATATGTAAAGGAGGATTGATTTAAAGAGTTATTCCCCTTTAATGCAACTTGTTCATATAGTACTATTTTTATGCCATATATTTATAATGTTGTTATTTATTGTAGAGCTATAACTTATTTTCTTACTATATATGTCAATAAATCCGGAGATGTCTAGAACCTCAACAGGCGTTTGTTTCATTCCATTTAACACAACAAATACCCCTGTTACAATATATACAAGTTTGAAACCTGTAAACTTTGCAAAATCTATCTAAAATGGTAAAAATGTTTCTTATACAATGTACTTCCAACCATATTGTTTGTCAGCGTATGCCTAAAACACATATATATGTAGGCCTACCACCTTAAAATTAAAACTACACGAAGCGTATACATGCTTGTGATATCAATAGCTGTAGTAAAGCCATAATGTTATAATAACCCATGTATAATTCTGAACCGAACCTTTTAGGATTTTTCGTAAAAGTTAGATTGTTAAATTTGCAAAATAAAATACAAACAAATGCTATATAAAATAAATAAATAAATTCTATTCATCTAGACATTTGGCTTAAAGCTTCTGTTATAAAAAAAAATATAATTATCATATTTTGGAATTTGATACAGTTTCAATTTCTTTGACAGCTATAATTGAATCATGAATTTGAAATAATTAAACATGAGTTTATATAATATTGCATGTCTGCACACATTGGAGCGCTGATGTTTAGCATACATCCTTAATTAATCCCCCTGATTTCCATTTATTCTGATTTAACAATTTTAACTTAATTCCTTTAGATTTGGTCGATCTTGGAACAGTTTAGAATTTCCAATTTAACTCTCTGAGAATCAAATACATATTATACACTTTGTCACAAGATATTTATGATTTCCCAAATTATCTGATATATTCATAAAAACTTCAATGTTCAAACAATATATCCGATTATATTTATTCTCTAGAATTAAAATTACCCAAGAGATCTGGCATTAAACGAGAATCTCTAAGTCTAACAATTAAACCATACGACAAAAAATATAATCTTTCGGGGAATTAACATCGCAGAAAATGGTCAACACTTCGGTCAGGACCATTTAATAGATGTAAGTTCTGTAGATAGCTTAGTACGTATCATTGCGTTGAAGACGTATGTATATATATGGACGTCGAGTACGGTCAAATTGTCGTTCTTGAGCAGGTGTCGCTGACCTCAGTATAATCCGTAGTATTTTGAACAACGCATCCATTCCGAAAAAAACCTACTATGAAATCGATCACATTTTTTGCAAAACAAACAAACAAAACCATCAACAAAAAAGTGTCAACTTTTTTTGGTCCTGCAGTAATTGTTTTACCTAAGCAAACAAAAAATCACCACAACACTTTAAAGAGTGAATGCAGATTTTCAATACAGGTTTTTATTTTTCATAAAAACGTCTAAGAAGACGTTCGAAAAGTGTAAAAACGAGGAAGTGGTAACAAGATCGTAATCCAGGAAGTATTAACTAACATTTTGGACAGATTTCAAGATCGTAAAGGGATTAGTCCATTATCTCTGCTCAACGGGTCGATCGTTGAAATGATCTGTCATTTTTACACATACAGACATGATACTTTGTCAATTTCAAACGGAAACATCCATTATCATGACATTTCTGATGTGACAATTTAATAACATTTTTTTTTACTAGATTTTGACGTCAGTGGGCTACCATAGAAACTGAAATGAGGACTCGGATTGGAGAGCTTTGATAATGACTGTATTTTCTACTACACGTAACTTACTTAAGATATTAAACGTCGTACGCAGAAGGACGAGAAAACATTCATCCAGTCTTAGCTCTCTGCAAAGTTTATTTTGTTCTCAGACTATGGCTAGTTCAGACTTCAGTGCATTCCGGGAAAAATTTGGTAAGGCTAAAAACATTGTAGTACTAACTGGTGCAGGCGTGAGCGCCGAGAGTGGCGTGCCAACATTTCGAGGCGCCGGAGGACTATGGAGGAAATTTGCGGCGCAAGATTTGGCAACTCCAGAGGCGTTTGCAAGAAACCCATCCCTTGTTTGGGAGTTTTATCATTACCGCCGCGAGGTCATGGCTTCAAAACATCCAAACCCCGCTCATATAGCCATAGCGGAGTGTGAAGAAAGACTAAAACCCCAAAGCCGCGATGTAACAGTTATTACACAGAACATCGACGAACTTCATTATCGTGCCGGTTCAAAGAATGTTTTGGAACTCCATGGCAGTCTTTTTAAGACGAGGTGCCTTCGATGCCGTGATGTTGGAGTAAATCGAGACAGCCCCATATGTGAAGCTTTGGCGGGAAAAGGTGCCCCTGATCCATCAGCCGAGGATGCCCGCATTCCGGAAGAGAACCTTCCACGGTGCACAAAAGACAACTGTGGCGGGCTTCTTCGACCCCATGTGGTCTGGTTCGGGGAAAGTTTGAATCCTTTGGTGCTTGATGCAGCACAACAAAAACTAGATGCTTGTGATCTTTGTTTGGTGGTAGGAACATCCTCCGTTGTCTACCCGGCGTGTTTATTTGCCCCTGAAGTGGCCTCACGCGGGGTGCCAGTTGCCGAGTTCAACGTGGAACCGACGGATGTTACTGATAGGCTCGGCTTCCATTTCCGGGGTCCTGCCGGGGAGTGGCTTCCAAAAGCCCTGGCACCACATCCAGATGAAAATATCTAACATCAGCACTTTTCTTCCGTGTGTTTTGGCGGGGATTTCGTAAACGTAATATATGCTGCGTTGAAGTAACAGATTCAGATTTTTACATATAGTATTATTAATTTATTTTTCTCTATTTTCCTCATATTTGAATCTGTATTACATACTCACACAGAGCTTGATGGACATTTATATTTGTATGATGAATAATTGAGCACTGACACCACATTTAGATGAAATTATCTAATATTAGGGTTTTTTCCTTAATGCAAAACTATTCATTTTGATAAGATTCTATATGAAATGCGTATAGCAAGCTAAATTTAAAGAATTAAGTGTTCTTGAGAAAAAAAAAATTAATACACAATCTTAACTTCATAATAACATTGGTTAAGTTATTAAAACATAATTCTTAAATTAACTCCACGAGTCTTGACTTTGCAATAGACATTTAGCACTCGAGGCTAGGACAAATCTCGTCATTGTGGTGAATTAAATTGAAATTACTTCAATTATTTATCCTTTTTTCTATGATTGTGATTAATATCCTAATATATTTAAATTTTGTATGTGTACTTTACGTTGCTTTTTCATTTATTTTTGTTAATTCCTAGTGTTGATAATAAACGATTATATTTTTTTGACAAAAAGTTGATCATCTGTTATAAAAACCCATAATGAGGTGCATATTCACAAACCTTAAGAAAAAAACCTCCCATTAGTTCTTCGTGAAGTGAATTCAGTACATTATTAGAGTAATTAATGTATAATACATCGAAAACCTACCAGACATAATACATGTACATGTCTAATTTAAAAATTTGATCCTCATCAAGTGGGTACGAAATAACATAGGAAAAAGTCAATAATATGGGACGCACAACAATAATATGTACACTATATGTAATTTAGATTTAATAATCTATCTAAACTTAACGTATCATACATCTAAAACCTACCAGATATAATACATGTACATGTCTATTTTTACAAATTTGACCCACATTAAGTGGGTACGAAATAACACATGAAAAAGTCAACAATATGGGACACACAACAATAATATGTACACTATTTGTAATTTAAGATAAATAGCATATTTAAACATAACATATAATACATCTAAAACCTACCAGACATAATACATGTACATGTCTAGTTTAAAAATTTGATCCACATTAAGTGGGTACGAAATAACATAGGAAAAAGTCAACAATATGGGACACACAACAATAATATGTACACTATATGTAATTCGATGTAATATAGCCGATTTAAACTAATATATGTAGATTCAAGATGGTGAAAAGAAACTGTGAAGAAAAAAAAACCAAAATTTTATCTATCTATAGTTTAGTATCTATCTCAAATTTTTAATAAGATTGGGAACAATTGAATTCTAAAATACTTGTTTTGGAATTCATTAGAAACACTGTGCCGGATAATTATGCCAGTACCAAGGTGGCAGTTTTGCACCCGCTTAAGATGCAGTTTCGGAAAAATCCATATATACCAAATGATAGACCATATTGTTTAGAGAGTATATAACTACTTTTGTTTTTAGTGTTTCACCTGACAGGTGAGATATTTACCTTTGAAAATTGATATCCTATAGGAAAATGATAATTTATTTTCCTGTAGGAATTTATTTTTGAAAGGTAAATATCTCACCTGAAAGGTGAGATACAATGATAACAAGGGTGGTTGTAAACTCTTTAAGCAATGGTATATCATAGGGCATATTTGAATTTTTCGATACATGCAGCTTAGACGGGTGCAAAATGCCACATTGGCACTGGCATAATTATCCGGCACAGTGTTTAAATTAAATGGTTGAGACAAAACAATAAGCCCAAGCCCCTTTGATAGCATTGCATTTTAATGCAGTCATGTGAATGATCAATATAATTCCATTTTGTTAGCGTCATTGCTATCGTTTTTATTGTGAGTTTTTTATTCTTCATTTGTAAAAATATGACTTTATTGTTGGAACTAAAGATCGGAAATGTTTTGCGCAATTCGTAAATCATTTGTTCGTGTTTGTGGTGGTAGAGGACCTTTCCCAAGAGATAACTTTAGTTAAATGTCCTTACAAAGGGTTGGTAGATTAAAATCAATGCATGCAAATTGGAGTATTCAATAAACATATGGAAACAAAAATTCCATATTTTGTAAAACTTTGAATTTGATCATGGAAAAAGAGATAAAAAAAATTCCTTAACAATTTCTAGAAACTAGTTATTTAAAACCAGTAAAGTTGATATATGAATTCTATTTTTTTTAAATTTACAACAGACTTATGAGTGTCATCGTTCGTTAGAGCAATGATTTCCTGCATGTACATTGATCCAATGATCAATACACCAAACAGGCTACAATACAATTTAATGTCTAAATAAACAGTGGGTTTCTGCAAACAAAAACACCTTTTGTCACATTTGGATTGTGAATGTTGGAATATGGGTTTAAATGATCTAGTCCACATCATCATGCACTTAAATTACCACCAAAGATGCCAAAAAAGTAGGCATCAAATTCAAAATGTAAGAATACAATACAAAAAAATGTTTAAATAAACATCTATTTTGTGCAAACAAAAACACCTCTAACCTCCTTTTGATCGTGATTTTAGCAGTTTAATATATGTAGAAATGATTTATTTAATCTCGTTATGCACTTAAAATCACCATCGACGGGTTGAGAACTAGAAAGGAAGATTACACAATTGAACAGGGTTTTTTTTTTTTTACAATAAATATATTATACCAAGGGGTATTATTTATTTTTGAGGATTTCAGGCCAATTTTCATTTATTTGTCTCTTGTTTATGATTGTAATCAATATCCTATAATATACATATTATGTACATTCAAATTACTGTGTTTTTCATTTATTTTTGTTTCCTAGTTTTGAAAATAAATAATTATTTTCATTGACCGATTCGAGTTTTATAGAATTTGTTTTGCAATTCTTCAGTTGTCGAGATACAGTAATACATCTAATTTAAATGTCCTTATCAATCATATTTTCATTAAAATTGAGTCTTGTGAAGGATCCATAGAATGTCACATAAAGAAAGATCCTTCTAAATTTTTTTTGTTGAGGATTTAAATTCGTGGGGGAGGGTTACCCACTAATTCCACGAAAACTGAGCCACAACGAATTTTAATGATCCCGCAGTATACTATTAAGAACTACCCAACTGTTTTCATTATACTGCGCAATTCATAAAATACTTGTTCGTGTGTGTGAGGGGGGCGAGACAGAGTCTTTCCCAAGAGACACTGTCCAATGGATTATACGATTAATATCAATGCATTGGAGTAGTTAATAAAATAATATTAGTTATGTCGAAATAAACATCGATTTTGTGGAGAGAAAAAAACCCATCTTTTAGCTCTTTTGGATCATGATTTTTGCAGTATGGTTTAAAATGATTTATCCAATCTTGAGTTGCACTTTAAATCACCATCAACGTTTCGAGAACTATAACGGAAGAATTAAAGATTGAACAGGGTTTTTTTTTTTTTTTTTTTACAATAGACTTGATGATATCCCGCGCAAGCGCGGGAATTAACTCTATATTCGCATTGATATTATACAATGCTTAATATGTTGAGGCAGATATTTTTTGTTCATTTTTGTATGTACTGTGTCCGAAATGGTTATTAAGAGGAGCGGACATGGATGAAAATATTAACTGAAATTGATTATATATACATGTACATGTATATGGCCTTGATTCCTTTTGTTCCAGCTGACTTGATAATATTACAAACATTTTAATTTCATTTCAAACCAGGTAGTGATGTATAGTGCGTCTTATCTCTTTTCTAAATTTTGTGTGTAACAGAGACTCCCTTTAGTTCGATCGGTAGAGTGCTGGGGCCCGTTTCACTAAAAGGCGTACGCCCGGCGTAACTTTACGCCTGGCGTAAATCCGGACTTAAGTCAAATATTTGGACTAAGGTCCGTTTCACTAAAAGGCGTAACTTTGCGCCGGACCTAAGTTAAGCCAAAAATCTACGCCTAGCCAAGGGTAGTCGTAACTTTTGGCGTAAACATAAAATGATTACTAATTCTGTTGCTGAGAATATCGTTGCTGACCATAATGTTAAATTGTACAATTTGTCAATCATGTAAATTTAAGGTGGTATCAATTCTCTCATAAAAACTTTCTTACCATGCTTTATACACATTATTTACATTTGCACTTGCCTTATACACGTCAAAACGAATATTCAGACAAACAATTGATAGTTTTCATTCGATTATTTGTATTCAATAATTTGATTTACGTTTCATATTTTTAGTACATTGAGTTATGAATGATGCAGAAAATATACATGTACATGTGCGATGTACATGTAATGCAAAGGTGTATTTGTATAAGAAATGTGTAGCATTTCATTTTCATTTTCCCCCCAACTTCCACGCAAAATTTGTGTGATTGTTTTGGAAATTTTAAACTCACTCAATGAATTTATTGACTTTCATTTTCCCCCCTAATATATGATGAGTGTCATACTCAAATAGTTAAAGGTAAATCACAAAAGTATCTTTCAGTATCGTTAAATTAAAGAAAGCTCCAACTGTGTTTCAGACTTGTCAAAAATCCTTAATTTTTTTAAAAACTAGATAATGTATTCATCATACAACCAATGCAAAACACTGACTCCAGTTTCAATAGGAAAATATTTTTTTCTTAGGTTATCTGTACATACACCTACTCTTTTTTATATGAAATTTATACATTTGGCGTAAACATAAAATGATTACTAATTCTGTTGCTGAGAATATCGTTGCTGACCATAATGTTAAATAAAGAGTTATTATAGTTTCATCATTGAAAGAAATCAGTGAATTCGTTTAGATATAGAAAATAATTAATTGGGCACTTTGTTGAGTTCACCGTACATCGGACACATACATCTGTACCTTGGATCGGACAACTTTGGTTAAACATTTACAAATTAACGTGCATGCACTTTTTTGTTGTTTCATTTATTCCTGAATTAAAACTGATGAACTTTATCATTATCAAGAATTTTAATTTCACATTGTAAAAGAAATAGCAATAAAGGCATCGTAAGATGAAGTCATACGCCATCATTAAAAACTTTGTTACACAGATTGTACACAAAAGCATACTTTGGATGTTCGGCATTTGAATGGAATAGGTGAAAATGAACCCTCTCACTTAAATAATTCGAAAAAAAAATTCTGAAACAAATTTTGATAAAAAAAAAAATAGCCTTGGAATTTCATCAATTATTTCCTACCCCAGTGTCATTTTTGCTCCACATATTACTTTGACACAAATCTAATCTAATTAATAAATATATTTATCCGAACCTCTGACTTTTTTGCATGAAGTAAGAATATTTCGTTATTTTTTTTTATAACTACTGTACGGTTGTTCGATCAATGGTTTAATAGCTCATTGCTGCATTAATTATTTATACTGGGGCAATAATTGACGCATGATGAAAAAAAAATACCAAGGGTGTCCGATGCATGGTGAAATCACCCTAAATATCGATGACATAAAAAAAAACCGTTCAGTTTTATCAATAATTTTTAACATATCCTATTGGTTATAGTGAAACATATATCCTTCTCATAAAAAAAACATTTCAGCAAGTTATGTTGAGTGATTTTGTCACCAAACAGGATTAATTATTCAACTACAATGTTTTGAACATAAATGTAACCGATGTGCCTATAACCTATCAAAACAAAAATACTTTGCGCTTCTCTCTCTCTCTCTCTCTCTCTCTCTCTCTCTCTCTCTCTCTCTCTCTCTCTGCTTATCATTTGTATACGCATGAGCATAAACTTGTTGTCAAGGACGTAAGTCTGGCCTTAACTTAGTCCGATACTAGTATTTACGGCCTGGCGTACGCCTCTTAGTGAAACGCAATTTACGCCGGACTAAATTTTGGCGTACACCCTGAGGCCTAACTTAAGTTTCGTCGTATCTTACGCCTTTTAATGAAACAGGCCCCTGGACTGGCATGCCAGAGGACCCGGGTTCAAACCCCAGCAGAGGCAACATATGTCTCTGTTACATTTGGCGCCCACGTTGGGACCTGGGTATTCTCTGGCGGGTGAGAGAGATTGTTTCCAGTACTTCGCCCCATAGGTGTTGGCACTCCAGAAGCGTCGAGGACGACTCTTTCCTTGGAGGGGGACAATGTGGTATAGAGTCAGGTATATGGCATTCCTACTAGCTCTGGCTAGTGGGTTAACCCTTTAGCTCGATCGGTAGAGTGCTGGACTGGCATGCCAGAGGACCCGGGTTCAAACCCCAGCAGAGGCAACATATGTCTCTGTTACATTTGTTCTTTGGGTGAAATTTCCATATAATTGTTATCACTGTCCCAAATAAGAATTTCAGATAAAAGACTGTCAACCACCCCACCCTCCCCGAAATTCAATTTCCTCGTTTTATGCATACATCATTTATTCATATAGACGTAGAGTTGTTAACAGCATTTGTTCATGGTTTACAAATCAATGTATAAGGTTCGCTACCAATCTGTCGTGGTGTAAAATATGTATGTAATTTTAAAACGGGTATGAATATTTATGTGCATATCTTAAACTAAAGTCGTCAGATCCAAGTTATCTGCCCTACACTTTCCATCATGACGTTAATTAGTCAACCGGCGTTTTTTGAGCACCGCGTTCTGTTAAGTTATTTCCTTCAAAACAAAAATCGCGTCAAATTGCATGCCAATTTATTTATTAATTTATTTATATTTACCACAGATGTCCGATTCAAGGTATCTGCCAGCGATGCATGATGAACTCGTCGTACATTTTCCGCTAAGACGTTAATTAGTCAACCCGCGTTTTTGGTTACCCTGTTCTGGAAAGTTCTATCCATCAAAACTAAAATTGTTCACTCAAGAAACGAATTGGCTTATTTTATTCATTCAACATTGGTCAAATCTTAATTTCTATGCATACCCTGAATAAGTGCCTAGTAAATGTATTCACTCTTTTCGTAATCATTCAATATTTTTTCATTCCACTTGATCGCATGCTGACTGACGAATTTGTATTTCGTTTTATGGATTTTTGAGATGGTTGACGGTTTGTTATTGTCATTCATTGCAAGTGTATATTTTGATGCCTACTTCCGCTGACTTGCAACTGGATCCGACAAAGCGTGTCCACCACCTTACTCTCAAGTTTTGCTATTTCGGGCTGTTTAATCGAAATTGAAAGTAGGTTTTTGATTAATTTTATTTTACAGCAATTGCTTATCAGGTAAAATTCACACATACCTTACGAACATCAACTCACACGTGTTGAAATGCCAAAAGTGTAAACAGTTACTTGTACTCTGGTGCAGGCATTTTGTAGGTTATTGGTAAAATGTCTTAATTTATAAGTATAGATATGTCATACCAGCAGCCAAGAACTTCACAATTTTGCTATAACGTTCGTGCTCAGTGATATATATATATATATATATATATATATATATATATATATATATATATATATATAATGCACTCAGTTTGCCGAGGAGATATAAATGAGAGGTAAAGAAGATTGTTTTGTTTACAAAAATGATGAACGTTCATGGAAAGACCAAAAGACTACCCCTAACCGAAGTATTGTCAATAACTGGTCATTAGTTGCTATGCTATTTTTGAAATTAAACGTTCATTATAATAATTGTTGATGGTAAAACTATGCGCAAGCATATGTATCAATTAAAATCAAACATTCTAGTTTTGTTGGCTATATATTGCAATGCACAAATATATCTTACTTAAAACAAACATCCTCTTATATTTTCATAATTTTTTTTTGATAATATATAACTAAGAGTAATGTTAAAAAGAATTACTGGACAATGATAGTATTTATGACATTTTTTGTATGCACATGGTAATAAGATGAGTGCATATATCATTATTTAGGCCAGAATTTACAGGGTTTTACCATAGCTGTGTCTTCAGTATCTTACAGTATGTTGTACCGTAAAGCTAGTTTTTTTGGCGGGACACAAATTTGGCGGATTTTGGCCTACAAGGTATACCATTCATTTTGGCGGATATAATTTTGTTGAATCCTTTACTTTCATGAAAAATCCACTGTCAGTTTATTTTTTATAGCTGAGAAGTTAATGTACTTAAGAAAATTCCCTATGTCACCATTACAAGGTGGTAAAATTTTATTTCCGACCCTGACTTCACACAATATTTTCAACAGAAATAATTAAATCATACTTACAATGTGCATGAGAAAAGTATACCTTATTTACAATCAATTTTTATTTTATTGTTAGTGAAGAAACCGTTAATCAGACAATTATCTGCACCTGAGTCGATAATGGATCACATGTCTCCTAAAACAACACAAGCTAACATCCCTGTCACTGGTAATTACCATGATTACACACCTGAACAGGAAAAGTGATATGGTGTTTAAACAATTAACTTTTAATTTATAGTACTGTTTAGTTTTTATTTATTAACATTAGTTTGATATTAATTGCAAGTAAATGCTCATTTGTATCTTTAACACTGTGTGCATTTAACAAATGTCCCTTTTTATCATGCTCACAGACTTTAAAAAATATATGAAAAAATGATCTTCAAAAACTAAAATTGTTTGTCAATAAAATCCACAAAGAAAGTACTTAAATTTGGTGATTTTTATTCTGGTGAATTTTCTAAAAATCACCAAATAGGCCGAAATTATATCCCCACCAAAAAAAAACCAGCTATACGTATTGTAATAACGATGTTTTAAAAGATAATTAAAATTACCTGTTTCAGTGACGTCGAATACTGAGGTAATAAAAGTAAGACTTGTCTTTATTGAAGGGTACATCTAACCACAAGTGTATTTTTAAAAAAGTGGTGTTGCATAATGTGTAGTTGTTAGTGAACAGCAACAATCCGAAAGAGAGCTGAAGATAGAAAGAGAAAAAATAAAGTTTAAGTTAAATTATTAATAAAAAGCAAGTTGCCAAATGGCAAGAATTTAAGAAGAGTCGCTTGGTGTCGAAAACCTTACAACGTTTTAGTCAGCAAGTGTTCTCTTTCTAGGAAACGGGTAAATGAACAATTGCTCAAAAAAAAAATTAAACATTGAGCTCAATTCAATAAAAAAAATTCACTTATTTATCTATTTTCTCTGATTGTGATCAATATCATAAAACGTACGCATGGTGTACATCTACATTATTGTGCTTATCATTTATTTTTGTTTCCTAGGTTTGAAAATGAATATTATTTTCCATCACTAAAAATGTGTTCGTCTATTTTAAATACCAAAAATGAGATGTATATACGTGAAGAAAAACGCCCATGTGCTCTTTCATCAAAGTTTGAACTCTATAGAAAACAATAATTTATTTTGATTACGATTCTAGTTTTATAAAACTTGTTTTGGAATTCATCAATTGCTGACAGATAAAAATAATCCCAAGGCCATTATCAATCATGATTTCATAATAACGCAGTCGTGTGAAGGATCAATAAAATGCCACTTGTATACTGTCATTGCTATCTTTTTCATTGTCCTTTTGTTATGATGCATTGCTAAAAACATGTAAACTATTTAGAACGAAAGATCTCGACTATATTTCATATACTATGCAATTCATAAAATATGTGTTTGTGTGTGATGGGGGAAACAGGGGCTTTCCCAAGAGACAATGTCCAATGGATTGTAAGATTAATATAAATGCATGCCGATTGCATTGCACTAGTTAATAAAATTCAACTACTTACATGTACAAACAAGACAGCCATGCTTTTTTTTCTCTCATTTTCTCTTTACAACAGATTTATGAGCGTTATCATTCTTTAGATATATAGTAAAACGATGCCCTTTTCCATCCTTGTATACCAAATACAACACCATAAAGAAGTCTAAATAAACACCAAGTTTTCTGAAAACAGAAACATATTCTATCTCCATTGGATCGCAATTTACGCAGAAATTATATATTCAATCTAGTTATGCACTTTAAAATCACTACCGCCGTTTCAAGAACAAGAAAAGAAAATGGTAAAATTCAACAAAAGTTATACAATAGGTAAGTAATACCAGGCCTAGGGATCAAGAACTTCAATTTTTTTCATATAAACTTTCGTGCTTTATGATATATGTGTCATGCACTCAGTTTGCCGAGTAGATATCAATGAGAAGGGAAGAGGATTTTTGTTCACAGAAATGATGTACGTTAATTAAAAGACCATTAATACCACCCTAGCCGCGGTATGGTCAATAACTGGCCCATAGTTGCTCTGGTATTAATGAAATTAAAAGTTATTTATTTTAAATGCTATTACAATGTACACGTATTTTCAATTTAAAACAAAATTAATATCCTTCAATGTTCTCAGAAAATTTATTGATAATTTAAAGCATAAACATATCTAATAGAAAAAAAACATACCAATATTCTCAGAAGATTTATATACAATAATATATCACTATAAGTAATGTTTAAAAAAAAAAAAACAATACTAATATGTCACATGTTATTAGATGGGTGAAAATTATCATAATTGAGTCTAAGACTACAAGGTTTTACCTTAGCTATGCCCTAAATCTCCTACACTGTGTTGCATTGTTATAACGATGTCTTAAAAGATGGTTAAATTAACCCGTTGAAATGAAGTCAAATGATGAGGTATAATCGTCTTTGTTAGATATCTAGAGGACAACTAACTGCAAATGCATATAAAACAATCGGTGTTGCATAATGTGTGGTTGTTGAACAGCAATATCACGAGAGAAAGCTGAAGATAGAAAGAAAAGTAATGTTTAAGTTAATAATAACGAAAGCCAAGTACACTGTAACCAAGAAAGTTGAGAAGAGGTACTTGGTGTCGAAAATCATAAAGCATTTGAGGCATGGACTGTTTTTTTGCTTCCTACTAGCAAACGGGTAAATGAACACGCAATGCGAAAACAATTGGTTACATGCGTGTTTAAAAACTACTTAATCATTAATTTAGGCATAATTGGGAAATATTGGTTCGTTTTAACGTTCCACAATGTATATAAATGATATTTTCGAAAAGCTGAAATCCACGAACTTCTCTAATAACAAAGGATCATGTGCGGTATGGTCAAATATCTGCCCCCAATTTTAACCAATTTTTATATAGTATCGTATAAAAACCAAATCTTCATAAAACATTATACGGGGATGTTTATCACTTTAATCTAGATATTAGTCAACAGTGTCCAATAGCTGTTTATCTATGACGTCACCTATATTGGCAAATTCCCGCATTTTGCAAACAAATGAAAATATTGTCATTTTGTCTTCATATTTTGCTTTTGGAAGTATAGAGAGCAGGACTGCTCAAGTACGATATTTACACATGTTTTTGTTCACAAAATTTTACAAATCATACTTTAAAATGGTACTTGAGCAAGCATGCGCTCGATGTTTTCCAGTCGAAAAACCATTGGAAAACACCCGTATTTTGCTCCAAAGCATTAAATTATCAAAATAAGACAATCTTCATGACGTCATTTCTACATTATGACGTCACTGTGGTGATAACCTTTTATACGCTCACTTTCAAAATGATCTCAACTATCTTCAACGTTATTTTAAAAGATCTTTATAGAACTTTAATTTTTGGGAGAGAAATGCATAATATCGCACATAGTCCTTTATTCCCAAACTACCCTCCTGTACAACAATGTACTAATTACAGCTTAATGCCACCCAATCTATTCATAGAATGGTAATTCCAGAGAAATTTCTACTTTCATTTTAGAAAAAAATACTTACAAGAAGCAAACACGTTTGGCATTCCCAAATAAAGAAGGGAAATTGCAGTAATTTGAGTATCTATAATTCTGTGTGTTAATCAATATGGCTAGTTCAGACTTGGGTGTATTCTGGAAAAAGTTTGGTAAAGCTAAAAACACCGCAGTACTGACTGGTGCTGGCGTAAGTGCAGAGAGTGGCGTTCCGATATTTCGAGGCGCCGGAGGACTATGGAGACAATTTGCGGCGCAAGATTTGGCAACTCCGGAAGCGTTTAAAAGGAACCCATCACTGGTGTGGAAGTTTTACCATTACCGCCGTGAGGTCATGGCTTCAAAACATACAAACCCCGCTCATATAGCCATAGCTGATTAAAACCTTCAAACCGTAATGTAACAGTTATTACAAAGAACACGATGAACTTCATTTTTGTGCCGGTTCCATAAATGTTCTCGAGCTCCATGGCAGTCTTTTAAAACGAGGTGCACTCGACGTCTTGACGAAAGGGTTAATCGTGAGAGCCCCATATGTGAAGCTTTAGCCGGAAAAGGTGCCCCTGATACATCAGTCGTGGATGCCTGTATTCCGGAAGAAAATCTTCCACGGTGCTCCAGTTACAATTGTAGTGGACTTCTTCGACCCGATGTGGTTTGGTTTGGGGTGAGCCTAGATGATATAGTATTTGATGCAGCACAACAAAATCTAGATACCTGTGATCTTTGCTTGGTGGTAGGAACGTCCTCCGTGGTTTATCCTGCGTGTTTATTTGCCCCTGAAGTGGCATCACGTGGGGTACCAGTTGCCGAGTTCAATTTGGAACCGACAGATGTTACTGATATGCTCGCCATTCACTTCCGTGGCCCTGCTGGGGAGTGGCTTCCTAAGACCCTGGCACCACTTCCAGACGAAACAACTTAACATCAGCATTTTCTTCCGTGTGTTTTTGTTTTTGTTTGTAAACGTTTACGTAGTGTTAAAGTGACATATTTTACATCATACATTTTTATTTATTTTTCTCTATTTTCTACGCTTATATTCGAATATAGATTACGTACTCATTATGTACTTGCATGTCCATTGATATTGGCATAATGAATAAACGATTGATTTTTGACGAACGACTATTGTATTCGAATGTTCTCTTTATGTAACAAATGCACCCTCATCAAATGAACTTTGTAACATTTAGACAAGAGATATTTCGAATGCAACACTTTTTCACCAGAACAGAGAAAAAATGGAACGTAGGTATGAATTTTAAACATTTGATTGCAATGTAATCATTTTTTATTATTATTTCATACATAAGAAATATAAACTGGGTGTAGAATATTGTAATTTTATAAGCAACTGCCTGGAACTTTGCATATATATTTGGTATAAAAAAAACCCCAGATTTCTGTTTAAACTATTATTAGTAGAATCAACAAAAAATATTACGGATGCATATCAAAATGACCGCCGTTAATGAAATAGGTTCTATAATCAGTGTAAACTGTAATCAGACGTGCCTATGTAACAACGATATGCAGATTATACTGCACAATTGAGGGTTGACTGTACGTTATAAATTAAATAAAAAGAAATACTAAAGCAATTCTAAATATTGATATAGATTTAATACAAACTGTCACAATTTGTGGCAAATAGTTGATATAGTTTATCTTGAAAATTAAAAGAAATAACATAATTTTATTTCGTGCTAGCTTATCTTTCTACTGTACTACCTATATACATCCTACACCTATATAATATATTTTAACATAAATATTTAACGTACTATATTCTAGTTATTATAAGAAGTTATGAAATACTGGTGTTTTGTAAATCTATAACAGTTTTTTTTATTTAGAAAACGGGTTTTGATCTTTACTTTGACTATTATTTAGGCTATATACATATGTTTTAAGTATTTTTCCTACCCACCTCTACACACTAGAAAGCATTCTGAAGGTTTTTTTAACGTTCCACAATGTATATTAATAATATCTTCGAAAAGCTGAAATCCACGAACTTCTCTAATAACAAATTTATTCCCCAAACATCCTCCTAAATTACTGGAAACAACTATTTAATCTAACTCAAAATAAATATTGCACATGTACAGAATGAAACTATGTTGTTGCAAATACTGAAGATCATCAAACCTCTGTCAAATCTCTTCGCTCGGCTTATCTTATTTTCTTGTTTCTTGTTCTGATTGTCTCTCTTAATTGCAAATTCAGGATTCTTAAACAATTCATGCAAAGTTCCATTTTGACAGAAAACGTCATCTACTAAATCTATTGTAGGTGATAAAATGACATCCTTGTAATGCATGTGCAAAACAACTGTTTCCATGATTACACTCAAACCGCTAAGAACAATTTGAGTAGTGACGTACACGCTAAACCAGGAGATGTGTTCCGAGTTCTTTGGCATTGAGTCACTTATTATGCTACCAAACACCGCAAACGTTAAAAATATAGCCACAGACATTCCCATTTTTTCTCCAGATTCAATAGGCAACAGAAAGCAAAAAGTGTTCATGATTGACAGGCCAATAATTGGGAGAACTAAAGACAAAGATGGAAATAAAGGCCTTCTTCGAAACGAAATTGTCAAATGAAGGGTGAAGGCATCGTCTTCTTCCACGATTGTTGAAAGTAAATCCCATTCCTCGTTTGGTATATAGAATCCTGATTGAAAACTGGACAGGTTGTAAAGGAGATTTATATCCTGTAAATAATAATTCGGGGAGTAAAAACTTAGGATACAAGTCTGAGTATCAAAGGGAAACTTCTGAACGTTAAATGAACAGCTAACTATGCTTTCAATCGTTTCTGCGAGGGCGACAAGACCGGAACTTTGAACACCAACCTCACTACCAGAGTTTTTAACTGAGCCGTAAGTAACACATTTTTTGTCAGAGATTTCTTGCAGATTACAGACGGCTGGAACCCAAACTTTCTCCGCAGGTAGTCGCAGATATTGGATGTTGGAGAATTCACTAGAATTCCATGAAAGATTCTCGTCAGTCCATGTGACTTCTAACCAAGATGCAATGTGTAATATTTGCGATTTCATATCTAGCTCTTTAAGAGATAAAACAAATAGATTAATTCCAACTGGCACCGTTTTCGAAAACTCCTTAACAGGTTTCTTGTACCTAGTGTAGTTCGTAAACAGTGTTTCTAACAGAAGAGTTTCTGTGTCCGTATTGTTGTTCTCTCGACACATGACCATTAGAGAAGTAGAAGAAATGAAAAACGCAGTCTTTAAAATTAACGATAGCATTTTGTAACTTATTTTATAATCCTTCATATATTAGGAAGTGTCCTCAGCTTGTACTTAAAATATAAAACATGTTTAAATCCATTTTAAAAGCACTTTTTCACAATGGCCTACTGAACTGGTTTTACTGATTTATTTCATTAAAATGGTTTCATTAATAGCACATTAACAATCAAAACTACTTTGCGCTCAACGCTAAACGTAGAAAGACTTATACCATTATGAATAAGCCTGTAAACATTGACAATTCTTCATTGTCTCTAAACTCGCCGAATTCCATTTATCTAATGATTACACATTTGCTGAGTTATAACGTTCTTTTAAGTCAAAACAAACATATTTTAGGCGAACACAAAAGCCGCATTTTAACATCGATTGTATTTATAGTAGTTTTGTCATTACCTGTTAAAATGTTCTTAATAAAACTAAATGATGGAATGAGCTTTGTCATTAGCTTTTAAACTTTTTCCAAAGACATAGAACAATGGAACTAGATAAAAAATATGATAGCATGCTAGTCAATATTGTTCATATAAATGCTTTAAAAATTCAATTGAATCAAAGGACGTTGTATCTGAAATGATGTATTTATTGAATGTTTGGTATTATATGTAATAAAGTAAAACATGTTGGTACAGTGGTACATGTATTTAAATCGTATAAAACAAAATATTGTTTGAAACAGCCTGCAGTTTTGTTGTTTTTTTTTTACATCTAATATATATACTTTTCGTCAAATATATATATTATTTGGTTATCTTTCCAATATTATTTTTAATTCAGATCGACAGGCAGACGAAGAATATATGTGTTGGAATCTGTAAAAAGAACTAAAATGTCTTCTTTTTGAGGTACATGCAATTATCCTTTTAAAAAGAGTAGTTATATCTTGTCGTACAGCTATTGAAACCTTTGTAAAAAATACTTTGGAGAGTAAAAAAATGAAAATTACAATTCTTAGTATCAAAAGGACACTTCTATCCATTAAATTAACAGATAGTAATGCTTTTAACCGTTACTTCGAGGAAAACACGACCAGAGTTTTCAAAACACTCACTTCACTACAAGTGTTTGTTACAGACACGTAGGTCACAATTTTTTTTGCCTGAGATTTCTTGCAAAACCAAATTTTGTCTGCAAGAAGTCGGATACTGTGACCGCATTATATTAAGCGTGAACACTATGTGGCGGAAAATGATTTTTCGACATGTTAGCGTGGACTTGATTCAATGTACATACATTTAATATTTGGCGATGAAATTGATTTAAATGTAGCAGAGACCCAAAAACGTTAAATAGAATACAAAGTATTTCAGTAAAGGCTGGACGTCATTGAATTTAATCAATTTAAGTAAAATATTCCTCACTCTACGTAACCTCTCTCAAATATGCACTATTCAAGCATACGATTACATACCCAGCTTATTTAGAGATAGATTATATAAATTAAATCCAACTGGGATTCTATCGGAATACAGCTTAACAGGTTTCCTGTGACTGGTGTGACAAATCTATCAAAAAAGTTATTATGTCCGTATAGTTTTATTTTTAGACACAGTGTGTTTTGATGAGTGGTAGAAGTGCGAAACCACAGTCTTCAAAGTATACGATATCATTTGGTAACTCATTTTGATAATCCTCCATATAGTTTAATGTTTTCTTTATACGTGTTCAAAACATGAAACTTCTTTTTCATAAGAACCATTTCTAAAGCATTTGTTACGATGACCCGGTGAACTGGTCGCATTGATTTATTCAGTCGTTAATGGCTTTATTGAAAAGGCATCAATTACATACAATGAAAACTATTTTGCAACTCATCGTTTATCGTAGAATAAATTATTCAACTATGAACTAGTCTGTAAACATTGATAATTCTTCTTTGTTTCGACACTCTCTGAATCTTTTTGTGTCAGGATATTTCAAATATGATGTGTTATAACGTGTTCTACTTCTTTTGAAAAAAAATGAAATCTCAAAAAACCGTTATTAACTAAATTTGTATTTAAAGTATCTTCGCCATTAGCTTTTAACGCGTTCTGAATAATAACTTAATTACAGAAAGGGATAAAAAAAAAACCCAGATAGTATGCTGGTCAATATTGTTTAATTTTTATTCCATGTGAAGATAAAAACCCAAATTTTTTTTAGGATGTTAATGTAGGTTTTATTTCAGAAACTTAATTATTCAAAATCTAACATGCACGATAATCAAACATACATGAAATCAAATTCATTTTATCGTGAAATTTTTTATTCCATGTGAAGATAAAAACCCAATTTTTTTTTAGGATGTTAATGTAGGTTTTATTTCAGAAACTTAATTATTCAAAATCTAGCATGCACGATAATCAAACATACATGAAATCAAATTAATTTTTTCGTGAAATTTTCTTTTTGACCGGCGCGTAATACAGCATGTGGATCGATCATTGTTATTTGTTACAAAGTTCAACAACATTTCAGATCACCAAACTGAAATTAAATTGTTTAAATGAAAAAAGAAATTCACATAGTACATCTTTTGCGAAAAAAAACATATTTAAAGAAAACTCAAATATGGGTGCAATAAGTTTTTTCTTCTTAAAGGAAATAAAAAGATTATTTAAAAAGAAAGGTTTATTAATCAGCGTTTAACTCATAATAATTGAAAAACAAATGCAAAAGGAAGTGATGTTTGCACAAATGTTAAAAATCAGCATTGTTCTATCAAGTTTCTTTGCACGAATCTTCCATTTTGCATCACTGAAACCGACGTTACACTCGAATGCCTGGTCAAATTTATTTGTTGTTCCGATTTGAACATCATCTGCTTTGTTAAAGTCTCTTGTACCTGATGTACCGACATCCTTATGATACATATGCAGAACAACCGTTTCCATAATAACAGTTAGCCCACTTAAGAGAATCTGAGTTGTAACATACACCATGAACCACGAAATATTTGCGGCGTTTTGGGGCATTGTGTCACTGATAATACTTCCGAAAACGGCGAACGTAAGAAATAAAGCCATAGACATTCCCATTTTTTCTCCGGACTCCACAGGCAGTATAAAGCAAAACGCGTTCATAACGGACAAAGCGATGATAGGCAAAACTACCGTCAAAACAATGAATAATGGTCTCCTCCTTAATACAATTTTCATATTAAGTATGCCGTGAATCCCTTGAATACTTGTGGATATCAAATTCCATTCTTCATTACCAATAAAATAAATTGATTCATAGCTAGATCCATTTATATTTAGATCTACATTTTGAAATTTTCTCATTGTTGAAGAAAAGGAAAAAATACAAGTTTGAGTATCCAAAGGAAAATTCGTGACATTGAATTTACAAAGAATTATGCTATCAAACGTTTCAGACAGATATACCTGCCCTGAGCTATGAACCATTGCCTCGCTTCTGGAGTCTTTCACCGTGTCATAAGTCAAACATCTTGTGCCAGAGATTTCGTGCATGTTACAAACATTTGGAATCCATACTATATCAGCAGGTAGCCGTAAAAAGTCGATAGAAGAGAAATCACTAGAATTCCATGTCAGGTACTCATCGGTCCAAGAATATGTTAGCCAGTTGGCAGCATGTAAAGTTTGCGTTTTAATATCCAGCTTTGGTAGAGAAAAAATGAACAAATTGAGACTCACGGATAACCGTTTTGAATAAAGTTTTGTGGGTTTTCTGTACCTGTCGTAGCTTTTAAACAGCGTTTGACGCAAGGAGGTTTCTGCATTAGTAGTTTCATTTTCTCCACAGACGACCACTTCAAAAGTACAAAAGAGTATAGCCACTACCTTTAAAGTTATGAAAACCCTTCGCATTCTCATTTTTCACTAATTGATGTAGAAATGACAGTAGGATCCCGCCGGGTTAAATACAGTTAGATATATTCATTCACGCTTTACAGATCAAGTGTAAAGAGCTTTGCTACTGTGTATTCTTTAAATAGATTAATGGGTGTCCAGTGATTTTACGTCATCATCCACGAATCTCTGCATTTGGAGCGATTGTTAAAACTAGTAACAATATCATTTATCTTTCTCATATTATTATTTATCTACTATTCTTTGTTTGATAAAAAAAAAAGCATTTTGATTTGACCAGCTTCTCGGTAGATTGATTGAGAATATTCAATTTCTATCAAATGTCCTCAGACTTTTACACATTTTACCATTGTGTGGTCAATATCAGAACAAAGCTGTATTCTCCGTCCTGTAATGCTAAGTGTTAATAACAAATAGGATAATGTATGATTAATAAATCTTACAACTTTGAGCATAGCAACATGTGAATGCGTATTTGAAATATCAATTGTGTTTTCGCCATTATAATTTAGCTGAAATGACAGATGCGAAACACTGCTTGAACTTCTAGTGATATTTACTGACAAAGATGATAAGAATTATGCAGTCATAAACAATAAATATTTATTTTAAAACTCCTTATCAAAGTATACTCATTGACATCGCTTGCCAAATTGACATTGCCAAATACATGTAGCTATGAAAAGCATTGTAATTATGTTGCCTTTTGATCAGAGCACATCTGTGACAAAAATTTAGATAGTTGTGATAATTTTCTTCGGGTTATAATAATCAGGACATTAATTGTTCTGCGCAATGTAAAGTAATAATTAATACAGCCCGCGCCATTGAAATAAATAAGTGACTATTACTTGGCCATCCATGCATTACATAATTGTAGTTTAATGGTAGCATTTAATGATATTTGTGGCATAGCAAGTAAATTAAAATGAATAAGACATGAATAGCAAACGAGTTTTGTTTAAAAAAACCTCTTTACTCATTTCATTAAATAATATAATTCATTTAGTTTTAAGAAGAAAAGTTTGTCTTGACGAGTTCTGTGCACTCTTTACGGTTATAAATCCGTCTTAAGAACGACGGACCCAATTCGCTTTGCGCAGATATATCGCACGCCTAAAAGGAGTATTGTTTCGAAAATCTGATTCTCAATATGACGTCAAAATCACTAAATCTCAATGAAAAATTGCTTATGACGCAATATATAACTGTTCTACGTCATCAATGTGTAGTGCAAATAGTGGCTGCCCTTGCTATAATTCAACATCATAAAATACACTTTTTAACATTATTTAACATGCAAAAATTTCTTTAGGGGATGTCACAGTACTTCAGTGAGTTTTATATTAGCTCAAGTTTTTTTTATAACCATCTACATAGATTAGTTAACAGGGTTTGAGCCAGTGAACAAATCACTTATATTCCGATCCGCTTCAATACTCGTATTGGAAATAGAGTAAAACCGTCCGTGTGAATAAGTTTTGAAGTATTTTATCATAAAAATAGATAGTTGTTTTGTTTCATAACTCAACCTCAAAATGATGTACATAACCTTTTTCTTAGAGTTTGTGCAGTACTTCTCATGAAAAATTGAAGAAAAATAACGACACACCGTACTTTGGCATGTGCCCCCGTAAAATACGAAGTCGATGACATGGTCATTTATTAAATGACAATTTATTATCATCATATAAGTATCATATTTCAATTTGGATAGAAAATCTATTGCAGAATTTTTTCAAATCATTTTTTCTGTTACATTTCTGTCATCTTTTATGTTATTTTTAGATTGATTTTGATACATCATTAGTTACTCTAACACACATAAAACTTTCATGAAAATCACTACAGTAGAAGTGAATTGGGTCCGTTGTCCTTAAGGTTAAAAGGATATTTTTTCTGTTTATTAAAGTTGCCATATGGTTTACATATACAAAAGCTTAGCTTACAAAAGCTTAATGTGTTAATTGCTTCAGAAATATAAACGGTCGTTAATTATACAGTTGATTTTTTTTTAAAATTCTTTTAATTGTATTAACAGGCATGCATATAACATCGTATTCAAAGAGGCAGATAAAAGAAAAAGGGACAATTTACATTTATTAAACTTTTACATTTAATTGTCCTTGATAGATAATAATACAAAGGTAATAGGTGATTTATTTCAAAGAGGGACAAAAGTTAGGAACCCCCGCTCCCCTACTTTTATTGCTACATTGTACCTGTCTAATTTATGTAACATTTTGCAGCATTTCAAAATTCCTCGAATGTCACATCATTTTTAATGCAATGAAAAATAATCAATTGCAAGATAAACAAAATACGTAATCTTAAGCTTCAACTTGTTTGCTTTCTTTTCTTCTTTTTTCTAAAATAATGAAAACTCTACTTCAGCTAGTTATTTCAAAAATGTTGGCAATGAAATAATAAAATAGTCAAGGAGAGTAAAGTTTAATATAGAATTTCGTTCATACTGCATTATCTTACTGATATAATTACTAGTTTTACGTAATGTCAATAGTAGGTAATCTGGACAAATTTGATTTGAAAAATTCATATTTTGTGTGCTTGATTATACCAGTGAATATTGAAATTGTGTCTGTGTATATAATGTCTGTGAAGTGAAAACTTTATAAAATACAAAAAATCTGAATCTGGGTATATATTTTTTTAAAGTCTTAACAGCCGTAGATGGACGTAACTTAACATAAAAACCTACACATATTTTGACTAAAACAGTAATAATTAAATTTTTACGAGTCAAACCATATTTAGAAACAGTCAATTGAGGCGATTTTGAACTTTATTTTTATTCTGCTAAGCGTTTTTAAAATAATTATTCAAATAAAGATGTTTTAGAATAATGTCAATGCATATATAGTGAATTTCGAAAGCATTTATGTCAGCAAATCTAACCAGCATTTTATCATTGACTATCGAATTCCAGCACTTACTTTTTTGCAACACGTTAAAAGCTTATTGTAAAACAGTTTAAAAACACTTCATGTTAAAACGCATTCTTTTTTGTTTTGGGTTGAAAAAAGATGTCGCTGGTAATGGGACAATATTTGTGTAATCATTAGACATATTGGAATGGTCAATGTTGAAACAATGATCAATTATCAGTCCTTATTGACTAATTCATAGTTATATGATGGGATTGTGCGTTTTACACCGAGTGGCAAACAAGTTTTAATTGTATGAATTTGATCTTCTATCAATGGTCCGATTCTAAATACAATTATTGATCGAACCTACTCTACCAGTTTTTCGTGAATAAATGCATATGAAAATTGTTATATCTAGAGCACGTATATATGAATGCAACGTTACAAAATGAGTTACCAAATAATAAGGTTGACTTTGGAGGCTGTGTTTTTCTCTTTTGCCACTTATCAAATAGCCTTGTGCCAAGAGAAAAGCTATACGGACACAGAATCTATCCTGATTACAACACTGTTTAAGAACTACATCAGATACAGGAAACCTGTTGAGCTGTATTCCAAAACGATCCCAGTTGGAATTAATTTATATATTCTATCTTTAAACGAGGTGGATATGAAATCGCAAACATTACACATCGCATTTTGGTTAGAAGTAACGTGGGCTGACGAATATCTTACATGGAACTCAAGTGAATTCTCCAACATCCAATATCTGCGACTACCTGCTGACAAAGTTTGGGTTCCAGCCGTCTGTAATCTGCACGAAATCTCTGACAAAAAATGTGTGACATACGGTTCAGTAAAAAACTCTGGTAGTGAGGTGGGTGTTGAAAACTCCGGTCGTGTTTTTCTCTCAGAAACGATTGAAAGCATTGTCATTTGTTCATTTAATGTTCAGAAGTTTCCCTTTGATACTCAGACTTGTAATTTTAATTTCTTTTCCCCGAATTATTTTCTACAACACATACATCTAGTCCATAACAAGTCCAGCTTTCAATCAGGATACTTTGTATCAAACGAGGAATGGGACTTGGTTTCAACAATTGCGAAACAGGACGATGACTACACTCTTGAAATGACAATTATCTTAAGAAGGAGACCTCTATTTCCAACTTTGTCTTTGATATTTCCAATTATTGCCTTGTCGATCATGAATACCTTTTGCTCTCTGTTGCCTATTGAATCTGGAGAAAAAATGGGAATGTCTGTGGCTTTATTTCTAACTTTCGCCGTGTTTGGAAGCATTATTAATGACTCAATGCCAAAGAACTCAGAACACATTTCCTGGTTTAGCGTGTACGTTACAACTCAGATTGTTCTTAGTGGTTTCAGTGTTATCATGGGAACGGTTGTCTTGCATATTTATTACAAGGATCTCTTTTTATCATGTACAACAGATTTGGTTGAAGACGTTTCTGACCAAAGTGGTACATTGCATGAAATGTTCACAAAACGAAGCTCAGTTCAAAGTGATATTCAGAAAAAGATGAGTCGAGCAGAGAAACTTGACAGATGTTTGATGATATTCACTATTTGTACCAACGTAGTCTCCTTCTGTGTATCTGCATCACTTATTTTGAGTTAGGTTTAAGGAGGCTGGGTGGTCAAGAAATAAGCCATCAGATCTGCCTTAAATTTTAAGATATGATCTCTTTTTGTTAAAAACTATTATTTAGTAAAGAAAAAGTCTCTATATTTTACCTTTTAAATTTTGGCATTTTCCTATATTCTTATATAAATTGATCTCCTTTTAAAGGAGATCAATTCAATCTATACAGTTTGACAATAACCACAGCCATCGAGCCGTCTTAACTGTCGTTTTCCGTGTTATAGGATGGTGTTTATGGAATGAATTTGTCCTTGTGTATTTACCCAATTTATTTTGGAATATATCATATACCTCATTAGGTACACCATGTTAGAAACTATGTGCTTTCATGTTTGTAATGCCTTGCATAATGACATATGTATCATTTTAAAAATCCTTGATTTTTTGTGATATCGTACTAATGGTATGTTTTAATATTGAACTATAAAGTGCTTGATGTACATGTAATATAGATGAAAATAGAACTATTGTTACAAACACTTATACTACAACTTCATGCGTATACGAGCCTGTCTATGTATAATTGTTTTCAGAATAGATGTCTAAAGTTTAAATATAATTATCGTGATTTTTATAGCTTTGTAAATAATCAATGCATCGTGTAGTGGTCATTTTGAGAAAAAAACTAATTTCGCAGAAAAGTTAAACAACCAACAAATCAAACAACAAGATATCTAGTATGAGGTATGACCCTAATTCATACAGTTACCTCTATTAAACCTAAAGCATTTGAATTGACGAATATTATCACAATAGAAACAAGGTCATTTATCACAACTGTCTTGAAAAGCGGAGTTTTTATTACAGTATATTTAAAAATATTAGCATTTATATCCTTAACAATAAAACACATTATTCATATATGTTAATATAGCCCAAATGACAAATAACTATTTTTCTATTTAATTTCCAAGAGTTATCTATCTTTTTGTGTATGCATATATGCGGCTTGCCCCTTATAATTATTGTCATTTCTTTATAGTTTTATTACAATATGATAATGTCGTTACCTTAAGCTTGTAAACAATTTACGACTGTGAATGTAATTTTATAATTAATTGCAATGATATTTGTGATCTTAAAACTGTGTGCATGATATATTAAAGATTAACACACAATTGTTAGAATAAATGAGTGACATAATTTTCTTTCTTATTATTCCCTTTCTTGTTTTAAAAAGATTGGCACAGAAAAGCAGAGAAAGATCCGAGGAACTCCAAATCAAAAGTGCAAACGTGTTCCGGAGTAATAAAGGGTGTGATAAAGGGTGAAATAAAAGGTGTTGATACAAAGGATGTGATAAAGGCGGGAGCCTTTGTTGATAACAGGGATAAAAAAAAAACCCTGTATTTTATACCAGGTGTTATATACATGTACCTATTTATAATTACTGGCTAAGAGGACGATAACAAGTTTATTGTCCCCGAAAACAGCAACTATTTCACGAGAAATTTATATTATATAATATTTCTAAGTTTAAAAAAAAATCTTAAAAAATACATAGATTTGCTCCCTCCTAAAACGTTCTTTATTTTTGGAGAGAATTGATCAGTTTGTAAAATGTAATTTGTGTTTAAGATCAAAAGTGTAAACGATAAATATTATTTTTCTTTTGTACCTTGTTCTTATCTGACTTTTATGTTTTTTTTCCTGGTTCATATTTCTTTTGTATGTTTATTTTTGCATTCTAAATGCATACGTTTTATCCTTGCCCCGGTCCCTGTTTATAGGTATATAATTTCCCATTTCCAATGTAATGGTTTGACAATATGCACTATCTACATAAATTTTTAACTGTCTATTTTTCTCTTTATTCTTTTCAGATTTAAATTCAAAATGACGAGGAAGTAACTTTGATAGCAATATATTTTTTTAACTTCCTCCCTACTTGAATATGTATGCAAAATTATATTAAAATTGGATCAATATGACAGCAAAGTATGGCTCTTGCTTCTATATATATGATCTCTCTATCTAAGCCAAAGAAAAAAATCAAAAATTATCATCTGAGACAGGTATTGCAATTTATAATGAAATAGTTTGTACTAGCATTACAGATGTTGGACCCACCTCTAAATTTATCGCGGGAAATATAATGCGAGATCACTATGACGTCATACATTAAACTATATAATAATTTGTTTACGTATCTTGACTCAATACGAAAGAAATGTAAACATGTAAAGAATCTACTGGGTCCCACCAAAGTTGTGCGATACTCAAAACGTGTCTTCAGACCTCAAGGAACCGTCGATTACGAGTTAAATGTCAGCCATTTTTGGCATAGCACTACGGGAGAAAGCATAAGAGAGCATTATGAAATGCTGCCCCCCTCCCGCCGAAATTTTTTTTTTGATGAATCTGTAGGTTTAGCTCGTTCTTTTTCCCTTGAACTGGTTCTTAGAGCTCGCTTCGCTCGCTGTTATACCGAAGAATACTTTATTTGTCGGTGAAGCAGATTTTCCGATGGTAATCAAATTAGAGTTATCGGACTTTGCATTTAACGTAGCGACTCGGATAACACCAGAGGTTTTCCGAGTTTAGAAACAAGGAAAATCGAAATGACTGCCGCCGGTGAATTGTTTCTGTGACTATTCACGATGGGAAGATATATAGCACGAAACCGATTTCACCTTTAGATTTAAAAGCAAGTTTATTCGTTTGGGATTTTACAAAGAAAATATTTACGGAGGTATAATGAATATGTTATCACATATTTACCTCAATATGAGGTGGATATCACTCATGTAATAATTTGTTTGATATTACACTGCGATGTCGTCACGATGCATTTTATGTATCTATATTGAAAGTTAAGAGTTTTGCATCAAACATTATAATATGTCGACGGTGTGCCCGTTGTGCAGAGTGATTTTTTCCGGTCTAAAACAGAGACAGAACAGTTTGATTTTTATATAATAGAGAATAAAATTCATTAGAAACGCACACAGTAGGATCAGCCTGCCTACCTAGATCAAACGCCAAAGTTAAACTTAATATCGCTTAGCCTACAACTATGACGTCAAAATTCATATGTCAAGTTTGTCTTATCCGAGCTGAAGGAGTGATTACGAGATTGTTTTTCTTTCTTTTCAATACTTATAAATTTGAAATGTTTATCAATTAAAAATTGCTACTTTATTCAGTATCAAAAGAGTCGCTTCCCTGATGCTTTGGGTTTTTTTTCTTCAAATGTTTTGATAAAACATACGTGAAACAAGTCGTATGTCCTGATTAAAGCACTTTAGTAACATGATAGGTTATCATTTTTGATTTTTTTATCTACATTACTTAAGATTGATATATTGGGAAATCTCAAAAAGATGTTAGAGGCAATATATATCTAAAAGCCCTAGTCATTTAATGATCTAATTAACTTTGTTGAACAAAATGCCGGCCAATGTTCAACTTTAATTTTTCATTAAGTTTCTTAAATCTTACGTGTTACCATTAAACCTCGCTTCACTCGGTATAACATAGGAATAATCACATTAACATTAGCTTAAAACATGACTGTGGTAAAAATAAAAATGTTTCGTGGTTTGTGATGGTATGGAAGAGAATTACCGCCAAAAGTCTATGTATCTTGCTTTTATGCTTGCTTCTTTATTCTTCAGTAAATTACAATTGTATGTCACTTTATTGTTTTAATATTCATGCTTATTCAATTATATGTTGCAATACTCTCTTCTTATTCGTGTACATTTTTACTTCTATCTCTGTTCCAAACGTGAATCAAATCACCTGAACCATAAAGCACTTTTAATAAAGACGAATACAAGTTGTATGAATTCAATGCTGCATTATGACGCCAGGTGGCAGTGTGTGCGCAACAATTGCTGCATAGAATTAAGCAAACCATACAGAATAAAAGAGAATCAAAGTGAAATTTAATAAGCATGAATATGAAAACAATAAAGTGACACACAATTGTAAATTTACTAAAGAAGTAAGCATAATAAGAGTAAAAGCAAGATATATATCGCCTTTTAATGATGGTAAATGACTTTTATCCAACTCGTTGAGTGATTTCTATCACCTCGCCAAGGCTCGGGGATTGAAATCACACACCCTGTTGAATATAAATCATATACCATCACAAACCATTAGAGATCCCATATGTATATTAAAACATGTACAATGGAATTGTGAAACAAAAATGTCTCTTTTAATTAATTAAAGATAAATAACTAAACTAAGTGGCGAAATAACACGTCATATAGTATCAATTTGCGCAATCACAGATTCATGACAGGCACAATTTTATTAAATGTAAGGAATGACTACGCACAACCTGGATTAGTTTTATTCACCTACTGTAAAATTTCCAAACAAGACCTGCCGCAACAGATGTGTGGTGAACTGACTAATATTATCAAGACTCTATTATCATGTTCTTTTCAGCTGGAACAAAAGTCGATAAAAATATCAAATCCGCAAGCAATATTTGCTCTATGATTTCAAACTACTTATATACAAGTCATTGTCGAGAGATATCAGTGTATTTCGGTCATGTGAGTGTCTGTAAGCGATACATATCCTCTTGCAAAAATGATAAATACGCAATGAAATTTGTTAACTTCAACACTGTACGTTTTAAAGACTGGTGTAGTTATCAGAATCAGAGAACAGAAAATATTTGACACATTTACATAGTGACCAACATAATATTAGAGACAGGTCTATGATGTTACTCAACATTTTTTAATTTGAACAGATGTTTTCAAATAAACAAGTATTATTGTCAGTTAATTTTATTTGGAGAAAAATTGTACATGTTACACCACTGATTATTATCATATATAATGTTTTACCACTGATATAAAAGTTACACCACTGACCCAGCGATAAAAAATAAGAGGTATATGTTTTAAATTTTGTACACCACTTATAATCAATGTTACACAACTGACAGAAAAAATCGTATGTAGATGTTTGTCACATGAATTCACTCATTCTTTGATGTTATATTTTTTACTATCGGCATCCACACACTTTCATCCACCTTGTACATGTACCGAGTTCCTACTTTCTTTGGCTCATCAATCTCACAAACAACATCATCAATACTATACCAGCACATATCAATCATACATTTTGGACAATAAAATTGAAATGTCTCAAATTTTCTCCAAAATATATGCATACGACGCACATACGTTTCCTGATTGTATATTTGTTCGTTCAAGCTCAGGTGGTATGTGTTACATTTAAACACTTGAAAGATTTAGTATATCATAAAAGGGAATGTGAAATGTCAGTGAAATGTCAGTAGAATAACATATCTTATAAAATGATTAGCTTTTTTGTAAAAATAAAATGTATATAATTTTATTTCTTTATCTAAATAAATGTCTCTATTATGAAAGTATTTAACTTGTAAAATTGATAAATGACAATTTCTCAAAGTGTTCGAAATATCAATAAAATGAAAGAAAAAGTAAAATGATTAAATAATGTCATGTGGTGTAACAATTTTGTCAGTGTTGTAACAACCATTTTTGGTTACACCATTGACCGTTATACCACTGATGTATCCAGAGTAAATGTAGCAGTATGACTCAAGAGAACAGAAACTAAACAAAGCCACATAGCCTATGTTATAATGTGATAAACATTCATCATTTATGTGACAAACTTTTTTGTTCTTTCATAATAGAAAACCTTAAATAGCACGTTATCCCACTGACACAGTTTGCATTGTATTTTTCTGAACGTACTTTCATTTTCTGTCATATTTTTCTCACAATAGTGCCACCACCTAACATATATCTCATCAAAAATATTTTTTGTAAAAAAAAAGAAAAAAAAGAAAGAACTTGTTAAGTAGCATACATGTAGCAGAAATTAAATTATGAATGTTGATTTGATTATCAACGGTGATTTTTGGAGTAAAACATCAATATTATTGAAGACATTGTAGGTTAAAGATTGGCAAAATTTATTGACAACATAATTTCACTTTATTTCATAACAAATAATATTCTTTTTTTATTTTAAGCAATAAATTTGTCAATTGTTTGTTCATCAATTTAATTTTCTTTAATCCAATGGTACTGTATATAATCCCCAAAACATTATTTTTCCTCTTTGAATTGACACTGACGCAAAAGTCTGCATTTTTTGATAATAACCCATTTACTAGTTTTATAATTTTGGTAAAACAAGTAAACTCTTACCTTCAGCCTAATACAATTTTAAAGTATTTTGGGCGAGATCAATTAAAAATTATCTTAAAATATAACAAATCAAAATTAATTAATGAAAGATGTGTTTTATATATCTAATAACGTTTTCTGTCCCGTAATATTTTATTAAAGCTCATTCCGTTTATTCTGTAAATTTAGAAAAAGATATTTTGGTACAATTTGCGATAGTTCGTAATATTTGCGCGTACACAAAATTTTGATTTTTTTGGTAGGCTATTTTGGCGGCTGTTTTTTATAAAATCTTTTGACAGTACCATTTTCGTTGCTGAAACCCCGAATGATGAAACTCAAATAGGTAGGAAATCATTTTGTTGAAAAGTATATAAAAAGAGCTCATTTTTTTAAATTTAAAAATCAAACATATAGTAAATAAAGTTTTATCAACAGTTGAATTAATAATGGGACGATCGATAGAAACGAACATATTACTTTCTTTTGTTAGGGAAACGGTACTTGAACTAAATTAAAGATTTTATTCCATTGATAAAAACTAATAGCTCTGAACAAATTGATAAACAATATAGTAAGCTGTTTGAGACAAGAAATAGGTATAAATTATTCTACAGAAATTAAATAAAGCTTCTTGACTTATACTTGTCCTTCAAAATCTTATTGGATAAACTAATGAAATGTATAGGTACCTTAATAAACAAAACATAGATTGATAAAAAAGAAAAGAAAAAAGCTTACCGTCTTTAGAGCAAACTCTTAACAGCAATATGTTATCAAGAAAATTCAATTCTTTTTTATAATAATGTCGCCTCCCTCTACATACCATGGAATGTGGAACTTTTTCATATGACAGTTTTTTTTTTTTTTTTTTTTTTTTTTTTTGCTTTTTTTGCGTGCGTGCCTAAAATTGAAAAATCGTAATAATTTCCATACCACATGCTTGGTTTGAACATATTTTATTGTATATATAATGTACAAAGGGTTCGAACACAAGTTCTTGCAACTTACTAGGTTCTCACCCTAATACAAATAATTTACAATTGTCATAAAACATGATATATATTTATATCGAAAAAAGAATGGTAAAGAACAAAAATATGAAAACACAATATTATACTTATGTAAATCTGCGAGAATTGGTTATAAAGTTTTGCACAGCAGTGAAGATTCTAAGATTAGTTTTATAATCTAAGTTATCATTACCCCATAGTAAAGTATGCGAATCTATAATACCTAAATGGTGTATTTGGAATAGTTCGTTAAATAAAGTGATATGCATCTTCTTTCTTTCCACTTATGCAATTTAGAGAATCAATAATATTTCTTCTGTGTAAATCATAATTAAGTAAACAATTGTGCTTTAATTTTGTATGAATGATGTTAGTTACTCTTTTACCATGAAAATATTTAGGAACTTTTGTATCACTCGTATTATTAGAAATGCTTCTTTGAAACTGACTGATGAATGTTGATTTCTTGGTATCCGAATTAAGTGAGTTCCATTTGCTTATAGCATCTGGAATAAATGATTTTATATGTATCGTACCTATCTCTAGGAGGTATATAATTGTCCTCATAACGAGTACTGTAGCGAGAAGCATCTTTTCTATAAATGTTAGCAATATCACTAAGATATTGTGGTACAAACGTTAGTTTAGCTGTTTCCCTTCTTTTAGCCAAAGATTCCCACTCTGTTTCAAATGAATCCCTGGAGGCCAATATTGAAAGTCCCGTGATAATTCGCGCAGCTTGTAGCTGTACTTTTTCTAATTTTTTAATTTCTGCGGAAGAACAACCATCCCATACAACAGAAGCATATTCTAATATTGGTCTTACAAAGGTTAGATATAATCTAAATAATTTGTCTCTGACTAAAGAAAATTTAAGTTTCTTCAGTAGTCCCAATTTTTTGCGAGCGATGTTTACCATATCATTGTTGTACACAGACCATTTCAAATCATCAGAAAACGTTAGACCTAGATGTTTATGAGTAGAAACAATATCTATCTGACAATCTTGAAAAAAAAAAACAGTTCTGGGATTTCATTACGTTTTGACTTTTCAAAAAATACAACTTTGGTTTTATTATGATTAAATTTAAGTAACCAATCATTAGACCATTTTTCTAATATCTTGAGGTCGTTATTTAACACATTTTCTATATTTCTTAAGTTTTTATCCGCATACTCGATTGAATTATCATCTGCGTATAATCTACAAAAGGACAACATATTTTGTGCAACATCATTGACATAACTTAAAAACAGACGGGGTCTAAGTATAGATCCTTGTGGCACTCCGGCATTAACACTTAAGTTGGAAGATAATACATATTTATACATCACTTTCTGTTACACAAATAGCTACTAAACCACTGCCACAAATACCATAAGTTTGTAATTTAAAAAGAGGTCCTTCATGCCAAACTCTGTCAAAGGCTTTTGAAAGATCACAAAAGACAATGCAACATGATTTACTCTCATCAATATTCTTAACAATACTATGATATGTCTCAATTAAATCATTAACTGTTGAGTGACCGGGTAAAAAACCGACTTGGTATTTATAAAATACTTTGTTACTATGAAATAATTAATTATAAACATGTTTGAAAACTATTCTCTCCATTATTTTACTAACACATCTTAGTAAAAAAAAAAACAGGTCTATAATTACATGAGAGTGATGGGTCGTCTTTTTTTAAAGAGAGGTAGAACATGTGCCATTTTCCAACAAATAGGAAATGGTCTTTCTCGAAGAAACTTATCATAAAGTAAACATAATAAAGGCTTGATATTGTAAACATAGTTGATTTTAACATTTTGTGACTGATACTATCAGGTCCAATAGCCTTGTTGACTGGCAAAACAGATATAAATATATAAATAATGTCATTTACTTCAAATTCTTCAATAAAAATGTCGTCTAAAATTTCGTCACATTGTAAGTACAATTCTGGTAAAACTTTACCGGTAGTCAAAATATTAGAGATAGATGAACAATATTTGTTAAGCACTTCTGTCTTATCAACATTAGAAAATGCTATTTTAACAATATTTTGATCATCTTTGTATTGTAGAGGTGGAATTTCACTTGTTGTTTTTGTTTGAAAAACGTCTTTCAGAAGTTTCCAGTATAGTTTGTTATTGCTTTCACTAGAGTCATCAATAAAAATTTCAATGGTGTCGTACTAGTTAGAAAATGCTTGCATTTTTCACGTTGTTGACTTGATTTCGAACATTTTTATATTTTGACCAGTCGCAGATTTTGTTAGTTTTCATTGCAATGTTACGTAGACGATCCCAAATCCTAATTGTTTTACGTAGAGTAGAATCGAACCATGGCTTATCCCTAGGTCGAACAGTAATAGTTTTTTTTCTGAAATACAATCGCGTACACATTTAAAGAAATGATTGGTAAAATTTTCAGCAGCGATAGAGACGTTATTGGTTTCGGATATAAGAATTGACCAGTTACTTTATTTAATCAAAAGATCTAACCTATCAAAGTCAGCTTTTTTGTAATACCAAATCTTACGTTTGTACGCCGCTTCAAACTATACATCAGAACAAGCGAAATATGTGTAGCCTTGTGGTCACTAACAGTAGAGTGAATTTTAATAGTGCCTGCTTCGTCTACTTGAATATCTATTGTTGTGAGAATAGGGTCAATAAGAGTGCATGTCGTGCTGGAAATTCTTGTTGGTTTGTAGATGTTGTTAATTAAACAATTAGACAATAATAGGAGATAATGATATTTTAGGAAGGGTCGTATTATCTTAATTAAATCAAAGTTAATACCACTGCATTCTGTAACTTATTTTACTGATATTAGTTTTATGGTATCAAATCCGCAACATGTTTTACTAATGTTAGCCTTACCGTATCAAATTTTCACAGTATTTACATAAACAACACAAACGAAAAAAGTACAAAGATTTTCAATAGATATAGAATATTCCTTTCAACTAGATCTACTGAAGAATTGAAGCATGAATTTTATTCATAGCAATTTTATTATCAATTTAATTCGTTTTCTTTCGTTTCTTTAAAGATTTATTGTCTGGCAATCAAACGGAGAGGAAGTGCACGATCCAGAGATAAGAAATTATTTCAACTCTGTTTACCGTCTTCTAAGGAAGACTGTAAAAAGAAAATCGAAAATGTTACGAGTATCCACGGAGGCCCATGAGTCGTTACCATAAGAATTTGTGCCATATTAGGCGCTTGGTTAAACTTGTTATGCTAAATTAATAATAATATGCATTATTTCATATAAAAAAAACTTCTTTTTCTTCGTATGACTTTACATTATATTCATTACTTTTATCCCATCAACCTCAGACTAAATCTCGCGAGATACGCGAGGAAAACAAAAGAGACACGACTCTAGGACCGTAACGAATTTAGGGCCTCCGATGATATACCACGTGGTTTAACAAGTATTAAGACACTTCAACGTCATCGATTTTGGGGTTTTACTGACAAGCACAACTATCGATGATAATGTCACCCACATGGCTGACGTACATCCCAGTCTCGTCCTGATGAAGAAGGCTCAGTTTCGCCATCTTTTCCGGTATGCATCTTGTCATTGGTTTCTTCGTGCCAAGGGTCATTTGGTACAGGCTCAGAAAGACACCTCTGTCAGACGCGTTCTTTTCAATCACATTTCTCGCATGACATTCCCCGCTACACGACCCAAGATCGACGGTTGAAGGATGGATGACATACTTGTTCATAAATCCAACTCTCCAAAGGTCTACCTTCATCTGTTTTCTCATGCATCTATTTGAACCATTTCGTTTGGAAGGCGATTTGTGAAGATGGCGGCCATCTGCTGCAGCACTCAACGCAGCGATTTCTCGGAACGGTGTTCGAGTATTTTCTTTTTTAGACAGAATTATCAAACTGAAATCATCGGCTGCTTTCTGTTTTTCGTGCGACGCAGAGAGGGCGTTCGAAGAAATTACAGTAATGTTGCATTTGGCTTTATCGTCGATGTTAAGCCGTTCGATCTGTGCTGTTATATCTATGCTGAACTTCTGGTTGAACGGTGTTCGAACTTGGTCAATAAACATGCGTTCGCTGATGTTCGGACACAATAGAAATGAAGTCAAATTCGGAGAAAAAGCCACTTTTCCTCGAAATTCAAAATGATGAAACTTCTCATCCCAAGGCTGTTCGATGAAGAAAGTGCGAGTATTCTCGCTAGCTGTAAAAAAAAATTAAATGCTTTTATTCGCGATTTTTGTTTATATATCCTTGAAATTAAACAAACTATCAAGATATAGAGGAAATTTAATATACATTGTATTCATACACAGGAAATAAAGAAAAGGTTTTGAATTCGTATTATTCTGCAAAAGGGTACAAGTACCTGTCAAAAACAATGTATGCTCTTAAAGTCCTACTTTTGATGACGAGTGCTACATGTATGATTTCAAAAGAATTTGTGCTAAGCAATTGAAATCCAAAACAAAACAAAAAGATTAACGTTATTGTTTTCTTAAGACTTACCAATTTGAATTCCGTTGAGGCATCGTACTGTGTTAAACATCTGCGCATGCGCAGAGAACAGATTGAGATGAGGGGATCCCCTGACTGTCAGAATCCTGTTCAGGAGGTCTTGATAAATCGTTAGAATGCATTCATGGTTCCCTGAATGCATCAGCCGTGAAGGCAAATCGAAGGTGTAGTTATCTCTCTTTGATGGCTGCAGGCTGTCTCGACGATAAGCATTGACAAGTTGCGCACAACAAAGCATCGCTGTGTTGACCAACAAGCAGCAAATTATAAGAGGCCTTAACATCTTATTGGGTTAGGTTTCTTCACAACAACAGCAAAAAAATCTGTACCGCCTGGTGACTTCTGTATCGATGAGATGTTGATTTGGTTGACAAAGTAAGATATAGGAGTTTGATACGTCATTACTGTGACTGCCCTCCTCTTTTTCCCACCAGAATTCACACTTGGCCGCTGATACTGATCTGAATAAAACAAAAATCTTATTGATGATAAACAGAAGCGAAGATACTGGGTAGTGACATTAATTATAATATTTGGAAGCCTACGCATGTAAAGTATAAATAATGATTTTATGCATGCAAATCATAATTGATTCGTGAACAGAGTAAATGCAAGTGTGCAAGATAAATCTTTGTGTCAAAGTTGAAATATTCTTTAGTCGGGTGTTTGTGAGTCTTCCTCCTACTTTTGAATTGATTTACTCAATATTGTTTTTTTTATAGTTTGCCTCATTTTTCAAAAACTGACGATTTAATTAATATCTTTTATGGTAATTTTTAATTGTAACATGTACATTGTGCATTGTACGCCTGATAAAAATCAATCTTCACTATAGGTGTGTGATACCGTAAGTCTTACGAATTGAAAGTAGTCATATTGCAGATTTTACATGTATTTGAAAAATAAAATATGTCAGAAAGGACATTATAAAAGATAATTTTGAAAAAGCACATACAATTGGGGCGTGCCACTGTTGTTTTCTACTTAAACATGAACATTGCTATTTATATGAAAAAAAAAAATAATTGTTCCCATTTTTGTGACAAAATTCAAGCTTTAATTATTCTAACGTTCTATTTAATTAAAATTGACATTTAAAAGAGCAGGTTACAGTAGCATTTGTAAATTAGATTTGTAAATCACAATAAGCAGTTCAAATTTTTTTTCACTGAAACAAGGTGATATTTTTCATTGTCTGTGTGATTTACGAATTCAATCTCCTGACAGATATTTGAAGTTGCTGCATGTTTTCTATTTGAGTCTTCAACTGTTTCTCCTGCCCATAGCAAAACGGGGGTACGTTTTCATTTACATTGTGCAATTGTCAACTTTAAATCTCATGCTGGTTTTAAATCCGATGGTCTGATGTTTTGAATATGATTTATAAAAAAAATAATTACAACATGTCAAAAGTCCTTCTTTAAAAACCGGCCATAGTAGATAAACCTTTATTTTTACAATATACTATCTAGATTGGTTTTCGTTTTTTCCTTTTTATTGGAACCCATTTCAATGGGGCGACGCTTTGCTATAGTGAAGGTATGGGCGTTATCCACCTAAGGAAATACAAATATTGTTGAAATGAAAAGTTTGGCAACAATTTATATCGTGCTATGGAGTAATTAAGACTATTGGTTCCTTCTGTGCGTTAACACGGTGCAGGTGCCATGAATTTAAGGTTCTGAAAATGCCATTTACGAAGTACGTCAGAATTTGTATTATGATTGAAAAACGAAGTCATTTACCCTCAGTTGGCTCTCCTAAAAAAATAAAAAGGGAAACATTTCAGTGGCCAAGAAATCAAGACCTAGATCGCATAAAGTATATGCTTCATATTATGCCAACGGTTTAGTTGGGTTTTTTCCATAAAACAATGATATTGACACATGTACATATGTTACAAAGGCCAAATCAAAAGATTTATAATTTTGCCTATAACATTTTATTTACCTAGCTCCCTTTTTGTTAATGGATTTATTTCATTTATATGGTCAAAGGTTTTAAAAATCATCAAGTTCAAAAGTACGAAAATTAATATTTCTAATTTTTTTTCTCAAATACTATCATACCGACTTTGTATCATGTGTCTGTAGTTTTAACCTGGGGTCGAAATCTAAATGTTACACCTGGCGTTGACGTATCTTCCATAGGTGTCGCCTCCTCTATGAAGGGAGTGGGGTGGGAAGCCTGTATCCCAATCTGTATTATAAAAAGGTGAGACAGAAGACAGTATCCAGATGACAATGCTACGATTTTTCATCACCTGCTATACATGACTGACACCCACACGTGCATACGGACGTTGTCCAGCGAGAGCGCTAGAATTAATATACCGCATGTCAAAATGAAATGTTTTTTTCTTTTTCTATCCGATTATCTAAAATGAAATTTTAACATATAAAGAACTGACAAGATGATACTCGCTATCTTTTTGTTTAGTGTCATGTTGGACACATCTTATACTAATGGTTTTGTGCCGTCGGACATTCTACTGTGCTTTAGATGCACTGAGGTTGACAAAATGTAACAGAGAAAATGGTTTATTTAAGGAATAAGGAAACATTCTTTGAGTATTATAAGGTGATCAAATACGATCGGGGTGATCAAATCGAATAAAGCCCAAAGGGCTTTATGATAGATTTAATCACGCCCAGCCGTATTTGATCGCCTCACAATATTCAAAGAATGATTCCTTATTACTTATATTTACATGTATGTAATTTTCAGCAGGTATAATCAAATATCGAAATTGTCATTTATGAACTGTATTGGACTATAGATTACAAAATCGATTCGTAGTATTATAACAGACAAAGACAATGGAAAATGAATGATACTGAAATCAAATCAGAAATCAAAATCCTCAAAGATACAGCTGAATATATTTAGTGTATAGCTCATACAATGTTGATTACGTCTATTAAATGGACTTTGCAATTAGTTCAATGTTATATAAAATGTGAACCAAAATATATATCAATTATGACATAAAATGACGGTCGAAATAGTTTGGCCATTATGATTATATAGTTTTGTTTTCTGAAGTATGCAGCAACTAGTTTTTCAATGGCGTGTTAAACTAACAGATGGGCGTATTCTAGAAAAACCTATAGTAATTTATCATCATTTGAAGCTTAAGTGTACTGAATACAGAGTGTTGTTTGAATCTTAAACACTTTGGATTTCATATAGGAAAACGGCAATTTCCTTTACAATGCAATGAACTTTGACTTCAGAAGCAAGGCGAGGCAAGAGAGGGGGCTGACCAAAAAAACAAAAAAAAACCAAAAAACAAAAAACAAAACAAAACAAAAACAACAGAGTCTGACACGTTAACAAAAGTGAAAATTGTTATAGTATAATTGAGTTTTAAAAGGAAATTAAACTTAACATTCCCCGCGGCAGGTTTAAAATATACAGTGTTGAGCGTTTTGGGGATTAACCATGACAATTAAAGCGTCCTGTGTGATTTAAATGTAATTATCTGTTAAATTGTAACTACTATAAATTTACCAGAAGGAATTTACAAAATACAAAATAGTAGCGGGCCATTAGGGGTGGGGCCGGCAGAGGCTTAACCTTCTCAGAGTTTACCTTTAATGTGTCTTTAATTTAAAAAGTACACGATAGTGACACTGATCTGGACCCACCCACTTTTGATGGCCACAATAGATGCCAAACCTAAGGTAATTTAATTAAAGATTCAACACATCAGCATTTCAAATATGTAATCCTATTCGTGATTTATTTTGAATTAAGTGCGACAGAAAGAGAAAGAGACATCTATAGAGAAAAGAGAAAGAGAGACGAACAGAAAAACAGACAAACAGACAGACAGATCGACAGACGGACGGACAGACGGACGGACATGACGGACAGACGGACAGACGGACAGGCAGGGAGACAGAAACTAAAAGAGATAAATAGAGAAAAAAAACAGAGAGAGAGAGAGAGAGAGAGAGAGAGAGAGAGAGAGAGAGAGAGAGAGAGAGAGAGAGGGGGGGGGGTATAGAAAACAATGCCTTTTTGTGTATTTACTTGTAGATAAACATGGGCGGTGTGAAAATATGTTTTGTCGGTAATGCAAAGCATGCTATGTTTTACAATTTCCTGGTGGTTTTTCCTTCCGTTGGGCGGATATGTAGTAAAGAGGTCTAGACTGCATATATTAATAAAGAAAACCCAACGCTATAAAAAATTAAGTACATGCTTTAACCAAGCAATGATCAGATTATGTCGGATAAATCATGGAATACTGGATATTGGAGATTTCTCTGAAGTGCTAAAGTTCTGAAGTTTCACAGCATGGCAAAGGTAGGTTCATCTTTTTTCATTTGGTTTCTGGTTACTACTAGCGTCCGCATATATTGTACTACAGATATCATTTGTCATTGCGGTCGTTTCACTTAATGTAGTTTCAATTTCATTATACATCGATAAAAATAGGAATTTTAATACATGTAGTATCTAATGGGTCGGAAAACAAAAATAATCAGAGTGCTAATCTATAGGTTTAGCCAAGGGATGGGGTGAAGAAAGCACGTAATGGAAAACTCGAGCCCCGCCCCAACTCAAACTTTCAGATAAGAGAAGGATATTTTACTCCTACAAATATCGACTTTTCTCTTTCTTTTCTCTTTTCAATTTTACTGTTGCATGAATTGTAGTAATTCACTTCAATGTGTTAACTTCCACTTATTTAATTAAAGCTCGTATGGTCTGATTTTTTCGCTATTACATTAATTAATTATTTTCCATGTGCCAAACGTGCATGTAAATTTGACCTGGACGACGATCTAGCGGTCAGCTACATTTAGTGTGGTCATCTACATGTCCCCCGTCGCATGTGTTGAGTTAAATATGAAGCTACCCAAGCCCCTTCGTCGCAAACCACGGTTTTGAGTCCACAAGTTTCCTCAAACATGGTGATGATGGAGAGAATCGATGTGAATCACACGTGGGTCACCGACACCGACGATGCCCAAGAGCATTCAACGCCCATACACGGATGTAGTGGGGGGGGGGGGGGGGTGGAGAATTCCGGAAACCTAGCTCCCCGCCATTGAAAACAAAATTCTATTCTTATATTCACATACTAAAGTTACCTAAAATAGGCATCGGCTACCACCCCCTTACCACCCATCCTCCCCCCCCCCCCCCCCACCTTATCACCCGTCCCAGCCAATACTGTTAGGTGAATAGCTACGCCGTTATAATAACAATGTTCTATAGCGTATTCCGGAGTCATGCGCGAATTAAAAAAAATCCTTGAAGGAGGTCTTGGGGTGGGGGTGGGGGGGGGGGGGGTACGAGGGATAATTTTTTTGTCAGGTAGTCGCTGCCTATTTTAGGTAACCTTACAATGTGAATATAAGAATTTTTATGTTTCAATGGTGTAGAGGGTTTTCCGGAACTCCCCCCCCCCCCCCATCCCACTACATCCGCTTATGGGTGTTTAATGCTCTTCATCCTGGGCTTGGATAGTGTCATATTTAACTCAACACGTGCGACAGGGGACATATAGATGACAACAGTATCTATAATGTAGCTGTAGTTTTTTCTCTGTTTATCTTTTGTAAATCCTGCTATTCTTATACTTTTGTATATAATTTTTCTGCACCTCATGTAACATTATATGTTTTGAGTGAAATAAATGAACTTGAACTTGAACTTGACCGCTAGATCGTCGTCCAGGTCAAATTTACATGCAAGTTCGGCTGTATTAGTTGTCGTAAGTTCAATCATCCCAAAGCTTGAAAATGCCGGTATGTACTTGCATTAATTGATAATCTAATATATGAGTTTTCGAACAAATCAACATTTTCGAAATTTTTTTAAAATACATCCATTACCTATAATATTTCAAAGTATAAACAATTAATACATTGCCTCTTTCCTAGCTGACATATACATGTATAGGGATGCATGCATGGTGTGTTATGGAAAATGGTGTTATGTGTTAAGAGGGCTGGATGGTCATGCCCATTTATAGGCTATATGTATCTCCTTTTGACGAAGAGCTCTATATAAATAATTATAAAGAAAAATATTCAAATTTTAAAACTCAAATGATGCACTCTTTTTATTTTTACTAAATTATGGTAAAATATCATAATATCATATTTAAAATTTTAAGGCAGATCTGATGGTTCGGGCGGGGGCGGGGGGGGGGGAGGGGGGAGGGGCTCCATTGTTTCCCGCGGCAAACATTTTTCTAAAATTTACATATAAAAAATTATCATTGAGTTGCCCCCTCCCCTATCCCCACTTTTTTGGAGCATGTAAAAAAATTGAAGTGAAAGGAAGGAAAGTTATAGTGAAATTAAAGTTATAGGTAAACTATGCTACCCCCCTCCCCCCCATGTATTTTTGTTGCTTGTCAAGATTTTTTGGATGAGTCTCCTCCCCCCCCCCCCTTTCAAAAACGATGCTACTTGCCTAAACTTTCACTATTTTCACCAGCAGAAAAAAACGACAAAAAAATAAAAATAAAAAAAAAAACCAAAAAAAAAAAAAACAACAACAAAAAAACCCGAAAAAAACACCTCATACTTAATGAGCGTGTTAACGAAGGGTACCGTTTGGTTTCGTCCCCCGACTGCTTGGAAGTATTTAGCCCGCAGTTTTGCATTGATTGTAAATACAATAAACTTTAGAAAGATCATTGAAAAATGAACACAGATTTATTTTTGATTTGCCAAAACATTTTTAAAAGCTAACTGAATTTATTTCTAGCAAAATTACCAAAGTCGTAATACCATCATACCCACCTCAATATTCGGGCGAATATATATATGGACGAAAACATGCGTTATCTTTTTATGTAAAGTTGTTAGTGTTAAGGTGGAATAACACATCATCACAAAGTTTTATTAAAAGGATTTTATCGACGGCAGCATGTAACTTACTCCATAGCCGAGTGGAGGAAGTGTCAGGCTTGTATCATTTGGAATCGCTACTAAAAGACTGTGAAAATAGTGCATACAATGTATTAGATACAGATGAAATTTTGATGACGGCATTTCCTAATGTCATGAAAAATGTTAATACATTTTTTGTGAATTTTTTCATATCAATATGTAGATTTACTAGTTATAGAAGGAGTCAAATATTGTTACAAAATAATCAAAAGATAGATTTAAAAAGGTTTTGCAAATATTTACTTAGACATTATATTGCATGTGTATAGTACAAAACAACATAAAAAATGTTTTCGAAAACATGTTTGAAGAAAAATCCACTTTTAAAGGAAACAGAAGATGTACTATTGTTCACATTTTAAAGATTTTATTATGAAGTTTTGATGTGTAGACTGTGATTGTGATATTTAATGTGATGATTGTGATAATTGATTGTTGATCAACAAATGATAAAAAAAAGTGTCGGGCTTGTGATCCGTACAATCCGAGTTCGAATCCCTCAGAGACTTTTGTTGTTACTCACTGAATAGAATTTTTTTTTTTTAGATATTCTTTTATCCCCAAACTGCAAATTTTTCGCTTATTTGACATATGTACAGTTTATTTATCAATATTTACATTTTCCAGTGTCTTTGCCTGTGATAACACTACGAATCGATTTTGTAGTATACAGCCCAATAACTTCAAATGACGTATTGTTGGGGGCGCAAGCGGGTTTGCATAATTAATATATTAATATTTAATCGTACAACTGCTGAAAATTATATAAATATAAGTAATAAGGAATCATGCTTTGAATATTATGAGGTGATAATTTCGGTCGGGCGTGATGAAATCTATCATAAAGCCCTTCGGGCTTTATTGGATTTGATCACGCCCCGACCGAAATTATCACCTCATAATACTCAAAGAATGATTCCTTATTCCTTAATTATATTTTTCATAATCAAATAATTTACTGTTAAGTTGAGTGACCTTCAACTTTAACAGACTTCGTTCATCATTTTTTTCATAATACCTTTTTGATAGAAAAAGTTACAGTTTTATCACATCATAAGTATCTCTAGATCTGTTTAAGGGGGGAGTGTTACATGTAAGAGTGCACCACTACCATACGAAAGTGTTATAACGTCTTTTTTTGCATTATTACACATTTTAGAAAGGCTTAATACATGTAACACCTTGAGGAAAGGCATAATGACGCCTTTTGGAATGGCATTATAACGCCTTTTGGAATGGCATTATAACGCCTTTTAGAAACTTAAGACATTATAGCGCCTTTTGAAAAGGCGTCTTTATGCATATAGCGATGGCATCATAACGCTTTTTTGCATTATAATCTGTCTCTCCTGTGTAATATGAACTTCTTTATAATTTTCTATAATCATTCTTCATGTAGTTTTGGTTTTATTATTTTTTTTCATGGGGAGGGGTGGGGGTTGCTTTTTTTTTTGCTGGGGGGGGGGGTGTACATAAGATAGGTGCAAAGTACCACCTTGTCACATGAATACACTCATTGAGTGTTTTAAGTGTTTTTGTACTGGAAAGACCGTCGTCCACATAACAATGTACCCTATGAGAACGACATGGGGTGGCTACGGCTACTAAAACGTGAAAGTGTAAAACGGAAAAATAAAGTAAATAAAATAAATTCAACTGAAAAGGTACAATTTCTAGTGGACCTCTTACGTCTAAATTTAAAACTGTTTGTAAAACTAACATTTTACAGTGTGTTGTGTTCTTCCTGATATAATCTATTTAAAAAAAAAAAATATGCAACACGTCTCTTCTTCTGGCATCACAATAAATTTCCCATCAATATCAAAATAAGGGAGAGACATTTCCGCTCAAAGATTTACTTTTTTTTCACATTCATACTGAAGCCTTAAATACAAAAGTACTTTTCATAAATTATCTTTCTTATTTTCCTATATCAGTCATGTTGTATATTTCCGTGTTAAAATAATTTACACCAGGAAGAACACGTGTAGAGGTAAGCAATGCTATCGGCGTGGATAGGAAGTGGGGGGGGGGGGGGGGGGGGGGGGGTAATTAAAGTTTGCTTTTATGAAGTAATATTGAATCGTACGTGTATGAATGTCTTACATGTTAAAAGATTGGATATACATGTACCTTTTGATAATGATAAACGGGATTAGCGTCTTTGTATCTAATGTTTAGCATACTGTGAAGTTCTACATTGCTATCTACATTGGAATTTTGTTCCTGCTAGACGTTAAAATTAAATTTTTTAACAAACAAAACAAAAACACCCCAATATGGCAATGCGAGAGGCTAACCAAATACACAGTTTAAGCATTACAAGTACATAAAATAGAAAAAATAAAGTTGAAAGACTCCCATCTCCTCCAAAACCCGCTGTTTTGATCCATTTGAGGTGTCATTCGGACAATATTTGACAAACAACCAGTAGGAACGGCTAATCATCCTTTTTTACTAAATGCCATGCTTATTGAAATTGCGTAAGTGTATCTATCCTTTACATTCTTCTGATTCATACTTTTATGCATGTATCAATTCATAATATGTGTTTATGAAAGTATGCCACCAGTAAACGTGAAATTTATAAGCACATAAGAAAGATGGGTGGATAAGGCGTGTAAAAGCCTATACATAAGGATGGATAAGATACTTAAAAATTAAAATGTCAACAAGTCTGATAATTTAAAAAAAAAAACATTCAAAACAATGTATATTTAACATAACATCGATTTGTAACTTTAAAATTTGTCAATACTTGTAATGTGTTGATTTAAACTGCGTATGCGTATCAAAACCTTCAAAGTATTGTCATTTTTTAGAACTTCAATGCCTTTTCTTGTATAGAGTGGGTCTGAGCTCCATATTGTTGTCATAGTCTAAATAAGGTCTAATGAAAAACAAACCCGATTTCAATCAACAGAAACGTGGAGAGATGACCCACTGTAGATTAAAATATCATTAAGTATCCCAACAATTGAACATTCAAGAAAAATAATACATGTCCGTAGAATCGATCGTGGCCAAAGTCATATATAGCACTCAAACAACGCATTTGGTTTTTACTGAAATGGATCAGTGGTTAGGCTTTTTAGGTTGTGGGTTCGATACCACCAAAACTTAAGGCAATATTTTTTTTCCTTATCTTTTGTTAAAGTATTCAAAAATGAATGTACATATAGTTTAATACATGTATTGTGCTTTTGCAAACTTGTATTAACATAACATTATCAAATAGATTTAATTGGACAAAATTAAATTTGAAATTGTATATTACGACTAAATTAAATGGGCATTTGCCCTATCCCCCCCTCCCCCATCTTCTTATTGTAACTTGTTTGTTTGTATGTGGGATGGTTACAGATGATTCATTATATGGTCCCGCCTTAACTTCTCAGAATGTTCGTTCTTCTCTCTATGATTTCATCATCCTCTTTGTTTGAAATACGCCCTTAACACATGTCTTGGTGGCACTTGTTTCTGTGATTTATTCCCAGCCTATAGCGTTGTTAGAGTAAATTTTAATACAGACACACAACTGGCTGAGACACACGTACGATAAAGGCGTACACTGCTTTGCGAAAGTTTTCGTGTGGAACATTTCACCCATTGTAGTGCAATCATTTGATTTTAAAATATTGGGGTTTTTTTATGTGTAATGTTGTTTTTTATTTTGTTCTGAGACTAATTTTTTGACCGACTTTCCAATATGACGTCAGATTTCCAAATATGGAAGAAGTGTATAATTAAAAACAAGTTCCTATATATTGGCTATACAATATACAAATGTATACCTGTGTATATTGTACATTAGAGTTTTGTTTAACATGTATATATACGCCTTAATAGATATTTCTCTTTATTTGTCTTTCCAACAGAAAATCCGGCAAAATAATTTGTGTTCATACAGATTAGTTCCAATTTAGCACCATTTTAACAGGAGTTTGGACTTTGGGCAATGTGACGTAGGCCTGTTTATTTCATTGCTGGCCACTCAGCCATTGCTCGATGAAATCAACAAGATTTGTCTGGCTTTTGAGCTAAGACTACGCAATCTATGCATACATGTATTTCACTCGCTGTAAATGCATTTTGCGGGTTTTTTTTTTATTTGCAATCCCTAAAAAAAATACCTGAATCATTAAGAATTATAAAAAAAATTATTTATTTGAACGAAAAACCCCGCTTTATACAAGGTTTATCACACATGCTAATCATAATCTAATGAACCTAACACCGTCACCCAACACGCTATATGATATGTCAAGGAATTTAGTTTTGATCCGATCTGATCTAGGTCAGAAATAAATACGCACTTTGAAAAAAATGTTTCCAAGTGCGTTTTGGGGACAAAATCAAAGCACTTTGAAAATGTTTTTCATAGTACGTTAAATTCGGGATCAGGTCAACTGCATGTATCTCCTTATCAAGAATTCGCCTATAGTCAGGCGAGGTATACCAGATCTCTCAAAGCGTCGATAACCCGTTACAGGAACTTGTAGATTGGAAGTGAAGATGAATGTATTACTACATGTACCTATCTACAAATTCAAGGCAGATTTGTATTTTGAATCTATTTCCTCCATGGCTAAAGTACTCTTTCATTCCTTCAAATACATTTCATATGATTAAAAATTACCTATGCGAGGATTTAGAGTATTTTTCTTTTTCCAAAGGGGGGGGGGGGGGGGTCCGAAGGATATTTAAGTTTGCCAGGGGGTGGTGTCCGAGGCAAATTTTCGGAAGTTTTACTGTGCGCAAATTTTAGAAATTTAGATGTTGCAGAGGAGCAAGGGGGGCCCCTCCCTTCTACATGTAATCCGCGCTTATTTCTCCATTCATATGCCTATGTGATTACACTATTTTTGTGGCTATTCACAGGAATGGGGATGGGGGTATTGCAACTCCTGAATCTCTATCCTTTCTATACGGGGTCATTAATTCTTATCTACCGTCATCCTGAAAATGATAAAAGTGGGGTAGATATTTTTTCCTCGTTGATGTGTCTGCTCATGCAAACTGATTAGCGGCGAGGTTTTTGTAAATTTCTTTCCCTTTAAAGCCGCACACGAGATTTCGTTATTACCAATGTACCTGCAAATGCATGTACACATATGATTTAAAACGTGAATGTTCAAATGAGCGAGTGTGAGTTTTAACGGCAATTCAGGTAAGCAAACATTTATGTTATCAATGGGGTTTCTTTTTTCCTAGTTGTTGTATATTGTGCTATTATAAGCTTTGTACGTGTTACTTTAGATCATATTTTTCCTGGGTTAAACTATTTTACTTTCAATTTTTGTCGTTGAACTGTTGAATTTGTTGTAATTTCTGCATGAACATATACCCCCGAACCTCATTTTTCTTTCAATGAACTCCTTCCACGTGGAAAAAAAACACCTCAAATGACATCCTGAACATAATATTGATCGATATTTTTCTTAAACTTCAATTTATTAAATGAATCCCTTTCAGAAACTGCGAACGAAAAACATTTATTTTAATGTCTCCACAGTTAACTACGCTTTTCATTTATATCCTTAAAATTTCATGGAGTTGCCTTTTCAATAACATTCATTATACTCTGCCACGTATATAGAAGAACAAATTCACCGATATACACATATAAGTTCAATATCCATTTCAATACTGTCATTTAAAACAGAGTCAGATATCGCCCGGTATGAAGAAGATTAAAGTTGTTCCACGAATTTACTTCCGTAATAAACATGATAAGAACTTATCTGTGTGTCCCGAATTGCTATTTTTAATGCTATCGTAAACCAGTGACAAAACGTTAAATTATCTCGACACCCCCCCCCCCCCCCCATTTCGAGCTCCAAATTTTTATCTCTAAAGGAGGGTATTTATACCGTCTATTGGTAACACTCAACTATAATCGCCATGGAAACGATATGCATATCACAGTTAATCAACCCCACCCCCGGACATCGGCATATGATAGCGTCCAAAAATGTCTATTTGATTAGGGAAGACAAATGGTTTTTTTTTGGTCGGTACGATCTTCTGAAATAATAAACTGATATCACAATGATTCATTGTCCGTTAAATGCATGGAGATTATAATTATACATTGTTTATCCCAATTGAAGACTCTATTTATCTCATACGTGTGGTGTATACTACCCGTGTGATAAACCTTTGCTTTATCAAACGGGTGATGCTTTATCAAATACTTCCGGTCCGAACTATTTTTGACACAGCCCCTCGCTTCAATGCTTCAGTGACCTATTTTCGAAGACTTTCTAGTATTTTCCACATACCTATATTTACTACCAAAAATTGATTTAAAATGGATTTTGTCGAAGATTTAAATTACAAATATAAAGGAAAACACATAAATGTGAAGTTTATAAAACTGCAAATCACGTTAGCTATCAAGGCGTTCATTCTGACGACGCGATGAAAACATCGCTTTGGTTGTGTTTCTAATACAAGAACTTACCGAAATAATGTCTCCCAAGACTTTTATTTCACCAGCAGTAAGCATCCTTATTCAATATTTTCAACTTCGAATCATTAGGCTAGTGTTCGTTTTATAAAACATCAACAACTGTTCCTCGTTCGAGTCAATTCAAACTAACGAGCATTCGCAACTTTGTGTATGTCAACAAACTTGATTATTCAAGTCTTCTGATCAGTATTTCCATTTAATTAAGTGATTAAGCTCTAAGAAAAGTTATTTAGAGATAAAAAATTATTTCAAGGTTTATTTCAGTGAACCTTTACATTAAAACAGTTATATTTATCTCCGAAATGAAGCACTAGATTGTATTGCGCAAGGTCACAACAACCGCATAACACAACGTTGCATCATCGTTTAATCTTTAAAAAAAATCAATGCGGGTCATATAAGGGGCTGTCTCAAAAGCTTCATAATGTAAATCAAATTGTATGAGATGAATAGAACATCTATAATTGTGTGATTTTATATTTGCTTTATCCAACTCGTTGAAATGGTTATATTCGCTCGGCAAGCCTCGCGAATATATACACCATTTCAACTCGTTGGATGAAGCAAATATAAAATCACACAATATAGATATCCTCTATTTCTATTCATGATTTAAATAATATACTGTAAACATATTATATTGTGTGTGTACGATATTTGGCGGGAAAATAGTGTTTCAACAAGTTGGCGAGGATTTAAATTAACGTATTCCTGACATAAATGTTCCTATTCTTAATACATGCATATAAGCTTGGCATTAAAATGTGGCGATGTCCTTGATTAAGTGCCAAAACATCGCCAAAAATAAAATACACAACCAAATGCAATACGTTTAAAGCTTTATTGCACCTGTTTACCACGTGAATACTAGTTTATTGTTGTAACAGATTTGATGATAAAATAGTTGATTTAAAAAAAACAATGCATGCAAAGCTTTGCGTCTAACACGTATGATCAAAGACCTGTGCTATGCACAGTTTGAATTTAAACTGAAAATGTCAAACGAGGGAGAGGGAACATTCAAAGCAATTTTCACCTTGAACAAACAGTAACATATTTTTCACGGACGATTACAGCTGTCAAACGTTTTATTACCTATACGAGAATTTAAGCTATAAAAGTTGGTAGTTCAACCAGGAAATAATTATCTTGCTCCAATAAATATCTATAAAACAAATTTTATATATGCGTTCAGTTCTAAAGAAATTCTTTTATATTTCATACACGAGATTTTCATAATTGTCAGACATGCTTTTCGCAATTATTGAAATGAATTTGATATTAGACTAGACGGTAGTGATTTTTTTTTGGTTCGACATGCAAGAATCATCACAGTCGTGACAAATAGGGTAAAAAAGAGTAGGGAGAGTCCTTAGTTAAGTGGGAGGGACAAATATAAATAGTAATTATTATAATAGTAGTTAGGGTATACTACATGCAGTGACGTTTTACATATTTCAAAAGAATTACATTCAATACAAGGTCAATAATTGAACACCTGACCTATATATAGGACCTCTACGTCACTGTAAATACAAATAAATATAAAAAAAAAACTACCAAAAACACAAACAAACAAAACTCAAAACGCAAATAAATGTTTTAAAAAACCTACTCAAATCACATAACATTATTTTTTTTTTTTAATTGAAGGCTGACTTTACGTGTATGCTGCAAGTTGCAAAGTGCAGTTTGCCGAGGGTTATATATAAAAACAACCCACTATAAATCAAAATAAATAAAAGTTAATAGGTATTCAAAACACTCAAATAACTGAAAAGTTAAGGATGAAGTGAATAAAAGGGGAAACATGTCCTTATTACATGTCCCCTCCTTTCCTTCTTCACTCCTGTTACTGCTTTCATTATGTAATTGTCCTTAACAAAAAATGATTCTTGATCATCAAAATTTGTACAAGACAATGTAAAGCAATAACACAGGACGGAGCTCTGTCATTCAGTCAACTGAAAAATGACTAAAATATAACTGAAAGATACTTAAGGTGACTGAAATGAGAGTGAAAGGTGACTGTGGTGACTAAAATGGGATTGAAAGATAACTTGAAGGTGGCTGATATATCACTGAAAGATGTTTGAAAAGTGATTGAAAGATAACTGAAAGGTGACTGAAATATTATTGAAAGATGTCTTAAAGGTGACTAAAAGATGTCTGAAAGGTGATTAAAATATGACTGAAAATTACTGGATATTATTGAAAGATGTCTTAAAGATGTCTGAAAGGTGACTAAAAGATGTCTGACAGCTGTCTGAAAGCTGATTAAAATATGACTGAAAAATGACTGAAATATTATTGAAAGATGACTGAAAGGTGACTTACAGGTGACTGAATTGCACAGCTCTACAATGCAATTACCTTTCCATACTTCAGTTAGCTTTAAGTTATCTGAATGGCACAGGTTCATTTTGTGTTAATAACCCACTAATAATTGTGTGGGTATAAAACAATTGCATCAGTCATCTCAGATGTTGCCGTCCATATGATGTTTTAAAATGAGAGTCAATCTGTTACCACATACTAAATTATAGTACATGTACATGTACATGTATTATGGATACATACTTCTTAAATTATCAATATTATTTTAGATACTGCAGTGTATACGTTGTTCAATGTTTCAGTTAAAAACATCGGAAAGAATTCCAGAGAATAAGGTACATATATAAAAGAAATATGAATACAAACTATGATGGTTAATTTACAACGATATATCGGTAATCGTCATAATTTATATTGACATCCACATTATTTTATAATATAATACCTATGCCTTCAATTTTAATAAGTGGCAAGCATACAGTTTCTCTATTCGAGGTCAGTATCATTGATAAATAGATTTTTTTTTTAGCTTTGGCATTTTTTCTTGTTTCTTATTAAAATAAATGTAAGGAAAATACATACATGTATTGTAAATTTCTAATACAAGCTACCGACATATATTTGCAAGTTTAATTTAGTTCTACCTGCCTGGGTGTTCATAAAATAACTTTTATCGAATTAAATCGGGTTAAAAGATTAGATATCCTGGTATAATTTTCAAACGTTTTAAGGTAAATATCGTGATTCTAGCTGTAAACGTGTTTGCCTAAATAATGTTTTCTTCCATATTCAAACTTATTTACCATGCATAAAATTCCCATATTTAACATTGTGAAAAAAAATAATTTAATGGGTGTAATGGAAATTTTTACACTTTAAATGGATAAATTGAAGATGACCTGTTTTTTTCATTCACAAGGTGAATAAGCAAACAGAATGTGTTATGTTAATATTCTTTTTTTATTTTTATTTTACTGGTTTGTTAAAGTGTAAATAATCATAAAATTCATATCAAATGAATAATTTTTTTTTAATAATGTCTGAGTTACTATCGGTGGTACACAAAGAATCATAATTTTATAAAAGTAATAAGGTGTCATGGTCACGAATTTAGATGAAATCATTTTTTTTTTTTAAAATGTATAGAATGCTTCATTATGGGTGGTTTATATTGTCTATTAACTTTTGATTGTCAATTGTTGAGTTAAATGAAAGATACAGAGCTCACAATTCATCGTTATTTAAAAAAAAAATGATCGTGCCATATTCTTGTTTACGTTTGTTAAATATACTACCAGTAAAAAGACGATTTTCTTTCTCCTTGCTAGTTCCTTTTGAACACAAATAAACAGAAATCAGCGATTTTCACATTCAAAATTGCTTTAAAATTATGAGTTTTTTAATCAGCGTTTAATATGTAAACAAAAACATGGCCTGAGCATTGTTTACACAATATAAAGATTTAAGCTCTGTATCTCGGTTATAATTTGAAAAATTCTGATTTTGGTTGATTATTAGAAATACCTAATAATTGACACCGAAAAATACAAATTGGAAACTTTCACCTCATATCGTGACGTGACCATACCCCTTTAAGGTGGGTTTGGCTATCATTATGATTTTATGATTACCTCCGAATAAATAAGAGTGCAACATGTAAGTAAAGTAATATCAATAAATCAGCAGAAATTGAGTGATTTTAACAGAACAAACACGTCAAATGTGTTTATTAAAATAAATTAAGGGAATTTGAAAATGATGGTTAGTTGTTTAGTTAGCCATCCGATTTCATGAAAAAGAACTGTTTTCCAGCTTATTAATCAACTGAACAATTTTATGCAATGTGCCACCCGCTTCACTCTTTCAACTCACGTATAAGTTCAATATTGTATTACCGTTATACATGTCATTGTTATTCGTGACCAGGAAAGTGTAAGAGCAATACATCACGTGCTAGAATTCGGACATTTAATTAAACATCGAATGGAATATAAGTGGTTTCTCAACAGCGTGTCAAAATATGAAATTAAACAGAATGCAGTGTCGTGTATATACGGTTTTAATGAAAACGCTGTTATGTTAACGTATTTTCCATTTTCCATCGTCTTAATCGAGGGCCGTTTCTACGGATAAATTATTTCTGTTTTTTGTTTAAAGTAGTTTGAGCCATCCGAAGGTATTAGATTTGTATATGTTTAGCTTATTGGACTTTTAGATAAAGAATTCAAAGCCGTGGAACTTTTTTTAGTTAATTATTTTTGAATAAATACTTTTATCTTGTTGAGACAGCCCAGAAGCCATTATACGCCACACTTCGGCGCTAATTGGAGTCCTTCACTAATATATACCGTCGTCTGAAGTATATGTAAACATTTGTATAGAAAAAAATCAAATTATCAAACACACAATTACAAAACCGAACGAAATTACTCGGTTGTGGGGCCGGAACAATCATCTCTGAATGTAACAGAATGGAAATGTATATATATATCAATGTATTAAAAAAAATAGATACAGTTGTTTTGGAGAAAACTGATTTCAAAGAGGGGGGAAGGGTGCCAGAGTGATGTGAAGGCTAATCGGCAAAAGTTGTCAAACTTCGCCTACACTTAAATACAATCTAACGGGTTGCGAATGACCATCTTCGTATTATTAAAAAAAAACACTTTTGTTACAACGCAGTTTGTAAAATTAGTACGCATTTTGAAAAATTGATCCGGCAATTAACGCATGTAGAAAAAAAAAATCAAAGTGCGTTAATTTGCCAACGCATGAAAAAAAAATATTTGTTTCAAAGTTCGTTTTTATCCCATTAAATGGATACTATATAGATTGATAAATAAATTGCCTCTTTGTAAATATATAAGGTCCCCAAGTGAATTCATATGTCGCATTTCAAAGAAAATGTAACGTTTTAAGAGGACTCGATGGTCGTGGTTATTTTTAGACTATAATTATCTCCTTTTGAAGAAGAGCTCTATATTAACAGATACAAATATACAAATTTAAAAGGTGAAAGATATGGATTTTTAATAATTATTTACTTGAAGTCAATTGTATGTCTCTACTTTTTATGTATAAAAAAATCACCAATTTCATTATCGGCCGCTTTGGCGTAACGTTAGCGCGTAGGACTAATGGACGTATATTGATATTAGGGTTTACGGTTCGGAACCCGCTGTCAGTGCTGCTAAGGTTTTCGTCGAAAATATATATAATTGACGTGCATTATTTCGCCATAATATGCTTACGCTCTATAAACCCGTTGTATACTATGCGGAAATAGATGAGTATTGAATATATAGAGACAAACTGACAGGAGGCATAATTAAGAAATAAGGTATCATTTTTGGATGTATATCGGGATATAAATACGGGTTGGTCACGTGATCAAATCCCATAAAGCCTGAAGGGCTTTATGGAAAGATTTGATCACGTACCAACCCGTATTTATATCCCGATATACATCCAAAAATGATACCTTACTTCTTATATTTACATTTGTTGCAAATTTTGACGATAACATGCTCCATAATTCCTTTTTTTGTGATGACCTAGAAAGCCGCTTCGATAAACATGACGTAACAAAAAATAGTTCAACAATGTTGCAAGTATTTTTCTAAATTTGGTAATCTTAATAAATAAATATGACATTACTTTTGACAAGAAAACTCTTTTTTATGATAATAAAGTGAAAAAGTAAAGAAAATTCATTGGTACAATTGACAAAAAGATTGAAGCGTGGCGGATTAGTACCACTTCCGTCGAAGTCACAGAGCGCTTGGAAATTTGAAAACAAAGCGATTTGAGTTAGAGTCTACCGAGGCTTTTCAGACGAAATTCTATCGCATAATCATGATCAGATTCAAGAGCATGATGATTTTCCTCGGACATTTTAGAAATAAGCTATTCTAATTTCGTTCACGGAATTCGAACGAAACGGACAGAGAAGCAAAAGGAGTTAAATTTGACCGTGAATGGACTAAACACGAAAGGTCTGTGTGCGTTTGCGATTTTGACCCCGAGATTTAGTCAGAAATGAACTATAATTGATTTAACTACATGTACTTTGACAAATTGTGATTGTAATTTTCAAGAACGCTTTGTTACGATGTCGATTCATAGATATTATCTTACGTAAATCTTAAGCTATGATCATTTATCCCCGCAATTAATGTTATATATAGCAAAAAGAATAAATGAATAAAACTTCGTATAACAAAATACAGATAAGTTTTTTTTTCTTTATGCCTAAATCATGTTTTCATTACGATATTAGATGTGTTTTAGCGCAAGTCGGTTAGTTTGAGTACGTAGAAAAAGTGTGACCTACATGTAGATTACATGTATTCATGCGCTACTTTGACCTCTCTTGACCCAGACTGCTGTTATGCAGGAATAACAGCGGATTGCGCAAACAGTGTTATGTAAGGGAAACATTTGCAAGTGTAAATATTACTAAATAATAGTTTATAACTAAACATATCGCATCTTAAAATTCCAGCCAGATCTGATTATTAATTCCTTGATCATCTAGCCTCTTAGAGTATTTCGTATTCATTAATTCTTTGTTGACATCTTACATGTATAGTTAACTGATTGCATTTTGTTTTCATCTCTGCAGATCATTTTTATGAGTTACTGTAAACGTATCTATATTTGGTGTGAACGATATTTGGTGGAAAATAGTTTTTAAACAAGTTGGCGTAGATTTGAATTAGCATATTCCTGAATGTGCCTATTCTTATAAATTTATGCATGGCATTTAACGATGTACTCGATTTAGCGGAAGCCGCATTCCGCCAAAAGCGCCAAATAGAATACACAGCCAAATGTACTACGTTTACAGTAATTAAAGAAACAATGTTAAACGTTGTGGGGCATGGGGAATTGTAAATTCAAAACGATCAATTTGTATTGTCATCTTATATTTGAATCTAGAGCTCAACATTCTAAATGACTTCAATATGTTGCTTTGTCAATGTAATTTCATTGCATTTTTTCCTTCTTTATTTAATTTCAAATAGTTTATCAGCAATATCTTTTGAATGATGATTCATACAAAATTGATACATAACACTCTAGTAAGTTTGTTTGGAAGAAAAAACCCCACACAATCTCCTATTTCAGCGACTATGGATCTTGTTTATCTGTCACAAGTCACACAAAAAAAATCACCATATCTAACAAATAAAAATGCCGCGTAAAGCAGTGTTATTTCGTTGCCTACGTTTTAGACAGAAAATTGATACTTATCTCTCGAAATGCCATAGAAATAACATCTTATCTTGTTTAGTCGACAAAAAATAAATTAAGAAGCTGTTTCTAGTCGTTCTTCAATGTAATTGTCTGACAGCCATCCTACGTGTAACTAAGACACAATCTTTGTCTTTATAACAAAGAAATGTGATCTCTAGATCGGTAAGTCGCTCATAACTTGACAAATGACAATGAAATACTGGCTGGCAATTGGAAATACATTTACCTTACTAAAGCATTGTTAATATTAAAATTAGAATAGTGAAATTTAAAAAAAAAAACCGTGACCATTTAAATTATAGGTCGTAATTTTGCTGGTAGAAAAATTTATATAGGGTGTGACTATGTTTAATATAGAAAACTTTCTTAATGGTTACTTATTGTGCACACACACACACACACACACACACACACACACACACACACACACACACACACACAAATATATATATATATATATATATATATATATATATATATATATATATATATATATATATATATATATATTTCATTAATCACCATTCGTTTTCAATGTCCGTATTCCCAAGGAATTTGTTTGGATTAGCTCTCTCTCTCTCTCTCTCTCTCTCTCTCTCTCTCTCTCTCCCCACGAACGATAATGTCTTAACTCCACCTGCTACAATCTCAACAAAATTATTTTTGAACTCTATCATAAACTTTCTTTCAAGGTTACTCGGCATGCTTTGCTGTCATTCTTACGCAAGGCAGTTACTTAAAAATTACAAGATTCCTGAGTTCTTTCGCACCGAATCAATTGCAACTTCTTCTCCTCTTAAATAACAATCATTTCACTGAGCCAGAAAAGCTTAATCTCAATATGTATGAAAATTCAGTGTTATATATTACACACGAATATCTAAATTAATCAATTCCGCATAATATCACCGAAGTGAGTATTACATGCAAGAAAACAACACGATTTGAAATATCCCAGAATGCAATTAATTATCATTTTTCAATTGCGAATTCTAACAAAATACATGTATATCGCTTATTAACAAGTAACACATTTGAAATCATCGGAAAATTATCAATGTCGCCATACTTTAGTAGTACGTCCTTTTATTGGGCTGAAAATTCATTGCAAATACTTATCGTTTTAATAATTTACTTTCAAATAAAACCCAAGCCCTAATTAAAACTGTCAACTGTTTACAAACGAGTCATACGACATTGACTTATCCTTTAGCAAATCGAAATTGCCCATTTCAAAAAGAATACATTTTGTGCCAATACTAAGTTTTTTAAGTTAAAAAAATATACTAAGCAACAATCTTATCAGTGTAAAAGAGTTTTATAGATTTAAATATCTGGTTGTTTATAACAACACAAAAGGGGTAACAATGACATACTTTATCCATATAACTATATATGTTGTAAAAGCTTAGCAACATATACATGTATCTTATATGCTTAACGTTTCATTACAAAAATACAAAACTAAGGATACCATATGAGAGATAATAAGTTCCAAGAAACCGTCGTAGGATAAATTTAAAAACACGTCATCATAGATAAAAGTAAGTAATGATGTTTTCTCTAGAACATGAAGGCACGTTTTACACAGCGGATAGAGATAACAATGTAGTAGTTTCTTTATTTTAACTACCTGCATGTTGTCACCCCCCACAAGAAATCAATCTTTCTTTGAAATACGACAGTTCGTCTGAAGACAGATTAATCATTAAAAATATTTTGGTGATGACATTATTTATCATTTTGTGTCGAAATGTATCGGAAGGAATCAGATTTTAATCAGGTATGCAATTTATTTCAAAATGCTATTTTGTCGACTATGGTACGAACTCCTGTTAAAAACGTCTGATGATATTTCAGTTCTCAGAGGATTTACAACAAGAGACATTGCGCTGCCCGATTGAAAGGTTGAAAGGTCGAATTACACGCTAATGGCCACCATTTGTTTGGTGTTTTAAAAGAAACTTCATTTAAACTTTCATTAATGAAAATGAAATCAAACTAAGCCTGTATTAAAAAAAAACCTACACAAAGCAAACATTAGAATGCACTTGCGCATAGATGAGTGTTAAAACCCAAAAACTGACTATACTTGAATAAAATTGCACGATCATTCCGTATCGAAGCAATATTAACAACTTGAACTATTTCTTTTTTCTTCACAGAATGATATAAACAAGAAAAACGTCTCCCTATATTGTGATTGCAATGGATACATGAAACACATGGCAACTAAGTATGGGACTGTCATTCCAGTAGTGTTAATACTATTATCCTTCCTGTGTCCAGCAGAATGTGGTAAGATTTTTTTTCTTCAGATATCTTTAAAATTCTTTATCTTTGCTATATACCCAAGGATATATGAATAACCGAACTATCTTAAAGTTGGATATTGATAGAAAATATCTGTCTATCTATCTGTCTGTCTGCCTATCTATCTATCTATCTATCTATCTATCTATCTATCGGCATGGTATTTCATGCTTATTCTACTGTGTGTTCATTTGACCATTATGGTTCGCATGCCCTTTTCCAGATTGTTAAAATGGGTATGAATGCAGCCAAAAGATTCAACAAGGTGTTTGATATTTACTACTAAATTGATTTAACTCTACTCCCATACATATATGAGAAAAACTAAATGTACGGTAATGATGTTCATGAAGCCCTTAACAAAAATTGTGAAATTCGTGGTTCCTGGGTCAGGGGTTCAGGTCCTAGGACGGGGTCAATGTGGTCACATAGTGAAATTGTATTGATTTGATATATTTCTGTTTTATTTAAACAATATTTTATTCGATATAATATATTGATTGGGACTAGGCAGCAGGCTCAGCCTATTTTAGCCCTCTTCCTAGAAATTTCATATTTATTCTTGTACTACATTCATGTTAATCACAGTTGTGGGAAATAAAGTCATGCATTGTTATTATGTCAATAATGTCCTGATGTTAAATGGTGAGATTCGTGGTCCCCAGACCATGGGGCAGAAGTTGAGGGGGATGGGGGGGGGGGGGGTTAAATATGACCACATATTGCATATGTATTTTTATTTAGGGTAATTGCTGTTTGTCATCCATTAACAATTCTAACTTTATCTTGAAAGCTACATGGTAATTTGTTACTTGGCAATATTGAATTAATATGTGTTCTATTTTAGGAAATCTACTTTAATTTCAAAAATCATCTTCTCTACTCCCACACAATTGTAAGAAAAACTCAATTCATAATTATGTAGACCAGGAAGCCCTCTACCAAAATTGTAAATTTTATGTCCCCCTGGCAAGGGGTTTTGTCTTAAGGGTGGGGCCTAAATAGTCATATAGTGTTAAATTAATCCATATAATGGATGTGTGTGCTGTATATTATTTTTTAAAAAAATGAATTATTTTACTCAGCTCTTGACTTTTAATGAAAGAAATGAGTACATATTTAGAAAGGAGAATGATTGAAGCTGTTTATCAAAATTTAAGATTTCATGAAAGCCTTTGGCAAGAGTTTGGGTAGGGGGGTGTAACAATTAATGGAGTTATCTTCCCTTGCTTGTTCATATTTGATAATTAATCATTGTAAAATAATGTAATTAAGAAGTTGAAATATTAAAAGAGTTAAACAAGTTCTTTTATTTATTTAAAATAGAGCAACTAAAACAGTTTTTTAAAGTTTTTGAATAAACAGTATACGTGTTCATAGTATAATAAAAATTGGCTAGCCAAAAAATATTGAAGTGTGGTATGTGTACAATAATGTTTGAATAAATGCCAGATGGTGTCATTGAATGAATGGTTGATAACTGAACAGGTAAAACATGAGAATTGATTATACAAAATAACTTATCTGTGGTTTTTGTTTTCCTTTAAATGTCCAAAGGGGGTGAGTGTCTGTATGGCCCCTGGGGAAGGGAAGGAAGGGAGGGGGGTGTTTATAATAAAACATGTATACCAGCCATCTTTAGTTTATCTATGAATACCTATAAACATAAAAGCTATCTTGAAAGATAACAGATATAGGACAATTATTTCCTATCAATGTCTTTGTTGTAAGATTTCAGGTGGAAAGGTGGTGGTCATTACCATATTTTAGATTCTGTTTTACTCCAGAATGAAGTTTAATTAAATGCATATACCTGTATGAGAATCCTCAAAAGGTCTGTTTATGGTAGTCAGGTGACCGTTAAGGCCTGTTTGCCTCTTGTTCTAAATAGAACCATTTTAACAAGACATTAGACTTTTGGTAGGATGTAGCATCAAAACATACTAGAAATAATGCGGTTTCAAAGGAAATACACAGATTGCGTAGTCTTAGCTCAAAAGCCAGACAAATTTTGTTGATTTAAAAAAAAAATCATTACTGAGTGACCAGCAATGAAATAGACAGTCTTACTCCACATTGCTCTTTGACACAACTTCCCAAAGTCCAGGTTCCTGTTAAAATGATTCTATGTTGATGATGGTCGTGTTTCAGTTGTAGACCTAAGTTGCGGATCTCCATCTACTATCACACTTGCCAGTGCATATGAAAGCTACAGGTATCCTGCATCAGGATCATACCCAACGTGAGTAGAGAACTCAGTTTGTTATGTACCAGTAATAACGAAATCATAATCGTTTCTGACATGAAAATCGTTCACATAGGACGAATCTTTGTCATTCAGTCAACTACAATATGGCTGAAACGTAACTAAATGGTGAATGAATGGCATAGCTATTGTACCCAGTCACCTTTCCAGAGTTTCAATTAACATTCAGTTGATTGAATGGCAGATGTTCAGCCTGTGCCAAGAGTTACTGTAGTCTTTAGTGCCAGTGGGTTTAAATGCTTGTTTATCCGATCTTCAGTGTCTCGCATATCTATTTCTTGTAACAATAAGTTTGGAAAACAGTCTCAACTTTTTTTCATCCACAGTTTATATCTTTGCTGTGTTCATGACATAAGAAAAGTATCTTCTTCGATTAAAATTGGATTACATCTACAGTAATTTCCAACGGATGCGTAGAATGAGTCTTTAGTTTTCTATTTGACAAAGATAATTGTAAAACTGTTTCAACTTACATGTACTTGTACTAGACAAATTATTTTTTTTTTTCAATAATCTTTCGTATTTTTATATTGAATGCGATAGAAAAAATCATATTTGTTCTATAGGTCCACCTGTAATCTGTAAGTTACTATTATAGTATAGTGATATAAGCTGAGAATCATGATGCTCTTTTTCAGACTAGCTAATTGTGAATGGCTGTTTCAATCACCTGATCCAAGTTCAAAATTGTCATTCGTTGTGTCTGAAGTATATGTCGACTGTGGAGATGTTTTCAAGATTTATGACGGTGAGAACAGTACTTTTAGACAATTCTGGTCATAATATAAAGTAAATATGTGGTATATGTAACTTAATATTTGAATTATTATGTCTGAAAACCCATGATTCCGCTTTCAAATAAAAGTCCAAACCCAAATTCAAAGGGTAGATGATAAAGAAACAATGAAAGTAAGACTGGGTGCTGTTTTATATTAATGATTTGTAAGAACCAGTTGTTAAGTGATATTTTGATGCCGTCAAATAAGCATAATACGCTTTGTTTATCCTCCAGTATGTCTTCTTTTGAAAAAACTCTGCAAATTGAATATTTCTAGTACACTAGGTTTTGTACAAATCTATGATAAAAGAAAGTAAATGACTTGCAAATTTTGATAGATATGCCAATGAGACCTCCTCGAAGAAAAGAAAAGATAAAAATAAAAGAAACGTATCAGCTTGTCTACACTAAAGTTCAAACGCTTGTGTATTTGGAATAAAGATCCCTATTCTTCAACTTAGGAGACAGTGCAAAATATTTAAAAATTATTATATACTAAAAGAAGGTTTACAATATAAAGAGATGTATACAATATAAAAGAAAGCTTTCATAATTATTTTCTCATTATATTGTCATTGTTTTGGGAAGTAAACATTTATATATCAGTAGTTATCTCAAAATTACTTAAAATTCATGAGCTACAATAATCTTCATAGGGTCTGAATGGGAATTATATCAAGTTTCAGCCATATTGGAAAAAAACCAGTTTATATATTAGGTACTGAATACTATTTGACAGCAAGGACTCCAGTGAAAAATTGGGAATGTTAGGTTTTGTCTCTGTCTTACTGTCTGCCTGTTAGCCACCCTGTTCACCCTTTAAAAATATAAAACTTGATATGTAGCTTAACAATACGAAACTGCGGATGAAGGAAAAAAGGTTTATATGACTAATAAACAAGATATTTGAACATTTTTGTATTCATCTGAATCATCTGAAGCAAAAGGAGGCAAATATTCATAATATGTCAGCTTTTTTTTGTAAATTCGAGCTTAAAAAACTAATTTGAAAAACCGGTACTAAACAAGTGTACTTTTAAAAAATGGAATCAGTGTCAATATTTGAAGATAAATGATATTCATTTAGATTGTCCTTGGATCATATTGTACGGGGTATAGCTATGGAGCAAACAAACTAAAACACTTACGCCTGGTTAAAGTATAAGCAAATTATTTTCATCAAAAAGATGAAGCACCAAAGAAGCATCAAAAAATTTCAGCAGAAAGGTGTAGCCTAAAAGAAGCATTTAGCTAAATTCAATGAAAAGTAATTTTATCTACAAAGATGTTATAACAAAAATATGTCAGATTTACATGATGAAAAGTCCTCCATTGAACTAGGAAGGAGAGGACGTGGAGGCAGATGAAAGTTTGTTGCTGCTGATAATGACAAAACATTTTAAAATACTGAAACCTGATTGGCAAATAATGCTGAAGTAGCTTACGGGGAAAATTCACAAATGTCATGAGGCACTTTAAGGGTGCAAGTGTTTAACATTCTGTACATAATACAATTTAATTTACCATTAAAATGTCTATTATTCAGGTAGGTGATATGGTAAAAATCTTCAATATAAATTGGTTAGGTCTCTTTAAGATTTTTTTTTTTTTGTAAATGGACGGAATAAACTGATTCTTTGTTGGTATTCATAAGAAATATCTAAAAAGGATAGCAATACTAGCATTACACATACGAGTAAAATACCGGTATTGTACTTGTTAATGTGGCACAAGTGGTCTCTAACATAAGAAACTAACGAATATGAAATAAATACTGTAGGTGATTCAAGCAGCGCAGCGGCTATTGGTAACACTATATGTTGTACTACCTGTGGGTCAACGCTGCCTGCGAGCTCATCAACCGGAAATAAACTTTATGCAACGATAACCACTGACAGTACTACTAATGCAGGAAAAGAAAATGGCTTCAAAGTATCAATTGTTTACGGAAAAGATGAATGTAAGAAAGTTTATTCAATTTCAGGTTTCATAATATACAGTATACAGGATTATATTCGCCCCGTGTAATTCTCGTCCTTCAACACATGGAAACAGTTTCGCCCCGTCTTGAATACGCCAAGACACAGTTGTGTTTCACGAGAGATATCATGAAACATTGGAGTTCGCCCAGTTTTAGACAACTAGGGCGAAAAGGGCGAAAATAAAACGGGGGCAAATATATCCCTGTATACAGTAATACTCTTTTAGTTGATTTTACACTATACAATTTAAGCCCATTAATGCGCTCAAAATATGTTTTATATAACTGATGAAAGTTTATAGACGACAGAAGACGAAGTCCGAAATTGATATATCATCGTTTGGTCTATAAAATATGTAATGATCGATATCAAAAGCCTATACTTGTTTTAATTTTAATAATATAAAACTAATAAACTTTAGTTTATACCAATACTATGCATGGTTATAACAGTAAAATATGTGGTTCATGAATAATATTTAAGCGTTTAAGTCGCTATTGTGGCGTCACAATATATATATATATATATATATATATATATATATATATATATATATATATATAGGATCTCTCATGATTTGCGATGGTATATGATTTTTATCCAACGAGTTATGTGTTTTATAGAAAACACACAACGAGTTTGATAAAAATCATATACCATCGCAAATCATGAGAGATTCTTTTTATCACATGTTTTACCACTTATTTTGTTAAACCTCAACCTTTTCTATGAAAATTATAAATGTGAACCGCACAACACATATACTACAAGACGTCAACAACTTTACGCACGGAAAAAGAGTTCCTTAAAGATTAACAAACAAACATTTCATTTTCGAGCATATTTTTATCAATTGATGAAAGAAAAAATTAAAACAGCATTAAATACTTCACATTTAGAACTCTACACTTTTCAACTGAATTGTTTTGTTACTTTTTCATTCTACTTCAATCATCCGCATGAAGCTACTAATGTTTAATTATGACGTCACGTGGCGTAAGAACACACAGTGGAATATCAAAAATTTATCCCATGAGTGATATCCACCGCATATTGAGATAAACATGTGATAAATATATATATATATATATATATATATATATATATATATATATATATATATATATATATATATATATTTAAAGTCTTTGGTGTGGGGATTGAATAAATTTTACATATTTATGTGATATCTCTTGACAGTATTGATATAATTATTCATGTATCGTCGATGATCTATCTTAACTTTGCTTCTTCAGCAAGCTGTCCTTCCAATGGAACATCAAATAATGTTGTTCTATCAGGTTCTGTGACTCTCTCTTCGCCGCTGTTTCCTGAAAAGTATCCAACGTAAGACTTCCATATTTTAATTTCTTTTTTACTAAATATGCTAAGCTTAGTTTTTAGTCGTTAATATTTGTTGTACCGTTAGCTTAAAAAAATGCTTATTGATATTTCAGCTTAGAAATTTCACTTTACAAGTATTTGTTTCGTGACCAAACACCTTTTTAATGTATTTTTAGATAGTATTTTCAAAATAAAATGAATGGGAATTTCAAATGATTTAAACGACATAAACAATTTCTTTTATGTAAAAAGAAAATTTGGATACTGTGAAATGGGTTTCTAACCATTTGTTTAATTCCACACCTTTTATGATTATAGAATATAAATGTCCTTGTGACATATTTTATAAAAACATGTATCTAAAAAAGAGAGTTAGTTAGTTAGTTAGTTAGTTAGTTAGTTAGTTATTTATAGGTATTCATAACCGATTTTCTCGAGAGTTTTTTTCTCTCTTTCTTAGAGATCGCGTGTGTTCATACACTTATACAAACCCCAGTGGAAAAGTGAAAATGGAGTTTATATTTTTAGACGTTGAACCGAACGGCGCCAATTGTTATGATTATATTAATATATATGACGGTAAGGATAAACAGATTGGAATTTTCATACATCAGAATTTAATTTACTGAGTATTTAAGTAACTAGAACAAACTTAATATTCTATTATTAGATCATAATTTCTTAATTTAAAAGTTAGTGTTTTTTCTTCGTAAGGGGATACAACTAGCTCACCGCTAATCCAGCAAGTTTGTGGAACCACTATTCCTGGTGTTATTACATCAACAGGATCAGCCTTGACCATTTTATTCTACAGTGACGACCGAAGTCCCAAGGTGGGGTATTTAGCCACCGTTTCTCCAGCTGGTACATGTAAGTATTTGAACGAAGAAATAAACGTGAACTCATTTAAGTGCGAAGGGCCAATTTCCTTGGATTGTCTATTTTTATTAGTTCGTGGGGACTAAGTACAGGTAAATTTTAAATAGGCTCGTAATGCACACATAGTACAATAGAACTTCGCAGATATTGAATAACTTAGTAAAGAGCCATTCCAAGTCATGTATAGTAGTAATTATGTTGTACTTGCAATCAAAGTATTGATATGATTGTTACTCAGTAGAAACATCTACAACACTATATATGAGTAGTTCGTCAAGCGGTGAGTAAAACTTGATAAATAGTCTTCATGAATAGTGAGCATGATACGATTGGCTCAATAATGTTAAAAACGTAATAAAACGTGATAGCATGACTAATGTAACAGTTATATACAAGCAATAAATATCGCATGATGATATGCCTACCGTATTTTTCTCTTTCTCTTCTTTTCTTTCGTATTAAGTTATTTATAATATACATGTATTATGTTTTAATTTTTATTGAAATATTATGAACGCATAAGAGCTTTAAAAGTTAAAATTAGAAAAGTAACAAATCAAACAAGCAATGCAGAAGAATACAAGTAGCATTCTTATATTTTTTAACGGAAATGAAAATCATCTGCCTGGTACAAAGTACCATTTATTATTTTAAAAAAAAGTTCTAAAATGGACAGCAAAATATTAATAAAATGAGGGATAAAATGCTAGTGTGTTTAAAAATGTATTTATCGCGATCGCAAATTCGTGCTGGCCAAACGAAAATATCTATATGTGAAACAGTGAACTGTTGTGCAACTGCAATGCACCAACCATATCTTAATGTTGTTTTGTTTATCCTTTGAATTGCTTCATACATATATATAGCTTTAATGTAAACAAATCTTAAGACGCTTTTTTGATTAAAAACAAAACATAGACGCGTATGATTCTCATTAAAAGGACACATTATTGTAAATATATATCATGAATGTCCAACGCCGTGAAGTTTTGATATATAATTGTTTAAAATCATTTGATTGATTCGGTCGGTTATTGATATTATATGCAAAACTTGTTCTCGAATATAAGCCCTATAATATTACGCCCAAATATGAATTGACTGCATAAACGGTTATTTTGATTGATCGATTTCATAATCAGTATTGATTGAATTTAAGTGGAATAATCGATAAAAAAAAAACACATATGAGAGTAGTGTGTTAAGTGGTGAGTTTAATTTTGCATACTTTTTCAAAATGCATGAAAAGCATGGATTTTTTTTTCAAAATCTTTACATTTTTAATATACATTTCTTTAAACACGGTGTCATCAAATATATATATATATATATATATATATATATATATATATATATATATATATATTTGTAATAATTGTTAGAAAAGGATATTTGTCTAATTACATGAGACAAGAAATCAGTTGATATTTTTTTCTGAATAATAATAGTTTGAAATGGAAAAGATCGAGTTTTAAAAAAACCATACACAGACATATGGAGATAATTGTGTATATTAGCCAAACATATCTAATTAAACACATGTATATTTTCATTATTTTATATGTGTATTATATATAATAAGATATCAAGGGATTTTAAACCAGAATTAGAATAAACTATACGTGTATACTTTATCAAAATACAAATTTAACACTTTTGTTCATTATACTAATTACAAGCTATGTTGGCTTTAGGTGATTCCAAATAACATCATATTTACATACTCAAAACACGTCACGAAAAATTATCTATTCCTTTTACTTGAATTCTTTTTGTTTTTAAAAGGACTAAAATGCAACGAAATCCAATACCATTTTTTTTAGTCATACATTTTTCTTTTTTTCTTTTATTAATCGTTTTATATGATTTGTCTCCTTTAAGCACACACTCTCACTCTCTATACAAATCTGCGTCATGTTGACGAAACGTCTGCTTGAACTAGATGTTATTAGTAGTTCTGCAGTGACGCACAGCTACACAATATCATATAACTGACCGTCTTTTGGCGGCCAGTAATGGTCAACACAAATTGATATGTTTTTGATGTCCCAATATATGTTTTTGTTTTTTGGGAATAATAGTAGCTTACTTGTCGTTGAGAACGTTTGATTTCACTATGATATTTGTTGAAGAATATTATGCAGATTTTTCAGCTGACAATACGAACTTAGATTTCGTGATTTGTTAGAACTGATAATTTTTATTTTGTTTAAAGTAAAATCGACATCATCAATTACTGTTTCTTCTATAAGTAGCTTGTCACTGGGTAAGTTCTGATAGCTTATAAAAAAAATTTTCGTTATACAACATCATATAGCTTTGTTTGCGGTTTACAATAAGTTTTTAATGATTTTGAATCGATTGGGGGTATCTTTGCTATACTTTAAAAAAAAAAATCCCACCAAATTGAAAAAAAAGTCCACATTTATTTCCATATTGTATTTGATTTTATCCTATACAAATACGGTATGTTTCTTTCATAATAAACCTTAGATGATAATAAGTTACTTTTAAATGCTGATACATGTGCGCTAAACGCAGATTTTGTTAATGAATAAAAATCAATTGAAGTTGTCAAATATATTGTCTTCTTATTAGTCTGTTTTTAATTTAAGTTGAAACATCAACCCCATTGGCAGTCTCCGCTACATCAGGTAGTAAGTTAAAGCACCTAAAATTAGCACGAGATGTTTTAATTGAAAACAGTTATAAGACTTGCACGTGTATCTGATGCGTAAGTTCATAGCGTTGAAACAGTCTAGTTCTAACTTGTCTGTGAATGCTTCTATTTTTTTTTAAAGATATATTATCGTAAAATGCACATGTTGCAAAGCATAAGTTTTCATAAAGTGATATTTGTTGCCGCAAAAATCTGGAAGTTAATCTTCTTAACATCAAACAATAGCATATTATCACACGCATGCAATCTTTACATTCAGCAATAACTTTCAATCCCAAAATAAGATTTGTTTTCATATTATTCTCGCTATGTGTCTAAAGCCAATACCACAAAACATAATGCAATGTCAGTAAATTCGCATGTATTCACAAAGGGATACATGTACATTACAATTTCATTATCCTCTTCTTCTACTATTCGGTCTTGTTCTAATCATTACGCATTGTCAATTATAATAAGTATTATTTGAATTTTTGATTTTTCTTTATATTTATTTCACCTTTCACACTTGCGTTTATGTTGGTATATAATGGATTACTTCAGATTAAATGAATTATTGAATGACAGTATTTAAAGTATCTTTACTTCTTGTGCATGAATAATGCAAAAGGGATTTAAAGGGAAATTTAGAGATTAATGGAAAATGGTCGATGCTGGCTTTGAAAGATAGTAATTGATGGTAGTAAACATTGCATATAAAATAACACGCTACCACAGGAAACGAATTTTGAAGAAATGTTTGCTAGGTTAAAAGAGCTGAGCTATATTATTTAGTCACATTTCCAGACATTTCAGTTTCAATGACAGAGCTTTATCCTGTGAATGTTAGTTTAAAGCAAAAAAATATCACTGGTTAAAGGTTAAGGTAGATCTGATGTTTACTTTGTAACCCGCTTATCTTCCTTAAGAAATGGTTTTTAAGCATTTATATTTACCTTTCCATAATCATTAATGTTTAAGTAGAATCATCAACCTCACCCCAAGTTACTAGTACATCTGCGACTAGCACATCAACAGGTAGGTTTTTCGAATTATACGGGTGAAGCCTAAGTAAACTTACCCAATGCATGCATTTAACACGAATATTGCATGGTGCCAAACGATTTATAAAAATATGTTCCACTGCGTTTTGCCTGCATCCACAATATACTCTAATTTTCATTGTGTATCGAATTGCAGGGCTAAACACTAAGTATAATTATCCAAAAATATGATTCATTAAGTTTTGAGTGCATTTTCAACAGGAAGGGTTTTTTTGTATATCGAATTGTACGGCTAAAGATTAAGTATACTTAGTCAATGCATTTAATTAACATGAATATTGAACCATTATCAAAAATAATTCTCACTTTGTTTTGACTGCATTTACAACAAGTAAATTTCATTGTATATCGAATTGTACGGCTAAAGACTATGTATACTTATCAAATGACTGCAATTAAGATGAATATTGCATGGTGCCAACCTATTGCAAAAATATGTCACACTACGTTTTTGTCTACATTGATTTCTCCATCACCCTGCGACATATTATATCTAAAAATTGGTTTCGTATCTGTATTATGTCCATTGCGAGTAAATGTTTAATTTGAAAATGCATTGCTCTCCTTCACAACATAAACACAATACTTAAACTTATATTAAATTGTGTATTCGAGGAAATGTTTTGCTACCTTTGAAGCAATTCAGTAATCTTTTCAGACATTTCAGTTATCTTTCAGTTGATTGAATGGCACAACTTCATCCTGTGATTATTAGTTTACTGGCCCAGAAATATCATTAGTTAAAGATAAAAGTAAATCTGATGGTTAACTTGTTGATCACTGATTTTCCTCAAGCATTGATCTTTTTAGCATTTTTATTTACCTTTCCATATTCATTGATTTTAAGTAGAATCATCGACCTCACCCCAAGCTACTAGTACACCTGTGACTAGCACATCAACAGGTAGGTTTCATCGTGTATCGAATTGTAAACTTACCCAATGCATGCATTAAACATAGATATTGCATGGCGCCAAACCATTTAATGGTCTATGCTGGCTTTGATCGATAGTAATTGATTAATTGGTAGTGAACATTGCATATAAAATAACACGCTACCACAGGAAAAGATTTTGAAGAAATGTTTGCTAGGTTAAAAGAGGCTGAGCTATACCATTCAGTCCCCTTTTCAGACATTTCAGCTACCTTTTAGTTGACTAAATGGCGGGCTTCATCCTGTTTGTTTAAAGAAAAAAAATATCATTGGTTAAAGTTTAAAGCAGATCTGATCGTTAACTCGTTAACTTGTTAACCATTCATCTTCCTGAAGAATTTGTCTTTTTAGAATTTAAATTTACCTTTCAATATTCATTGATTTAAAGTAGAATCATCAACCTCACCCCAAGTTACTAGTACATCTGTGACTAGCACATCAACAGGTAGGTTTCATTGATTTTCAATTTGTACAGTTGAAGTCTGAGTAAACTTACCCAATGCATTCTCTTAACATGAATATTGCAATGTGCTAAACCATTTACAAAATTATGTCTCATTAAGTTTTGAGTGCATTTTCAACAGGTTGGGTTTTTTGTATTTCGGAATATACAGCTAGAGATTAAGTATACTTAGTCAAAGCATGAAATTAACATGAATATTGCATGGTGCCGAATCATTTACAAAAAAATGATTCTCACTTTGATTTGACTGCATTTACAACAGGTAAATTTCATTGTATATCGAATTGTACGACTAAAGACTAAGTATACTTATCCTATGCATGCAATTACATATAACATGAATTTTGCATGGTGTCCAATCCTATTGCAAAATCATGTCCCACGTTTTTGTCTACATTGATTTCTCCATCACCCTGCGACATATTATATCTAAAAATTGTTTTCGTATCTGTATTATGTCCATTGCGAGTATATGTTTAATTTGAAAATGCATTGCTCTCCTTTATAACATAAACACAATACTCAAACTTATCAAATTGTGGATTCCTATCATTTTGCTATTTAGCACGTTGAACGTATTACTTTGGATTATTTATTATAGCATTGAATAACAGTATAATCCTCGGATGCCCATGAGTTGCTACCTTAAGAATTTGTGCCACATTAGGCAATTGATTAAATTTGTTCCACTAAATTAATAATAACATACATATAAAGGACTTCTATTTCTTTGTGTGATTTTACATTATATTCAATATGTTTGTCAACCTCGGACTAAATCTTGCGATATACGCAAGGAAAACAAAAGGGACACAACTCTAGGACCGTAACGAATTTAGGGCCTCCGACAATAATACGTCAAGCTATCAAAAAAACATATATATCATTCACGTAAGGTTCCAAAGCTATTAATGATTACGTAAATTGTTTAACAACATTTTAAACAAAGATGACAATAAAAGGTATAGTATTTCTAAAGGGTTTGTCAATTTCATATTCATCATAAGATAAGAAATGAAAGAAAATTTCATAATAACTGGTCTTTTTATTAACCTATCCATTCTATTTGATTTTAAGTAGAATCATCAACACACACATTAGCTATTGCATCCGTGACTAGTACTTCAACAGGTAAGTTCATTAATTTTCGGATTATATGGATGCAAACTGGGTATAGGCTCATTCAATGTGGACAGTACACAAAGATATTGCATGTTGTCCAATTATATGCAAAAATATTACTGCGTTTCGGTTGTGGCTGCATTACGCCTTCCCAGACACATACTAGTTGTATATTAAAACAATTGGATCATTATCTGTAACATGTCTATTTTCTAACTTTTGTTTATTCATGCAATATCGACATGCATTCTTTCTAACGTAGGCATTAGGAACACTTTTAATCACCACGTTTGGCTCGGTGACATTTATTCGAATATTTTTTTCATATACATCATATTAGATATGTTCTAAGTCTCTTCATTATGATTTAGAAATAATAAAAAAGCCTATGTCCTGAGAAAAACAAATATCAAAATTACATCCAATGAATGCTTTCTGCTTAAATTATTTCTTTTAAATGAACTTTGTTTATCCTTATTAAGACAAAATCAAGTTAAGTTTTAAACGTTTAACATTATTTTCCCGCACAGGATGATAGTGATTATTTGTAAATCTTAAAGGGTCATGGTCACGATTTTGGTCAAAAATTATTTTTTCGATTTTAATGTTAAGTTTGCTTCAGTAAGGCATTTTTGATAGGCAACCAAAATTTGAGTGTCAGTCGTTGAGTTATAAGAGAGTTACAGAGCTTACAATTCTTTGCTATGTAAACAAAGCTTTTGTTTACATTTTGAATGTTGAAGTGAAAATTCAAATTAAACGTTAGGAACGATTAATAATGCTTAACATGAATAAAAAGATAGACAAATTAGCTTGAACAAGAATTTTTACTGGTATTTTTAATCTATGTAAACAAAAACAAGGCACGAGCCTTGTTTACATGACAAAGAATTGTGAGTCCTGCATCTTGTTTATAACTCTAAGACTGACTCTCAAAATTAATTTGAGCATTAGCAATGCATTCCTAAAGCATTGTAAATAATAAAAACAAAAAAATAGAATCTGACCAAAATCGTGACCATGCCCCCTTAAATCTGTTTTAAAATGTGTATTTTGGCATGGTTAGTAGCATTTAATGTTAATATTGTTTGATTTTCTAAAATTCTGTCTACCAAACATTCGCGTGAACCATCACAAAGATTTATGAATTCCTTGAAAAGCATACATGTATTTGTTAAGGTTGCCAAAAAACCAATTATCGTGAATTTCTTTTAGGCTCTTTTTTAATGTTTTTTTAGCCTCTTTTGTTAAATTTGTTATTTTAAGTAGAATTATCAACATCACCCCAAGTACGTTCTACATCTTTGTTTGACACAGGTAAGTAATCGGCTGCACGTCCACCTCTCCCATGCTTTTAGTAAACAGGTATTGCTTGTTGTCCTATCAGTTGCATAGTTATATATTTCTAAGTTTTGGCTGTACCTACCCCATCCTGTGTCACATTTCGGATCATCTGATGTAAAAGTAGGTATTGTTCTTCTGTGTGCTTTATAACAATTTAGGTTGTACATTGAATAGGGAGGTAATTCGTTATAGTTTCCCAGCAATTGATTGAATTGCAACATCGACTATTTTTTTTTATTTAAAAGCACCGCGAGGATTATGTTTTATTTGAAAAAGTTGCTTCCAAAGTGCATGCACATTGTTTTTTAACATTTGTTGTTGACAAAACGAAACAAAATGAACACAGACAAGCTTTGTATACCTTTTTTTAAGACCACGAATGATATGACCTTGATAAAAAAAAATGCTTTGTCGTGCATTTAACAAAAACATAGAGACTGGGTGGTTAACAAATATCAATGATATATATTATTGAGTATCAGATTCTATAATTTGGCTTTGAAATTTGAGTATTTTCTATATATTTATACAAGATTCTCCTTCTTAAGAAGATTTATATAGTCTAAACTTCTCATGAATATCCAGCCTTCATTAGTCTATTAGGACTTGATCGCAAAATACATATCTTCAAAATGAAAGTACATTGGAATTTGTATTTTGAAGATGTGATTTTCGAAAGATAGATTATTTGCATAAAATAAAAATGGGATTTACTCTGGTTATAAAGGTCTAAGTAAACGTTTTCTAAGCATTTGAAAATTACGCTAGATTTTTTTTTTATATCAACCTCCTTCATTTTCATTGCTTATTCCTACAGTTTACAAGAGCTAGAATCTTACAGTAGTTTTATTTTTATCATCAAATGTAATGTTTTAATTTTATATATTAAAAATCAAACATGAATAAAAGGAACGCAAAAGAAATATAAATTTATAAAAGTACATGTATATAAATATTGAAAACATTATAAGATATAACAGTTTGCTTTAAGACATTTTATCAGTTAAATTATTATCATTATCTATACGTTATTAATTTTTTATTATCAAATTTGTTATCAATTCTTCAGAATATAATACATGTATATACATTGAATTGAAATAGATCGATTCGTTGCATCTACCGATTCCACGTCAACTATGATTAACACGTCAAATGGTAAGGGAACTCATGTTTCAACAAAATCAAAGAATCCAACAAGGTTTTTTTTAGCTGATATTACATGAAGGCACCAGATCTAGAATGTCTTGCAACAGTTGATTAATTAGTTTTCCTTAGACTAAATTGTTTTTGGGGAAAAAATTTAAATTTTAATTGAAAATTGCAGAGCCTGAAAAAACCTCTACATTACCTTCTTCCATTAATAAAGGTTCAGTATATTTGTTTGTTCAAACAACATATACTTTAGATCTATCGCATGACTCTCAAATAATGATGTGCACCCTGGTTTACTCCAGATAATATAAATTTACATACTGGAAATTAGCTTGATAAAGTATTTCATTAAAACTTGGTCACTCAAGAAGTTCGTTGCTTATATTAATATTTTTCAAAAATGTCTTTTTCCTCCAACAATGGTCATTTTTATCAATATCTTTCAGCTTATACGCAGCTGTGTATATTCAAAAGTACAAATCTTGTAATTGAGATAGTATAGTCATTTTAACTTCTTTCAAATAATTTATTATCGGGGTGTGGTTTTCAAAATCTAAAGTAACGTACTTCAAATTACAAAGGAAATATAGCACCAGCATGATTTCCCTTAACATCTGCTTGTATATTGAATGGAATTTAAAAAAACTAAAAATGCATCGAGACTGCCCTATATTGAAGATATGTTTATTTATTCATTATAGTGATAATATGCCTGTCATGTACACCCAACTACAAATGATATAATGCATACTTTTGAAACCCTGTCTGATATTGCATGCAGAAATGATTTTTATTAATTTTTTTAATTTTGGAAAACAAATCTTAACGAATTATTATATATTCTTAAACGTCAAAATATTTTACTTACCTTTGATTAAATTTTTTTTCTATTAAAAATAAAGATAAATACTGAATACAAGTGGTTAAATCATTAACGAATTTAAACATGTATATCGATAACTATATTTAACTGAACAATCAAAATATCGATTTTCATCTCTTTACAAAATATATATCAATGATTACTTCCCATCATTTAACTTCTTATGATTTTTGTATGTTATATAGTCATGAAATCGATAACTACAACTAAGACTAAACAGGAAACAAACTTCCGTGGTACGAAAACAATATTCATATTGCATGGAGTGCACGTCATTTTGTTTGGAAATACATATATCTTTGAAAAAATTCAGTCGAGATATTTCTGGCAAAAAGTTTACTGAACTTAAGTCCTTTTTAAACCATTATTTGGTGGCTACTTTAAATTATCAATCAGCAAAAATGGCATTACATACCCCTTTAATATATGCATTTTGCTGTCAAATGTTTGGTAATTAATAAAATATAAAAACTTGCTTTAAGACATTTTATCAGTATTATTATTACCTGGTATTTAAACGTTATTAATTTCTTTCCTCAAATTTGGTATTAAGCTCCGGAATTTAATTTACAGTGGTAACAACGTTATTGTTTACAAGCTAATCGTGTTAAATAGTTCATGTACCGTGGGTGATCGTTCGTGTAACGTGCGGGATCGTGCGTGTATCAGAATAATTGGTTTGCGTTTTTTACCGTGCGTGATCGTGCGTGATGGTGCGGTTTTTTCGTTTTGTAACTTTTTTACGGAGTGCCAGGATTTATTCTAAAACAATGACTAGTAGTTTTTAAAACAACGCAACAATATGTGAATTTAAACTATTTTATAGAAAAATATCAACAAAATTGTTTACATACATGTATCATGTCAGCGCTAATCTTTTTAAAATCTTTCGTTGTTAACTAGTAATTCAACAAGTCATTTAATCCTTTGATCGGTCGATTTGGTTTTGAATTTTGCATGATTTTGTAATCAATCTATATCAAGCATCCATCGTATCTTGAAACATAATTTTAATCATATTAGCGCCAAGCAATAGAGACACTTTGAATGAAAGCGGTCAAGGATAACCATTCCCCTTCAAGCTGAACAATTATCATTAAATTTTCTTTCAAATGAAAATACGATACGCGTTCTTCTCTGTTACATTGTATAAACATTAATTAGAAATAAAATTTATTTAGACGCTTTAAAATTTAGAAATAAAAGTCAATAAATTATGTACCGTACATTATGGAAATATGGGATGTGTAAAATCGAAATTCTTTGGAACCAGGTAACAAATTTAACCTGTATCTCGCACAATTAAATCGTACGTAAGGGAATCGGATTACATAAACATCAACTCGTATGTAAAAAATTTCGTGTAGTTTATGCATTATCTTCATTTGTTTCACTTAATTTTCTTTAACTTATAATAGAAGTTAATATTCGTTGTGGAGACAAAACAATTTAATAGGTGTATGAATCCTATCATATCGTTACTCGTAAAAATAAAACAGTGCACGGCTACTGTACATGCCGCTTTTCAATAAAACACAGGCATATTGTAATACAAATTAAAGCAATACGTTTTCGTAATTCAAATCTTAAATATTAATTTTGATTTTGCGTGTTAAATAGTGTAGAATCGTTTGTTTGCGGTTTTTTTTATCGTTATCGTTCGTGTTTCGTGAAAATTCAGTAAGTTAGTGATCGTTTGTGTATCCTGCGTAATCGTTCGTGTATCGTGCGTGATCGTTCGTGTTTAAAATCGTGCGTGTTGTTTGTCAACAATAACGTTGCTACTATGTATATACATTACTATGTGTAAACAATAGAACGATACTTTGCATCTACCTATTTTACGTCAACTAAGATTAACAGCCAAATGGTAAGGAAATTTATATTTTAACAAAAACAAAGATTCAAACAAGATTTTTTTAAAGAACAAAAGCTGATATTACATGAGGGCATCAGAATGTTATGCAACTGTTAATTATTTTTAGTTAGAGTAAATTGCTATAGAAATTGAAAACTTAATCCTTGGTATCTATTGAGTTCCATTGCAAATTATAAACTTTATTTGACTTTTAACAGAGTTTAACAATTTGTATTACTTTCACAATTAAGAAAATTAAGAAAATCTCGATCATAGTGTAAAATATGTAGAGTTTTTCTTCAAATTCCAAAAAATATTCAATGGCTATGAGCTCATTGACCTACTTTATTGACAGTGAAAAATAACACTGCAATCAAAGGTCTATGTCACACAATAGATGGTTTTTCATTATCATTAGTGAATGTTTTTTCATTCTGAGTAAACGTAATCCTTAAGATCAATATTTTTCAAGAAAGTCTTTTTCCTTCAACAATGGTCATTTCTAACAAAATCTTTCAGCTTATACACAGCAGTATATATTCAAAAGTACAAATCTTGTAACTGAGAGAGTATAGTCATTTTAACTTCGGTCAAATAATTTATTATCGGGGTTTGTTTTTTCTAAATCTAAAGCAACGCAAGTTACAAAAGAAATATAGCACCAGCATGATTTCCCTTAACATCTGCTTGTATATTGATATTAAATGGAATCTCCAAAACTAAAAATGCATTGAGACTGCCGTTTACTGAAGATATATTTATTCATTATAGTGATTACATGACTCTTTTGTACCCTTAACTACAAATGATAGTATAATGCATGCCCTTGAAATCCTGCCTGAGGTTTTGCATGCAGAATTGAATTTTATTATAATTTTTAATTTTTGAAAATAAATCTTAACGAATTTTTATTTATGCTTAAACGTCAAAATATTTAACTTATTAATTTTTATTAATTTTTTTCTATTAAAATACGGATAAATACTGGATACAAGTGATTAATTCGTTAACGAATTCAAACGTGTATATCAATTTCTATATTCAACTGAAAAATCAAAATATTCATTTTCCTCTATTTACAAAAAATATATTCATGATTATTTCCACCTTTATTTAACTTCATATGATTTTTGTACATTAGTCATGAAATCAATTACTACGGCTAAGGCTAAACGGGAACGGCCAGTCCTTGGTGAGAAAACAATTTTCATCCTGCATGGAATGCACGTCTTTTTTTATGGAGATTTTTTTTTCAGTATTCCAAAATTAAGTTGAGATATTTCTGGTTAGTGAACGGAACTTTTTTATACAATTATTTTCCTGGTTTGATGGGTCTATTTTGCTGTCAAATGTTCGGTAATAACAATTTACATACCCTGACAATTTTTTACAATGTTGTGAGAATTTATTTCCAGCAAAACTGTAGAGCCATGTTACGATAAAAGCGTTCATAGACATACAGAGATATGGTGGCATATTTCTGCCACCACTTTTCAGATGATTATGTCGACTTGTCAGATCTTTATGTCGACAACTGGCATTTACTTATCATCATTGTATAGGGATGATTATAATTTTGTTAAATGCTTATGTTTTAAAATTTCGGTAATTTTGGGTTTTTTTCTGAAACGATCGAGTCCAAGTGTACATAAGGTAGGAGTATCGATAATTATAAGCTATGCATGAAATCAACACAAAATAACACAATGGCCGCTAGTTTGAAGAAAACTGTCATTCAAATTATTAAGTCAACTTGTAAGATATCATAGTGTTGAATCGTCAGATGTTTCTGTCGTTTTGACAGAAAATTATGTCGACTTGTCAAATGTTATATCAACTTGTCGGATAATTATGACGACCTACCAGAAAGTGATGTCGACTTGAAGATTATTATGTCGAATTGTCCAAAAAAATATGATGTCAACTGGATGGCACAAAAAGGGCGTGGACAACGTTTTCGTGCTGAATTTTCAAAACACGTGAATACGTGACAAGTCGACAACAAGATCTGACAAGTTGACATAATTGACTGACAAGTCGACAGAAAAATCTGACAAGTCGACACAATCATCTGACAAGTGGTGGCAGAACTATGCCACTATACAGATAAGCTAATTTGAATATTCAAAACCTCTCGTTAGAAATTTAAAAAGCTTGTAAAAAATTAAAATTGTTTTATTACAAACATTTTTTTTAAAGTAACACGGATAAGGAAGTGAAACTCCTATAAATAAGCAAAGTACTTACAGGGTATATTGAATTATAATATATATATATATATATATATATATATATATATATATATATATATATATATATATATCATTTTTCATTTTTCAGCTCAATCCACGTTAGATGGTTCTTCCAATAATGACTGGAAAATTGGTGTTGGTGTGGTCATTCCGGTGTCGGTTATCGCTATTGTGATAATATTTATCGTTCTTTATCATAAAAAGCAAGGACAGCATGAAATAACACCTAGATCAGAAAGGAGTGATATAGACGAAGAGCTTAAAAATAATCAGCATGGGACTAAAATGGAGGAACACAATCAAAACGTTCAGAAAAAATTACATTCCGTGTAAAGAAGTTTCAGAAAGCCCGAGATTGAGTTTTTTTTAATTACATGATCTAATCAAAATTATTCGAATAAAATCGAAATAAAGTACACTTTACACTGCAAATTATATCGATCCATATTTTTGCTTTCATTACATGTGACAGAATGGTATTTTCTTTATTTAAAAGTAGAAAATCCGGATTCAACGCTCGTTATGGCAAGGTTAACATATTATGTACATGTTTATGTAACAGTTCATTCGTTCGACTTATTTTGATATGTCACTATATTTTATTTAAAATTGTTTTCTTTATCAATGATTGTTTCAATAAGGGAATATTTACTTATTCAGTATGAAACGTTTTATATGTTGTTAAAGCGAAATTCTAATATTTTTGTATTTTTTATTTTTCATTTTATTACATTTAGTGAAATATTACAAAGTAATTCAATTTCATGTTTTGAACGGTTACAAAGGCTTAAACAAATTGAATTTCAAGAGCATTTATGATGAAAGATGATTGTTGTTTACCTTTAATTTTCTAATTTTATCAATATAAACATAAAGTTGTTCCAGCTATTCATACGTCGGGTAATATTTTATCAAAGGACACTTTTACCTAAAATGTGTTTGTACTTGTCATTATTAATTATTGAAATATGGACATGTTTTTATATTTTAATTGATAAACAATTGACACATTACTTGTTTTGATAATTTTTTAAAAGCAAAGTTGTCCTATCTTACTTACAACCCCTGAAAAATTGTTTTAAGATTTCAGAAATCAAATTTAAAAATTTACAATCTATCTATTCATGGCCACTAACATTCAATCAAAAATAAAATACCACTGTATGTCTTGTAAATCAAAAATGTATAAAGTTTCATATAAACTGTACAATTACTTGTATATACATTGCATTATTAAGAATTTTCAACAGTATGTAATGAGACAGCTATTGAATTTTTATATATGTATACGCCTGTGCATTTCAATTGCAGATTAAGGAATGAAACTTGTATTTATTATTATTTATTCATCAAGTTGATTAATACATCAACAAACTACCGGACATACCTGGTAAATGCTTAAAAATAAAATTAATACAATAAAGATGTGAATTCCGGATTCGTGTGTTTTTATTGTGGGAATTTAATAAAAATAAAAATGAGTTACGTACACAGTGATTTATTGTGTTAAATTTCATTTTTTTAATTAATGTGAACATATTCCCTTATGACATGTAGCTAGTATACATTAAAGTATAATGAACAAAAAAGTAAAGACTCCTGAATAAATTACTTCTTTTTTTTTTTTTTTTTTTTTTGCTTGGTAGCGCGTTAGCATTACATGTATATATCAACATTTCAAGTAATATAATGGCATTTGACAAGTCTAGAAGAATAGTTTACAAAGAAGTTACACATGTGCCTGAAAAGCAAGCCCGGGCCTTTTTACTCACTCAGGAAACGATATGCACCAAACTTTAAATGGTAAAATTTCAATAGAGGGGCAGTCAAACATCTAATATACGGTTTTTCATCTCATATAGAAATCAGTGCATGACGCGGGCGGAAACGCCCCAAATGTAAGAGCGAATTCGAGGACTATTTGCCTCAGCCATAAAGTTTTGACACCTACGAGAGTCCATTTAGCTGATTTGGATTTTGTCATTTTCTAACATTTCACAATGATATAGGGGTAACATCTGGACGATTATATCCCTTATCTTTGAACTGTGCATCAAACAAATACCAGGGTAGGGGACGTATAGGGCTATCATTTCTCGTCATCAGTTTTGGGCTTTTAGGGATACCACATTGTGGTTCCCAGGGGGTTTGGGCTCATTTCAATGATTTATATCTCCTTCAATTATGGACAATCATTAGATGTATCCATTAAAAGCTTTAGAAGGCGTCTGTGACACCTACAAAAATTCATTTAGCTCACCCGAACTTTGTCATCTTTTAATATTTTCAATTTAAAGATGCCTTCTAAAGCTTCGAAAGTTTGTAATAGATACAACTCGAAGTCCTGTTAGTGACTGCTAGCCTGATAGACAGACATGCATTCAGATATATTTAAATCGAAAGATTCAAGATTTCAACACAATTTGCAATTCAAAGTGGTTTTTTTAAGCAATTTGAAATGCAGCATAAGTATCTGGAAGCTAAAAATAGTTTGTGGTCAACTACTGTGAATTCAATGAATTATGATAGCACCATATCTAGTGAGAGAGATCCGGCCATACTTAAAATACAATACTAGCATTCGTTATACTAATGCAATTTTAATAATCGGGCTCGGAAACATTCAAGACCCTACCTTGGGGTTAGCATTTTTAAATTTAATAATGTATCTTCTTTAGTTTAAAAAATTCGAGGCCCTTTTAAAGACACACTCTTAATACAAGAAGATTGGGATCGGTAACTACATGTATGAGCGCTACTTCTTTTTCTATCTTAAATTTTTCAAATTATCATTTTACATTCTCCTAACATTTTTGCACAATACAATTTTATATAATGATATCTACATTCATCATTTACAATCTAAATCAAGAATGATATATTTATATTTTTAGGAATTTTGAAATTCTACAAATTATTCAAAAATGTCGAATACATATAAACAACTTCTCCACCCTAGATAGCATGGGCTCCTGATGGTTTGTCAGAATACAACCCCGTGGGTTATATGGAAAGAAAATAGATCTGTATTTTGATCAGATTGAAGAAAGCCCTGTCTGAAACTCTTTCATTTCAATTTCCTTAACTTTCGTCTCCCATAAGCAATAATGGATTCATGTCGCAGTGATATTAGATTAACTGAATATGGAGGGTTTCTCTGTGAGCTGATTTACTCACTTGTGTATAAAGCCAATCATATGAAAATATATATATTTGCTTATTAAGGTGGTATGGGACACCTCCATATTGTGACGTACTTCCTTTCAAAATAAATAATAAAATCAAGTATATTTTTATAAATGTGTTCTTTCCCGAAATAGTCACAGCGTAGCACAATAGTTTGAGCGTTAACTACGAATCTGTAAGTCATGAGTTCAAATCCTGCTGGGGCATTTATAAGTTTTACCTTTCCAAAATTTTGACAGCAAACCGGTCTTTTGTGGGAACAATATTTGTATTACAATGTGTCGACCCTGTCGACCTTGAATTGACAAACACAACCTAAGGCCGATCTCAACCCGAAATAATCATGGCCATAATTTCGTTTCATTATTTTTTCATAATTATCAAAAACTCAAAGTATTATGCATATCTCCCCCGGAAGAATGTCTATATAGCAGTGTCTACCTCCGGAAAAATGGCTATATAGTAGATTTTCTACCACGGAAAGCTAGCTATCTTTGTTTATTACAATGTTATTAAGCTCTTCTAAATATTTATATGTCTGGCAAGAAGGGCATGGTTAATTTGTAATATTTAATTATTATTAAGATGAGAGTCAAGTTTGTTAACCGAGTAAGGTCGATTTCTGTACAAAATCCGTTCATTCATCCACTGCCTGACGCAATTTTTATATCCAATGGTGCATGTGCAAAACAGCGCGATAATGCGATGAAGCAATGGCAATGGCGCGATAGAGAACTAACGATGGCACAATGTAGCATCGCGTCATCGCTATCGCACCATCGTGTTATCGCTATCGTACCATCGCGTCATCGCGCTATCGCTTCATCGTGTCATCGCACCATCGTCATCGCATTGTCGCGCCATCGCATATTCGCCATCGCGCTATCGCACCATCGCTTCATCATCGTCGCACTATCGTGCCATCATCATAGCATTATCGCGCCATGGCACTATCGACCCAAACCTCGATGGTGCGATGGCACGATAGTGAGCTACATGGCCCTATCCGGATTCCATACTTTATAGCATATAACTATTTAGAAGAGCTAAATGATAAAAGAATATCGCATGATCGAGGCATGGTTTTTAAATGGGGATGGCGATAACTCACATTTTCTTATATTGAGCAGATCAAGTAAGAGCTTATTCACGTAAAATTGTTAGCTACATTAGATTTAATAAATAATGGGTCTACATTGATTGCAACTCTGCAACCCCCTGTTTTGAAAGTACAGAGAGAGAGAGAGAGAGAGAGAGAGAGAGAGAGAGAGAGAGAGAGAGAGACAGACAGACAGACAGACAGACAGACAGACAGACAGACAGACAGACAGGGTGAGAGATAGAAAAGGAGACAGACAGACAGACAGACAGACAGAGAGAGATAGAGAGAAAGAACATGTATAGATATTCTAATTCATCTGTTACAATGTGGTTGTAATACAGTGTGTGAATTTTATGTGTACTTAAGAAAGGGAGCGATGGAGAGGGTTTTAACGTATTTACTTACATGATCAATTTTTGAACTACCTGGTAAAAAATAAACATTTTTTAAAGCCAGTTCGCTTTAGAAATTCATTTTATATTAATAGTTAAATGTAAAAAAAAAAAAAAAAGGATGGTTGACAACCCCCTGTATATGTTTTTTATGTATTCGTTAAAAACTACTAGACTTATATTTTACAGCATATTTATGAAAAAAGTGTATAGTTATAAAAACATTTATTTCATTGAACTTTTATGTATCAGAAAAAAACATAACACATAAGTATTTAATTAAAGTTCATATATATACACTAATAGTATTCATTTGATTTATAAAATGTATTGATTTCTTTAGATTTTATGTACATATTACTCCCTATAAAGCATATGTTGGAGTTTTACAACAAAACTGGTGGTATACGTGAAAGTGCTTTTATGATGGAAGGAACTAATTATAATTAAGCGGCAGAAATAGGCGGGGAAGGACATTAAGGAAAGACAACAGATGGTCACTAATGTTTCAAACATATAAATAGCTTTCCATGAAGTATAATATGGATAATAATTTCAATTTGCCAGAAATACATTTTTATCTATAGCCAGTCCTTTGGTTATTACTTTCTTAATGACATTTGCATTGATCCTTAGTGTTTTTAAATTTACCTTGCAGGGTGTATTGATTTGTAAATAAAATGATTGGATTTTCATATCTAATATGTACTGTCAAATGATGCAAAATAGATTAATGAGAATACTTTAATTTCAGTGTGTTCATCTTAAAAATAAGATTCGAATATGAATTTGTTTGGTCATGTGTTCAAATCCTGTGAAGCCTTATTAGCTTGTTAGCATATTCATGATCTTGAGCACGTGCATAGTTTGTATCCATGTTAACTTTTTAGCATTGTATCTTTTTATACTTACGATTGAAAATAACTATTAGATTCATTATAAACTATGTATTAATAAACAAAAATATAAATATTCAGTAAAACCATAAATTCTTGCGATGACATTATAGTACAGTAACTTCGTAAATTATATGATTGCTTTACCTCCTAAACATTAACAACAAAATCAAGGTTTTAACTCTCTAAAACACAAGTTGTTTATAATATTACATTGTAGAAAATGACAGCGGTGTGGAAGAGCCAGGTGAATATTGCTATTTTTTTGTCGGACGAACTACGTATTCTTTCGGACAAATTAAGATTTGTTCAGACGAACAAATTTTTGTTGGACAAATTTGGATTTATTCGGACGAATTAGCTATTTGTTCGGACAGATAAGATTTTCGTTCAGACGAATTAACTATTTGTTCGGACGCATAAGTTATTTGTTTGGACATTTGTACGGACAAATAAGTTAATTGATCTAGTAGAAACATTGTCAGAGAGAGAGAGAGAGAGAGAGAGAGAGAGAGAGGTACATAAGTAAATATTAAAATATAAACACCAAGGATCAATGCAAATGTCATTCAGAATTAAGAGACTGTTTATATTAAAAAATGTATATCTGAGAAATTGCAATTCTTATCGATATTATTCTTCATGGAAAGCTATAATTTAATATTTGGAACATTAATCGCCATATGTTGTCTCTTCTTAATGTCCCTTCCTGCCTATTTCTGTGGTTTTATTTATTTCCATCTGTCATAAATCGTATCAGTTTTGTTGTAAAATACAATATACGAGTCCAAAAAGTTCGTGGAAATGCATGTAATTTTATTCAAAATAACGGCGCCATTATCAGGACAACTCGCCCCCAAGGCAACTCACCCCAGTACAACTGAAGACAACTCGCCCCAAATTTAGGACAACTCACCACCACTGAAGACAACTCGCCCCTTATATTTTTTATTCTGATTAAGGCCAAAAAAAATCTTCACAGAACAGTTTATATTATTTAGTCATTTTTTTTATTTTATAAGTTTTCATTTCATATTTTTACATTTACGATGCTCTCTAACAATTTGAATTATTTATTTTTTAAATTTATTAAATTTATCAGCAAATGCAGTAAATGTATTATGATTGATCAATCTATTTTTCATATTATATAGAATATTTTATTTTGATATATTCTATTTAGGCAAATAAACAGGGTACGTGTACGTGTACTAGGGGAATCACCTAAATTCTTCGCGTACTACGTCATCAGTTTTTGTGACGACAAGGTTTCTACGCGTTCTCTAAACTTGTAGAGTGCCGTGTACACGTAAGTACAAACTTGTAGCTTTTATATCATAAATAATCTAATTGATGAGTGAATATGTTCTTGTGATGCATTAAAAAGATTTATGAACTTCATTTGCATGCAGATGGATTAGAAATTCACTATTTTATTGGAAGTTATTTAAGTTAAGTAAATTCATGTCACAAAACTGCGTCGAGAGGCCGAGTACCATTTGGACACGGGAACTTCAATGGCGGCAGAGACAACGCATTCTCGCATTACCTATTGACACATCCGATTACGCAACACGATACAACCATGGCAAAAACTTCTTTTGTGTTTGTATTTGCTCATTTTGCGGCCATTTAAAGTTTCAAATCTTTTGCCAACCAGACGGTCACGTGACCAATTTGTGACGTAAGGGCGAAAATTCCTATATCACCGGTGTGAGATCGGTTTGTCCAGTGTAAGTTTTTTCTGTCTTACACTATACACTGTGTATTAATAGGCTGCTGTAAAATGTAAACAAACATCGTGTGCTGTAGGGAAATGATAAATGACGGAATGTGCTAATCTATAAGTCATTCCTTTGCTAAGTTTGACTACAATTTATCATTTTTTCATTAAAAAAATGTCGTATGCCCTCTTCTTCACTTGCACTATTTGTTGCGCGCGAAGGGATGAACCGAAAGTAAACTTTTGAACGTCAAAAGAGAAAGTTGTCAGACATCGTTTTTTATGTAAAATAATGCGAGAAAAATAATCATTCATTACATACTTGTGTGGGATAGTGAAGTTCCACCTCGGGGCCAAGATTCACGGTCTGGGACTCGGTTATTAATAAATTTCACTACCATACTCGTAATAATGAATGCTTCTATTATTGCAAAGACGAGAAATGTCATTCCTTTGAAAGCGGAAAAATGCAAAGACGAGAAATGTCATTCCTTTGAAAGCGGAAAAATGAGAAAAACTACTCATCAGATAAATCATCAAGATTCAAATATGGACCTTTTATGTCGTCTTCTTTTAAAAGAGTAGATAAAAGCAACAAATCGTCGTCTTCACATAAAGAAGGAATATCTAAAGCATCTGCCATGTTTTACGTAAACGCAATGAACGTAAATGATGTCAGTTCTTAGGTCACAACAACAAAGTGCTCGAAATTTACGTACACGTTTATATCCTACAAGTTATGAAATCTCAACTGATAAATTATATAAACGTGTACGTGAAGTTATAACACACGTACACGTACCCGTACAAGTTTTAAATCTCAACCTCTCTAATTATTTTTCTGTAGCCCGAGAAACAGAGTGTATATCAGTAGGTGTATTTTAATCTGTCTATACAGTTAAACGACATATGACTATTACTGAGCAACTTTATGGAAATGAAATAGTGTTATATCAATAAGCGGCGCTGTGTCATTAACGGTTTTTACAAAGCGCATAGCAAAATCTATTACAATGTTAAAGTAACAAAAAACTCTCTCACACCCTTTATCAAATCACATGATGGTGAAATACTGATTCAGTATCAGGCAGAGGAACTAAATACATTGTTTTCAGGTTGTTCACACATTAAAAATTAACCTAACTTGTCTGAACATGGCACTGGGCTTCTAGAATGTGGGTTTTTTTTATTAAAATTCTGAAATAAGTGACCAAGATATCCTTGATCAGCAAAGAATACTTGACACTTTGACACCGTGTGGACCAGATGGTATATCACCAAGAATATTAAAGGAGATCCGATATTCCTTTTTAAACCACTATGTACAAAAATGTACAACTACATCTGAATTTAATGAAATTCACTCAGCAATTACTATATAACTTGAACCCTCTATACGAGGAGAGGATATATATCAGCAGTGCCTGTTTTCTAATTTTCATTGAAATTATCAAAAAAAAAATGTGTTTGAATTTAAAGTAGTTCGTTAAAGCCATGTTTGTTGAACATTGTAATATACAAGTTTATATAAGAACTTTGCGGTGACATGAATAAACCTCACTATCTAATTGATTTAAGTGAGATCAATTTTTATTACTAAAAGTTGTTTTTTTTTCTCCTGAACGCTTAAGTTAGTTTACTATTTAAATAAGAGGATCTCAGATAGCCCGGGTGCATCGTAATTTAATTGACTGGGATATTGGTAACCAAACCCTCCCTTGGCTCCTTCGTAGAATATCAAATTTTTTTTATATTTTCAACAATCATGAATTTGCAATGTATACCTTTTTTCTTTTTTTTCGAAACATTTAAATCCCAGTCTGTACATAGTGTCGTTCAAGTTGATAAACACAGATAAACATGGCATGCTCGGTGGGTTTTTTTTCTTTCGAATGTCGTACACATGTTCCACTTCCCCAAGCATGCATACGAATGCTTCCCTTTAACACCAGTTGCACAATTATTTCAATCTACAAGTTTGTCTACCATAGATAATTGGACTAGATATTAAGTGGTAGGTAATAAATGTTTAATATGAGCTATTCTGATTTTGATATCTGTTATAATTCATATGATTGCTTATTGATTGATATTTTCAATTGTTTATTATAACGATAGGGGTCTTTCTATATACCTGTTACTGAATATGTGTCGTTAATTTGATATGTGTTTGGTTATATAATGGATAAAAAAAATTACCAACCTTATACGTCAATTCTTTTTAAACAATATTTAGTATTTTATAAGAATTAAATCTTGTTTTCAATGAAGATTAATTCAAAATTAAAAACCCTTTTTGATAAAAACTTGTGTAAGCTTAATTCGAGTCTCAACTTTTGTTAGGATTTTGTTAATGCAAAACACATAGTAGTGATAATCACCTCTTAGATAGCATTCAAAATATTTTGTAAGGTATATAACAAGTTCAATAGCTGTTCCTATGTTGTCATTTTAAAGGTTGATATTGCCCGGCGTGTATATAAGATTAGAGCAGGTCTGTTAAATTACCTCCGCGTGAAAATCCTTTAAATAATAATGATTAATATCATTGTGTTCAGATTGGAATTTTAAAAGGCATCGTGACACATTTGTGTCAAGACAGGGTATAAAACATTATATACCCATTTACTGGCTATGAGGGTGATAGAAACTTTATTGTACTTCGAGGCAGCAACTAGTTCACGAGGCTAAGTCGAGGGAAATTGTTGCTTTCGAGGGGGACAATAAACTTGCAACCGTCCGAATAGTCAGTAAATATCAGAGACATAAATAACAGAGATTGGCAACTCCGCCATTAGCGTGTTTTGTTTTTGAAAAATGTTACGGTACCAACCTTACTTTGAGAACTACACATTAGTAAATTGATATATTGATCTTAAACCAAAAGTATTTTGTTTTTTATGAAAAATGTGCATAGGACTTAGAAGCTTTTGAAACAATAAATTGAAAAATAAGATTAATATATAGAAAATATATAGGCCAGCTATAAGAAGTTGGTGAAATCTCGGACGACGGGTAGCCAACTGCCACCTGAAACTCCTCTTTTGATATTGTTTATAAGACACAAACTCAGGAAAATATAAAATTTGTAATGATTTGGTAATAGGATTTAGCTGTTTTATTTCGATATATTTGTTTATTAGAATGATATACTGATTTAAACTGGGAATACTTTACAATAGGGACCGCGAGATTTCGCGAGATTTCGATCAGTTGCCAATCTCTGTTATTTATGTCTCTGGTAAATATGTATTTTATTATAACGATCGAAGAATGTTTTATTTGTCGCCGATGCAGATTTTCTTGATGGTTACAGTAAACAAATTAGAGTTATCGGACTTTGAATTTAACCCAGCGAGACGGATTATACCAGAGGTGTTCCGAGTTTTAAAACGAGGGAAATCGAATGCCGCCGGTGAAAAGGCATCTGAAGTTATAAATTCCCTTTACCAAGTGGCGTAGCGCCCTTTACGCAAAAACGCAAATGAATACACGGGATTTTGCAAAGCATAGGTCTTAAGACTTTTTGGGGGCTTCACCCCCTGCACTCCCTGCCGATTTGGAATACACTAAAAAAAAAAATCCTAGCTACGCCACTGCCTTTACCTAATAATACACGTGTATTATTAGGTATAGGGTTTTTATTTTTATTATAACGTCAGGTGCCTGTGTTTCGATGACTATTCATCATGGGGCCAGGGCAGATAGCACGGAAAGTATTTCACGGTTAGATAAAACAGCATGTTTATTCGTTATTTTACATAGAAAATATTCAGAGGTATAATAAAATGTTTTAAATGTCCTCTTGAGACAGTTACTTTACATGTACATGAACATATTAGATATTTTACGATATTTACAAAATAGATCATGTGACTTTACTCTTTCAGCATACAAGATATCGAATTTTTTTTTTTTAAATCGATCGATTGAAACATTATCGGTGTTTAAAATCAGGAAGCTCGGGTTCCCTGTCTTAAACCACTTATAAAAGGGAATGACTGAACCGGATTTTTCATATCAACTTTCCAAAAATAAAAAAAATAAAAATCATTGGGATATACTATACCTTTAGTTGTGTATTCGAACGCATGCGTTATTGTCAAATAAGGATTAATTACGGCCGAAACATATCTCGTTTCAATTTCATTGCAATATTTTATTGATCAGCAATGCAAAATATATTCGGATTACCTCATTTTCTCCTAAAAACTGCACACCAGACTCCGATGCATGTTCATTCCATCAAGGTCACGTTTCTTTGTGTTCATTATTCATTTTGAAGGACGGTCAGATGCATCAAATTAGTAAATGATGTATGTATAGCTACATGTGATGCTGAAAAAAACTGTATTTTCATTTTTCGTCAGAGATTTTGGTGACCAAGAAAATATTTCAATATATTTTCTGATTTAAATGGACCCTTGAGGTACATGGCAACTACATGTATATATGAGACCGCCATTCCTGTAGTGTTGCTTCTATCCTCTTTTTGTCCCGCAGTATGTGGTAAGAACTTATGACTAGATCTATATAGGTATTTTTCTAAATAAGCTTTGTTAAGCGTCATGTACTTTTTCAGATTTCTGTTCATAAAGAAATATACTTTTATAAGTTGAGACAACGATTTTGTTCAATGAACGAAACTGATAAAGTGCATATTAAGAATCAATTATCCAGTTGATCAAACGGGTCATTCAACACTGACTGGCATTTAATTATTAACATTGACTATGAATCAGCAAACAAAATGTAAGCGCATTAATAAATAAGTCATATCTTCAAGATATAAACCGTGTATCTTCTTAGTAACGAGTTGATATATCTTTACATGTACTTGTACATAATGAATTTGGTAATCTCCCATATTTTAAGTTCCAAGAAACATATCGATTTTGGTTCACTTACAGCTCAATTATTTTTCTATTCTTTTTTTTTTTTTTTTTTTTTTTTGACAAACGCCATTTTCCTAAAAGGACGTTTACTAGTAAACGTGTTCACAGTAGATGTATCATTATCATTATCATTTCAGTGATAAGCCTTTCCTGTGGCTCCCCTTCTACCATCAATATCGCCAGTGTTTATGAAAGCTACAGATATCCGGCGTCCGGCTCATATCCAACGTTAGTACTTTAATTACTTTTTCCACTTGAATTTCGCAAAGACTTTGAAGGAACGAGAAGTAGATTGACACAAACACTTGCACCTCGGACGACTTTTTTTCTCTTGTTTCTCAGCAAATCATTTCGCAATAATTAACAATTTTTTGTTGATTTTTTTATTATTCTTTTTCAAACGTTCACTGACAATATCTTTGGAGAGGGCTTACATAGACTACAGTGAGTGCCTGTTACCCAATCCAATTGCATTTCAATATGTTTAAAACAAATTAACAACATCAGGCATTTCATTATCAGTGCCATCCATTCTACGTCACAAAACTTTGATAAATTATGTCGTTTTGGTGTAGTTTTGTTTTCTTTGAAAGTAGAAACATGTAATATGTTCACTGTATCTTAACAAACATTTAATTCATGTTTCTTTGACGCCTGTTTAATATTTTAAAAAATCATACAATAAATATAAAATAATGACTTTTTAATCAGTTTTTAGCTCACCTGAACCGAAGGTTCAAGTGAGCTTTTCTGATCACCCGTTGTCCGTCGTCAGTCCGTCCGTTTGTCCGTCTGTAAACTTTTCACATGTTCGACTTCTTCTCTAAAACCACTGGGCCAAATTTAACCAAACTTGATACAAAGCATCGTTATGGAAAGGGAATTATAAATTGTTAAAATAAAGGGCACAACCCTTTTTCAAAGGGAGATAATTGCAAAACAGTGAGTATAGGGTGTGTGTCTTTAAAAATCTTCTTCTCAAGAACCACTGCACCAGAAATGCCAATATTTACAAAAAAAGCTTGTATATATATAGTGAGGATTCTAAATTGTAAAAATCGTGACCCCCGGACCAAAACTGGGGCCCCAGGCGGGATCAAAGTTTAGCATAGAAATACATAGGAAATTGTTTACAAGATTTTTGTTTCATTTATTCAACTAAATTGTGCACAAAAATCCAACTGTGTCTCCCTGATTATTGACAACTCATTGCATAAGTAAAGTTTACTTGATCAGGAAATAGCGGATAAATACGATAAGGAGTAAACATTCATTAAATATTGTTTTAGTTTATCGCTTACAGTTTATTTGCAGACCGTGTCCGAAGAAAAAAAATTGATATGCAAATTTATTAGTTATCGGGCACGGTCTCTACAATGAATGTAAGCGATAAATGTATATTGTGAATTTGTTGCAATCTTGCGGCTAGTTTAGTTGAGCATTATAGATACGGCAGATCAACGCACTGGTGTGAATTTGTTTGTAAACAACCATGCAATAGGTGATCTTGTTTCAAACGGGTATTGAAATAAATATAAGTATGTTATTTATGTCTCTGGTTTTATTATATACTTGTTTCCTATTATATCGTGGGTTCTAAGGTATCGCAGTATTTCTGTTTACATAGTAGCACGCGCTGAAATTGCATAGTAAACAGAGGCACGCTAAAGATCACTGAGGTATATAATAGAGGAAACTCACAATAACGTTAGTTTCTGGAAATATTTTCGTATTGATAGATTTTTCGACAAAATGATTTAACTACCGCGATATCATAAGACCGGCTCATAATTAGGGAAACACTGTAAATTAATGTGTTGTATCCTCATATTCAAATTATGAATCTCTGAAATTTGTTCAAGGACTGTTTAAAGCAGAAAGAAAATAATTTGTTTTTGAACTTTGAAATTTCTTCGATTTTTGTAATCATGATGAGTTATTGTATTACAAATTCATCACTACGTATTTTATAAGGAAATATACTGAGTATACTTCACATGGTGATGTTAAAATTGCAAATAAAAATATATTTGTTTGCTTTTTTTTAAAGCAGCAGTTGCATATGCACGAATTTAGTTAGACAAAACATAATTCATTTACTTTTTCATTCTGATATTATTTGATATACGACTATTGGTACAGAAATTCAAATTAATGATATCTATATTAAAGAAATTGTCAGCTTGACGCCATTGTGGCCGTTCCGGCCTTTAAAGGTATATGTGGCGTATTTTTAGTGAATAACAATTATAAGATCCGATTATTTGCTTAAATACATTTAGTTAAAGCTAGGACTTACACATAAATTACGCTGTTTAAGTCAATCGCATAACAAAGATACGAGAAATAAAAAAAAAACATATTTTGTTTTTTTACGTGCCGTTAAAAAATAAAAAAGATTTGAATAACCCCGCCTTAAATGGGTCACGTGACATCCATCTCTATCATCAACAATGGCGACGACTAGAAAGAGTGGTAGACCGTTAAGTTTGACAGATTTGGCAAGGAAATAAAAAAGAGATAGACTAACAAGGATAGGCACAAAGGGAGTATCGTCATCTTAGACTATGTAGATTGATGGAATAAGAATTAAAGCCGAATTGAACTTAAGTTTCCATCATGAAGTTGTAGGGTTTATGCTAGTCAGGTTCGTGATCCATGTGCTCTGTGTCTTTACTTTATAAGTTGTAAACCACAGGTGAATTTTCGTTTAAATGAATTTTTTAATAAAGAATTAATAAACACTCTCAGTACATGCATCCCTCAGGGAGAGGGGTATTTTCTCCGTTTACCATGTCGATGACGCTAAAATCGTGTTTCACCTTTACTACACATAATTAACAATTTATATCGTTCTAACTTAATGAATATCTGAATAATAATGCTTCGAGTATCATCTGATATAAGAATTGTGTAATTTAAGACATGAAAAACGTGGTTCTAAGTTGTAAACAAACTGTTCTTCCATCGTGTTTTCAATGCTGGGTTTTCCCGCACTCATGCGCAGTGGCGTTGTATAAAATGGCGGATCACATTAATATTCATCAAACATGTAGCAAAGTTTAGAGACAAATAACTAAAGACAGAACATGTTTTATGGGCCTAGAGCTGGTGAAACGTCTAATTATAAGAAGCATTATGTATATTTTAATTCAAACTGATGTCAAAAATTTTACTCCAAATACGCCACATATACCTTTAATATATGTAGTGAATATTCTAAAAATCTTCTTCTTACTGCACCAGAAATGTCAATATTTACACAAAAGCTTGTATATTTAGTGAAGATTCTAAATTGTAAAAACCGTGACCCCCGGACCAAAACTGGGGCCCCAGGCGGGATTCAAAGTTTAACATAGAAATACATAGGAAAAATTTTAAAATTTTTTTTCTCAAGAACCACTGCACAAGACATGCCAATATTAAGACATAAGCTTGTATATATAGTGAAGATTCTAAATAGTAAAATCGGGACGCCAAAACTGGGGCCCCAGAAGGGGTTCAAAGTTTAACATATATAGGAAAATGTTTAAAAATCTTCTTCTCAAGAACTACAATGCAACAGTTTAGGATATTACTATGCATACATCCTTGGCTATTGAAGATTCTAAATTGGTAAAATCGTGATCCCCGGACTAATACAGGTGCACCAAGAGGGGTTCAATGTTTAACATATATATATATATATATATATATATATATATATATATATATATATATATATATATATATATATATATAGGAAACATGTTTAAAAATCTTCTTCTCGAGAACTACAATGTTACAGTCTGTGAGAATACTATGCAAGGATCCTCAAATAGTGAAGATTCTAAATTGGAAAACCCGTGACCCCAGGACCAAAACTTGGGCCCCAGAAGGGGTTCAAAGTTTAACATAGAAGTATATAGGAAAAGTGTTTAAAAATCATCTTCTCAAGAACTACAATGCTACAGTTTGTGAGATTACTATGCAAGCATCCTCAAACTGTGAAGATTCTAAATTGTGGAAGAAGAGGTTCAAAGTTAACATAGAAATATATATGGATTTTTTTTCTTGTTAAGAACTACAGTGCTACAGTTTTTGAGATTACTATGCAAGCATCCATGGCTATTGTAGATTCTAAATTGGTAAAATCGTGACCCCCGGACTAATACTGGGGCCTCAAGAGGGGTTCAAAGTTTAATATTGAAGTAAATAGGGAAAATGTTTAAAAATCTTTTTCTCGAGAACTACAATGCCACAATATGTGAGATTACCATGCATGCAACATATGATGATTTAAATACAATTTTTTTTAAAATAGGGACCCCTGGACTAGATCTGGGTACCCAAGACGGGTTCAAAGTTTAACGTAGAAGTATATATATGGAAAATGTTTAAAAATCTTCCTCTCAAAAAATACAATGCTTCACTTTGTCAGATTACTATGTAGGCATCCTAAAATAGTGTAGATTCTAAATTATAAAAGCTGTGACTCTCGATCTAATCCTAGGGGCCCATGAGAAGGGGTTCAAAGTTTAACATAGAAATATAGAAGGATATGTTTAAAAATCTTCTTCTCAAAAACTACAATGCCTCAATTTGTGAGATTACTGTGCAAACATCCTATAATAATGTAGATTCTAAATTAATAAAGCTGTGACCACTGGACTAATACTGGGGCCCCAAGAGGGGTTCAAAGTTTAAAATAGAAATTGCATATTATGCTACGAAATAGAATGTTACAAGGAACTGTTGTTAAGGTGAGCGATGTGGCACATGGGCCTCTGTTTTAATTTTTTTATTTGGTTGATTTTTCAGGTTTGTGCAAACTTTATGGATATCCAAAGATTTTGTATACTCTTCACAAACTATTTTTATGCATGTTTTTTTTTTTATATATGTAAATCAATCATACTAGTTTTTGAGATTAATATGCTCTGTTTCAGAATAACGACTTGCGAATGGCTCTTTCAGTCACCTGATACGAGTACCAAGATTTCATACGTTGTTTCTGAGATTTGTGTCAATTGTGGAGATGTTCTCTTATTTTATGACGGTGAGATTATATATCTCTATTGAAAATTCGAAGCTACATTCTACTCTTCCTTGTAGCTACTGTAATATACAATAATATTATTAATTCAAAATTAAAAGTTTATGTTCATTTCACAGGTTCACACATTTTCATAGATATTGTAAAAAAAACTTTCATTTTCTTCTAAAATTTAATTCTAAGAATATACCAATAAATGAATGCTTTGAATTACCTTCATCTTAATATGAATATAATATGAAATCAAACATGAAAATGAAATTTTCGGTTATAGAATTGCACTTTCAATCTATTTACTATGATTAGAAGTATTAAAACTGAAGTTTCATTTTTCTCTTTAAATGTATCATTGATTTTATTTGATGTCTGGAGCTACACGCAAGCGGTACATATTTTATGATTGCATTTTCATCTTAACCTGGATGTGTGGGGGCTTAGCCAGAAAGACCTCATTCAGTTTGGGAAAATAAACTTGAGCAGAATTTAAAACTACTTTTAATTGTACAATGTACCGCGGTTACCCCCCCCCCCCCCCCCCCCCCCCCCCCCCCCCCCCCCCCCCAGATTAGGATATTTTGAGGATTGACAAAAATGGTTTCTCCATTTTTATACTTTTTTTTCTATTTCAGATATGCCTGCACACCCCCCCCCCCCCCCCCACACAAACACACACTTACATTTTGCTTCCATAGAGTTTTAAAGGTTTCTGTTATTATCACCTTCTTTGGGATCATTGGATATTATGCAACGCCACAATTTTACAATTTGGGTCATTATAAAGGGCTGTTTTGACCTTTATGAAAAACATGCATTTGACAATGCCGAGTACTTATTGCTGCATGATTATTTTTTTATTTCGTTTTGATAATCAGTAGTAAAATTATGTTTGAGTCGTAATATCGATGGCATAGGAACTGGCTCTCCGGTCTATAAAACATATCGATCGATAATAAGATATTTTACCTAATAAATAGCTGAAATGTTTAAAAGGTAAACAATAAATTCAACATGTTACATGATATTGTTACATACAAAGCATGTTGTTTTTTTATATTTCGATAAAAATATTGTAAAATTCCTGTTTAAAACCTAGCTATATATTTTCCATCATAATTTCATGTTTTCGTATATTTTAGGTACCTCTGCCAGTGCATCAGCAATTGGCAGCTCGGTATGTAGTACCACCTGCGGTGCATCAATGAGTGCTGCATTTACGACCGGAAGTAACCTTTATGCAAAACTAACTACTGACAGCTCTAATGTAGGAAATGAAGAGGGCTTCAAAATATCCATAGTTTATGGAAAGGATGAATGTGAGAACAAAACTATAAGCATCTTCACAACGTCAAGGCTTTGTGATTACGGAACTCCACACAAACAGTAATCACAAAGCCTTGACGTTGTGAAGATGAACTATAAGTGTCATCTATAATCTGTCCCAAGATATCATCGCAACTCAATTTGCTCAGTTACTTGATATCCATAAATGCATGTACACTGTACCTTAACGTACAAACGGTGAACACACAATAGTATTTTTAAAAATCCAAAAATTTCTGTTAAACGCCCTCTATAGATTGTCAGGTTTCAATATACAGCTAACAAATTTTTAAAAAGTCTGCGAGGATTTTGCATTGCAACAGATATGAATCATGCGTGAATTTCTTTCAATTATAAAACTATGATGTTTCGATGAAGGAATCATGATTTTTTTCCCCTTTCTTCGATTTTAATTGTGCTTCCTTCACAGGTATGTGATTTTTTTTAAATTATAATAATAATAATCGTCCAAATTAAAAGAACAAAGACAAAAACAATTACTTGGAACAAACTTTAGTTAAAATATGATTATTATAATTCAAATGAGTTTTACAACACAGATTCCTTAAACAATGTGTATAAATAAGAAGCGCGTATTGGTTTCATTTGATTTAATATAAAACTCAGCCATCAAGAGTTTTATACCTTACGTTGTTTCTTTCAGCAAACTGTCCTTCCAATGGTACATCTAATGCTGTCACCCTTACCAGTTCTGTTACATTATCTTCACCACTGTTTCCAAATAATTACCCAGTGTAAGACTTCTCATTATAGAACAATCACAATAATTAATCACAATTTTCTTTTTCGTTTACTTTTTTGAAACCTTAAGAAATCCAAATAAATTTAAACATAGAAAGTAACCATAGCACATTAGCCCAATTTTGCTAAGCAGATGGCAGTCCTGAGGTTATCAATGAAAATTTCATATGAGGTCGGTTTAAAATCCATAATTAAAATAAGTCGGATTAAAATTGATTTTCTACTTCGTTGCAAGCATTGTCGAGGAAAGGTCTTTGAGACCTTCAAAACAATTTCTTTTTTAACCAGATTAAGCTAAGATGAGAACATTCTTTTGAAAAATTAAAACTCTTCAGGAACCAAACTCAAATTTCCTTTAATAATTTTCTAGATCTTTTGTTATCTAAATTATGAACCCTAAAATAAAATTTTGAATAAATTTGTACGATGTAGACGATTTCCTATTGTAAAGTCATTGATTTTTATTTTTATACTAGTTTCTTTTTCTTAATTAAAAAAAACACCTTAATATAGCTCTTACAAAGACATTATAAACAGTGGTCCTTGGAAATCTTAAATTTGATTAAATATTGATTTGGATGCTTTTACAGTAGATTTTGTTAGAGAATGATTCTATTTGATTGGCTAAACAAATGAATCTATGTCGATAACATAACCTTGTCACAATATGGCGTTCGTGTAAAATGGTTCCGCTTGAGGTTACATTTAGATTTTATACAAATTAACGACAGGTTTTTTTTTTCTAATACATTCTTTAAAATGAGTAGTAGAAACGTCGGTTATAAGAAATGAATTAAATTTCAACCTATTCTATTTGAGTGTAACATAACCTGGGACATTTTACGCTTTCTGATAAACCGCTTGGCGGTTTATAAAGCGTAAACTGTCCAACGGTACTGTTTTAAATCGTATGGCATACGTTTACATTAATTACTTAAATAGAAGGTTGGGTAATACACAGATTTTCTTCTTTTTTTCTCAGAAATCATGCATGTTCATACACATACACAAACCCCAGTGGGAAGGTGAAGTTAGAAGTTTTATTTTTAGACGTCGAACACAACACCGCCAGCAGTTGCTACGATTATCTTAACATATATGATGGTAAGGACTATATAAAGTGGTTGTCAGTTATATTGATCGGTGATACTAATTTTCTTCAGGTTTCAAACATTATTTTGCATTATTGTCATCCTTAGATTCAAATGGATTTTAATTCTTTTTAAAACTTGTCTTTAATGTATTTTATCGCCGTTTAAGAACTAATTTACATAAACATAATTTACATAATTTACATAAACATATTGTGGGTTTTTTTCGTGTTCAAGAGAAAAAAGCCATATACATCGTTGTTTTTATCAGTTGTTTGAAACTCATTTTACATAAATATTTAAAATTGTGTTCGATAGGGAGTAACACTAGTTCAAGTGTTATCAAAACATTATGTGGAACGACTCCGCCCACAGAAACCTATATGTCTACAGGATCATCTATGACAATTTTATTCGTTAGTGACGATAGAACTCCCAAGGTGGGGTATTTAGCCACTGTTTCTCCCGCTGGTAAGTATTCAAACGAAGAAGTAACAACCTTGAAATTGTGAAATCTGAATGAGAGTAGCCCATCGCGTGGTGAGTGCAGTTTTATGCAGTTGGTCTTTGGAAATGGACACATTAGGCATTCTGATTCTAATTTGCATATTTAAAAAATAAATATTTACAAAATGCACTAGATAACACATTAATTGATGAAAATAAAATTATTCAGGGTTTTATTTTTCAACAGAAAGAATCGTTGAAACGTTTTCACAAATTCAATTCGCTAAATTGAACCTCACCCATACATCATGTAGCCATTACATTTATATACACATACATGTATAAAACTCATTTTAGTATAATATTGTTATAAAAATACATCATGGCAAATATATTGAAAGTCAAATTGATCTGTAAACACACAAGTTTCTTCATTTATACTATAATTTTTATAGACATGCAAAATTAAACATTAAGAACATTCAATTGAAACTCAGATATCGAGGCATGCTAACACTCAAATTCAAATTTTTAAAATCAACTTCAAAATAATCAAATGATAAAGAAACAAAAGTAAATATCAAGTTTGATATCATCAACATTAAACACCAAAATATTACGATAATAATTTTTTTTAAACTTCTTTAGATCAACTACATTGTTTGTAATACATTTCATAGATTTTCCCCCTTATTTTTACAGCCACAAATTCATCAGGGTCAGGATCAGCTCCCGACAACGATTCGTCTGACTGGGAGACCATTGTTATTGTTGTTTTTAGCGTGGGAGTACCTTGTACCGCTGCATCAGTGGCTGTCATTGTTTATGTTAAGACACATAAAAAAGTCAGGCATACTAAAAAGAACAATGTAGATAATTCTGAAAAATAAAGAAAAACCTGCATATTTTAATTTAAAAAGTTTGGGGTTTTTTTTCATTAAGAGAGCTGGATGGTTGTAACTATTTTTAGACCTTATTTATCTCCATGAAAATGAGAGCTTTGATAGGATATTAATAGGAAAACAGTAGTTGTACATGTATATGTAGGGAAAACAAATAGTTGATATTGACAAAGTATGTCTTGTCTGTGGTGTTTTAGACGGCATTGCTTGCGTTTGTATCGTGAAGTTTTATACATTAAAACACTGCTATGATGTCATTCCTTTGTTCCAGCAGTCTCTAATGTTACTCCTGACAGTCCGATATTAGTTAGCTTCTTAATATCAGACCGTCATCAGTGTTTACAGTACTGATATCCTTCAAAATCGGACTGTCTCAGGCAAATCAACCATGACATTCAATGGCAGTGTTTTAAGTACGATATAGGCCTCAAAATTTTCTGTATGAAAAAAATATCAGACAGTTCTCGGTGCTAACGGGCCTCGAAACTTTAGGCATATATCCATTATCTGGTGTTAAGCAACGCTTTTGGCTGAATCGGTTGCTTTCTATCTAGATGTCGAAGGACCTATCAGATGGGTAGTTTCTGATCGTTAATTTATTGACCATCCAACCTCCTTAAATTTCTTTAAAATTGTTGACTTAAAGACGATTTTGATTGGATGAAAATTATTTATATGATAAATCAGAAAAATGAGACCGGAAATTCTCTCTGGAAATTTTTCTTTCAATTCACAACTTCTAGGGCTTAAAAAAAGCGAAAAAGCTATAACGATGTTTGATGCTTAATATAATATGCCATAGGCTACAAACGATATAAAGTTACGAGATGATTAGACTAATAAAACTAACTTTTTTTGCTGTAATGCGTCAGAATTTCATTCGAAAGTTAGGTATATTTTCCCCAACTGTAATTAATATAAAGTAAATTGATCCAATGGCATTTCGAAAAGAAACATAGCATGGAATTAAAAAATTCAGCATATTTCACATTTATAAAGGTATTTCATGACGTTGGCTGACTGTTGATTATCCCACCATTCCTTGTTTACTTATAACAGAGCACTGCGGGGCCCATTGTGCATGTGAACGAGCAGTAACTGAAATTTTTGAACTGCGTTTAGAACGAAACAGGAGTTATGTTTCTTTCGTGTACGGTTATATTATCTCTCTCTCTGTCTCTCTCTCTCTCATGTTTTTTGTTGTTGTTTAATTCTTTGCTAATTAAAATTGTGCTTGATTAATTGATAATAACAACTTAGAAACCTATATAAGTACCAATGAATAAGTGCGTACATGTGCCTCCTTTTCTCAGAAATATCTTGTAAAGAAATTAAATTAATAATATTCCTGTCATGGTAAAAAAAAAAAAAAAAAAAAAAAAATATATATATATATATATATATATATATATATATATATATATATATATATATATATATATATATATATACACACACACACACACACTAGATATACTAGATATTAACCCGGAGGACACAGTTTCCAAAATCTGGGAATTATATCGATTAAATCACTCACAGTTCGGTAAATCTTGATTTGAGCTGGCCCAGAAGTAACAGAACGTTCCTGTAAATTTTCTTTGCCCTGTATTTAATATTTAATATACTAATGATTGTAGATAAGTAAGAGTATTGTATGTCTCAGCTCCTTATCTAAGAAGTCAGTGATCCAAATCAAGTGATAAGCTTAACCTACCCGCGTATATCGAGAATGAAAATACACGCCTTTTCATTTTAATCAGTATGTGCTCTGGACATGAGTTATAAACATATATTTGCAGCTGTGTATTAAAGTCATTTAACGAGACAAAGCATCCAAGACACATAAAAATGTAAATATTATAAGTAAATATTAAAATGAATCTTTTTAAAAAAAAAAATGAATGAAAAATGAATACATAACAAAGGCTAATGAAAAAGAAGCAACAAATCCGATATAGGTGTAGAGATAATTCGAACATCGTACAGTGATAAATAGGGCTTGTGTAGGAGCATTGTTATACATGTGTAAATGTCCGTATTTTGTTTAATTGTCAAAAGACTCCTTTATAACCTTCCGATTTAATTTTGGAGAAATTTTTAAAAAACTAGCCAAAGACGGTTGAGACTGGGTATGGGGAAGGGGGGGGGGGATAATGCAATTAATAAATTAGATTTAAACTTAACTTAATACATGAACATGCTAGCCTATGTACATGTAATTCTAATACGGTTTAATGTATCTCACCTTATGTAGATAAATTTGGATTTAGAAATGATCCTTTGGAGTCAAGTTTTGCTGCATGATTCTCTCTCTCTCTCTCTCTCTCTCTCTCTCTCTCTCTCTCTCTCTCTCTCTCTCTCACCAAATAAATTGCAAGATAAAATCAACAGTTCCTGGAGTAAGAATATACTAGTATGTTATGAAAAACCGTTTTGTTTTAATTTGTAAAGATATATATGTATGATATTGTATGGTATATTAATGTAATGAATTTTTTTAATTGTTTACTTTGAGATACAGATGTACTAGTACATACGGAATTCTTTCTGACCGCGATAATGATGACAATTTTTTTTCTATATTGCACTGAAAGGTCAAACATCCCCTCCTTTTTCGATTGTCGTTAGCGTGGAGAATTTGTATTAAAAAGAATACTGATCAAAGGTCAATTTAACAAATGAGATTATATTATAGTGTTTACAGTTCTATGAATTTATGAGAGAGAGAGAGAGAGAGAGAGAGAGAGAGAGAGAGAGAGAGAGAGAGAGAGAGAGAGAGAGAATATGACAGAGGCCCATTTAGAGGTTTTTAAGATCCAAAACCAGAGCAGAAAGACACGTTCATGTGGAAATAAAGACCTTGAAAATATGAATTTTTCCAGCATGAAGCTCATGACATATACCCTCATTTCTTGGGCTTATCTGATCACAGGGCGTTGATATGAAATCACTCAACCAGTTTTTAGACAGATAGAGGTTCCAAGAGTGTTATTTTATATCTCTTGTCCATGAAAGACTTTCTGTCTTTTTACTTCTGCCAGCTGTGTTGACCAAGATATAAGTATTTAAGGTTCCACCTACTTTATATCAATCCGGAGCAAGCACTAGATTTTCACTGAAAATTAGAGCAATTTAAATTGATAAAATCTGACTTGTACGAAATTTTCCCGACATACTGGGGAATTTAATCTTTAAACAAAACATGCCAGTTTTTTGTTTTTTTTTTTTTTTTAAGAACGTTAACATTTTGACATGCAGGTGCTATCCGTGCTCTGAATAAAATTAAAATGAGAGAGAGAGAGAGAGAGAGGGGGAGAGAGAAAGTAAATATATCCGATAACACATTCAATCGATGACAAAAATGAAAATATTGCATCGGCCGGGAATCGAACCCGGGCCGCCCGCGTGGCAGGCGAGCATTCTACCACTGAACCACCGATGCTTATTTATCCCCTGGAGGGGATATGAACAAATACGGCAAATTTTGTCTTTAATTAAGAGGTTCGTACGGTCGTGGCCATTTTTAGATTATATTGATCTCCTAAAGAAGAAGAGCTCTTTATAAAAATATAGGAAATATTCAAATCTTACAACTAAAATTTTTGAAACATTTCAATAGTTCATAGATTAGATGACCATCTAGACTTCTCAATTCTTTATAAAATACTTTTGACATCCCTTTCAACTTTACGAAAACATTTTCTTCTTACCATGCAGGTATTGTCACAAACCACGTACAATAAAGTTTAGGGAACTCTTAACAATATCAAACTTAAAAACACTGAAAAAAAACTATGCACTTTTATTTTGTAAATCCAGAAGAAGGCTGTTGTCCAGCCTACACCTATTTTAGTATTTATTATTATTCTTTACGTATTAAATACCAAACTGTATTCATTCTAATTATTTTCCCTGAACAGGTGGCAGCGATTTTTTATTTGGAAGGGGGAAGGGGTGGGGCGGAAATGGTAGATTCGTATAATTATAATATTGTAAGTAAAGAAAATCAACCCCACCCCAATCCAAATGAAAAGAATGTTTGTATGTCGAACTTTCCTTTTCAATGTAAATAAAGCAGTTAATTTTCCTCTGCTCCTTTTTAGCGTTCTTCTAACCGTAGGTAGCTTGAAATGATGGGTCATAATAGGTAGTACATATATATTCTATCCTTCTCTCCTGCTCTGACATTTCGCATATAATTGGCATAGCTAGGCTAGTGATTAATACCAAGTATCATATAACACAGGTTGTAAATTATTGAGAACACCACAAACAAACTACTACAGAAGCTCTCAAGGATTGTATGTTAAAACATCAATTTAAGACCCTGGGGCTACAAATTATATACAGCAAATCGGTTGAAAAACAAAATAATTCTTTGGAGTAAAAAAAAAATAATGAAGTCGTTTTGCTAGCTGACATAACGCACGTTTCACTCCCAACAATTTGCCAATTTCTTTTTTTTTTTTTTTTTTTTTTTTTTTGGTGAAATGTTTAGGATATTGATACCAGGAAGTGGCGTAATAGTCATTGCCAATTCATCTCTGACGTAGTTTTTGCAGTTTATATATGTACTTCCTTCTGCTTCTAATTGTAAAAGCAAAGTTTCTTTGCTAAAAAATGGCTAAAAAACGGACGTGGGGTGTAGTGGATAGGAAAAGAAACTGAAAACTTCATTAAATTATAGACTTATTTGCTAAATGTGGCAGAAATGATTCCCACAAACTTTAAAATGTGCATGTAGATAGCAATGAAGTCTTACTTCCGCATAGGTTTCGTTGAACTGTTTTCTTTTAACATGAAAAAGAAATGGTCTTCATACATATTATTCTTTAAAGCATTTTTCTCATTTTTTTATTCTTTAGAATAAAGTAAGAATGTGACACCTTAATCTGTCCGTCCATTATTGTTGTAAACAACAACCTGCTTTTCTTTACTTACGACCCCGGGTGATATTTTGACAACCTTTATGTTTATATATGTATCTGCATTCTTAAATTTTTGCAAAGTCATGGTGAATGTGTCTAATCTATTTCAATTTATTTAATTCATCAAAACACTGGCAAAACTAAATTCAAATCCGACCCATCCCCCCTTTCACCCAGTGTAAGCATTAATTTTCAAATTATGAAAAAATTGACTGTTTTGTTTGGTCATTTTGTATTTATCTATTTATTATTTGTTTATTCATCCATTCGTTTTGTTGACTTTTTGTTACTTGCTGATTTTCCCGTCGTTAAGTTGTATTTGTTTCTAGATATTTAGCAAGAAGCAACTTCATACAGAATCCCTGCTTTTGTGTTCCTTTGACATAAACACGCGTTATTCTTTATTATGTAGGTGCAAGTCTATACTCCTTTTAAAATACATTTTAGACATGTGACTATGCCAATAGTGTATGAATCATTAATTCATTTACTAGTATACGATTTGTGTAATTCGGTCATTTATCACAAAACTACTCTAGCTACAAAAATCGAATACGTGCGATACAGCCGAATTATCACTGACCATGCCAGCTCATGATCATACACTGTGAATTCGTATCGTAATGGTTACGAAATAGTCATAGATATGTAATGCATACCATACTCATACATCACACCGATACCATTATTTCAAGACAATTATCACCCAAAACCACGAGTCATTTTGATTTACCGTTTTTATTCCCAATATTTCTTTGGTTATTAAATTTCTTATTTACAATATAACCCCCCCCCCCCCCCCTCCTGTAAACAATATATTATATAAATATTAAAACCAAACCAGGGGCCGTCGGTAGATATTGGTAATTAGCCGCTGATATATTAAACTCTTATGACTCTAAGCATCTTCAAAACCGATTTTTTTTGTTCACCACTTTTTTATTATTCAAATTCAACTTTGAATTGGTCACCTGTCATAAGCGTGACTTGGGTTTTTTTTTTCTTTTCTCATCATAATATGAATACATACAAACACACGTCCAATTCTTCTCTGCTTGCTTTTGACATCTCAACAACTTATTATAATCACAAGCGGTGCGAGATAAAGAGAATGTAAAACCCAGAAACCCACATTCTATACTGACGTTTGTGTGTTAAGCCGGCTTATTTAGGTTAACCTTGACTCACTAACAAGACATTTTTCTGTAGTTTCCAGCGATTGGAGATTTGAAACTGGACAAAATCTCCAATTAATTCTGACCTAGGTCGGTATTTAAACATTGCAGGACGGCGATAAATACACGTGTCAATGCCTAAACTCTGTATGGGTCTTCATCAAGCATTGTAATTATCTAAAAACCCAAGGAGAGAAATGAAAAATGATATTGCAACTTTCTGCTGACAATGCAAATTAACGAACGTTTAAATATTGATGTAGTATTGAAATGCGAAACCCCTTTAATACTTGCGATAGCTAGTCGAAATACTCAAGAGGGCTCGATAACACCCGAATAGGAGATTTTAATAGCAATTTGAGCGATAAATGATAGATTCATTAGATGATTGTAATAATGTTAGCAGTTTTAAAAAAGCTCGTGCATCCGTTGAATATTACATAGACGGGGGAAAAACTAAATTTCCACATCTAAACAATAAAATTATCCTCAGAAATCGTTGCAAAAAAAATTTAAAAAGCAGTTTACTAGCATCAATTACAGTAAGCTGATGCCAAAGGACCTTGAACATTATAACTGAAAATTTTCTGGAGGCAAGGATCGTAAATTGCTCTATCATTCGTGCATGCCAGGAATTATCTGATACAATAACTCGAACAATACCCCGTGAAAAACCCCGTGAAGATTACCAAAATAATCTTCATCGGAAATATTGCGTTCTATAAGTGTTTTTTTTTTCAAACCCAAAACTAATTCACTGAAAATATATATATCTAAAAATCTCAAAGCGTCTGTTTCACCTTGAACTGTTTCATGTCACAATAAGATGGATATGACAAAATCTGAAAATGCCACCTGTTCAAGGAAAATAATTAGAATTTTCTGGATTCTGAGCATTCAGTAAACAAAGAAGAGAAGTATATAAATAAGCTGGCACATGATCCGAATCATTCTCTTGTCAAGTTGATATGGGCGCTTGCTGAAAGCCAGATAGGTGTAACTCGGTAATATATATGTTTCGGGAAGTGTTGATGAAAATTTATCTATTTATCTTTACACAGTGTTTTTTGGTAGTAATGCGATTATAGCATATGGAGACATTTTGTATAAAGTAGTGACAAGTGTCAATTTTTACTGAATCAAGCAAAGCATTGTAAACCAGGGTGAAAAATGAAATTCCATATCACAATATGATTTAATATTTTCATGAAATACATAGAAACTGAAGAAAAAAAATTATTCATATGATTCTATTTTGTACAGATTTACGTAAAATATATTGTACACAAAACTGCGCACAAGTTACATGTAAGTATGCATAATCAGTATATCACCCCCAGTGTGCGGGCTGTAAGTAAACATTTTTGGCCTAAAACAATATCATATACATATACCAAACGGGGTGTTTGAATTTTTATTAACGCCAGTCTCATTTTGCAAAAACTGTGTTATTATTATATAATAACTTAACATTTCTAAGCTTAAATCCTCATTCTAGTCATTAGATTAGATAATGCAATATGTGTAAATGTATATTGAATGTGCTTTAGTAAGGTCTTTGTCATCATCCTGGTCGATAGATGACTCAATCACTTAGTGTCACGTGTTTCATGTTTTTATTCTTTACTTCGTGCAACAACAACAGGTATTCAACATTACCGATTTTTCAAGAAGTCTCAATATGAAAAAAAAGTTGTGAATATAAATAAAAAAAGTTTTGGACCAAAAAAAAAAATTTATCAAATACACATACCAAACAGAGTGTTGGAATTTCAGGAGAAAGACATCTGTCGGAAGTAATATAAGATAGCGCGGAGGTGTGGGTGAATGACAAGATGTGTAATGGGAGAAAAAAATAGGGAGAAACCAGCATCTCGCGAGGCACAGAAACATCCACCGTTTCATCATCAATTTATATTTATTGAACTCTGCGAATAGCCAAGAATTTTAATAGATTAGAAGTGTGCCAACTATTTATGTACATTCCTACATTGCGCCCACATTGTACTCAAATGAAGTCATCATATGATTCGAAGAGATTTCAAGCCGATTTATGGACATTAAGTAGAGGGTGGGAAATCTGACACAATAATTGAACATCCGAAAATAATATACAGAATTCATTTATTTATAATACAGTACATATTTTCTTCACCCATCATTAAAATAAATATTTTTTTAAATGAAAATCAAATCTAAAAAAAAATTCTTCAATTTAGGCGGTAACCTTTTTTATTCTGAATATATATTATGGAAGCGAAAATAAATCTTTTACATCCGCGCAATTTTCACGAAAAAATATTGCGGAATAGTCATAAATAAAATTGGTTTAATTACATATACCACGTAGAAACATACAGCACTTAGATTTATTCTAGTAGAAATATCAGTTTTTTGCGTATTTATCGAACTGTGATAAGGAATTTTACGTAAAATGATAACTTCAATATTTGCTAGCGTAGTTGTAAATAATTTACCAAAAAGTTACATAAAATTGTACATATAAGCGGATATACGAATGAAAAATTCAATTATTATTTTTTTTTTCACATTTCAAAAACTGCTGAAGCCGACTTTTGAAAACACATTTTAATCCCCTATTAAAAGCTTAATTAAAATATCCGCATGGTATAGTTAACATACATTTGCATCTAAAGAAATTAATCTATAATATATGTACAAATCAAAGACAGGCTTCGTGAAAGAAATAGAACATTTAACAGCAAAGATTAAGGAGGCTGGGTGGTTAACAAACACCCATCACATTTACATTGAAATTTAATAGATGATATCTTTAGGCCACAAACGACCGGAATTATTTAGTAAATAAGAAATCCAAATATTACACTTTAAAATATGATCAGATTCTATATTTTTATGCAAAGCTCTTCTCTCAAAGATACTGACACAGTATAAAATGGCCGCGACCATCCAGCCCCCCCCCCCCCCCCCCCCATTAACTTTTCACTCTGTTTCGTAAGATACTAGTGTAGCACATACGAAGTTAGCCGACATTTATACTTTTTTAAAATTCACTTATACATTATTAGACTTGTCAATATACTCATGAAGGCAACTGAAATACAAATCTGTCAATATGCTACGATAATTAATGACGTTCTTTTATATTTATTTCAAAGTTAAATAGCCTGATTCGACGATTTTCTAACCAAGTGGCTTTCAAGTACATGTAGTTTAAAATTAGAACACTTATTTTCGGAGAAGCTGATATTAACCCAACGATTACAACATCTGAAGACCCAGTCATGGGTCTTTAAACTTTGTTCCACATTTTTAGTATTAATTGTTTAACAACAAAAAGAGAAAAAAAGTAAGATAAAAAGCGAGAAAAGGAGAAAAAAAATCAAGAACTGCGCATCATTTGGACTAAAGTTGAAAAAGAACACAACCATTACCAGCTGTTTATCTTTATTTTTTTTTAATTTCGTAAAATAGAATGATTATTTCATTTGAAACCCGGGTAAATACGCACATTCGAAAATAAGCTCTCTGCATAGCATACAATTTGGAAATAAGAAAGTGGAGCAAAGCACTTTGAAATGAAAATGCTGCTTGTATGTCTTAAATGATTGTTGTTGAATAAAGGATAGAAAATAATCTTAGGACGGTTTGCACTCTGATTGACAGCTCTTGCACCGATGTTTGCAGTTGGAAGAAGCCATTTTTTCCCCTATGAAGTAATTCAAAAGCTCTTGCACTGATGTTTGCAATTGGAAGAAGTCATTTTTTTCCTATGAAATAATTCAAAAGACGGTCATTCGGTTAATAATGATAGATTCCAAAGGTAAAAAAGTGTTTATGCAAGTTGTGATCGGAGATGAACATAAAACTTCCAAGAAGGAACAAACATGCAAAAAAGATAAATAAAAAATAAACAGATGGTGCCATGAAACTGCCACTATCATATCATACAGAGAAACAAGAACTGATTAGTAGAGAGCAATAAACGTCGTGAACTTCACCATAATTTATTAAGTACTTAAAGTGGCTTTGATGTTTTCGATGATACTTGCGATACAGCTTTATAATCTTGTTCAGTTATTATCGCTATTAAATCGATAGCGTTACGAGCATCAAATGTGTTGCTTGTTGGAAAGATTTGTTGTCTTTAAGGATTGGACTAAATAAAATAGCATTGATACGTGTGCAAAACATCGTTAAAAAGGTTTGAAATATATAGCCACGTGCAATTGCATATATTAAGAAATTTCAGTGATTTTATTAATATTCTACTTTAGAATTTAAAAAAAGGTAATTATTGGACTTGCTCATTGTTTTCTTGGTCTCAGATTACGAGTGCACTTTAAACTAAAAAAAAAAATAAAAATGAATAAGTGTACCTTATCTCTTTTATTAACTTTGAACATGTTCCTCTATCTTGATCAAATTAAGGAGAAAACCCTGTGTTTCACAGATGGATGCTAACACGAATATCTATTTCAGCTAGCTTTTAAAATTGCGTTTTGCAAGGAAAGTTTTAAAAAGAGCCTCAATTTATTTTGAATAAAAGACAAATACAATGCTACTAAAATCGGTCTAAAAGCACCGATGGGAATATAAAACAATAAAATCTAATTAAATCAAATTTTCAATATCTAAAAACTGTGGTTAATTCAAGATATTAATATCGAAGCCCTTGCACAAGAACGGATTTTGACTAAGAACATATAAAGATAAGTTCAATTGTTTGACAGAATGAATATTGAAAAATATATTTTTCTTTAACTATTGCTCCCCATTAATTTTCATTATAATGATTAAATTGGATCATAGAGTCAAATGCATATACAATTGTAAACTTAATTATACAAGTAAATTAAAAAATTTTCAAGTATATGTACAATATGCTAAAAATAAAAAATAAAAATAATATGCCTACATATTCAGTACAAATAGTTGAGAGGCATATATCTAGTACAAATGCGAAATGATTGCCATTAAACGGCAACATCGCACAGTAGGTTTATTACAACAATAAATTGAGTTTGGACGGGCAATTTATGCATCGAAAAATAAATCGACTCGCGTCATTTTACACGTATTTACATAACAAGGATTACAATGAAATTGCTGTCCAATATGTGCAAAAACACAACTGCTGACGTAATTAACATATGCGCCCCAGGGGTGCGCATTGTGCGCTTTTACAAAGGTGTCAACACATCATGTTTCAAATCATAAGCGCATATTATATTGAGCGAATACCCCTGTCATGAAAAGACAAACTATACAAAATCTCAAATGTATGTAACCCGTATGTTCTGAATATGTTAAAGCTGTTCGCCACAAAAAATGTTTGATTGATATTAAATGTCTGATGCCATCTTTTACATTTAAGTGGCCACAATAAATGTCCAAATTATTCACTATAAGTGACAAACTTGACGTCGGTATATGATCCCTATATCGAATAACTTTTTGTTATTCAAATCTAGAATAAATCTTTAACTCTTCTTCTATGTGCCTATTTTGTGCTAATAAATGTCAGAATAGGTTACTAAAAAGTTATCGTGTCATAATTCGCGAAACATAAAACCGTCAACAAAATGAAATATGAGAGCATACGTAATGTATATATTCCCATCAGAAGAAACTCTGAAAAAATTCGTATTCTTTTCGGCATTTTTCTTCTCCCCCTTCTAGGACTTGTCATTTCTGATCTAATTTCTCCAGACGAAAAAATGAGTTAATATATTCACTAACTACATGTGACATGTAGTGTCAACCAAAATCCATAAAAAAAATTAATAAAATGAAGAGAGATTAAAACTGCGGTTGCAAACATAAAAAAATAAAAAAGCAACTACGGGGAACATTTTAAAGAAATTGAGCAAACTTATGAAATAACATTTGTAACAAAATGTAGATTTTCTTATTTGCGAGTGTTATTCAAACTTAGATAAGTCAGCGTGTACATTTTCGTCCCCAGGTAACTCCCGTTGAATTTCAATCCACATCCTCATTTGATGTAAAGGCTATAAAATGAGCAGATAAAACCTATTTCGTTTTTCAATACGCTAAGATATACAAGTACCTAACGTGTATCATTTGGATGAATCAATTCAGAGGAAACTCAGGATTTCTAATATAAAGCCAGATTTGTAGCAGGTAAATCCCGAAAAAAAATCTTCTGAAATGTTCTCGTTATATATCTCTTAGCTTAAAGAAAGAAACAAACCAAATATATTGTTGTAATTGAGAGACGAAATAATCCCTGTCGGCATTTTTTCTTTAAATATACATTAAAGTTCTCCTAAATGACAGGCTCCGTTTTCTAAAGTATATTACTATTTGCGTTTAATTGCAAACATATGACACTGACTTTCAAAGCAGAGATGATTTGGTAGTGTGTATAAATAATTAGTTAAAGACCTTGCCCTTTCGTCGCACTAAAACCATAAAAACGGGACATACCATAGCATTGCATAGAAAGATGTTAACATCAGCAGATCAATAGATACAGAGAACTGTTTTGCGTTTTTTCTAGGATGTTGTTAATCTGATAATGGAAATTGAATTTATTTTACTTTCAGCGATCAGTTTATTTTTCCTGAAATGAAGGCAAATGAAAAGTAAAAGAACGTGACGTAAACCAAAGAGAAGGATCCAGTCTTCAAAATCATGACCTAATTTTCGGATGATTTAGACAAAACTCTTAAACTAAATGCCTTAAACCTGAAATGAAAAAGTAACAAAAGCGTATATGAAAAAGGAGAGATCTTGACCGTCCGTTTGTATATATACACCATAGAATTACAGCTGTCAAATCATTTGGCCGAGGAGCATAGCTTGACCGCTGCTATAAAAGCTTGCTCTCTTTGGGAGAACCTACTCATCTGGAACACGACGCTCAAACACGGATCAGCTGATTTTAATGTTCAAGATGCCGGCGAATGTTAATTCCGTTTTTTATATTATAGCTTGTATAGTGGTTGCAGTTTTTTGCACTGTTCTACCTCAGACAATAGATTCAATGGAGGATTTGGAACACATTGAGACCGGCAACATTACCCAAGAACAGATTCTGAGTATCTTATCTCAAAACAGCAATTCACAAGGCGATTCAGATGGATTAAATTCAAATCAGAGTCGGTGTCAGTCTTGCAGGATACGAGAGGATCAGAAGAGAATAAGAATTGAATCAATCAAGAACAGAATTGCACATGCATTGAAACTGGACGTTCTGGGTATCCCCAATATAACAGAAATACGGATACCAAAAGTTCCGTCGTATCAGAGGTTACGAGAGAGATATGAAATCCAGGACAGAGTGAGTGAAATGCAAAGTGATGAGCCTTACACGTACGCTGATCAGATCGAAGACGAGGAGGATGAATTCGGAAGATCAGAGAGAACTTACATATTTTCCGAAGAACGTAAGTGTTGTCAAATCTTCACCTTTTGATTTGATTTAAATTAAGGTTAAATCGAGCTATATCAATATATTGATGAGTTCCATCCTTCATAATGGTATCAGTAACTCAAATATATTAAAGTTGTATCATTTGTATTAGCAAAAATATTTATATTGTTCATACATAAGTTACGATTTTTTAACCTCATTCGTTTGTCAGCATTGATAAATATTGTGTCAAGTATCTTCGTCTTTTATTTATCAATCTATTTATTTATTCATTTATTTATTAAGTACTTTTTCATACATAAACTGTTGTTGAAGAGGAACAATTTGAACTCTAAAAATTATAATTTCTTGTATTGTGTGTGTATATTTCTGTCCTACAAGTTTTTTTTTTTAAAAATTAAAACACTTCCAATTTTTCACGGCAAGCATAATGAAATTATTTTAATTTGAAGCATTAGAAATTGTTAGTAGTTATAATCAAGTGATTACACCCCCTCCCCTTCCCTTAAAAAAGATACAAAAATTATTTTAAAATATATCAAATAGATTTTAATTTAAAAGAATACACTTAAAATCTTTTTAGAAATAATTCATCCCTATTTAATCAGACAAATTTATTTCGTTTATTTCTTAGTTTATTTACATAAAATATTATATCAGAAATATTTAGGAGTTTAAGATACAAAATTTTTTTTTTAACGCTGACCTTCAGCCTTCATTTTTTCGTAGTGTTACATTATTAATTATTATAAATGTATTTGTTATTACAGCCCCTGTATCTCTCGATATCGTTACACCTAACGCCATATACTTCAACATGCCTTCAATGGAGAACAGAGACGTGTACAAAGCACTGTTATGGGTTTACATAGCCCCCCGCAGTCATTACAACTTACCCAACAACGTATCCGAGATATTCCTGTATAGGTTGGTCCCACCAGGAAAACACGGAGGCCCTCCTGTCAAAAGATTTCTCAAAAAGAGGAAAAGACCGATTTCTAGCACCAGTGGCTGGCACCACTTTGATGTTTCAGACATTGCACATCGCTGGGCTTCAAATCCTTCTTCAAATCTTGGTCTGGTAGTGGAAGCTTTTGATGCCGAGAATGAAAATTTGATAGTCATGCCACCTACTTCTGGAATAGATGAAGGATATGTAAGTAATTTTCGAAGACTCTGGGTTCCGATCGACCTCTTTATTCACCTTCTGTCTTTTTCTCTTCTCCTTCAGGCTGCTATTCAGAAATATGTTTAATTTCTTTTAAAATCCAAATCATGGCAATACGTACATGTATGTCATTAGGTAAAAAGTCTATCTTTTGTTGATAAAGGGAGGAATTATTAACATCATTAGAGGTTCTCGTCAGTGAAAGCTAGGGAAAAATGCTTGGTCTGCATTTTTTGCCAATAAATCCCAAGTGCATTGTGACCAGATGGCAGTCGACCTAAAAGAACCGAAAGTTGACATGTGGATATTTATGTACATTTCTACTTTTGATGTACTTTACTGAGCTATTATGGGAACAGCTGTGGCTTATTTTCTATTTGATTGAAACCAGGATATATCTTACACAAATGTTTATCATTTTCTGGGTATTAAGGGTCTATTCATAGAAACTGTTATTTGCTTATCCGATTTTATTAACAAACCCATTTAAAACACTTATTCCTTTATTCACAATAAAAAGAACTTAATTTAGTTCTAATGAAAGGGGGGGGGGATAATCCGCATAATAACTTGACTAATCAAATAAAATTTATAAAAAAATAAATAAATATTACTTTATTTTATTTGCAGGAACCCAACCTAGATTTGCGCACAACAACAACAGCAACACACAATCGGAGAAAAAGATCTACTGATCTAACATGCGATGAACAGAATCAGTTTGAAGCGTGTTGCCGTTATCCTTTGACCGTCAGTTTCTTAGAATTTGGTTGGGACTTTGTCATTGCTCCCAAATGGTATGACGCCTATTATTGCGCTGGAGAATGCAGGAACGAAGGCCTGAGCAATCACGGTCACTCAGCAGTTGTTCAGCAAGTACCGGAGTCAAGAATGATCGGAAATAATCCAGGTCCGTGTTGTTCACCCGTCCGAATGTCTAATCTTAGAATGCTGTATTTTGATCATACCTCTAGATTACAACTCACAACTCTTCCGCGTATGAAGGTAGTTAGGTGTGGTTGCTCTTAAAGAGAAATTGTCTAATTGAACTGTTTTCGTATGTGTTTAATTTTATGGATCTAAGATCCACAAGACTGAAAGTCTTTCAGCGTGCATTTTATTGTAAGTTTTCATAGAAATGTCGAGGTATCCAGCCTTTTCTACATATCGACACGTTAAAATATTTTTAACATGAACACGTTCTTGGAAGATAACCTTTTTGAGAATGAAAATATGAAATAAGACACGTAAATTTTTTGACTGGAAACATACTCTTTCGTCTTTCACCTTCAACGTTGGTGCGTATTTGGTGCGTATTTAAGAATAGGGCAAAGGATATAGATATGAACAAAACGTAAAGGCATGTTGTTCAGTATTGAAATCCGTTACATGATCTCTTGTGGAGAGTATTCTTTGTTTTTTAAAACAAGGTAGATTTGACGTTTTATATGATATGTTGTGGTGCTTTTTCGTAATTGTGCTTTTTGTGTTGTTTTTTGATTCCATTCAATGTTATTGTTAATGTATAGTTGTTAAATTGTAAAGCACTGTGAGAATTACATTTTAATATTTGTGCAAACAGCTTTTAGAGTATGTTGATTTTCAAATGACGCGCCAAATTTTGGAGTTTCAAATGTTTTTATAAAAGCGGCTTTTGGTGCATTCTGTAGAATATAAGAACGTCTCTTAAATTGTTTGTTACTGTTTTGCATTCCAAGAAATTGTGATTACGTTTTGCTCCTTCAAAATGTTTGAATGATGTGCAATATATTTAGTTAGATGGAACGACGTCTATTTTGAATAGAAAAGCGGAACAGTTTTATGTATGAATGGCAAATTTTGTAATTGTTGCAAAATAAAACTGCACATTTTTGATGTGCCTAAACATTATGAGAAACTGTGATATTCAAAATAAAGAAATGCAAATGTATATATTTTTGTTGTGACCTTCCTTTAAAAATAAACTGTATTATACCTACTTTTCCATATTTAAATTACATATGACATGCTTATATTGTGAATAATAATGATCTCATATAATCGCTTACAGAATGGCAGTGTTCTTTGAATCATAGTTTACATTTCTTTAGATAAAATTTAAGATTAACAAACAAAATTCATTCAGCTGAGTAATCTAGCTTCTCTTGCAATATCTAATATTACCTTCATCCAAAACAGCTTGACATCGGCTTTACCTCTCCAGTCAAGGACGGCCATGGACAAGAACAAACTCTGATAAATTCTAATAAAAAATAGATTCTCTACGATTGTTTGATAGGGAAATTTTGACACCCTGTTCCAAGGTTGCGCCAGGAACAAAGATATATTATTATGATAAAAGAAGGTTATTAAAGTTTTTAAAAGACAGAAATTAAAGTGGAATGGAATGGCAGCCCCACGTTGTGAAACAATTCAACATTAAAAAAAGAACCCACAATAAGTTTATAAAGTCTTCCTTTTGCAATCTTAATACCTCACAACGTAGTGCAATAGGTCTAAGCATCACTTATTGATCTGCAGATCATGACTTCGAAACCCGCTTATATAATACATCTTATTTTTTTTACCGACTGAAACATGTACATGTATGTGTAAGTTTATACGTGCAATGAAATGTAATGATAACAGATAATTAGTTATAAAGACACTGGATCCATTCAATCATTTAGTTATCAAGTAAAACAAGCTATAAACAAAAGTTCTTTTTATCAAAACAATAATAGGCTAAAAGACAAGCATAAAAATAAACTTGTAAAAATACACGTATTAGAATGAGGGAAAATATTTTGCAGATAATTTCGAACGCAATAGTAAATATGATTTCCAACCGATATTGTCTTCGTAAAAGTTTAACAAAATGAAAAAAGTAATAACGTTCACAAAATTGTGTTAAGCTTTCTCAGCAGTTAAGATAACAATGGCACAAGACTCAATAATTTTATATGGAAAAACCTTCACATTTTTCTACATTTTTTACATTTATACTGGTTTTAATCTTATGATGATATAAATTTTAAAGCGGTGAAATCTTACATTTGTACACCAAAATCTGTTCTCTGACATCAACCAGACACAACATGTTTAAAATACATTTTTACCATGCTAATATTTCATGTCGAATCGGGAAATCTATAGGTTGGTAGTTTCATATTGTCAATCACTACGAATTGCTGCAATAAACACAATTTATTTGAACAGAATGACAAACTACCTGACAATCGACCGTCAAGCTGAAGTGTTACTGTGACATTTCTTACATGCAGAAACTACTTTACATTAGCAGCTAATAACATATTATAGCCTCTATATAACCACTGCTCTGCTGCTCCAAAACCATAATGTCATTTTATCAATTCAACATTCATGATATATAAAAAATGCATACGTCCATATAGCTGACATTTTTCATATACTGGCGATGATAGAAACGTGAAGATCTGAAGGTCAAAACAATATGTAGGGAGAACGCGATCTCATTATCCTAAATGAGGACATAAATGAATTACGTGCAGATCATTACTACTTGCTGTCATAATTTTAAAAATAGATTTATGTATGTGATGATTCTTTATATTACTTCAAAAGATAAAAAGAAATGAGGCAAAAGAAAAAAAGAAAGAGGTTTTCTATCTTTAACAACATATTTAAAGCCTGACTACCACAGAAGCAATGAAAGAAATGGGTAATAATTAAGACGCAGCTGGAAAAATGAATATTTTTGTTGTAAAAATATTCAAGTGATGGTATTTTTCTAAAGGAAATTCATAATCAAATTTACGTACGGTGTCAGAAAGAAGAATTCAACATTGACGGAGAAGTGAAATGACATGAAGTGAAATGAAGAAAACTGCGAGACACAAACAGATTTCTGAACAGCAAGGAAAATAAACTACAAACGTCATTATTATGAAATACCTTAAAAGAAAAAAAAAGGAGCACCATATAACTGTTTTAATAAAATTGATTTCCCCTAGCCTAATTCATGATAAACGTTACTATTTTGCAGAAGAAAACAATTGCATATTTGTTAAAAAAAAAAACTTAAAAATATATATGAAATTGAGTCATTTTGTCTGCTATTTCGTTTTCAAATATATTCAGCAGAACTCGATTCCAAACGTTATTTCAAAATATTTTGCCAAAAAAAATCTTATCAACATAAACTGTTTTACCAGCTTATACTTTCATTCAATCACATCGACCTTCTCTGAACCGTTATAATTTTATTACCTGTTAATTAACGATAACAGAGTTAGGGTTCAGTTGAAAAGACGAGATGCATGTTTCAATCGATAAGCTCTATATTACGTCAGAAACCATGTATCTTAATTTCAGCTGTCTATCATTGCACACTGCATGAATCATTTTTTTTTCGCATGTATACTCTTTAAAAATATGCGCAAAAGTATTCATTTCTTTCATTGTTGAAATCACTGCTCGTTTCTTTTGTCATTTTTCAAATCCCTCGAAGAAAATGAATGTGAGTTAGCAACAAAAGAGACTGAAGGCGTCAATGGATTTATTGTTATTTGGTGCAGAGTTTTTAAAGGTTTTTATCATTTATGATCGACAAAAGTGATATTTTGTGGTAGACTCTGGGCCTGTGTATCTTGACCGCTGGTATAAAAGACACAGAGCGTGTTCTTTCTCGAGACAGACACTGAAAACCATCAGCTGATTCAAAGTGAACGATGTATTCAAACCTGCTCTCATTAATTTATACGTACACATACTTTACAATGCTAGCATTCTGCACGGTGATACCTAGAAGGAACAATATTATGGATATAGTGGGACAATATGGTGTTACCGAAGAGGAATCGGAACAAATCGCTAACATTTTGGACCAAACACCAGAGTTGTTGAACGGCTTTGATGGTTTAAATGATACAGAAAATCAGTGTCAACCATGTCGTATTCGTGAGAGCCAAAAGAGATTAAGATTGGATTCTATTAGAGCAAAACTGTCTCACGCTTTAAGATTGGACGTTTTAGGAATACCAAATGTTACGCGAACACGATTACCAAAAGTTCCATCCTATGAAAGATTACAGCAACAATATGAAAACGAATTAAACTTGAATGAAATGCAAAATGATCAAGCATATTCATATGCAGAACAACTAGAAGATGAAGAAGATGAATTTGGTAGAATGGAAAGAACATTTATATTTTCTGAAGATCGTAAGTATTAAGTATACTGTAATTACAATATGGTGATACATGACTATGTAAAACTTTCATTTTTCTTGCGCCTTACAGTACCAAAAACTGTAAAACTGATATGAACATATTTTCATCGCAAATTGTACAATAGATGTTTTTAAATTTTACATTTCTTCCAGAAATTCCACAGAGGAAAGAAGATAAATTCATCAAACAATTTTATTGTATAAAAGGGGTATTTTGATGGCTACATGTGTTACAAAAGAATTTATTTAATTTCAGCACCAACAACGTTGGGAATAGAAGCACCGAATGCAATATACTTCGATATATCTCATATGGAAAACAGACTTGTAGACCAAGCACATTTATGGGTTTACATCGAACAACGAAGGCAATATGACTTACCACACAACGTAACGGAAATGTTTCTATACAAAATGGTTTCTCCTGGGAAACGTCTTGGACCACCAGTCAAAAGGTTCATAAAGAAGAGGAAGAAATCCATTGCAGAAACTGGTGGATGGCATCAATTTGATATCACTGAACTAGTCCATTCCTGGGTAACCAATCCTTCTTCAAACCTAGGGGTAGTTGTGGAGGCCTTCGATGTTAATAATGAAAACTTAATTGTCCTTCCTAATGGATCTACAAGCAGCAGTGGATATGTAAGTTGATACCGATATTACATATTAAATTGGACAGAAGCAATCTTATCTTTAATAAGATTTGATAATTTATGAAGTTGGCTTAGTGTTGACATTCCAATGCTGTAATTCATGCAGAAAAGCATGGTATCATTACATAATAATATTATATAATAATATTATCTGTTGGTCTCACACTGACACAAGTCAATAACTGCATAAATGCATAATACTATTTATTCAATGAAACATATACGTGAAAGCCAGTACAAAAAAGAAAATGTGCCTGCAAAGCATTTAAAATCTAACATTTTACGTGAAAATCAGTGACTCAACCAGTTGATATCAATACTAATATTTAGGAAAGCTTGGTTGTGACCGTTTAATTATCTGTTTAAGTATCAAAATATTTATATAAAGAAACAAAAATGTTGACATATGGATGGGCATTTAAACTGAAGTATACGAGCACAAGACAATCCATTATGCATTAACTGTTGAAGTTATTGGTTAACTTCATGAAACTCAAGTAACATAACACCTGGCAAAACATTTACAAATGAGTATTGCTGTACCCGTGTAATGAACCAACACGATTTGTTATTGTTTTAGAAAAATCTTATATGACTATGGTCGATTTTATTTGAATCTATTGAAAGATTTATTAGTACAGGTGCATGGGTTAGTTCTGGATACATAACAAACAAATTGGTTATATATAGCAATGATTACACGAAACGCCTAAAAAATGACACAGAGGGCTTATTTATCCAAAAATAATATTGATCAAATTTATCACGGTTTTGATAACTAAAGTGTATGTAATTGTTTCATATTCATAGCAGAACTTAGACATAAAATCATAATTTCCATTGGCCTATTATGTCCTGTATCCATGTTATCTTAAGTAAAATAAAACAAGACCCACCTTAGCGATAGTAAGATTTTAAACGCCCTTAATTCATAATAAGAATGTGCAATACCTACATACAAGTTAAAAGTACTATTAAAAAGAAAAAAAAACACAATCGGTTAACATATGTGCTTAATCACTAGTTTTTATAATTCATTGATTAAGAAATATAATATATCTACATGAAAAGAACTATAAGAATTAAATAAATAAAAAGAAATTAAAAAAAAAAAATTAAGAAATATATCTAAATGTGAATATTAAGAAAAATGCTACAATGTATAATGATGAAACATTTTTGATAATTTGTTTACAGTTCGGATATGCGTTTATTATTAATCTAGAAATATTCGACTGTTAAGCCTAGTATCATGATTAATTGTTTCATGTCATGCATTGTTGTATCATATTCTAAATCTTTGACGTTTGAGCCCAAAATCTGTGAACTTTTTTGACTCGATACTTGATAAATATTATTTTATCAGAATTTTCTGTAGATAGACTTTGATATTTTATGTGTTTTTTTAAGGAATAAGGAATCATTCTTTGAGTATTATGAGGTGATAATTTTGGTCGGGCGTGATCAAATCCAATAAAGCCCGAAGGGCTTTATGATAGATTTGATCACGCCTGACCGAAATTTTCACCTCATAATATTCAAAGAATGGTTTCTTATTACTTATATTTATATAATTTTCAGGAATTGTACGATTAAATATTTGAATATAAATAGGCAAATCCTGCTTGTGCCCCAATTATACGCCATTTGAATTTATTGGACTGTTTAGTACAAAATCGACACGCGGTGTTATCACAGGCAAAGACACTAAAAATGTAAATATATATGAATCGAACATTTTTTGCCAATAGCTCAAATTCAGGTCTCATCGTTTGCCTTTTTATCATGGTTTTTACAAAAAAAAGACGTTCTTCAAACAGCAAATTTATTTCGATTGAAGAAGTTAATTCATTGGTTCTAATTTCATAAATCATGGGTTTTTGTAGGAACCAAACCTAGACTTCAGGACAACTACGGCCCTTCATGAGAACAGAAGGAAGAGAGATACAGGTGTTGACTGCAATGAGCAAAACCAATTTGAAACGTGTTGTCGCTATCCTTTAACAGTGGATTTCGAAGAGTTCAAATGGGATTTCGTTATCGCGCCGCTACATTACGACGCCTATTACTGCGCGGGAGAATGCAGAAATGAAGGTATGAGCATATCTGGCCACGCTTCTGTTGTTCAGCAGGTTTCCGTACCCAATGAAGGCATGAACCCTGGACCATGCTGTACACCTGCTCGGATGTCAAGTCTTACGATGCTTTACTTTGATCACAATCTTAGGGTTCAATTGACGACATTGCCGAAAATGAAAGTTGAACGCTGCGGGTGCGCTTAAGTCGTGTGCTGATTGTTCATTCATCGTGTTTGTGTTCTATTTTGATAATGCAGATTTCTGTTGTTGAAATACGTAGTGCTTTCATTTGAAGAGTACAATATTTTCTTTGTTTGCTCTTCTTTCGTTCCTCCAATAGTTATGTTGAATAGGGCATTTTTGAGCGGTTTTGAATATACACGAAACTCCATTGAATGATCTCGATTTTAGATTTGTAGTGTTTGTGAAAATTTGTCTTGTCTGATGTCTGATGCGGAATATTCAGACAAATCGTATGATTTTCCTTACTAATGTATGTTTTCGTGATATCTACCGTGTTATCTATTCGTATATGTAATAGCTATTGTTATTTTGAAAGGTGTAAACTGCGTGTCCATATGACTACTTTATATGTATATTTTGCACTTGAGTAGTATTGATTCACGTACATGTTTATTTTTCTTTGAAAACATTGCATTCCATATATTCTACGAAAACCGCCACATTAAAAAGTAAAAGACTGACAAATCATTTACTGATGCTTGATGAAAAATGTCAATTGAATTCATGCACAAAATGTATGTGCCTAAAAAAGGTTTTACTGTGATAATCGTTATGAAAATAAAATGGCTTTTGTTCTCAACTTTTCTTCGTTATTCTTATTTTGTGTGGGAAATCATTGCTGAACTTAAAATATCAATTAAAATTGGGGGGGGGGGGGGTATGCAGAGAGAGAGAGAGAGAGAGAGAGAGAGAGAGAGAGAATTAAACGATAAAATATGCATTAGGCAGAAATGCCCAGCAACAATGAAGAATAATGTACTATTAACCAACGCACCCACCCTTGAAAATTTGAGTACATATATTTTACAACACAAGGGACAGATATCATCCTTTTGACAGGAGCACTACATATTTGTTAAATGTTGTACTTATTCAACCTCACTTTTCCGGTAATTTTCTTCTAGGAGGTACAAAGTTGGAGGTTTATGGCACGTGTCATTCAAATATAAGAGTTGTCAATGCATTCGCATTTAACAGGATTTGTATTTGCTAATCCAGGGGGTCTTTATTTGTTCTTTCGGATAAACATTGAGCGGAAAATGATTTATAACGCATTTATTTTAGACTATATTCAACCTATAAAATTGTTGCTTCCAAAAACTTCCTTTTTCTGTTCTTAAATGTGGATAATTTCAAAAATATACCTAATATCTGAATAAAATTGGTTAAATAATGATTTAAACAGTCAAATTCAAATATCTAATATTAACATTTTAAAAAGGACCAAGTACAAATTCTATGTCATTTTTCTATAATTGAAGATAAAATAAGGTATTGTGAAAATTTAACAGAATACGTTGAAAATATTTTACACGAACATTCCAGATTGTTCCTTCCATAAAAATAATGAATATTCAGCGTTTATTTTTGGTAACTTGTACAACAGCTATTCTATTAAAATTAAAACTGAAATACAATTATCATTCTGAAATGAACAAAAACAATACAACTATCGGCTTTAACACAAAAAAGGGGTTTAAATTTCGCAAAAAAAAGGTAAAATTGAAAACCCAATGAAACCCGTTTTAATGAAAACATATATTCTTTTAAAATCAACAAACTGGTTGAACAAGATACTTTACGGATGTGCATCTTATTCTTAATGCCAGACATTAACATAATAACCTATAGACGGGTTATTTTCTGCAAGGTCATCGTATTAATAAAATGATATATGAATCCTAGCATTGACATTTGAACCAATCATAGTAAGGTTCAAAAGTGCACCAGACAGCAATTTTACTTGATATCAAAAGATTTAATATTTGTAAAACTGGGTCAGAACACCAATGGAAAAAAAACATGCATAAATCAAAATTTAGCAACGTTTTCAAATTCTCGTAAAAACTTTTTCAAACATTTTTGTACTAAATATATATTTAAATTTTATTTTTATTTAAATTTTAGAAATCTTTTTTTGAAAATGGTTTACAAGAAGTAATAAACCCAATTTATAAATGTATATAAACCAAATCATATTCTTCGTGCAAGATGCTATCATTGTACATGCATGTTAATAGGATAAAAGTATCTTCTGCCTCTATAAAATATTCATGTATTTAGTAGCATAAATGGATAAGACCCATATTCCCATATAATCCAAAATCATTTATCCTTTTTCACCAAGATTTGTAATTTGTTAATCGATGTCTGCAATACTAGGAATTTATCTATATGTTGCTGTTCTGCCTGAAATTAAAATTCCAATTAAAGTCTCCAAATTAAAATAAACAAATTCGTATATTATGAATTAGATTGTACCTTTTAAATAAAAGTTGGCGTTAGTTCCATGGGGTGTTAGAACATCGGTCTATATAACCGCATCTAATTGAGCCAGACACACCCTGCCGAATAACATTATCGTGCGTCTATTAGATGAAAAAGCAAAAAGCAGAGCAAATAAAACAAAATACAAACCCAAAACGTTCATTCTTTTGGGAAAATCGACCTGTCTCAACTGGTAGTTTTGGGTCTTGAGAGGGAAAAAACGAATAACAGTCGTCCAATTACCTAAAATCGTACAAGCAAGTCAATTCCATACCTTATTCTTTTACAAACGGTGAGCAACTAACAGGTAAGTAGATGTTCAAACGCTAAAAAACTAGAAGAACGTTAGCGAACGGTAGACTTACAGTTGTGAACAAGTGATACAAGACCAAGTCAGTCCGGTATTTCCTTTTTACGGACAGTTATTACCAAGGTGTTTACACCTAGTCAAAAGCATACTTCTGCGTATTCTTGTGAATGGCAAAGCGACTTCTTTTTGGATATTTTAGTACGACAGAAAAGACGTTTTTCATGATTTTCAAACATAAATGGCAAACCATGGTTTAAAAAAAACAATATACATGTCATGTGCATATGATATGCTTTCTTTTTATCAATCATTTTTTGAAAAAGAATGCATTAAATAACACTATATGCTTTCCTATGGCATGGATCAAGTAATCTTTAGAAAAGTACCTTGCCACTGTACCACTTAATTTCAACCAAATGTGAATATCATACAGTAAAAAATAAATGTATATTGTCTTTAGTTCTACATTCTTACAAAAAAAACCCCAAAAACTAAAAAGTTCTTTTCATCTCATTCTCCTGTGAGCGAAATCAAAGTATTCACAATTCCAACATAATGTACAATTGTATTTTTATTTTTACTTAAATCTCCACTGATGGAATAGAATTCTTTCATGTATATTAGTCTTTATGATATTCTATAACACTATATGAAAAGTGTTTTTTTTCAATTTAATAGAGGTTTTGTTTCAATCTTGCTTGTGACCTTAATCAAAGGGCAGAGGAAAGTTGAAAAGCAACGAATTACAACGATTTACCTCAGAAAAAAAATAAGTATTTCATTTTGCTAAGGTTTTAATTGTGAAATACTCAAAAATAAAAGATAAATAAAATCAGGAAATAAAATTATTTTTTTTTTATTATGACGAACAGAAACGATGAGAAATGATTACAAATTTTCGTTAGCACCATGCATGCATCATGTTCCTGAGAAACGCATTTTGATATATTCATCCTTAGGCAACAAGTTTTTCGTTGTTCCTTCAAAATCCCCGAGCTTTGGAAGAACAATGGCTATGTATCCCTCTGTTTGAGGCTAGAAAAAAAAATATAAATTCAAAATAATCCTTATACTAGATTTACGGATGTTTTTTTGCGTTAAACATACACTGCGTTTCGTTAGATGCGTCTGTCGAATCTCTCTCGTCATTTGCGAGATCTAATGAACAATCTGTTATTATATGAACGCCAAGTTTAACAAGTCGTGTGCCTCGATCAATAGAAAACAGGCGCTTCCTCGTGTTACCCTTCACTATAATGATAACACTGATGAAAGACTGAAGGTCGACCTGTATAAAAATATCGCATGTATTTCTGTAAAGTGCAAAAAGACCGTTACACGAATTCCAACGCGATTTCTCAATTTAATCAAATGTTTGACACCAAATTCGAGTACTGTTTGACTTCATCTGCAACATCTGGGGTTTTTTAAAGAGAGGTTAAACAAATTTGAAGAAACCTTTTTAAAAAACCCTATATGTCACGAGCAATTATCAAAATACAGAAGTCGTTACTAGTAAACAATGAATGGTAAAACTAGATCGACAGAAATAGCTTAGCATCTGTTATATAAGATTTTGACACTTATTAGATTTCATACATTGAAGTTTTTCTCGAATTCGTTTGAAGATTTTCCAAAGTTAAACTAAGCGTTTTGAGAATTTTCTTTAAATAAAAACTCTATGTCATTAACAAATTCTTTCCACCTACATCTTTTATCTAGATTCAGCAAACATACTCAGGAAAAATGCCTTTTGTCCGTGACCCCATTAAAAAATGTAATACTTCTTTACACAAAACAAACCGCTCTGATACATCAAAGCTAGCTAGAAGCTCTTTAAGTTCCATCCTCTTAAACAATATAACAAAAAACATATAAAGAATTAAAGATACATATCCTACCTCCCAATCTCAAAACGTAAAACTAATTATTAGTTTTTTTTTAATTTATTGATGAAATTTCTTAAATTTATTTAATTAAGTCAAATTAATCAATATAAAACCTTATACTTGAGTAATATTCAGCTTTCACTTACAAGTATGTAATTTCAATTGAACGAATTTGCAAAGGGTAAAACTTTTTTTATTCATCTGAAACCAGGACTACGACTTTAAATGTCATATTATAACATCTCTGGCACACGTACATTCCAAGTGGAGCAAAGACGGATTAAAATATTTATTTAACGACCGTTCTCACTTGTTCACATGCTATAATTAATTACAGAAACCGCAACAAGACAAGGGGTGAATGCTAAGCGATCTTGACACTCATGGTTTCTCCTACTGTCTTGTCAGAAATATATCCAAGGCATTTGACACGAGTGCCACTTATCGCCACTACAGTAATGTGCGAAACGCTACTTGAGCCCCAATGTATATAGCTGTTATGCCAAAGATGTTTTAATTTCTTCTTTATAATAACATAATGACATCGTTGTTGTCAGAAATAGGTTCCAGTATATTTGCTGATAACAAAAAATCCGCCACTGGCAGTAGCAAGAACTTTACATGGACAATTACCGCTAATTAAATAGGACTTCTAATTTTATCTATTCAATTTCGCATTATGCACGATTTCATTTGTACTCTGGAACAAGGGTAATTATATCTTTTTCAAACATTGGTCCATAGAATGTTCTCATTTAAATTGAATAATAAATATAGTGAGCTGACGGATCCATAGTTTTAAATTATTTCTAACGTTTCCCATGACCCAATTTCTTTTTCGATCCGTCAAAATTACATATTCTCATTCATTTAACAATAATAATGTTGTAAATTATTTTTTTAATCAATTTGGTAGACAAACTTTTTAGATCAAAACAGATATATACATTCAATTTCTTGTGGATACCGAAAATCATTCCTAAATTCTTTCCGAGAAATATTTTCCAAATATTTTGAAGAAACGCCAAAATCATATCATAGTCTAAATGTACTCATAGGATAAGTGTATTGTGAAAGAATTAATTTTCAAATTATCGTTTAGAAATACAGTAAATGATTAACACATTTCTTATCATGGTGGGTTGATACAGCATTAATTTAGTTACTTAAATAAGACTGAAGATACAAAATGCTAATTTTGCATCTATCATCACAGTAAACGTTCTTACCCTAACTTGATTCAAATAAAAGGAAATGCGTATTTCATGATGTAAATCAAGAAATTTGGCATATCAAATATTGCATACATTTTGATAGGCATGCTTTGTAATACACTGTAGCATAGGAGCATTTGGATTGTTATCACATAATCATACAGAAAGGTGTAACTTTTGCGGTCAAGCTATTGTTATAAATCCTTCCAAGACACAAGCTTCGTGACTCTTGTCAAACACAGCTTGCAAAAAAGTAGGGACTCTATGGCGACTTTGGAATAAAAACAAGGACACAATTTTTTTTTCTTCCTCTGAATAAAATTTAAAACTTCATTTGTCGTGCTTAGAATGAAAATTTTCGTCTTCAATTTAATTTTTTTTCAACCTTTGCTGACAGGGGTGGAGGTAACAAAAAATGCTGATTCAAATCATTCTAGTTTTTGCAAATAATTAATATTTAATTTATAAATACGTAGTCTTGAAGAAAAAAAAATAGAGACTTTTTCTTCATGGTGAAAGTGTACTATGTCATGATGTCAAGGTCAAATATCAAAAGACCGTAAAATGTATGCAAATTCATGCAAATTCGTATTTTTATCTACATGTACTTTTGAGATAAAAATCTGATAATGGTAAAAATTTCTCTTAAAGAATCATTTAAAATATTTCAATGAATTTAATTCAAAAAATTGAAAATAATTCAAATGACAACTTTGAAAAAAACTAAAAGTACAATTCCAGTTTCATCTAGATTAATAAAGGATGTTTTAAACAAAATTTATCCTATTTTAACATTAAAAATGCCCATAACAGGAAATAATGTGTAATTATCATAAACAGCAATCAACTTATATTTCTACAGTTTTTTTTTTTTTAAATACATCTCACCACAAGAATGAATATATTCACTGCCAATATTTGTTAACAATTGAGATATGCATTTAATATTTTTTATAATTTTTTTTTTACTTTGTAATTTATTCAAAGTGTACACTCATGACCATACAGGATATCATGATCATACAGGATAGTGTACCTTCAAAAGAACTTTAAATATAAACTTAAAATTTACACTAATTGGTTCACAACTTTTCATAAAATGTCACCCCCCCCCCAATATATATATATATATATATATATATATATATATATATATATATATATATATATATATATCACCAACAAATATCATTTAAATCTTTGAAGATAATTATCACACATATTCATACAATACATACTTTATTGTTAATGTTGAATAGTTTAATTCATTATAAACTTTATATGATCAAATTATGAAATGGTCTTATTTTCATTATTACTTTATATGAGCAAATTGTGAACTAATTTTCTTTAATCTCTACTTTATATGAGCAACTATTGAAATAATCCCAATTTACCTTAAGAGACAAGAGATCTGGGGATTTAAGAAGAGTTTCGTTCACTTCTATAAGCTGACCTCGTACTCCACAAATTATGATGTACTTAGAACCGTCAGTACAAGTGACCTCACATAACGGAGATGAAGGAGTCAAGAGTTGTGCTCCCTGAAATACAGAACCGAATTGTAAGTCCTCCTTCTGTTTTTTGTAAAGCTTAAGAATATTTTAATAGATCTCTTTTAACCATGCAATAAACAGTGCCTATGATAGAAATTATAACACAGCCAGACTTCATAATCTCAAACACATTGGGACCAAGAAAAAACTTAAAGATATCCAATGACTAAATATATGATATATTTATTATTAAATGATACAGTTTAATTATCATCAGTGCTTGGGACTTCTTCATATTCTAGTACAAGTAACAAAATATCAACATTCCAGATACTAAGGTTTGACTGTATTATTTTCAAGAATTCTGTGTTCACTTTGATGTTTTATAATACAAAAAATGGGGTTTTTTTAAGCACTGATGAAAATCAGTTAAATATTTGGGTTTCATATCAAATCAATGTAAGTTTTTAGCACCCCCCCCCCCCCCCCCCCCCCCCTTCAACCAGAAAAGACAACTCAACACTATTCTTAATGGAGAAATGCAATCAGATCCAGACTGTTTTTACTAAAAGTGGCACATTGTCTATATTAAAGATTTTAGATTTACTATTAGTAAAAGTTTTAAGTGTGGTTCAAATAAGACAAAGTTCACTTGATACATAGGAATTTCACATGTCAGGTTGAACTTTTAACCTGTCAAAGCACACACTCTAGAAAAAACTCATTTTGTCTCAGGATGACACATACTGTAAAAAAAATGTTATATTCACATTTTAGAAAAATTATTTACTCTTATTGTCAACATTTTAAATTTAACTGCTAAATTTACAATTAAATTAAAGTTCTTTTAAAAATTAGAAAACCAACATCCATTTCATTTGTTTATCCATAGCAAATGCATTGAAGTTCAACAAAAACTGAATTTGTATGTCAAAAAAACATTTTGCAAAATTGATCTTAGTGTAAATCAGTAAATATAAACTGAAAAGAAACTCTTGTAACATTTATGCTACCTGTAAGTGTTTTGAAAATATTACCACATTTGAATAAGGGTTAATACATATTATATGTTGAACATGTACTTTATATGAGGTCAAATATTAGAACAAAATGTATGCCTTAAACAAATATTTCGCACCTTTAATACTGTGACATGAATTAAATTACATTCAAGTTATTTACACAGATTATAATGATGAATGTTGATTTAGAAATGTTTCTTCTTTTCATTCTAGTACATGTGACTTCCCTGTCACATAGCTATTTCATGTACTAAATAAAGAAATCTTGCCAAGTCATTGTCATTGATACATAGGCTTTTGGTCAGTTAGAAGAATGGGATTTATATTTCACTTTTTTTCTTCAAAATTTGACACGACCAAAACACCTGACCAAAACAATTTTAAATGGCCTTGAGATGTTCCCAAATCTTATTTCTAAAGAAAATGAACATAGTGAAGTCAATGGCAGTTTATAATGTGCCCTTGATTTGTAAATTTCTTTTACTGGTACATGTACTTAGTTCATGTAGTTTATCAAAATTGCTTGCTTTCCATATATTTTTTTTCATTTAACACAATGGTTTTATTGTACAGGAAATCTTTATTCATCAGAGAAAGAAAATTTCAATTGCTTCATTTTTTAATGTTTACTGATAAGGAATTGCTCCCTTCTCTCATCTTTCCCTTTTTATGACAACTACAGCTGCTGTTTTTTCTTACTTTTTTATTCATTCGTACTGATAAATAAATATGGCTGTTTTCCTATCAATTTCTCTTTCCCCAAATAACTTATTACTGTTGTTTTATTTTTTTCTTTAAATCTAGCAAATAATTCACTACTAGTTTCTTCATTTCTTGTTTTTAAATGCAGATGTCTTACCATTTTCTGATTTTTCTGATAGCATACCAATGTTGTCTTATGTTTTCTAGCATTCATTGCTAGCTAACTGCTGTGTTGAAAAGTACTTTTTAAATATTAGCTTTAATTCTTTCCGGATTTTAGTGTACACTATCTTCTGTTCTATCACCATGTCCTTATTTCAATTGAAAAATTACTGCTTTTGTTCTATCCTTTCTTATTTCTGTTGATAACTAACTGCACTTGCCATACCTTGACATGAAAAAATGACAATAACAAACCGTTAACCATCTCAAAAATCCATAAAACGAAATACGAATTCAAAGCAGAGCAACACGGACCTCCAAAATGATAGAGGTAGGATCAGGTGCCTAGGAGGAGTGAGCATCCTCTGCTGACCGGTCACACCCGCCGTGTGCTCTTTGTCGTAATTGGGGGGAAAAAACCCGGAAAAGTCCGTAGACAATTAGGTGATAAATTATTGTCTAACAATATACCGATTTCCTATAAAATTCAACTAATAAAAATCTGATGCTGTCTTACTCTTCCTATTTTTACAGTTACTCTTTCCTTATTCCACTGATAACTTACTGCTGTAGACATACCCTTTTCATATTTCTATTGATAACTGTTGTTGTCTTACTCTTTACCTTATGTTCACTGACAAGTATATATTATCTTGCCATTTCCATATTTCTAATGATAACTTACTGCTGTTGTTTTACACTCTCCTTATTTTCTACTGATATCTATAGTTGTCTTACCAGATATTATTATTATTACAGACAACTTACTGATTTTGTCTGGCCTTTTCCATACTTTGATCGCGATCTACTGATTACAAACTGTTGCTGTCAGTCTTTCCACTGCAGCAGTAAACCACTTGCTATTTCCTTAATAAAAAAAAGTTACTGCTCTCTTACCCTCTTTCCTTTTCCTGATATCTTATTGTCCATTCTGTTTACCCCCTCTACATCATAACTGATCTGAGATATTGTCTTCTTTTCCCTTAATAAGGGATGCCATTCAGCCACTGTTACTATACATATTCTGTAATAAAACATGTTAAAGTGCATTAGCAGTGAAATTTAAGTTATAATTACTAAACATATTATTATACAAGACAGATTTATGTGATTGCATGAAAGCATTGCAGCTAGTTGTTCACTGAATCTCAAGTATGCACATGACTTCATGAAACAAAGTCATTAACATGTATTGGTACTTGTATTATAAGACTTGATTGTTTTGGTAACTTCATAATAAACTACAGGCTCACACTGTTTGAGGCATTAACATGTTAAAATGAATACTTCAAATATTGATCATCAAAGAATTAAAATGGTAAATTCATTGAGTACATATATGAAAGGGTGTTAAATAAAAAAAATAATAAGTAGTTCACAGTAATAAAATTAATATTACCTTTATCAGAAAAAATATGTTCTTTAATTAACTGTGTTCAAACAAACTTGACAAATTCAAAGCAGCAAAGTTCCTATACAAAGTGAAACACAACATCCAAAAATGGTTTGAATATAAATTAATAAACAAAATCTCAAATATATAGATATTGAAATTATTTTAACCTTAAATTGTGAAAGATCATCTTAGGGCATGGTGAGGATAAGACTTTCCCTGTTAAGGAAAATGGTGAATGATGCCTTGTTGTTCACTTTGTATGCTATTTCTCTGCACATAAGCAGATAATATAAGTAATGCTAGCCATTCATATTGTTGTAAACCATGGCCAATATGTACAATCCTCTCTTATCTTGCCGTGGTTGCGAGAGACAAGAATATTTCATAGGTCATTAGAATATTGACCAATGCAAGTAAAGCATAGTCGGAGATTGGTCTTTGATGCGACCTTTTATCATCTAATCGCAGCACAGGGGCTTGTGTAGAAAAAAAAAAACATTGTTACCTCGTACAAAAAACTTTTTCAACGAATGATGCTTTTTTTTCTACACAACCCACTCTGATCGCAGTTTACATAGAAGATGATGTTTCCTGCTGATGCAGTAACAGTACACTGCATGTAGAAATTAAAACATGTTGTAACAGATGACACACAAATATTTAGCTTTACAATACTTTGTGTTCAAGTATAGCCATTGGTAGGAAAGAGCTATGCGGGGTTAATTTTAAAACCCTTAAAATTAGGGTACCATCAGGTGCTATAGACTAATTAAAGAAATAGGGGTCAAATCACAAATGATGGGCTAGCGCTGTACCCAACCTTTTTATTATGAGGACTGTCTAGAGACTTGTAAATCAAGCTATACTCTGTCTCAAATTTCTGCTTCCACCACTTTTTGCTTAATATTTCAATAATCATAAATACCTTTGTGCCCAAACTACCTTTATCCACTAGAATGAAAAAAGTCCAGATTATTTGTTCTGAGATGCACCAACTACCACTTTCAAGTTTCAATACACAACTAAAATTAGAAAAGTCTACATGGATTTTGCATTACAACAGACATAAAAGTACCCGGATGATAACATTGAAAATCATGCGAGGGGTCCCTAGTATTTCCAGTGGAGAAAAGATGTAAACATTTCCCATCATAAATCTCAGTAAGAAGTTTGTTTTTGTACTTGTTAATTTCTCTGGGTGAAAATAGATGAAGTGTCAATGAAGAAATCCTGGATTTTTCCCCTTATATTGATTTCGATTGTATTTATTTGAAAGGTATGTATATTTTCGTTAAAATTCGTCAAAAAGTGATGGGAGCTCTAACCAGGGACAGATAAACAAATACAAATACATCACATGAGCTTTTATACCGAGTGCAGCGAGAGGAGGGCAAAGCCCGCCTCTCGAAGCGAGGCTTAGTGGTAACACGTATATAAGAAAATCAGTGAAAAATAGAAGTTGAATTAGAGCTACTAAGGGCTGAAAAATTTTCTTCCAGCTCATGTATGTCTTATCAAATTATTAGACGGAAAATAAAAACATTAACATCAAGGAACCGATCTTTTAGATACTGAATAAAATATGAATAGAACATTTATCAATATATGAAATGGATAACCATTGAAAGAAGAACTAAAAAATTCCCGGAATCACATACTTTTCTTCAGCTATTTCCGAAGACACAACTTTACATTTTACGTATGAAACATGACGTCATAATGTAGAATGAGCACTTGACGTTTAGTTTCACTATGGCTTACGATTGGAGTAGGCAGGCGGATCCTACTGTCTGCATAAAAATCTGCGCTCGGCCCAATGGTCACACCATTTCCATATTACAATTAAGGAGCAAGACCCATAGCCCCATAAATATATCCAATACTATAATACTAACCTGTTAGAATGCGTCAAAATACAAATGTCTTCATTTTTCTTGGACTGAGAATCTAAAGAGATTAAATTTCTATTAATTAATTCTTATGGTGATGTTTTTTCTTGGCAGTGTTTCAAAACATTAAACTGTTCTGTTGATTATGAATATGTTTGAAATAAACTTTAAATTTAAATTTCAAATCAAGTTTGGCCTTTTTCCTATAGGGATTCGTCGAGACAATCTCGCCGAGATTATTTTTCCTATGGAAATGATATCATTTCGAATTTACTCTATCCCTGTTCGTTTCTCAAGTTCTACAACTTTATTCGCAATTCGTATCTTTGATTAAATCATGAAAATAAAAATACTTACCAATCAAGTATTTTGATTGATAATACCGGTCTACAAGTGACGGGTGTTCCGACTCCAATAGTCTTTCACTTCCCTCAAAATTATGTTGTTGTGTGTCGTCTGCCATTCCGGAAATCGAAGTTTTAGTTAATTCATTCTAATACTATTCGAATAATTTGGTCATAACTTTCAATCATTTTCGCGCGAATTAAAATTCATCAACTACATTTGCAAGTGAAAAATGACTGATACTTTATTAAGTTTTTAGTATTAAACGGTACCGTCTCATATGAGAAAATATCTGCCAACTTAATTTGTTCCTTCAAATAATTTCAATATTTAATTAAATCCTCAAGATTATAAAACTACAGGTCTTCTTCCCAATTCAGCATGCCTAATTTATACATTCCACTGGTATTTAGCCTTAATGATATGTTCAATGATATCGGTGAAAAAAAAAACCAATCAACAAAAACACCAGATGCAAGTAGATTTAATTTCATCACATCTTCTGTAACAAGACATATTCTAAAAACAAAAAATGTGTGCAGTGTATAAATTAGATCGGACAATAAATTTACACCCTTTCTTATCATACATGTCATCAGACTGCATTTCCCCACTTCTATTCCATCTTTCACTCTTTCTTTTTTTGTAATATAAAAACATTTTGCTGCCATTCACTGCAAGGGGTGATTTATTGATTTTCGACATACAATCCCAAAACCAATGGATATTCACATACTACGTTCTTCAACTTCCAATTATAATTAACATGTATCTGACATTTACGTTCAAATTACAATTTTTATCTTTAATATTGAGATATATACAAGTATAATCATTCATTTGACATTTGAGCAATTTCTGTTCAATACTTGATTATTTTACAACAATACCATCAAATATAACTGAAGGTTTTAGCTTCTTCGTTTTTTAAATACACTAATAGTTACATGTATCAAAAACTATACATGGAGTCAAACAATGGTATGAACATATCTCCATGTGGAATGAATTTAAATCAATTTTGAAAGAAATTTTCTGATTACAAATCTCTCACAAAATCATTCACTACTACAGAGATCATATTCAAATTATTTTCACAGTTTACAAGCAATAGAATATACATTTACATGTAAATATTTATAAGTCTGCATAAAAAAATTATAAATCCTGAACACATAAATACATGTATATTTGACCATGGGATTAACCATCACTGACAACAGTAAAAGACTTGTCAACTTTTATCGGGAGAACAACAGCGTTTTTTCATTGCAGTGGCAACAGTGTTGGCCATGCTCAGAAGTTTCTGGTGCGCCTCGAACAGTTCATTGGTTCTCAGTGAGGACAGAGACTCCATGGATAACAATCCGGATATCTTGTCCAGATCTTCCGTGACGGATCCCTTGGTCTCGGATAATGCCTGCTCCTCTACTGGTTCTGGATTGATGGATGAGCTTGGAATAAATCCAATGGAACTTTCACTCTCCTCAGTTCCCCAGTGGTTCTCTTTTTCCAACAGATCTTCCGTGCTGCCCATCTCATCTGCTATACTCCTGTTCAAGTCTTCATTTGCACTTTCTAATTTGAATAATAAAAAAATTTAAAATTACTAAATAAATATATTTGTAGTTTATCTTTAGCATAGAAAGTTCATACAAGTTACATCAAACATGTCTCTCAAAATACCATACATGATTCACAAAAGAATTCAATTTACATGTAGATAAAAGCATACTTACTTTTAATGGGAGATAATCTGCCCAGATCTTCTTCCATAGAGGGCAGCACCTCCATCTCATCTCCTCTTCCAGGGTTATTTTCCACTACATTTACAGAAGATTTATCCCCTACAGAAAAGAACACATGTACATGTAATAACAGACCTGAACTTTAAAAATTCTATTAACATAAAAATAAGAGCAAGAACATATTCATTTTCAAAACTACTGAGAAATGCATGAAAAATTTACAAATTCACAGACAGCCATGCATGTTTTAGTGACAATATAACACATTAGGTTTATGATCTCGATTACTCACCACTTTTCTCATTTAAGTCATCAGCCTTGGTCGGTTTACTTGTAGGTTTTCGACTTTCCTGATGAGATACAAATGTCCTGAGCACTTTTCTGACTGTGGAAACTTTGGGGGATTTGATTGGCAAGTTGTCTATTTCCTTTTCAGAGAGACGGGATAAGTCACCAATTGTGTGGATATTACGAGCCTTCACTAGCTGTCCTAGACCACGAGACCTGCAAAAACATCAATATAACTGGTTCAATGTCTCAATATCAACAGTCAAAATGAAAATAAGGTATGTTACAAAATTCCATTTTTATAATTTTTCAAGTTCACTGAACTGTCCACCAAATTCCTTTAGCGGTACCATGGAGTATTAACTGGTTCAGGAGTGTTGATCATGTTATCAAAACTACATATAACATATAACTAGCGAAGGAAACAAGAACTATGATAAACTGACTTTTACCAAATATGTGGTAGGTAAGGGAAGAGAAAAAAGAAAAGAAAATCAATTGGGAGAGTCTGCACCATTATGACATTCAAATCTGCAGAAATGAAGGTTTGTAACATGTAACAGTAAAACTGCTGTTTGTGATGTATAAATACTTATCTGCATCAATTTGATACAGGAAAGTATAGCTATTGATGCAAAGTCTAAGTTTTTCTGTGGAAAAATCCCATCCCCGATTCATAGATAGAGACTACTCACCACATAGAGGTGGTCAGCTGTGGCAGGACCCTGTCCACAGTCTGTGAGCAGTCGACCAGCTCAGGGTAGACGGGTTCCATGGTGAGCTGAGACTCTGTCACACTGGCATAACTACCCAAGGTGGAGGGCACCTGTGATTCCTGGGTCTGAAATAAGTAGAAACATACATTTCGAAAAAGTCCATCACGAGAGTAAGAGCAAACACATGTACATAAATAATGTGTCGTTTAAAGTCAATGAAGGCAAGAACAATAATGGTGCATTCTTTATCCATCTTATATGTAGAGAAATGCATCTTGGATGTTATTTTGATGTCATTTCATTTATTTCTCTGGGTTTTGTTCAAATAACATTTTTATTTTTTAGGTAAAATATTTTTTTTTTTTTTTTTTTTAATTCAATACCTGTCGCTTTAGTGAATTTATAAACTGCACATGGAATATGATATATACAATGTACATGTATATTGCTAATTTACATCCAAAAACACAATTAAAAGAGTTCAAAACATTAAATTGAGATCATACCTGGCTTACTTCTTCATTGTCCTGTGCTGCTGAAGATGTGTTGGAAAACAGCTGAAACAACAATGCAATTGAATTTTCTAAAATGACACTCAACCATTGCTTTTAAAAAATAGCTCTCACTCCTGCAAATTGATTTTTTTTTTTCTCAACAATTGGTTTTTTTTTCCTTAAATATCATCATTTTTAACTGTCTGTGCTTAATATTTCAATATGTTACGTCATTAAATATCTTACAAAAACTAGCCACAACATTCACTGTAATGAAATAATACATGTAGTATATATATGACAAGATCCTGGTATATGTGCACTATCCACTACTTACACAGCTCTTACTGCTGGGGTCTGGATTGGAGCAGATGGACACATTGCTGGGTGTGGGAGAAGCAGCCGCCTCAGACAGAGGGGTACCAGTACAGGTTACGGGGTCAGCGAAGGACACACGCCTCTGCTTCTTCTGTAGAAAGAAATCAAAGGCCACTTATTTATACAGAAAAGTAAAAAACACGACTCAATTCACATACAGAGGTAGAAAAAAATAAAATTTTACTCAAATACAGAAAGGCTTAGAGGGAAATATTCAATTTCTATTATGCAACATTTGACCTCAAATTTCAGCAAAACCCATTTCCTCAAGTTATCTTCTCTTTAAATAGGAGGTGGGGGAACTTGGAAATTAATGATCATAACTATCAAATGACACTGTTCCTACCTTGCAAGGAGGGGACGGTGAATTAGCTGGAAAATCTCCACTAAGTCTTCTTCGCTTCAGAATGCTTGCACTAGGTGACGCAGAAGGAGCAAAAATCTGCCCAAGTTTGATGGGATGGAAGGGAGCTGCCTTTCTCAGCGGTGAACCTTTTGATAAGTGGGAGCCAGGACTTGGAGGTTTGAGGATGCTCCTTCGGGCTACAGCTCTCTTTTCAAACTTTCTGGGCACCACTACCAGTTTGCTGTCAGTATTTCTCTCAAACATTGCAAACCCTCCTTCCTCTGTTCCATTTTCAGGCACCTTGGTGGGAGTTTCATCAAATGTGACTTTTTTGGACTCGTTCTGAATATCCACATTGTTTTGGGATGCCTCCTTCTGTTTGTCATGGGAAGTTTCATTTTGTTTCTCATGGAAAGTCTCATTCTGTTCACCTTTTGTGTCCTCTTTTTCCTTCAATGCCTCTTCATCTCCCAACAACAGTGAATTTTCATTTCTGTCCACCTCTTTCGTGGACTTCCCTGCAGGTTCTTCTGAATCTTCAATTACAGTGGTGAGCAGACTTGGGTCCAGACTTTTCCGTTTGACAGTTTTCTTTATGGACAGTGACTTTGGACTCTGTCTAGGTGAGAGGGATCTCCGAGCAGGCTTACCACTCCTTAAGGTTCCTTGGGAAGATCTCAATCTATTGGAGAGGGGAGAAGTTTTTGCTGGAGCAAACTTTTTCTTTCCTATCCTTTTGGGCCTGCTTTCGTCTTTTGCCTCTTTTCCTTCTAAGATGCTTTTCTTTTCTTTTTCCTGTTTCCCAGTCTGCTCATCTTTTTCCTCATTACCATCTACGATGTTTTCGCTGATGTCTGTCAACACATCCCCTGATGCTTCCACCTCCATCTCTTCAGCATTACTACTACAGATTTCATTCAGAGGAACATTATCATCAGAACTTTCAGAATTCTTAGTGCCTTCTTCAGATTTTCCATCCAATTTCTTCCCATTTTCTTTCTTCTCTGTCACTTCATTCATCTTGTTCTCCAGGTTACCTTTAGACTTAACAGCTTTCTTTGCAGTCTGTGACAGAGGCACATCATCTTCAGAGCTATCCGAGATTGATTTATCTTCAGTTTTACCCTTCCCTTTCTTCTGTGATCTCTTCTTTGCAACTTCAATCTTCTTTTTAGTTGTACTCTTTCTAACAGGGATTTCCCCAGTGTTCCTACTGGTTGGTGTCTTCTCCCCTTTTTCTTCAGCAGTTATTACTTCTGAAATTTCAGTCTTTTTCTTCTCTTCCGTTTTTGGAGCTTGCTTTTCCACGTCTTTTCTCTGGGTATCCTCCAGAAAGAATCCCTCAGAGTCAAACTGCCTCTCTGTACCAACAGCAGAGTTTTCTCTTTCAGTGTTTTCACATTTGTCCACCACTCTTTCATCCCTAGCAATCACCACGTTTTCATTTCCTGACTCTTGACTTGAAGTCTTTGATGCCTCCTTCACCAATGAGTCTTCTTCAGTATTCTGTTGAGAGGAACTCCTTTCCTTCCCATTTGACTTACATGTAGCTCCAGCACTTGTGTTATTCTTCCCTTTCTTCTCTTCAACTTTCCCTTCAGCACTTGCGTTATTTTTCCCTTTCTTCTCTTCAACTTTCCCTTCTTTTGACCTTCCTCTCTTACCCGTCTCACTTTTCCCTTTGGGAGTTTTAACATCCTCTCCCTTGCTTTGTCTGGTTCGTTTTGGTCGACTGCTCTCGGGTGACAACTTCTTAGGAGTGTCCTGCTTTCTCTTTCTTCCTCTCCTGGGTGTATCTTGAGCCAGTGTTGACTCTAGCTTGGGGTCATACGCTTGCCCAGATTCCATAGCTTCAGCCTCCTGTGTCTGTCCTTCAACTGATGCATCTGCTTGGCTAGACTGTTGACTTAACTTTAAATTGTCTGTTCCCAGGACATCCTTTTCTTCGCAGTCTGATTTAAAGGTAGACTGTGATTGAGGATTATAGCCTGAACTCTCTTGTGTATCATCTTTTGGAGTGAACAAGTTTTCAGTACTGGTCGTTTTAACTTCCGCTTGACTGTCTATGATTTTTGCACTAGCCTGGGTTTCAAATCCCTGTGATGAAGACAATGGAACCTCTTCTAAAGGCAACACATCTGAGAAGTCATCATGCTCATGATTTATGTCCTGTGAACTCTTTTCAAGTGAACTACTTCCCTGTGACACTCTGTCTTCTTTTGGGGTACCAAACCCAACATCTCCTTTTCTAGGGCTGAAGTGTTTGATTTCATTTTCAGTTAGCCTCTTCAGCTTTAGGACTGGGGTACCCACTCGAAGAGGCAAGGAACCAGTTTTGGATTCCGGCGAAGCTGGGATAATGTTGGAATCTTCACAAATATCCAAATTAGAGTCTGCCTCTGTCCCTTTGGTGAATAACTTTCTAGTGCTGCCTCTTGTATTACCAAACTTTACAGGATCTTTACTGGTGGGTGGGGGAGGGGTTTCTTGAATTGGTTCAGAATTTGGAGATACTTTGGTCTTTAAAGCTTTTGGAGACTGTGTTTCTTCTACTACAGTCACTTCAGCAGGTTGGCTTGCACTGGATGATGATCCAGATGACTTTATTGAACCCTGTGAGGATATTCCACTCTCCTGAGACAACTTTTCTGGAGATTTTATCAACCATTCATCAAGTTTCTGAGACCCCTTGCTGGAATTCTCCAAGGCTTTACTCCTACCCCTTTTAGCAGGAGAAGCAAAACGTCTAGATGACCTAGCTGGAGAGCTCTCATTACTGATTTTTTTCAGCGGTGATTTCAACTTTCCTGGAGAGAGCTGCTTTGTACTTTTCAACTGACTTGTCCACGTCAACAATGGCTGCGAGTCATCCTTCTCCTCATTCTTGCTTCCACCATCACCTGCTGAATTATTGGAAGAAGATGTTGACTTGTATGTCAGATAATCCATGTCCACTGCCTCCATCACATTGGCTGGAGCTACAAACAATTCACCAGTTGAACTAGATGACGTTTTCGAGGTTTCCGCTTCTTTCTCCTCACTGCTGGGATTCTTCAGAGATTCCTCCTCTGCTTCTTCAGAAGGAGTACTGTTTATTGTACCAGAAGACTTGGAGCCACTACTGGGTGCGGACCCTTCAGACTCGGTGGAATTGGGCATACTTTCACCAGAGGACTGTTTCTGGTCCTGTGAACTGCTGATGGTGTCCTTTATAACAACAAAATGCTCAATGCTGTTCTTCTCAACTGCAATAGAACATAAACAATTATCAAATAAAGTCTATACGTAATTCTTCAATAAACAAATTGATTGTAGAAGCATGAACATGGCTTCTCTGTACATCTAAAAACTTTGCTCCATCTGTATAACGAGAGAATGATCATTGCACAGTTTTTTCTCTCCAATTTACAGTTAGTAGTTAATTGATTTTTAGTTAATTTTAACTACATTGTACATAGGGAATTCATTAATAATTGTTCACCAATTACAAAAGACTCTCCACTACTTGCCTTCATCCACCATTTTGGACAAGGCCTGGTCCCAGACAGCTTCAAATTCATCCTGTCCTGATATCTCATCCTCAGCCCCTTCAGACTTGTCCTGAGGTGTCAATTTATTTTCCCTTTCTTGGGCCCCTGTCAATCTGTTCTCCTCTTCTTGGGCCTTTGTCAACTTGTTTTCCCCTTGACTGGCCTCATTCGACCCCTTTGGCTCCTCCTCCTGTGTGTCCTTGAACCTGACTGATCTCCGCCTCCTTCCTGTTCCTGGTGCTCGCTTTGCATTCTGGGACTCTTCCTTGTCACTAGCTTCTGATGACGATCTTCTACTTGCTCTGCCTATGGCAGGTTTATCTTTTTTCTGCATGCCAAACAAAGATATTTAAATATCAAATATATACTTACAGTAATAAAATGCATATCATTTTTGGTATTTTCTAAATCATGTCTTTTGCTTAAATTCATGTTTAATGTATTCAGGAAATTACATCCTTTCCAAAATTTGAGATAGAAAATTCTCAAAAATATTGCGATACAATTTAGTAATATTTCTGAAAGCCAAACTTCCAAAATTTGCTCTATTTTCTTTTAATTTAAAATGTTTTCTGGAAGACAAATACATGTATATATAATTGTGTGAAATGTTTGCCCAACCTGTGACAGATTTTGAGAGAAACTAGAATTGATGATGATGAGTGAGTCAGCAGCAGGAGTAGGTGGTCTGAAATAACATACATGTAAATTAACAGTTAACTTTTATAAAGTTAATGAAATTGTCTTATACCTTTAAATGGGCGAATGCCTGTCAATCGTTTTGCATTCTTTTGTTAAAAGATATACAAGCTGACAGATCCATCATGTCAAAGCTTTAAATCATAGCACAGTTTAAAGAAATTTCAATTAAATGTTTGTTGACTAATGGTGACCATGTATATGTACTTACTGTGACTGTGTATCTGAACCAAACTGGGAGTCCGAGCCAAACATGATGGAGACGTCCTGAGAGTTGTCCAGTGTGTTATACATGGTGGGGATCACTCTGAAATCATTCACCACTAGTTAGCTACATATACAACTACATACATCTATTCTATATTGACATAAATGAAGGAATTATTTTCTATATAAAGTAAAACATGGTTATAGCGAACACGCTTATAATGAATTGACACTTACAGCGAAGTGATTTTCATTCCCGATGACTTTATTAAATGTTGTAAACTTGACAGATATAACGAATAACGCTTATAAAGAAGTAAAATCGGCCGTCCCTGGCACTTTGTTATAAGCATGTTTTACTGTATGTCATTTGGTTTTTAGATTTTAAAACTTGTACTTCAGTAATGTGCTTACTAGTGACAACTTTAAGAAGCAAATTATTATTTTTATTTTTTTTTTTACATATGTATAAATATTTAATCATTTAAGGAACATTTAATGAACAAGTACTACAGTTTAAAGCATCATTCCATTCCCTGCCGCTATAAACTTCTGTAACAACAGCACATATTTGTACATGTATGATATTCCATTCTGTTTACGTGGGAACCTCCATTACCTTTTCTCTTTGAGAATCTCTTTCTGATGCTCTGTTAGGACTCTTTTCTTTTTCGGTGGTGATTTTATCACTACAAAATCCTACAAGCACCAAACAGTATGTATTATGTATTATCAAACAAATTATACCTAGTCATAATAAAACGGACAAATTACCAAATTCTACATACTCATGTACAGTACATGTAAATGATAGCATTTTTCTCATTGTCTGTTATATGCAAGGAAAACAAAGTTATTAATGGTAACACAAAAATAAAACAAATGTATTTTTCAGTCTGAATTTTCTACCTCTTTCTGTAGGTCATTGATATACACCTACCTTTTTCTGTAGGTCATTGATATACACCTACCTCTTTCTGTAGATCATTGATAGACAAGTTCTTTCTTGTAGCACAAGGAGATCGAGTGGCTTTTTCGGCGGGGCGCGACGGTGATTTTTTGACGTTGGGAGAGACCGCCTTATTGAGAAAGCTGCCATGGATTTTTCTTGGAGAAGGCATTCCAGGAAGGTGAGGCTCAGGGGCCTGAGAATCAGCCTGAAATCAGAAGCACACAGTGGAGAAGTTTCTGAACTTAAGGTGTGATACTGATGTGAGTTTAATTTTTTTGATTGGGGGGGGGGGGGGGATGTAGGGGGAATGACAACAACAAAAAGTGCAAAATTAAGCTATCTTGCAAAGAAATCAAAGTATTTGCTTTCATTTACTTACGGTAATTTCTTCATAATTATTTAGTTTAACACATTTAAGAATATCATTGGTGGTGATTGGCAAAAGAAACTTTCTGAAGCTCATACAATTAGAGTTAGTTAACATCTTTACTGACTATATTTACCTGACTCATCTGACTGACCGGCGTCTCCTCCACCACAGTGACAGGAACAGAAACCCACCCAGGCAGGAGGATTGACGACTTCTCCTTCACCTTGCCCAACACTGGTCTGTTGAAAAGATAAATTGTTTATACAGTAAACGCAATTGGTACAGTTATACGCAGGATATCTAGAAAACTAACAGATCTACAAAAAATCAGTTACTTCTCCTTCATCTTGGTCAAACTGTACTGTACGGTCATTACGATGGATGAAGAAAATGCAAGACATTATTACTATATCAAAATCATGTAGAGAATTGAATTTTCTTTGTTATCAAACATTGACATAATATGCCTGTACACCTTTGTTGTTTAATGACATGAAAATTGTGTGGCACTTAGTTGTTTGAACCTTTCGTCAGCAAAATACATCTAGCCTAAATGTTTGAATAAATCCAAAACTATAAATGTACACCCTTTTTATTCAATAAAATCAAGAATACCTTACTGGAGATCTATTGTCTCTCCAAAATGTAAACAGGAGGCATTATCTACTCTACATATATCTCAACTCTTCATTCTTAAATTTCCCACATCCCTAGTACCTTGAGTTGTATATAGTAATGCATGATAATACTACAATGCAATACAAAATGTAAAGGTTTTTTTTTCACTTTTAAAAAATCTAAGTGCTAAGGTTATTTTTTCAATAACATACTTGCACACTAATACACACAATTAGCAATGCAACATGTATATCCCCTTGCAATAGGATAAACAGTTTTTCTGTACCACTATATCCTATAACCCTTAGTATATGTACCTATGTCTTACCGCTTTTTTTTCCAAAATTGATCACAAGCTTTTGTACACTACCAATAGATGCTTTCTTCTCACAACAGGATAAAAAGTTAACTTTCTCTGTGGTACATTTACCTGAGGGTCTCTGGGTAGATGAGGTGGGACGTCTTGCTGAATGTGGCACTCCACAGTAAGGCCACCTGGTTCTTGATGGCTCGCCGCGGGTGTAGGAACGTTGCCTCTAGCAGGGGAGACAACTTGGACAAGAAGTCCGAATCATATGTCCCTGAGTATCTTGTCTGGAGAGCTGTACAGATTTCATTCCAAAGCTTCTCTAACTGTTAATCAAAAATAAAATAAATGTACTGCAAAGTGATGTTTAAGCACTACAAGTCATTTTCCCCACTTTTTCTTTTCTTTTTTGAGAGCAAGAGAACTTAATTCTGCATTTCATCAATTGGTCATCAAAATAAATAAGATAAATATCAGTACAGACTACATACAGCTTTTCCAGATGTTAATCAAACCAAGAAGGATCAAATTAATGCACCACTTGAAGGGCTTCACTTATTTTTTACATGAAACTTTTTCAATAATTCATTTTAAGTTTGAAGTGGCTCATTTTTTATCATTGAAGGTGTGAGAAATCACCTTTTTCCTCCCGTTATTGAAAGCCCTAAGACAGCAAAAGAATGTATTGTTACAGCAATAAAGTGATCAAAAATAAAAACGCACAAAATTTGGTCAACTGATGAGATAAAATGGTTGACAGAATTGGAATGTATATGTAAGTTTTGATACCTTTTGCATAAAGTTATTGTTGAAAAGTTTGGCACAAGTCTTTTTGATAGATTCCTGATACAGGTCCCCGATTGGTTGTGACAAGTGACCAATCACAGCACTTAACACACCAGATGATGATATGTGTGTGAAAAGAGTACTCAAGCAGTCTATTATTCCACTAGCCGGTCCCTGAGGAGACACAGAATTTGAGGCTTCCTGCAAAATCCATCATATAAAATATCAAAGTAGAAAATCTTAAATTTCTATGTTTAATGTAAATATGTCTCTATTCTTTTAATCTTTAAAATAATATGTACGTTGTTTTTTTAAAAAAAACATTTATTGCTTAATGACATAGTTAATAAACCATTCATTGGTTTAAATATGCTTCTAAGTACATGTAACCGATAAAAACTTTGCCAATATTCGAGACATTTCCATGACAGGTTATTTTACACATTCAAATTAGACTTCATACAGAGCATACACGCACACGTAGAAGTGCAAGCTAAAATTAATCCACTCATGACAAAAGTGACACATCAACATACTTACACACGAGTAAATAACAACCTTAAAGAATCTCAAAAATACTTTTTACACACGTGTAGATTTACGAGTAAATTCAAATCACCTTGTTATCTGCCTGTTTGATGTAAGAGTTCAGTGCTTCCATTAACTGCTTTAACAGTATGATATACGACTGCAGGTTTTCCATGGGCTTGTGCTTCTTTTTGGTCCACTTTGCTGGACTTACACTAATACTGTCTGGAAAAGAATCAACAAAATTAAAATATTTTTACTATCATGTTGATACTGATAAAGTCTTTTAAAAGCTCCAGCATCTCTCGCAAAAATAAAACAATGTTTAGGTCAGTAACTGATTCAGACATATACTAATGGACAACTTTGTAGTTTATTTATACTATGAGCTCTACTAAATTTGATATTTGATAGTCAATAACTTATTGTAATGTATTTGTACCTGAACATATTCTCAGTTAATAAATTGTAGTCGTAGTAAGTGGATGTATTTGTATTTCTACATATGAATAAGAAGTTTGAACCAGATTCTGATTTCGTAGTGCAAGTACTTACTGATGCCAAACGCACCAACTGAACAAAGTGATGAAAAATCAAAGGAACTTATCATCACTTGTGACGTCTGGACTAGGAAATCAAGCATGGAAAAGCTCTGGAAAATAGAACAAATAAAAATTATTAAATGAACCCTATCAAATTAATCAATATATATGCATATAGTTAAAGTTAACATCAAGGCACACCTCAAAACTAATAAGCATCTGAAATTTTCAGTAAGAATATACATGTACATACATGTACGTTAAATCATAAATCATTTTTCAGTCTGGTTTGCTTGCTTAAATGTAGAACAGATCTAACCACACAATTGTTGACATAGAAACTAGGATGCAAATAATAACCTACACAGGTAACTTTGCCTCTGAGCTGTTTGTGACACTAGAGGCATGTTAAGCAGAGCACTTTCATATATATGCAATCAAATTTTGGCAAGCTCTTTTAGGCACCCACTCTGCTAGACATGTCCTTGGATACATATAATAACTTACTGGTAAATCCACCTCCTTTAGATGTTTGTGAATCTGATGACACAGATCCTCACAGCAGATGTTGGCCTGGGCATTAGTGACAAGGGCAGACAACCGGGCAAAAGTCTGGTAAATCTCTGACCATGTCTTCTGTAAGGTTTTCACTGACATCTAAAAATCAGATTACATTTTTCATCAGAATTTATTCAAATTCATTATACATCAATTTTTTTTAATTTCCTTGTTAAATTTTAATTTGTACCAATTAATCGCTGTAGGCTAAACAACTTGATATGTTGTGCATTATTACATCTCAATATCTGACCCTGTCTCCCATGGTAACAGATCACATAACAAGAGGAACTGCATTCCTCCCTTCATAAAATCATGACTTGGGGCTTACAATCATAGAGTACATGTATCACTATGACATCCATATATGCATGAATTGTACAAAATATGAACTTGTATATGTTGCTTAATCATTTTCTTCCAGCTATTCAGCTGCTTATCTTACTCGAAAAACAACCGTTTCATCTTTCTCATAAACTCACCTGAGCTAATTTCTCTGGTAGTTGGTGTTTGATGGGAAATAAGAGGGCAGCATACAGACAGCTGAAGTCATGCTCCAATGCATCGCCCTGATTCACTTCATTTGTCTGGATTAAACACCACTGACATTAATTTTACATCAGACATTTTAACCAAAGCAATTTTCCTTTTTTCGCTACCATTTACAATTAACCAAATTGGAATAAATGTAAAGAATTATTCAATTCACGTTAAAGACAACTACCATATCATGAACATCAACAACATACATGTAAATCTAAACAAAGAATAATATAGTACAGAGTAACAGGCATGAGATAAACAAAATTCCCAATACTGCAGAATATATTCACATACATGTATTTCTATGTATTAACTGTTGGCTTTCTTTTCTAATTTGAAAGCATTTTTGCAACAATTGATAGAAAAATAAAGAATATGAAAAAGAATTTTTTTTATTAACTAAAGAAGTAAGTAAAAATTATTGCAATATCTCCTTAATATAAACAATGATCTGTCTGTTATCATAATAAGATACCTTGAGAATAAACACGTGAAGCGGATTGACCACAGTACTCCACAATCTCCACAACCAGTCCCGGCTGTCCACAAACACCTCGCTGACGTCCAGTAGATGTAGCACAGCCTGGGCAAACTCCAGGGACCCAGGCCCACCGATACCTATGTTGACTAGCTTACTATACAGGGCATTGTAGCTAAAATAAAAGAAATAACGCAATATTAAAAATTATGTTTTATTCAATTTCATTAATAAACATGTACATCTTTTAGGTTATCTTCAATAATTGTTTGTTTAAAGGGCTGTCACAAGCTTTGAATCCAAAATGGCGGCAGTACAAAGTTACCAAATAAGGTTCACATAAATTTCACTATCACACAATTGCTTTCTAATACATGAAACAGAACTTTTTAATCATTTTTCCACATCTACATGTATCTACAGATTTAAGTCCACTTCAGAACAAATTTAATTTTACCTTTCCATGGAGGCACAATCTTTAATCAGGTTTGGAGTTAGTAATAGCTGGACCAGGAAAAGAGCTGGGGTCCCCTATCATACAGAATAATCAAATTACAAGATATTTATAAATTCTTTGTTTCAATCACAATGATAGTAAATGCTGCCAAACATTTCTTTCAAGTGTTGACAATGAATTCTCTAAAATTCCTATTTTGAAGCATTGTGGTTTTTTTAACGTGTATTTTTTCCAACATTTATACCATATCCATAAACAATCATCTTCATGTAATCATTAAAATCTCACAGCCCTGTAACAGTACTGACACCTTGATGTCTATAAACAAACAGTACATGCAGTTGCAACATCGCTGACTTTATACATTTCTAAAACTAACTTACATGAACATTACACTAACTTACATGTAGCTTTTCCCCACAGTTCACGTTGTAAGCTGTAGATATTAGCGCTTTACATGGGAGGCAGCCCACCGCATTGAACAGTTTCTGAAATGCACAAGTCCATGAGGTTCAGAAAAATATTAAACAGTTTCTGAAAGGCACAAGTCCATTAGGTTCAGATAAATATTGAGCAATACAATTCAATGACCAATTTGGGGCCTGCAAGGGGCAACAAAATGAATGTACATTTATGTAAATAAACAACACGCATATGTACTAGTGTACTATTCACAATTGTACTGATGATGTGCGGTCAATTACAAATTATAACCAATCAACAACAAAGAATAGCTGAAATAATCCATTGAAGTATAATGAGAATTTAATGATCAGAATAACACTTCAAATTTTGAAATTGGTAAAATTAGCTATTGGAAATAAATTGGTAATATGTTTAAAATTGCTGCTTTAAATGAGTTAATCACATCTTGACTTCAAAATTTTAGTAAGCCCTGGATGTATAAATTAAAATGGAAACCATCATTAGTCCATAAGTACCTAGAGATTCTCTGTGTTTGAGACCTACCAGGATGACCTTGACTGGGAGAGCCTGGCTCAGCACCATCACCTGGAACTGGGTCAGGAACAGGGTGAAGGCGTCCTTCATCTCCGACCTTGACCCACTGTCAAGGCCGTTCCTCATGTGAGCAATCAAAGAATACCAGATGTGAAGTAGGAGTTCCTCTGTGATAGAGATGGTCAATTTTAACAGTTACAATATAATTCAAATACAATTTTTTGAATTCACTAGTCTAAATATCTAAATACAAAAATGTATTTGTTGGATGTTACTTATGCAATTTGCATTACAAATAATCTGCTTATGTAAATATCACTGCATCATTAGTTTGGCAGAAATTTCTATTGGTGAAAAGAGGACCTTTTATGACAAAACAACAGATTGGGGAAACTATCCAAATATCTAAACAAAGAGTGCACTATTATTTGATATTAACAAAGTCTTAAACCCTTTCAATGTAAACCACTATGATATATTAATAGTGCAGTAACACAAAAATCAAACCTGGAATCTGAGATCCGAGTTCACAGATGAGATCAGCTGTACACTGGATAAAGACAGGGGCTTGTTTGACAAAGAACCCTGGTCCTGTAATCAGGTCATGGGTCAGCGAATCTGTAACAACAATTTAAACACTGATAGCACCGATAGTAAATTTTAATGTGGTTGATGTAAAATTAATGCTTCTGTTGTTCAAAATTATCGATATTTTGGTAATGATTAAAACTAGCTACGGAAAAATCTTTATTTCCATTTCTACGCAAGCATTTCAAATAAAAAAAGTCTTGATATATCTTACATACCTTATACTTTTCTCTGTTAACAGAAATAAGACATTATAGCAAAATCTAATTGCCTTAATCTATACCTACAAGAAAGGAAAGTGACTAAAGATTGCTTACCCAATGAGAAGGAGAACTTGGGGACATCCAAGTCTTCTGGCACACTGCCAAGAAAATGAGCCAACACCTCGCATCCCTTCAGCTGCAGGCTTGGAATTCTGGGATACGATGACCCCACTGCACCCCCACTCAAGTTTATCCTGGGAGTCTTGGGACTGGGGCCATTAGTATGAGTTCCTAAAGTGAATGATTATGCAGGCTTTAATGAGCTATTTCTTGAATGGTAATCCATTGAAATGGATTTACATGTACATTCCTAGCTACATATATGTACATTTACGTTTATCCAGATTAAATTATTAGCTAAATCCTACAGTTATAAATGTGTTTTTCTCCAATTTTTTCAAGAAATTGTTTTGATAGCATTGTAAGATCACGTTAGCGAATAAATAACAATATACAAAAAGCGAATATATACTGTACAATAATTAAGTGAACCTGTTTTTTGAAAATTCTCATAAATGCAATGTGCATTTCAGCATGATTAATATTTCATAAATATTCATGCAAAAACCTTTAGCTCTCTAACTTACTTGGAGTACCAAATCCATTACAATTCTTCAATCCTCCCACACAGAATTGCAGCAATGGCAAGCATACCTAGCAGAGCAAGAATAAAATCATCACTGAGTTATCAGGTAATGAAATGTATGAACATTCTCAGCATCTTAATAAATCACTTATTTACTTATTACATGCATAAGCTACTCACCTACAATGAGTTATTTCTACTCCACCCCTTTTTGCCATGTAATTTTTTTACTTATCAATCAATTAAAATAAATACTGAAATTTGATTTTGCCATTAAAAAATTGATACAGAAATATAAAACATTGAAATTATAAAGAATTTATGAAATATAAAAGATTCCTGGAATTCAATAAATATGAACCAGGACAAAAATTCTTCTCTCACTGAGAATTCACAACTTGTTGTCTAAATACCTGCTCAAAATTAGCCGAGGCCTTTGGTCCTAGCAGCCAGACAAAATGCCACCACACCTGCAATTTTGCCATGGCAACTGCTTCTGTCTTGGCATTGGTTATTTTCAAAACCTGCATAATTAGTTTACATCTCTTGGGACAGGTCAGAATTTCTGGAAATAGCAAACAGAAATATCACATTAGTACACAGCGACACATAGAAATTATTCTCTACTGAAGCAAAATTCAAATTGCTACCATGTACAGAAAATAAATTGATAAATGACTGTCACATCTTTAACTAAAAGAACCATCCAGATAAAAACATGCATCAAAACACTAAAAATGATATGTGCTTTAACTTTCTTTAATATCATTTAATGATTCTCTCACCATAGTTTGTGGCAAAGTTGTCAATCAAAACTTGCCATGCTTGAAAAGCACGAATTTTGACCTCATTTGAACACTTAAAAGCCAACTCCATAATTGGTAGTAGCATGTTGATAAAACTCCCATGATGCAGTTCCTGAAATAATAAACATCATAAAAATGCTATAATTTTGCAAACCAAGTTTATTTAACAAAGTAATGCAAGAAACAGTGAAAGAGTTCATGTTTTACACAGTTTACCCCAAATTAATCTTTCCACTGATGTAAATTTAGATATATATGCCATGCTTGATCAACTCATGCAAATTCATTATGAAATAATTCTTCAAAAATAACAAAAAAATCGTAAAAGTCCTGAAAATGTGTAAGAAAACAAGTCCTGTGACCAATATATGGCCATTCATGCCAACAGAAAATTTTAAAATATGTAGTACTTTCTTAGTATTATCAAAATGTTTCGAATTGATCTGTAGCATGTTTAGTATCAAATTATAATGGCCCCAGTGACTCTCAGACCAATTGTATATCATGACTCATTTTGGTGAGAACCAACACTGCACTCAAATTACAAAGCAAAGTAAATGACACAAAAACAGAGAGCAAATTATCTTACTGAGTCCACATTAAAGATCTTCTGCAAAAGGAAATTAAGAGTTCTCTTTATACTAAGGAGTTAAAAAAATTTCTCACCAAAAAGACCCAAACACTTTGTCATAAATTTAATGCAATTACACAGAATCAGTTTGCCATTTTTGAAAAAAAAATATTTCTTACTAATATCAATGTTCACAATGTATTGTGATCAACATACCTTCCCACATATCTGAACATAGATTTCCCAGCATTCCAGAGCATGCATTTCCCGTTGGCTGGTGAAAAACCATTTCATTTCAGAGCTTATCCTCTGAAAAAATAGAATACATTTATCAAAATCTATTTTTTCCCCTAAATTTGATGTTATTCTGTATATTGGCTTTGTTTTATAGTAATACATTATATGATGTATCAACCCAAAATAAAATGTACTCTGTATCATTCCATTTTATACAACTCAACTAGTGGGCTGCATAAATTCTTTCTTCAAATGGACAACAACAAAAGAAAAGGCGAAAAGACATTCACACACAAAATGAATTTTACATGAAAAGTATTTGAAAGAATAAAGAAGACAAAAATCCTACAAGTTTGAACTCTGGGATAAGAGCCTGAACAAGCTCCCTCTGGTGCTGAAGCAGGGAAGGTAACTCTGACTTGACCACCTCCAGAGCTTTTTCATGGATCTTGGTGGCCTTGTGAGCCATTAAGGGAAGTAACAGCTTGCCCCATCTCAGAGTGAAGCTGTCCATCTCCTTCCTGTAGTCTTTTAATAACCTATATAGACAGAAATAATACTCATTATTTATTTACTTACAATAAACATTTGTGGCAGTATAATTTTTAATAACCTATTTTGACAAAAAAATACTTTTTTTTTTTTTTAATTTTTGCCTTTGTAATATTTCATATATTGCGAAAATTAAGAAGAAATTTGTCAGAATATCATGTCAGCTGAGTGAGTTTTTTGATTGCTGATAAAAACAACTGCATGTAAAACCCAGTTACTCAGACACAAAAGAATGCAAAGTCTAAATTCACACATTCCGTTTTTTATGAGCATTCAATGTCAATGTTTGAGGAGGGACATACACATACATCATACACAATTTTGTGGCAACCTCTTGCAGTACTCATTTAAACGATTCCACCATTTTTGTAACAAAATGCGAGAACAAAAAACCTCTACCTGTAAATGACCTGGGAGGCCTCATGCTCCACTACAGAGGACTGCATCTTCCACTTGAGCAGTGCATGTTCCACTGCGGACAGCATAGTTTCAACCTACAAACCAGACCTTTGAATACAGTACTTTTTCTCCTCCATACATGTCTTAGTGAAACATCAAAATGTCAAGTTTTCAGCCAGTAATTTATACATCTTCCTCATTAATCACTGCTTCATTAATTTTCATACATCTTTTAATTCACATTTATGTCTGCTTTCACAAGTTCAAACAAATATTGGTGCTTCAAATAATTCATTTCTAATTTTTCTTACATGATTAAACCACCTATCCCCCAAAATAACCCATTATTTTATATAGTGTACATGTTACTGTATTCAATATGGTGGAACATAGTTAAATTGCGAGGTAAGAGAGAATATGACAAAAACAGAGTGAATGATCCACCAACCTTTTGACCGACTATGTCTTTTCCAATGTTTTGTTGGTGAAGACACCATAGTGATTTCGCACAAACATTTTTGTCCTCTGATTTTTCAATGCATTGGCAGAGAGAGGATAAAATTTGGAAACAAAATTCCTTAGACAGGTTGCTGAAACACAAAACAAAATTCATACATGCATGTGTCAGTAAAAAAAAATAGCTTTTACATTGCATCTACATGTAATCCATGAACTATAGAGTGAGAGCTTAGTATTTTGTTGCAAAAATTGCAATTTGAATTAGTTTCAATACATGTAAAAACATACTAACAAGTTTACCACTCAATGCATGATTTATAACTAAACATTTGACAGTCTTACATGGGTGACTGGATGAACTTGTGACAAAAATATAGGTTAAATGCAATATTTTGATATGTTATTTTCCACTAAGGACAAAAACTTCTTTAGCATTCATGAACACAGAATTGTTGAATATCAGTCACTGTGTTCAACATTATACTAAGTAATAGACAATGGAATGAAAATATTTTTGGGAATCAAAAGCGAACAAAATCATGTAGACTATGAACTCATTCTTTGCTATGACAGAAAATTGGACTTCTTCAAATTCCCTACCCCACAGCTTCCGTGTCATGCAGACAAAAGCCAAGGATCTGCAGTCCATTGGAATCAGCCCGATTCTTCTCAAGGTCTGTTTTGATGAAATCACAGAACTTCTGAGAGTTTTTACTGACATCCAGACTAACCAAGCTCAAACTGTCCTCTTTCAACTGGCTGTTATAAGTATTGAAGAAAATATGTATCAACAAACAACTATTCCTTTTTCTATCTTAATTTAAAATATGAAGTAGTTTTAAATCTTTTACACAAAATCCCAAAAGAAATATTTTGAATACTTCTAGATACACATATGATAATAAATATAAACATAAATTTATTTAACACCAAACTTTATTGGGGGGAAAGTGCACAATCCATACTGGTAAATCAATATTAAAATGAAAAGGTATAAACATTAAAGAATTTAATAGTTAAATACCCCAATATGTAAGTGTATTAATTATAACGGCAAATATAGAACTTCCTGCTGAAATAAACATGTATTGACAACACATCTTACTTGGCTAGCTGTAAATATGCTGCATCCTTTTCTTCCTGTGAGGTTACTTTCGAGTCCAAAGTTTGTAAAAGAGTGGATACGTTGATATCCTCACTCATTTTAATTGTGTATAACTTCTACTAGTACTACAAAATCATGATGTATTGATATGTATTTCCAGTACAAATAGAATATACAGCAAGGACAGAGAAGTTTGTGGTGATCAGCACATTTCGTTCATGCTGTGAATATTTACACCAAAATGAAACATTTTGTATCAATGACACACAATTGAAGGAAATAAAAACTTACCAAATTAAATCCCTGCGATGACTTTCTATTTTGGCTCATGTTAATTACTATTAAATTAATTTTTCATTGTTTTCTTTTCTTAGTATTTTTTCTTAATCAGCATTTCGCGCGAAATCGTCATGCCGCGGACCTTCAACCCTAGTTCCTGATTGGTCAATATTATATGTTATCTTCTTTGATAAAAGAGCTCATAAAGGGGAGCAATTCGGAAAAATATAACTTTTGTTAGCTCGTTCCTAAAATATAGGCTTGCTACTGCACGCCTTAATAAAACTGAATGGGATAGAAAATGTACATGTAGCAATGCCAAATCAGTGGGGTAGCTAACATTACATGTACATTGAAGTACTGTAAGCACGTGCTAACATTTTTTTTTCTGAAGCTCAATTTTTTAAAACATTAGGTTATTTTTTTCGTTGCAAATTCCGACAACTTTGTGCCGGTACTTTTTCTTATAGTAATAGAGACTTTTGTCGAAAGCGCAATATTTAGATCCGTATAATACAAATCAACAAATTTGCATCTAAAAGCGATCGATTCAGCACTTCAATACGTTTCAAAGTAAAAAGAAGCAACACTGTTTTTTCAGAGCACTGTTTTGGTAATGGGGAAAGTAAATAGCCACGTGCACAGTACTTTAAAATAAAATTTCAAAACAGGTAATAAATACGTTTGCATCAAATGGTAACCGTAAATTACAACTTTTATTCCCTTTAGATAGACAAGTAGTCATCAAAAACCTCGAGTCAAAAGTCCAAATTTCACTGTAATGTCAGTCATTGCCTCATATAAAACTTTGTTTTTAGTTTTTTGAGATGTATTTTCTTGATACTTTGGTATCTGTTGTGTGTGTTTTGTTTTGTTTTTCATTTTTTTTTCAACCTCCGTTCGCTTTCGAACTAATAGATGGGGCTGGCAGTTGGGAAAGTAAAAAAAAAAAATAATTAAGTGCATTTTTTTTTCCTATTATAAATGTTTCTTCAAAATAATATAAATTTAATGAACATATATTAATGGGAACACCAATATTGAAACCCATTTCACGGTTTCGTTTTTCTCATTAAAAGGCTTCCGAAGGCTTAAGCTTAGCACCTTGGCTTAACTCCAACCAGGATTTCGCCCTTAAAAATTTCTTGTAATTGGGGTCTATAGGCGGTCCCCAATCCCCCTACCTCTGAAAAAATACCGCATGTGTACATGTACTTCATTTAGCATAATATGAATGATTAGGATAAAAATATAATTATTGCATTTTCTACATAATTAATATGCTTCAATTAGGCCACACCCATGTGAACATCGATGCTATATTTTTCAATTATTCGGCTATGTTGAAACTTGACATCATGATTCTTGAAGACGACATAATTTACAAATTGGATAAAAGCAAATAACCTTGATTTAAATATATTTGCCATTATTTTCACTACACTATACTAGTTTGAATTCCGTGTGCATACACAAGACAAATGTAAGGACAACTCAAAATGCAATATGTATATTCAAAATTTGTCAACAAAAATAAATACTATTTTCATCAATCAGAAATAAGTATTGAAGAAAGCTGTGACCCACTTTTCCACTAAAATAAAAGAGAGGGAAAAGTGGCGGTTGCCTGCCTCTTGCGCGCGGATCTAAAGGTAGAGGGGGTCGGGGGAGGGGGGGGGGGGGGGGTCCAGACCCCTCTCCCCTGCTAGATTCAAATTTCTTTAAATTTACATTATAAAATTAATAAAAATATGCCTCACACACCCCGCCCCCTCCGGCAAACTCAAATAACCTGCATACCCCCCCCCCCCCGGAAATAATTTTCTGGATCCGCGCATGCTGCCTCCACTGACAAGACAACTTATGAAAGTGGGCAAGATCAGTACACATTTTCAAGGTGGTGACAAAATAATCTTAATATATCTTTCATTGGTCTCATGTTGTTAATTTTGAGGCAATAAAATAATTAATTCTAAATCAAAAGCCTGAGGTCACACTTAATTTTACTGATGCTGATTTAAAAAATGTTGTGCTGAAATTTTAGAATTTAGAATTCCTGAAAGCACCAGTTCCTGACATTGTCCTTCCACGAGAAAATGGTACATATCTCAATAAAGTCATTAAGGAGACTGGGCCCTTATATAGTCATCAGTTCTACCAACAGTGGAAGAAAAATTGGGGTATGAAAGTGGTTTTCAAAATGTCAAAGACCTTTTTAATGATAGAGGTTTTAAATCGCTTACAGAAATATCTAATGAGTTAAAATAAAAAAAGAAACTATCGCTGTGAATATTTGACATTAAAAAGTATCTTATATTCTCTCGTATTATTTGACGATATCAGTTTGGGAAAGAGTATCAATATTGGCAATAAATTTTAATTAAAAATACAAGGAAAAGTAGAAGATATTAGTAAGAAATGTACTCGTTAGATAAATATAGAGATGTGTTTAGCAAGAGCTACATGTATACAATATATAAAAGTCAGGATTTAATACATGGTGCATTAACCAGTGACAATATTCAAGATATTTCATTTGTTTCAAAATGCACCTAAACATAATGCTTAATAAATAAATTCTTAGGCAATCTATTACCAACATGACAAAGAGATACATTTCATTCTTCTTAATATTTTTTACAGGTGTATTTATACTGGTAAATACATACAACCAAAAAGAAGAAGTTAAAAGAGACAAGAAAAGGACCACCAGACATGGAGTAAATTCCTCACATTAATAAAATTGCAAAGCTTGGTTTTGCTTGTTTAAAGACAACAGTGTACAGAATCTGACATGCAAGCTTTCTTTCCAGATGAAGCCTGTATAATTGCTGAAAGCGCAGTGAGATCCCGAAGAAATCAAGTTGCCAATTGCGGGGATGCTGTTCCAACAATATGTATGGGAGTAGAGACGAAGAGTTTCTAAGATTTAATACTTTTTTCACTATATGGCTAAATTGACCCACCCTAGGACCTGATCCCCTGTCCCAGAGGTCATTAATTTACATGTATGTATAGGGTCTCATTGTCATCATTACCATGCATTTAGTTTTTCTCAATTATATATGGGAATAAAGAAGATTTTCTAGGATTTAATTCATTTTTACTATATGACCTTATTGGCCCCACCCTAGGGTCTGAATCCCTAGCCCAGGAGCCATGCATTTAGTGGGTCTTTTTCCACATAGAGAAGACGCTTTTTAACAATATGGCCTTGTTTTGCATATTTGGCCCCACCTATGATCCCCGGGGATGGTAAAGCCATGAATTACACAACTTAGATTTCTCTTACCATAGAGATGCTTCACACCGAAAATAGTAACATTGGCCTTGTGGTTTTCAAGAAGAAAATAAAAATGTAAAATTGTTAACATACGACGCACGACGAACAAGGACCAGTTGCAAAAGGTCACCTGTGTGACTCCGGTGACCTAAAAATCTAATACATTTTTCACCATTTAATGAAATCTGAGTGCACTAAATGGCAATTACTAAATAAGAAACACATAATTATGTTGAACATGCTTTTTAAACAAAAAAATATTCATGTTCTGTATTGTACTTCTTTTAACATGTGTGAAAATATATAAAAACTTTGTATATGTGTGTTCTTAATGTGTGCCTCACATGCGTAAAATATATCTTAAATGAAAAAAAAATGTTGAACACATATTCTTCACATGTGGACATTGTCTCCGTTTATCCCAAGGGCTCAAGTTGCGGGTCTTTCAGATAACGCCATTTTAGAGTTCTGAGTCAATGTAGGCACTAGCAAGATAAAGAACATGTTGATGGCATCATCGAGGGACCCTAAAAATTAAAGCAGCTGCGAAATTGAAAAAAGAGATAAATGCAGCCTATTCTTAAATTTAGCAAAGAATCATATGAATGGTTTTGAAATTACATGCTCAACTTGATCACATGTACTTGTCTTTCAAATGGTTTTAGTTAGATATGAGATTTAACAGTTGTAACATATCTCTCAACTAATGTCTTCTTCAGGTTGTAGACCTTTAAAAGAAAATATATGACCATTTCTGCTTCGAGAGACAGGGGGGCAGAAGTAAAATATATTTAATATCATATGAAGAGACTTTCAGTTGCTACAAGTAACAATAATTTTGTGTTGAATAGACTAATTTACGTTTGTCATAAAAATATCTGCCATTAAAAGTAGAGTACTTTAAACAAACTATTACTGATAATCTGTCCCAAGTTATTGCTTTCGTCATGCACGTTTTGATGATTTTTGATTAAAATAAACATACCTGACTCAGGCTGTAAATGATGTACAATTCAAATCAAACTCAAGATTTCTTCACTTATACAGTGAAGGAATATCTGGGGAGAAAAACTCACGGAAGGACAAAGTAGATTCTTATCCCGTAGAAATGGTGGTGCAAGTCCCAGTTCAAAAGAAGAAACCCGATAGGAAGCTTGATGAATTCAATGAAGACTTGGTGAAGAGGACCATCCATGACATTCAGTTGAAGGGCCAGTATGTTTCACATCGTCGTCTGTCAAAAAAAAAAGGGGGGGGGGGGGGGGGGTCAGGATCACCAAATCATCACTGGGAGACTCTTGAAGGATCCTGGGTTCAGGTACATGTAAGCACTTTGTCATGATGCAAATATGACGATTGACATTCCATTTGTAAAATAAAAGGTGCAGATTTGTGAGTGACTCGGGTGACCTAAAACATAACACGAGACAGTTAAAGCTTAACAGAAATACACATGTACATTTGCAAATATTTATCTTGAACTTATATAATTTCCATGAATTAATCGTGTATTGCACATATCAAAGATGTGTAAAACATTAGTGGTACAAAACATGTATTCAGCATATATTGACAATTTTCCTGCATATATAGGAACAAATTTATAGTGACTTATTTTTGTTTTTTGTTTTTTACTGTCTACGAGTTTAAAGAGGAGAAATATTATGTTACTTTTTAGCAATAAATTCTTTCTTTTACTATGTTCTTTCACTTGCAGTTGTAGCTGTATTTGAATTGGATTCACAAATATATAGTTTTGAACGGATTAACCTTATTTCCATACAAATTCTGTGGAAATAATTAGTACTACCGTCCAAAAGTAGCGCAAGTATTTATAGTGCGCCGTAAATTGCAACTTTTTAACACGTACGGAACTGTAGCTTTGCGGGCCTTTCGGATACGGCATTTAAGAGTTTTAAGTCAATATAGGCACGAGCATGATAAATAACCTCTTCAAGGCGTCATCATGAGACCCTAAAAAATTAAGCTGCGATATGAAAAAAAGAAGAAGAGATATCTATAGCCTATTTGAAATTAGCTAAGAATCATATGAATGATTTTGAACTTAAAAACATGCGCGGATCTAGAGGGAGGATCAGGGGGTCCGGACCCCCCCCCCCCCCCCCCCCCCCCCCCCGCAAAATTCAAATTTCTTTACTAAAATTACATTGTAAAATTACCAAAAATATGCCTTGGACCCCCCTGGCAAACTCAAATAACCGTCGGAACACCCCCCACCCCCCCCCCCTCCCGGGAAAAAAATTCTGGATCTGCGCATGAATAAGATTAGGTTTAATAGAAAACTTGAACTTGACAATTCTTATTCTGATTTGATGAGCTGAGATTGCTTTGCCGTTTAGTGGGATTTAAAAAAGATACTCGTTACTTAGGCCTGCCATATGCATCTGCCTTTTATTTTACTCTCTCACCAACGAAAAATTATCGACAACAGTACTGATAAAGAGCAACAACCTTCCCATTACCTCACCATAGGGGAGCAGGGGGCAGTTTTTTGATGCGTGAAATTGTTGGGTGGGGGTACCCCCTTTTACCGCTGTGCTGCGGGAAATTCATAATTTTCAACTGGGCCAAAATAACTTATACCTACCTGTTGGACATAAGGAATGACAATAAGGAGAAAAATTCACCAATAATAACACCAATATCTTTTTTAGACGATTAGAGAAATTAATATTCGTCGTAGAATTTTAAATATATATAAATACTTAAACAATTGTTGATGACTGTTTAATCTCTAAATATCATGTTATATTCCCAATTTTTTTTTATAACAATATCTTTTTTGATTCAATTTTTAGCTTAGAATTAGAGCACTCAAACATGTACTGTTCAAAAATGTCAATTCACAAAATTTGAATCCTATTCATGTTTTCGTGCACATGAATCTTATATTCTTTAAAGTATATGCGATTTCTAATATAAACATTTTTAATAAGAACCGCTGTTTAGCGGTTAAAATTTATGAAATTCTCCTTCTCCGTTGTCGACGCCTGTGATAAATATATGTACATAGTGGTGTAACAGGGTCATTTTATCGGATCTTTTAAAGGGACGTAGTCACGTTTTCGGTCAAATTTTATTTTTTTTTATTTCTATCGTTTACAATGCTATATCAATGTATTTCTAACGATCACTCAAAATTTGAGTGTCAGTCGGAGAGATATAAGCAAGATACAGAACTCACAGTTCTTTGTTATGTTAACAAAGTTCATGTCATGTTTTTGTTTACATTGGATCAATTTAATGGTATAAAAGATCTTTTTCAAACTGATTTTTTTATCTGCTCATTTGTCTTAACCATTAATTAACAGTTACCTCTAGTTTTTGTCACATTCGTTTTAGGTCTAAACATGGAATTTCCTTTTCAACATTCAAAATGTTAACAAAAACAAGACCTTCTGTAGGTTACAAAATGAACAGATGCATGACTAAAAGATACCTTGGTACCATTTAAAGAAATTACCGCACGGCGACAGTTTCCCCGAGAGATATCATGGTACATGTACAAATCAATTATCAACAACTCTTCTGTTACTTTAATTTCTTTGTTAAAAAAAACATGAAAGAAAAAAGAGCGATGGAGTAAATATCACGGATTCATTTGTTTAATTTATTTTATGTATGGTGCTAGACGAATTGAAATGAATTGTAATATATTCTTTTCCACTTGAAATCTACAAAAATAAATATATTCCTCCTCTTTGATTATCAGCAAAAGAGATCGATCGACTGCAGGCTAATAAATCCACGATTGCATTTGAATAAGCCCTCATCTCGCAACCTATTAAATTGTGTCCACATGCACTGCTCTTGATAGTATAGAAATTTTATAAAAAAAATTACCAAAATGAAAAATTTGAAAAAATGAAGATCAGAATTGATCAGTTATGCGGCTAACGGCAAAACTTCGGGCGTGTACTTAGTTAACTTAATCGACCCAAGACGAACAAACGCTTTCCGTTGTTGGTTTTACGTAAATACCCCTAATGTCAATAAGAATTCAACAATAGATCAAACAATTTTGTTAAAAATCAGGGCACTGTTTCCGGACTACGAGCTAGCGGTGTTGACAGAAATAAACTAGAGGGGGCCTAAATCTGTAACAAAACTTACAATGGTGTTTAGATGGCAGCGCTGTCATGGTTTACTCATTAAACAGACCCCTTGTCATAAATAAATCCAGTTCTGTCAATCTGGCCTATTATTATAAAAATACCAACCTGATAAGAAAATAGGGGTAGAACACTTTGTTTACCGACATTTTTCTTCCGAAGACATAAATCATGATTATATGAAATGGCGTGGACATAAGTAAATGTATTCTGTATATGTAAAATTTATTGGATATATATGCGGTATTTGGATTGATTGGATCGGAGTGTGTTAATTGAGCATTGAACAGGAGGAACATACATATATGAAGTATAGCTCTCGAGTGGATTGGGTTTTTTCTTCTATCTTAGAGAAGAAATATTTCATTTGAAAGAATTGAAAACATTTGAAAATGCAACCCATGGAAGAAAATTTAGAGCCGCCAAGTTTCTTTGCAGAGTTCAGCCGCGATGAGTTTTCTCCAAGACCGGGACAAGCCTTGGTATTTGATAATGTTCTTCACGACAATTCGAAATCATATGATACAGAATCCGGAATGTATACATTTCCTTTTCCTGGAATTTACCACGTGACTGTTACCATGACAGTCAAGCGCCGCACGACCATGAAGTTGGAACTTATGCATAATGGAGACGTTGTGACGTCAATTGAAGAGAATTATCGCGGCACGTCATCGCAAATAATCAGAGCCCAAAGAGGGGATCAGCTTTGGGTCCGGAAGGTCAATCTCGGAGGAAGTAGTCTGTGTAAACATACGGGGTTTTCCAGCCGTATGGTCAGTGATATGGAGACATAACTTTAATGGGAGACCATTGTCATGGTCTTGGATCATTATTGAATATTTATTTATGATAGTTTTTCACATATTGCATACTTTGACAAAGAATAGACGAAATTATGTCTGTAATGTCTTTCATGTCATTTTGAATTACACTCGGGTCTTAGAACAATGCTTTTTTTTTTTATTTATTTTTATTTCTTATAATTATCTGAGAATGTAAAGCAAAATGGTAAATGTTAAATCCATTTGATTGCATCTAGTGAATTTGTTTAGTTTAACATTGTTCTGCATACTATTAGACGAAGAAGATAACGTATCTACTGTCAATTTTATCGCTTGAAAATTACGTTCTTTTTGATGATTATGTATATTACTATTTTATATGAATAATTCTCTTCATTTGCAAGAAAGAAACGGCTAAAGTACACAATTATACAAAAAAGTTAGCGAAGAGATACCATTTTATCAATAGTATCAAATATTTAATAAAGGTAAAAAGAAAAAATTAAATATAGATATAAATGTGATATAATTTTGATATTGTTTAACGATTATGGTAAATACACGATGAATGAAATATAAAGAAAATTATTGACTGGTCGACGGGTAGCTTATCCTTTATTTCCCTATTTAAAACAAAAAATAGTGGAAAGGCAAGAGCATTTAGCCAGTTGGAGACCATACCCAGCGTCTACATCAAATCCGAATACAATTCAAAAACTATACTACTGCAGGAATACAAAAAAAAAAAAAAGAACCCCGCCAGGATGAAAATAAAAGACATAACATAAAAACTGGAGAAGATCAATGACTCCTTTCATCACTCTCTGTTAAACAGAGAAAAGGTGAATATCAACTTTTCCTTTTATCAATCATTTATATTTAAAATTTTGATTTTATTGATATTTTAATTAAATGTAAAGAACAAACAGAATTATTCATTATCGATTCAAGGAAACTATCGTTTGTTTAGTACTTAACCTGGCCCGACGAAACGATTGATTTGTGAAACCATTATTTGTTTGATATATCATTATTTTTTCACTATTTACGTAATCAAATTTAAATTTTACACAGGGAGTTTACGATGCATAGGAAACCCCATATTTTATGGTTCATTTTAATCAGTAAAAATTCATAATGTGTAAAAGTGGTATCCAAAGATAATTTCCGAAAGAGTTTAATATATATATATATATATATATATATATATATATATATATATATATATATATATATATATATTTATATGGAATCCTCAAATATGTGCAGTATAATAAGTATATTCAACATGGGCAGATAGTAAGTAAAAAAGAAATTGCACTGTTATGGACAAATGCATACTTTGCAAATTAAGTTACGTTCCTGGGTCGCCACCTTTGGGGAAGTTTATCATAAAATATTTACATTTTTGACTGTCTTTGTCTGTGATAACATTACGAATCAATTTTGAAGCCTATAGCCCAATAACTTCATAAAAGATGAGTGACAGAAAATGGGCGTGTCTTATAGCATAACCGAAAACGGTATTGGCTGCGGCGCGTAGTTATACATAGCATGTACTACATGAAAAAACAGTGGTTTTAAAATGTTGTTTTTAAAGTGTACAAATTGGAAATAATATAAATATAAGTAATAAGGAATCATTCTTTGAATATTATGAGGTGATAATTTCGGTCAGAGCGTGGTCAAATCTATCATAAAGCCCTTCGGGCTTTATTGGATTTGACCACGCCCCGACCGAAATTATCACCTCATAATACTCAACGAATGATTCCTTATACCTTAATTTTTTTACAGTAGCCTTAAAAAATTGTAACTTTTACATTTCACTCATTTGACATTAAAACTTGTTTTTGGCTTGTATTTTAATTACCCCCAGGATGGGGCAACTTATAAATGAATTAAATAAATATTCAAATTATACTTCAAAGAGGTTTCATCTCAGGACGTGCACGTATTTGGTAGCACAAAGACGAGGTTATGTTGGCATTTTTCCCTTTTGATCTTTGTAGGTAATGGTAACTTAAACTACAGTTTCTAAAGTGTGGATTGCTTAATTAAGGAGGCTGGGTGATCAACAAATACCTATAATTTTAAATATGAAGATTCTTTTATCTTTAAACTATTGTTAACTAAAGAAAAATTATAAATATAATAAAACCTACATTTTAAAACTTCTCCTCAAGGAGATTAGTATAGTCAAAATCGTTCACTACCAAACAGCCCAACGAACAAACATACAAACATACTGCAGAAAATAACATATCAAAACCTTTCTTCCAGATCTATTTTATTTTTGTTTTTAATGAGAATCGTTAAATAAAATGAGCTTTGATATTTAAGGACGTTTATCATTGTGGGGTTCCTTATCGTGTCAACTTTTACTGAAGCACGGGGGATTTCTATAAAAATTACCACAAGTCGAGCATCCGGAGAGCCGTTACTACTATTTCTATAAGTAAATTATATTGGAAGTGATGATGACACACGGATGGACCGTTCTCTTGCCTAATCTAAGAATGGACATGTATTGGAAACCAGTCGATGCATAGTACATTGTTATATTATATATGTATAGAAAATGATAATACTTGACAAAAATTAGGGGCCTAAATCACATCAAGCTTCACATCAAGCAAGTATATATTACAATTTCATTTCAATAACATGTCAGCCTGATTTTGTATGACGTCACAATGGCACCGGTGTGTCGAGTACCAGGTCCTGCTTGCCGTAAGGTGATTGACTACCGAATGACTTGGGGATTAAAAACAAAATCGGACACGCATCGTTTTAGAAATGGGGGCGGAGGGAGACTTCCAAAAATTTTGACAACCTTACAAAACATTAACAGTGTGATGTGAGTGTTTTGTGTGTGTGTGTGTGTGTGTGGGGGGGGGGGGGTCCAGTTTCTCTAAATTTATATATATTCTGGTCATTCTAGTTCTAACTATCTTTTATTTTTAATTTGTCTTAATTGTTTTATTGAATAAAAGAATTGGGGTTTTTTAAAAAAAAATTTTTGATGCAAAATAGAAATAGAATATTGAAATATGATGAGGGCAAATACTACTGAAATATCCAAAGACATTTAAGTTTTATTTGGAAATAGGTGATACTTTTTTTACATTTAATAAAATGAGAGTTTAAATTAATCTTTGAATTGTACTGACATTTTATTTAATAATAATGGTTGAATAAAAAATGTACAAAGCCCGTTTCATATCGAAGAATGCATTGGATGACTAATAATCTGATGATGCAAAGCCAATGCATGCATTAGATGACTGGTGGTCTCAGATATTGGATTACTGGTGGTCTAAGTCCAATACAAGAATTGGATGAAGACCAATACAGGCATGTTTTTAATGTATATTTATTTTTCTTATATGGAAAAAAATCGTTCCCTGTTATAAATCTGCTTCCCCATCAACCACCCGCAAATCAAAAGTTGCACATATAGAAACCACTGGTGTGATGTTCTAGCTAGATTCTACATTATGGACATCATTCTATATGATGGACAGCAAGATTTTGGGTAGAACTGTGAGAACTTGTACACTTCTTGTAAACAGTAACATGTGGATCCGCTCCGTTTACAAATCTATGTGAGACGGAAGCTCTGGTTTTGACGATTACAAAGTTAAAATTTATTCCGGTTGAAATTCCGGATTTTTAAGACTTATTTTTGCTGATAATTAATTTATTAACTATAATACAAAAAACTCAAGTCCCGGTTGGCATAGTTAACTTAAGGATAGATAAAATGTTTATACATGTAATACATTATAGTTTGTTTTTTTTTTTGGCGGGGATATAATTTGGCCTATTTTGGCGAATTTTGAAAATTCACCAAAATTAAAATCACATAATTTAAGTACTTTTTTCTTTATAGATTTTAATGACAAATCTAAAGTTTTTGGAGATTTTTTTTTTAAAATAATTAAAAGTGAGCATGATAAAAAGGGACAATTGTTACATGCATACAGTGTTACAGATACAACTGTACATTTACTCAAAATCAATAAAAAACTAACGTAAATAAATAAAAGCTAAACATTACTATAAATAAGTAGTTAATTGTTTAAACACCATATCCCTTTTCCCTGTTCAGGTGTGTAATTAATATTAGCCCCAGTGAGAGGAGTGCTAGCTTGTGTTGTTTTAGGAGACGTGTGATCAGTTATCGACTCAGGTGCAGATAATTGTCTGATTAACGGGTTCTTTTAGGACTTTTGCTAAAATACATTAATTTCTGAGTTATAAAAAATAAACTGACAGTAGATTTTTCATAAAGAGTCAAGGATTCACCAAAATTATATCCGCCAAAATTAATGGTATACCTTGTAGGCCCAAATCCGCCAAATTTGTGTCCCGCCAAAGAAAACGGCTATACGGTATCTAAAACAATAGACAATTCTCACCCGAATTGATGGCATTAAAGCACAAAAATCGAGACCATAATTTTAACATTGCAGTATAGAAACAAGTTAACAAATATATCTCAAAAATATAAAAATTATCTTAGTCTAGGTACTGGAAATTTAAGAGGAATCTCTGTCACAATTATTTAATGCATTAAAAACTTGATGACACTTTTTTTGACTCATTGATTCACATTATAAAGAAATTTCAAATTTATCAGTTTCGTCTCTGTGGTTGCTTATCTTTAGTTGTCCAATGCCTGCATCGAGTGACTCCAGTTGTCCAATGCAGATATTGAGCGACTCTTCAATCATCCAATTGCAATTATTGCATTGAACGACTCTTCAGTCTTTACTCAATGCAGGCATTCGTCGACCAAAAATAACTAACTGAAGCAAATGACGGCACGGTATGTAAACATTTCAGTCTTGCTAATAAAAAGCGTAATTTATTTGTGCCAGTCCCAATATATATTTTCAAAAATATTAAAATATTAAAATACAACATTAGATGTTCCTGGAATGAGTAGAACCCAATGTGATGTCATTCTCTTGGCCCACAATGTCGATTAGGCAAAATCAAAGTCAATTAAGTTTAAAAATGTTTCTATTCTGGTTAATAATAAATTTAATCCTGGACAGAGATTTCTTTGAGGAGACGTAATTTTATGAGCTTGAGTATAAATTGGACAATAAATAAATTTATACTGTATAAACCACTAGTCAGCATTTGATATGGTTTATGTAGCACGTTGACAGTGTCAAACTAAAACAATGGTTAATTATTTCATTAAAACCATTGGTCACTATATAGAATCATAATTTAAACAAAATATTACAATGCATTAACTGCATAAAGGCTTTCTCTATTTCTCTAAAAGCAGGAGGCTCTAATTGTCAGATTGGATTTTTTTTTTTACCTATACGACCATTTTTAAAGCGCTTAGCATAGCTCAGCGCTTTATTGTCGTTAGACGTCTACTTCTGGTGCATCGAATAACCGCCCCCTATGAGCAGAAATATACATCATTTAAACTGGTTAGGGAACCAGTTCCAGGGGTTTACGCACATAATTGCACAGGCTATTGTGAATCTAATGTGCGGGGGTTAATGTACATCATTGCAGTGACTGCCACACAGTGATGACGAAATACTCGTATAATGCGTATACAGAAGCTGATATGTAGAAAAATTAAATATATTCTTTCAAACTAAGTGAATTTCCTTTAGAACTAAGCTAGATTAGCAGTTTTCAGTACTATCAGTACTTTGATTTATTAATGCTTTTCAAATACTTACCGATCCAAATTTTCATAAATTGGAAAAAAAATGCTGTATGACAAGTCAGGTGAATTCTTTTATCCTAAATGGAGCACATTGTTAAGGAGGAAATGTAAACTAGATGTTTTTAATCTTTTTGGGTGTGTGATAGGAGTGGTGGGTGGTACATGTATCATTACTATTCCATTTTTATTATCAATATTTTATTTCGACCTACGTACATAATTTTTTTTTTTGAAGTATTGAAAAACAACTAGTAAAGAAGATAAGTCCTTGGTGACATAACACAACAGAGTAAAATTTCGCAAAAGGCATTCAAACTGCGAAAACTAGACTTATACGTGACATAAATGTTCATAACATGCTTAACGTATTATGTCGATCATAAAGCAACGAACTTCCTTGAATAAATGACACACACATTTTGAATTCTCAGCTGTATATTAACATTTAGAGGAACCATTTTAACAAGACCTTGGACTTTCGGTAGGTCCTAGCTATCATATTTTTTGCATTAAAACTAGTTTTAAATGAGGCTGGTTTCGAGTGAAATATGCATAAATTGCGTATAGTCAGCTCAAATGCCAGACAAATCTTGTTGATTTCAAAGAGCCATGACTGAGTCACCCCTGCGAATGTTATTGTCATTTAAATTTAGACCACGTGGTTTTATTTGACCCTTTCAGTTTCGCAGTAAAAATTGTGCCTCGTGTTTATAGTATATTTTCTAGAATCTAGGTTCTTGTAGTCAAATATAAAATCTAGACGTGTATTGATTTTAAGCTTTATCTTCATTAATTGGTAGATAAAATGAGTTCTAGAAATAAATGTGACAGTAGAAAATACAGTTTTTTTGGCTGTTGTGTAGTAGATGTGTTTTTAATTAAAAAGTAATAAATAAAATCAAAATATATGATTAATAAACTAGTAAATAATAAAAGTTTTTATCAAATAAATAAAATAAATTCTAATTCTTTATTCTACTAACAAGGTATTTAGTTAGAGCTTTCCACCCCTTTAGATCCACACACACACATTCAAACATTTTACATTCATTGGTTGGTATTGAAAATTCTCGGGTTTTATTGGTCAAGAGTTTTTATTGTCTTGTGAATAGTATTCAGGTAGACCACTCTTAGATATTGAACATAGAAGTTTGTTTCATGATCGTTAAATATTTCATTCTGAAGACCTGAAGACATCCAGACAATGTAAGTTTCTATTTTAACCATTTACTAACATTATAGAAAGATGAGTTTAAAATATGAACTACCAGGATTAAGAATTTAGAAGGAAATACTTTGTAAATATTGTATATATCAGATGTAGATAAATCTGATAATTAAAAGTGTATTTTTCATTATATCAGATGTAGATAAATCTGATGGACAAGATTTATAAATACAGCTTAATATATAGTGGTAAATATTTCTAAGGAAATGTTTAAGTGTTTTATATTGTGAATAGGAAATATATGTAACGAACATGTATTTAAGTGTATATTTAATATTCAGATGAATTAACATCATAAGTAGAAGATAATTGAATGGTGTTTGGAATCGGACTCGATTCCATAAATTGGTATGATTAATAATTGTATATTTTAATAATTTTATTGTAAAAGAAAGATAACTCTTGTATGTTAAAATTGGTAAGAGTTATTTCCCTTAATTGTGTCTTTATGATTTTGGACAGAATGTAAATTATATCATGTATATGGGAATAGTGAAATGTGTATATTTCACCTGAAATGTATTCAAAGATAACTATATCGTAATAATATATAAATGTATTTTATGACTTGATATTATCTAATTATGATATATTTATTTTATTATATTATATTGCAGAGTCTAAAAATTTACATCATTAAAGAAATCTGATTAAAGTGGACATGTGATTATCTTCGTTTATTGTCGGCAAATTCCCATTACAAAAATGGCGCCCAACGTGGGTTTATACCCAATCCAGCACTCTACCGATCGAGCTAAAGGGTTAACCCACTAGCCAGAGCTAGTAGGAATGTCATATACCTGACTCTACCACAGTTGCAACAATGAACAACAAGAATTATTTTCGATCCGCGCCTGACCTAGTAATAGCATGAATAGTGAAACAGACTATACTATTTTATGCAGAATGTTTCTTGAGAATAGTTTGATATGCTATGTTTTTACACAAAACAGATACTCATTCTTTTTTTTTAAAGCATGGTTTTGCACACCAAAAGCATCAAACATGGGTATGATTTCATCAAGCAACCCAATGTTTATATTTTTAACCACGTGTTGAGTGGTTGAACACGAACGATAACTCTGTTCTGAATATCATCGTTTAAATAACAGCTAGATGATGAAATAAGACATAGATTTCAATAGATTTTCATGTTTTAACATATGTCAAAGTAAGATATGATATGAAAAATGACCAGTACTTACGTATTTTGAAAATATTATCCGAACACTCATACTTCCGCTCGAAATTTCACAGGAACTGAATAAATCTCGAGGAAGTCTTGTGAACTTTCATTCGAGCACCTCTTGATTTATTATAGACTAACAACGATAAAGAAAACATTCCGAACACATTCGCAGGGGTGTGAGTGGCCAGCAATGAAATATACAGGCCTACATCACATTACTGCATGACATCAAGGATCAATGCGTATAATCCATGTTAATTCATTTTATTGTGCAGATACAATAACGTAATGCTTTATGAATGAGATTATTTGTATGCATGCGGTAGCTTTAATTACGTTTTTTTCCATCGGATCTAGCCACGTAATAGATGTACGCTTTCGTTTAAACTTTTGGGTTTATTAATTCACTTATAACTTAATTATTACTTTGAAATTCTAGAGATGTTATTTCTGAGTATTTGATTGCTACATGTCGTTATCCATTGGATCTGAAAAGCTATAGCTAGCTAGAATTAAAACTGACCAAACAAGATAAGAAATATAATTTGTAGTTTTTTTTAAATAATGTACCGGAACGTAAAAAAGAATTGGTGTTTTTCATATTACAATGTACAAGTATGTGCAACATTATATGCTAATGATTCTACTGTCATGATGGTATACGGAGAATGGTTTGCTTGACCTGTGGTATGGGCCATAGTGGTTGTTTTTCCGAAACAGTGAGAGATTGAAGGAATGTCTGGCTTGACCAAACCTTTGCAAAAGGGATAAATTATCAAAGGAAACACTTGTTGTGCGAGATAGCATCATGTATAGAACAATCAGAACCGTCACAAGATTACGCTAAAGCAAGCTTTGAGCAGGTAAGAACATTTCGCAATCGTATAAGTTTGAAATATTGGTGTAATTATGAGAACCAACAATAATTGAAATACAGAAAATATAGCTCGAATAATGTGCCGGATCATTATAACAGTGCCAAGGTGGCATTTATTTGCACCCGTCTAACTTGTAAAGTGCAGGTTTCGAAAATTCAAGTATGTCATATGAAAGATAATAGCTTAAAAAGCTTAATACCACTTTTGTTACTGGTAACTTACAACTTAAGTGAGATTTTATTTTACAAGAAAATCTTTTTTTCCATAGGAAAAACGATCTTCCTATAAGAATTCCTAAATTTATAAGTTTCGTTCTTTTACAAATTTAAATCTTATAAGTAGACACACTGTGTGAAATATGGTGATAGGCAATAAGCCTTTTAAATAAAATTTGAATTCATGAATTCAGAAGGTTCTAGAATTTTGGATAGAAGCTCTGCTGATATAGTCGATTTTAATCTACAAATGCAATTTTACTACTCCTATATATATTTGTTAGAGTTATACCGAGTACATGGTTATAATGAGCGAGGATATCTGTTGGTATCTGGTTGGTTGTGTGTGCATTTGATCTCCATAGTGAAAACGAGAGTTCATTTAAATATTTAAAATATGCATTTTCCCATTTCCTTCATTCTGTACATGTTTTAAACGAACATGATTGAATTGAATTTGTGCATACTTTTATGTACAAATATATGAGTGGATGTAACGGAATTTATGTATGAATCTAGAGTTTATCAAGGACACACGCGACGTTCCTTAGTTCAAGATCATTTTCCTTGATATATTATTTCTTCTTTATTTGCATTTAGACCTTTTCATGCCCTAAAATTCAGGGTTCATTACCAGGCTATTTATGGAGTTTTTGAATTTTTCTTTTAATAACATTCAAAATGCAGTTGAATGCTTATTAATAGAGTCATAGTATATGTTTCAATTGAGACAATATATCCAAATAGAAAATATCTTAAATATATATATAGGATCTCTCATGGTTTGTGATGGTATATGATTTTTATCCAACGAGTTGTGTGTTTTCTATCCCCGAGCCTTGGCGAGGGGATAGAAAACACACAACGAGTTGGATAAATATCATATACCATCACAAGCCATGAGAGATTCTTTTTATCACATGTTTTTACCAAGTTAACTAGTTAAACTTCGTTATTTCTACAATTTCGTGTTCTCAAGCCGCACAACACATTTTTGTAGTGTCAATAATATTACGCATGAAGAAAAAGTTCCAAGCCAAACAAACAAAAATATCATTTTTTATCAAAGTTTTAATAATCTATGAAAGAAAGTTTACAAAACAGCAAACAACGTTTTATAATTTTAACTTTGGACTTGTGTCTTTGTATTGTTTTGCTTCTGTTTCATTCCATGGTCTAACCGAGTCGAAGTCAAAGATGACACGTGGCGTAAGAATACACAGTGTAATATCAAAAATTTATCCCATGAGTGATATCCATCGTATATTGAGATAAACATGTGATAAATATATATAATTTTGGAATTTTTTACTTTGCGGAGTTAGGAAAAATTAAAAAAATAATGGAAGATAGGTCGCGTCTGACGTACTGTTCCCGAAACAGCAATATTTTTTTTATCACGTATTCAACTGCTAACATATACTGATCTTTTACAATCCTTTAAGTGTTTTTAACATTTAATAGGCCAGGGTTCCATGAATAATGAATTACCAAAACCATCTACTGGTTCATTGACTACTGCATACGACTAATTATAAAAGTGTCTTTATCAGACACAGTTTATTGGTCTAGCAGAAACTCAACTTCAAAGAATAAAATGCTTTCATTAGATAGTGGTCATTAACACTATTTTACCAATTAACATTGATACCTAAAACTTATTTTTTTTTTTTACATTTTCAACTTCGTCTCAACTAAATATGGCTCACAGCATTTTAGGGTAAGGGGGATTCAAGTTGGTATAAATGAAGGGTCGAATCCTCTTTTAAAGAGATATAATTTGAAAAGAACTATGTGCGGGATAAAGCGTTTTTATGCCCCAAATTCAAAGTTATGAATAAAGCTTTAGAAATTTGCTAAAAGATAGGTTAATATATATCTAATTCAGATTTATAAAGAGAAATTGTCTAATCGAAGTTATAATAGAAATATGATATGTTTAAAATAAGCTAATTTCACAAAAAGTACGTATTTTAGCTAAAAATGGAGGATTTCCTATCAGTTTTTTGAAAAGGAAACATCTAGCGCATGCTTGTTCCAACACCATTTTTTAATATGATATGCAAAATAATATGAACAATGGCCATGGTATATGTTAAAATGGTTTTGGAGCAACATTGCGCTCTATACCTCCTACTCTTGAATATGAAGAAAAACAGATGAAATTTTCATGCTTTTGAGAAAATGCGGGAAATGGCCCATTTATGTGACGTCATAGAAGCACGAGGAATGATCGATGTTGAAAAACCTTTAGATTTCTGTAACAAGCATATTCAGTTTTATATTTTATTAAAATATCTTTATGATATGATGTTTTTTTTTTCAAATTTATAAAACACGGGGGCAGAAATTAGACCTTATTGTATATAGCATTTTTTCAAAACTCTTTTTCTCATAAAACATTTGGGCAGTAAAGCCGAAATTTGTATTGAACCACCCTCAGATGATGCCAATTCAAGTTTGTTAAAATCATGATCCCGTGGGGTGGCTTTAGGATGGGTCACAATTTGGGGGGAGGGGGTAAACATTTACATAGGAATGAATAGGAAAAATCTTTGAAAATCTTAAAACAACAAAAAGGGATTGATAATTAACATAAGAAAATTTATGAAAAAAAAATGATGATAACACAAATTATATTATTTGATTCTCTTTCAGTTGTAATACAAGCTGCTCACAATGTAATAAAGACACCAAAGGTTCTTTTTCAAACCGTTTTGTGTAGAGATAATTCTAAAAGTTATAATTCCGAACATACGACTCTATGATATTTATACCTAAACAGATGACATATACATTTTGTATATACATTATATATGTTTAAAGCTAACACAGTTTGGTTCATGTGATTGTGACGGTATTTTCTGTTTAATGCAATTACTTCAATTTGAAAAAAATATACAGGTATTTTAACCAAAAAATAAAGAACAGTAAGTTTTCATTCTTTCTTTTGACTCTTGCGTTAGTTTGTTTTTTGTGGTTTTTCAGATGGATGACTTCAATAGTTGTCGTGCATGTACATCAAATCAGAAGTGTGTGCAGCTTAAAATCAATAGTTCATACTGCGCAAAAGGCATTTATCATAATTTTTTATATGGTTTCATTAAATAATTTTATAGAGTATGAAACTGTGACTTTCATTTTTTCTTTATAATATAGGATTCCTAAAGAGTATATTTATATCCAGTGAATGGTTTTTCTCGACTATTTCTTATGAAATCTGATTGTTTTTCATAAAGCTATATGTAAGATAATTTCACAATCTTACTTGTTTTAATAAAAAAGTGTGCTAACAAGGGTTATTTACTTTTCCAGCAATATTTACTACATTATTTCTTGTATGCATCTAATAAAACACCCATTTATGTAAATTGTGATGGTTGATTAATTAACATTTATTTTTTTAAAATCTAAATTTAAAGGATATTGACATGACAGACTGCGCTGGCTATATCATCTACCTAATGGATTATACGGAATTAAACTTCCAGTCATTGGTCACGTGACAACAGTATGCGTAATGGACATTGATGGAGTAGGTTGGACAGTAAGTATTTTATTCACAATAATGCATGGACATGTATTTGATCGATCTACCTAATTGTTCAAGATTTGTTTATTCAACTATTGATTCCTCTAACTTTCAAGCGCTTTACTGGACGACAGTTGTTTGACAAATATTTTCAATCCTAAATTCAGTTGGATGTCACCAGAAAATGTTATACCTATTTTCCCAAAAGCATTGACCTATAAATTAATAGCGTAAAATCAATTGTTCAATCATTAACAGCATGCTGTGTGTAGTCATGTTTAATTGGTATGAAAGAAAATGACAAACTGCATTAAATATTTCATTAGCAATTAAAATACATCAGGCATAATGGTTCTAATACACCAAGGAGAATTTTCAAAAGTACGTAAATTTATAATTATTCAATCAATAAACCTTATCAAGCTTGCTGAAATTACGAGAATTATTGGTACTATTATTTTATAAAATATCAAAAACACAATGCTCCAAACAGAGTGCCAAAAATCCATACAAAGTAACCAACTTGTTAAAAATACAAGCATTTTATTGTTACTTTTGGAATTTTGGAAAGCTTCATCCTTTCTTTGCATTAGATTGAAATTTTGACATTGTCATACCTTTTATTTGTCACCAGAAAAGTAAAAATTTTTTTTTCGATGTCAATCATGAAACTAAACAAATCAATAAAGTTGCTAAGGAGGGGGTGGAGGGTCCATTTGACCGCTCGCCACTCCCCCCCCCCCCCGTCCATTGGATAATTTTATTTTCTTAAGTTTGCAAGATAAAATCACTGAAAATATGCCTTGGACCCCCCTCGGACCCCCCTGGCAAATAGACATATCTCTCGGACCCCCTAGAAAAAAATCTGAATCTGTGTATGTAAATAACTTTGATTATTTTAAATAGGTTTTCCAGTGTCGATTTGACGACTCAGAAGATTTCTATCGATCATGGGCATAGTACAAAAATGGCTTAGGGAATTAAACATAAGAATTTTGGTTTGGTATGAAACATGTGTGCAGTTAAAAAAAATTCAGTTGCTTTTTTCCAGAAACAATCTTTATCAGTTATCTGACATAAATATATCATAATTTATTATTCTTTTTAATAGATTTCGTCACTTGAATATGTTAAGACGACCAATTGGTTAGAAATTTTACATCTAAATACTCAGTAGTTTTGAATTAAAATCATATACAATTAAAGTTTGTAAAAAAAAAAATATCTCAAATTGTATTAATGATATTTAGAAATGATATAAAAATTAACATATGAGACCCGCAACACTAAGCATAACTAGATAAACTATTTCAAAAAGAACGTAAACATTCATATGCAGAAAAATCATATCTGTTAAAATTAACCATGCCGCAATTCTTGTTGTTGGCAACGTTTGTCATTTTCTCTTTTTAGGATTGAAAATCTTGTTAAATTGTACGTCATTTAGTTCATCATCAAATTATCTTCTCACATTTTGAAAAGCAACAAATGAAATTACTGTAATGTTTAACCTTGGAAGGAAACCATTGCCCGAAGATTTGAAAACAGTTTGTCATATTTTAAGGAACGGTTGTAATTTACTTCAGAAAATAGAGTTATTATATTCCCTTTGACTGAAATTATTTTATGCGTAAACTTATTACTTGATAGAGTTTGACAAGGTTGATACAACATAATTTCCTTTTTCATACAAGGCAATGAGAAACTCCACCATCTTTTAAGTCAGGGATCATTTGAACTCCGGATGAACATGAGTGATTTTACTGACCAGACTCGCTATGTGAAGTATACACATGTAGATGTGATGGACGAATCAAGCAAATACACCGTAAGCATATCAGGATATTCTTGAAATGTTGGTAATATCATTAATAATACTTCCTTATTTTGAATCCACAATTTTTTTCTCAATTAATACTGAAAAATAGATATAAATAATAAGCTTGAAAATATGAAATTGTTCTTTACTCCGTGCTGATTATAATGGTCAAACAAATTATTATTTAAAAAAAATCAAAATAGATTTTAAGAACAATTTGTTGACCACATAGTCTGCCAACAGTAAGTCAATCTATCTGGTTTTTTTGTAGGTGACTGTTTTACTGCCGGTAGACAGACCATCAACAATATGAAGTTTACTACGATAGATAAAGATAATGCCCTGGGATCTAGAAATTGTGGGATGCAGTTCCTCTCTGGCTGGTGGCATAGAACATGTCATTACTCAAATCCAAATGGGTTATATCTAGCTGGAACAAACGACAAATTTTGGCAAGGAATTACCTATGAACCATGGTTAACAAACTATTATTCCTTGAAAACCGTTCGTTGAATGGTAAGAAAAGTATGATAAAAATATGATAGTAGTATCTTCGACATGGATCAATGCGCAATAGCGTCAATGAACAGGTGGAGAAACAAGTTTAAAGAATTTTAAAGAAGTTTAAAAGTATTTTGGGTCCTTTTTCGGTCACCTTTGTTACGTTTATTCCTCGCTCAATTTTACTTCAAATCAATTCTTATAGAGTTTGGTTTGTTTCCAATAGAAATGTAATATCTTCTTATTGGTTTTAAACTGCGTTGCAATAAAAAAAAATACGTTGTTTTCTTATCCTAACTGCAATTTAGAATTTAGACTTGTCTGCCCTTGATTCAAGATAAAATTCATATATATGCATATCGGGTGGAACTAATATTGTCTAAATGTAGAATAGCGGTGCCATAATTGAACCTCTCTCTCTCTCTGTCTCTCTCTCTCTGTCTCTCTCTCTCTCTCTCTCTGTCTCTCTCTCTCTGTCTCTCTCTCTCTCTCTGTCTCTCTCTCTCTGTCTCTCTCTCTGTCTCTCTCTCTCTCTCTGTCTCTCTCTCTCTCTGTCTCTCTCTCTCTCTCTCTGTCTCTCCCTCTCTCTCTGTCTCTGTCTCTCTCTCTCTGTCTCTCTCTCTCTGTCTCTCTCTCTGTCTCTCTCTCTCTCTGTCTCTGTCTCTCTCTCTCTGTCTCTCTCTCTCTGTCTCTCTCTCTGTCTCTCTCTCTCTATGTCTCTCTCTCTCTCTCTCTCTCTCTCTCTCTCTCTCTCTCTCTCTCTCTCTCTCTCTCTCTCTCTCTGCGTGTCGCCATTTTGTAAGGTTTTAAAACAAAATATATAACGTATAATATCGGCCGGTATAGGTAGCCGTTGATGATCGTAAACCAGTGGTTGATCTCAACAATTTACATGACTGTTCAAATAGAATCAACAAGTAGATTGACGGTAACGCACATAACCGATAATCCAATAATACCGAGTCCTGTAAACATGATATTATCTTCAGACTGAGAGTATCGCCTATAAAAAAAAAACTAACTGATCCTAACCACTCAAATACACTAAAAATATACAATTAAATGTATAATGAAAATAAGACGCTTTGATAAAATATGAGATTTCTCTTAAAAATGTCTAAGAGAAAAATAGAAACCACCAATTAATCGATGAAAATAGGTATGGACAATCAATATCGCCCAGCCGACTGCGTGCTACCTTACACGGATTTGGTATTCACAAAGTTACTTGGGGTTAGAAATCACGTTGAGAATTATAATATTCAACAGGTAACTACGTGGTCAAAATATACCGTTTACAACAGAGAACGCAAACACAAGAAGAAACAATGTTTTCTCTTTTTAACCATGAGCACATGTTTGTCTGTTAATCTCATTTAATATAAGCTTATATATATAAATATACAACTACTGTTAAATGGAGAGCAATGGACAAATATGCGCTGACTAAGTTTTAAGTCTTTATAAAAGTGTGCGTCTTCATTATCCTATGGAGATTCAAGATATCACAAAACATAAAAAAAACTAGACATGATCTCGTTGCGAGCAACGAGGAGGTCTTCCTTCCAATTTTAGAAGTTGAGATACATGTATGACCTTTATTTTGCTATTTACCAGCTAAATGATTTGTAAAATGAAATAAAAAAAGATCTCTTGATTCTGAACAGACAATTTTCTTCTATTTCTTTATCTTTTTTCATTTTTTTTTTCAGCCCCTTTTTCTTGATATCAACTGAAAGATCTTATTATTTTAAACACATTTTGTTCATTAAGTGTTTAGAAATGTGTTACCGTTCTTGAGATATTTGGGAAAGATTGCTTTAGGGGCCGACCCTTTATCTCCCTGTAGGGTCCATTTGACGAAACTTTGATGGTTAAGTTTTATTACGAACACTATTCTTAGCATCTTCTCTTATGTAATGCTTTTCAAAATATTTCTCCTTTTTAAGATATAAATGATCAAAATATTGGACTTCTAGCCCCTCAAAACCCCTAATTATGTAACATATCCGAAAACTTTTAACATGCGTAGATAAAGAGCTAGAAGATTAACATTTTTGCTTCTATATCACATTACAAAATGTTTCTTATTAAAGAGATATAGATGAAAGACTTTAGACCCTTCTGGACCCCTAATATGAGGAGTCAGCCCCTTTTGCTTGGTGTCAGTTGAAAGGTCTCGTTTATATAAACTTTTAATGTTCTACATATGTTAACAAAATATTTATGACAAGAAAGATATTCGTGATCAAATCTCAAATTTCCCAAAAAACTGTCAAAAAAGTTAACATCAACATTTTCAGGTTCAGGCGAGCTTCCAGGACAATGATTTCTAGTCAAATCTAAAACAAGCATGCAAATCTACCATAACCACTCTATCTTGCACATAAATTTCAAGTCTTTAACTATAACGGTTTCTGAGGAGATGCGTGGACAATATCATGTCCCAAAATACATGAAAAAGGGAGATAATTCAGAAGCGGAGTTGAATTTTCAGACAAAAAGTTGTATGCAATGAGAGGTTCACCTAAGACATCATCCCTGTAAAAATCATTAAAATCGATGGAGAAATGGCTGAGAAATTAAGGGTGTCTACCAAGAAGAATATTTAAATAATAGAAGAATGAGAAACAGTAGAACTAGACACGATCTCGTTGCGAGCAACGAGGAGGTCTTCCTTCCAATTTTAGAAGTTGAGATACATGTATGACCTTTATTTTGCTATTTACCAGCTAAATGATTTGTAAAAAGAAAAAAAAAAAGATCTCTTGATTCTGAACAGACAATTTTCTTCTATTTCTTTATCTTTTTTCCTTTTTTTTTTTTTTTTTTTTTCAGCCCCTTTTTCTTGATATCAACTGAAAGATCTTATTATTTTAAACACATTTTGTTCATTAAGTGTTCAGAAATGTGTTACCGTTCTTGAGATATTTGGGAAAGATTGCTTTAGGGGCCGACCCTTTATCTCCCTGTAGGGTCCATTTGACGAAACTTTGATGGTTAAATTTTATTACGAACACTATTCTTAGCATCTTCTCTTATATAATGCTTTTCAAAATATTTCTCCTTTTTAAGATATAAATGATCAAAATATTGGACTTCTAGCCCCTCAAAACCCCTAATTATGTAATATATCCGAAAACTTTTAACATGCGTAGATAAAGAGCTAGAAGATTAACATTTTTGCTTCTATATCACATTACAAAATGTTTCTTATTAAAGAGATATAGATGAAAGACTTTAGACCCTTCTGGACCCCTAATATGAGGGGTCAGCCCCTTTTGCTTGGTGTCAGTTGAAAGGTCTTGTTTATATAAACTTTTAATGTTCTACATATGTTAACAAAATATTTATGACAAGAAAGATATTCCTGATCAAATCTCAAATTTCCCAAAAAACTGTCAAAAAAGTTAACATCAACATTTTCAGGTTCAGGCGAGCTTCCAGGACAATGATTTCTAGTCAAATCTAAAACAAGCATGCAAATCTACCATAACCACTCTATCTTGCACATAAATTTCAAGTCTTTAACTATAACGGTTTCTGAGGAGATGCGTGGACAATATCATGTCCCAAAATACATGAAAAAGGGAGATAATTCAGAAGCGGAGTTGAATTTTCAGACAAAAAGTTGTATGCAATGAGAGGTTCACCTAAGACATCATCCCTGTAAAAATCATTAAAATCGATGGAGAAATGGCTGAGAAATTAAGGGTGTCTACCAAGAAGAATATTTAAATAATAGAAGAATGAGAAACAGTAGAATAACAGTAAGGTCTTCCGCTGAAGACGGAAGACCTTAATAACAGTAAAATCTTCCGCTGAAGACGGAAGACCTTAAATATGTTGCAATATAGCTAGGGTGCAAATGTCCTTTTTGCAAATTATATGGGCACAAACCCATTTTTGTTTAATTTTTTCCTTCAATATTCAACACATCTATTATACCATCAGTGATTTTCTTAAGGTGGTATGGGACGCCTCCACATCGCGACGCACTTCTTAAGGAAATAAACAATAAAATCAAGTAGAATTTCTTATTTTATTCTTTTCCGAAACTATTATCAAACAGCATAGCGCAGCGGATTAGGACTTTTTTTACGAATCTGTAAGTCATGAGCTCGAATCGCGCTGGGACTTTTATTTTGTTTCCTTTCCAAAAAAAATTGAAACATTTTTTTTTTTTATGAAATTTTGTAAAATTTGAAAAATCTAGACCCTTAAAGTATTTAGATTATAATGTATTTTTTGACAGACATGTACAAATATAGAGTTATCTTAAAAAAGAACACCCTGGTATTAAGCATCAGTTTGATGTTTGGCATTAAGCAAAATGCATATGTAAAAAGCTTCTGGTAGCATAAAAAAAGAAAGGAAGTGATTGATTGATGTTGTATTATACCCGTACTTTCTAAAGAAAGTTCGGGTATATTGTTGTTACCCTGTTCCGTCCGTCCGTCCGTCCGTCTGTCACGTTTTACTTTCTCAAACTGCTCTTACATCTTATAAACCAGCAAACTGAACTGAAAGTTTGATTTGGGGGGTCACGTTGTTTTTTAAAAGGGTTTCAAAAATTCTTTTGTAGTCCTGGGGGTCAAATAATAAGAAAAAAATGACGTATTTTCACAAAACACCTTCTTCCTCAAACTCCTCTTACATTTTCAGCAGTAGACAAATCATCTCTTGGAATATGTTTTGGGGTGTCCCATAGATGCGCAATAAGGTTTCAGAAATTTTAATTTTATCCTGGGGATCATTTACTGCCCGAAAAATGACGGTTTTTATTTTACAAAAAATCTGGTTTCAAAAAACGTCAATTTCTTTTTGCAGTAGCTTAATGATCTACTAGAATATGATTCAGGGTGTCATGTTGATTTGTAATCAGGTTTCAGAATTTTTATTTTTATCACGGGGGTCGGTGGACAACAAAAAATGACGTTTTTTGGCAAAAAAAATATGGTTCCCAGAACTCTTCTTACAATTTATGCAGTAGCTATGTCATCTCTTGAGATATGATAGGGGCTGTCCTATAGATGTTCAATAAGGTTTTAAAAATTTAAATTCCATCCAGGGAGTCAAATAGTAGTAGAACAATTGACGTTTATCACTCCTAAAAAAACCCTATTTCCCAGAACTCCGCTCATGATTTAATAATTAACCTTAAGACTATAGCTACTGGACCGTGATCGTTTTGATGACCAAAAGTACGCAAAATATTGAAGCTCAGATTTCATACACCGTGTATACACACTGCCAAAATAGAGGGATTGTTGTACTTAACTTCAGACTGATAGCAAATTTTAAACATTTCATTGTATTTCTAAACATACGGCATTTGAATCAACGCTTAGACTGTCTTCAAAATTCTCTTTTATTTTCATACAGAGGGAAATATGAGTGAAGAATGTATGCTTTTAAGCTTGTTCAACCAGATATTTTTCAATTCCCTTGTATTGTTCAGTTATCCATCAAATAATGATTTAAAAAATAAGTGACTGTTTAGAGTGTGCAACATACCTCTAAGTTTATACTTGGTACATTGTTGAAAACAATAACATCAAAAGTCATAGCTAAAGATTGATAAAATTTGTTAGGTCTAGAATTTCACTTTTTGAAATCAAGCAATATCAGATAAACTGAATAATTTAGCATTTGCTGTTCATGAATATCGATATGATATAACAGAAAGAAACACGTACATGTATACACGTACGCCAAATTTAATAACAAAGTATTTCCACAACAATTCTTCTAACTATAGCCAATATTTGAGCATATTTCGATAAATCTATCATAAAATGAGAGAAAAAACAAAATGAAGTTGTCAATACATCTATATCTTAAAGAGTTAACCTAAAATAAAGAGTTACCCAAACTAACGTGCTGAATTAATAAAAATCAGGTAAAAAATACTACACGTTATGAAAATAACACGCTTTAAGCATTCCACTTTTCGGACGACGTAATGAAATAACGTCAAATGTTTGTGACGTGATTTCTCTGTTTTGTCAAAAATGCCATAAGACCCTTTTTCTCATGGGCACAATCATATATATTCATTGCCTGTACAGGCCGCACGGCCCAGTCTGACGTTAAGTTATAACGATGTTTCTATAACGTCGTAGTCCTTGGTTTACCTAAGAGTAATATGCCGCATTCACCGTTTGGTCAGAGGGTACAATCGCATACTCCATCACAATTTCGCTTGTGCCACTTGTGGATAAGTAAACTCGAACTATTTCGATGTTTTTCCTGTTTCCCCCATCGTTCGTTTTGTTTCTATTGGTGTTTTACCTCGAGCTCAGTCGACACAGTTTTATGATGGCGCGCTGTTCCATGCGATCAGCTGACGTCGCTTTTTCAGGCGTTTTCAAAGACATGTTCTTACCGTAGTAGTATCTTTTAAAAGTCCTCTGCTAGTTTGAAAATAGCTTCAAATGACGTATGAAAATGTACACCATACAGACTACATCACAATAGAAAATTTTACTGTTTTTAAATGTTTTAAAGAAACTGTAAATATTCATATCTAAAAACTTAATTACAAAGTTTGGACAATTTGTACGCTGGGTCGTGCGTCCTTTCCGTGACTCTTTGATACATTTAGATTCTAGTTTATTTTTATGGAAAACATTTAAAACCACTTTAGTTTGATTTTAAATTTTATGTCAAAGATTTAGATATACAATATGTATATATAAACCCATTCAAAATGACAAAAACGCCATTGTCCACGAACTTTTCGGAGAACCCTCGCATATACCGGTGTCTCATAATATTGCGCTACTAACATTCATTATACTTACCTATATTGGTCAACATAATAATGATAATCCAATTAGAGCACAATATGAATTCCTACAGCCGATCACCACAAAAGAAATGTTTACTCATGTTAATTAATCCTAATCTGCATATCGAAAACACATATGCATGTACACCACGTGAAACCCATCTAACCAAAGAGCTGGGTAAAACTAGTACCCACTAATGCAACCCGTAGACCTGTGTTGTGTACGTAACTTCGAACAAAGATCATTTACTTGTACCATATTACAACTTTATTCTTTAATACCCCTTGCACAATTTTATTAGGTAATTAACCATGTAAAGCACAATTTTCAGCTTTAAGGTGGTATGGGACACTTGCATATTGTGATGTACTTCCCCCAAAATAATGTTACCTAACAGCAAAGCGCAATGGGTTGGAGCGATAACTATGTGTATGTAAGTAGAGAGTTCGAATCCTGCGGGGGCTTATCTAATGTTTACCTATAGTTTTCAAAAATTTTAAAAACTTTTTTTTTTTTGCCAAATATTGTGATAGTTTTAAATTCTAAAACGGTGAAAATATTTTAACTATAATATAACTATATAATATAAATAACGCACTATTATCCACATAAATATCGATGTCATGTGTCCGATACCACCTTAATCAGTAATTATATCTTCTGTCCTGGCTGTCCTGCAGTGATAGATCATTGTGCAAGATGTCATTTACTTTGCACTGTTTACAATATTCTTTATTGCAACTACATGTTCGTGCTTTCATTGTTATCAAAATATTCTTGTTTTTTATCCATGAGTAGTGGTCAGAGTAATGATTGTGTTTGCAGGGGGGGGGGGGGGGGGGATTGTGGTCCGAGGTTTATTTTTGGTAATTTTACTACATAAATGAATTTGGGGGGGGGGGGGGTCTGGACCCCTCACCCCCACCCCTTCTCTAAATCCACCCAAACGATGATGTTTGCACACAAAAGCATATCAAAAGCAGGCAACCGCCGGGGGGGGGGGGATAATTTAATTTTGTTTGTAATAATTATATAGACCATACTTTCTATGACATGAAATGTTTAGATTATTGATTAATCTAAAATTCACATGCAAACAGTTCAACCCCAAATTGTACGTAATGGCAGTATGTGTATTATGGGATGTGAACTCATCATTTATGAAAATAAAATAAATATTATAAATGAATATAATTTTTAAAAAGTACCGGGAAAGTGCATGTTGCCCTCTTTTTGACCAAAACTGGTACAAGACAGTGTTATTTAGAGGCAAATACTTGGTGTGGGTATTACTATCTAATGACAGCATCTAGTTATTTTTAATTAATTTAGTACGAATTTGTATGCATTATTCAATGATATATACGGTACTAGAGTCTCAGAACACTACCTGTCAATTAATCGAGAAATGTATTAAATTTTCATCAGTGGTAGATTTGAAATAAGGTGACGATGACGGTATTGATTATTTTACTATTTGGTTTGTTCGAATTTAAAATCTTTTTAAAAGTATTGTTTGTGTTTGTTTATCAATAAGAAACATATTAAGGTGAGTTGCTACTCGAGTGACATCATCACTGATGAATTGATACAAACTACATTGAAAATATGTAATTTTCATTATTGGAAAATTACAGAATTGAGGGTTAGGATCTTTAACTACTATACGTTGCAAACATTGTACTTGAACATGCGTTGTAATATTACTGTATATACATGTTCTGTACACACAGACTTTACAAGTAAACTAATTTCATCACAGAACTATCTCTTAGAACTAAAAACTTCTACTATTTTTTCAGAACATTCAAATCAATTGACTTAATCGTTTTTGACAAAAAATTAATTGACATTTTTTAAGGTGATAGTCTAGTCAATCTATGGGATAATTTTATTTAATGAAACTCATCATACTAATGAACTTGAATTGTATTGTGATGCCAAGGGGTAAAACTCAAAACCGGAACATTAAATACGGGGGTAACAAATTTCACATTAATTTCCGTCGTCCTAAAAATGAACTAAAAATTCAATTTTATTATTTTTTTGGGCTTTTACATTTTTCAAAACGTTTTTCAAAGCATTTTTAAAAACTGTTTAAACATGCATATTAGGGGTTATTCGATGAAATAAATTCTGTTAGGATTAGTTATTTTTATATAGATTGCCTAGACTACGAGAAAACTAATCATATATAATCATGAAATAAATGATCATAACATGCTTACATTTTTTTCATACCGATCATAATGTCATGAATAAATTTTAATAAAGAAACAATAGTTAATGGCACATTTACTGTTAATTCTAAACTGAAAATAAACATCTATTCTGTGACACAGTTGTAAATTGTGGAAACAAGGTTCAACATGTATAATCCATGTTGCGTCATCACTGTCTTACTGTGCAGCAATTATAACGTAACATCGTCTTTTGGATGCATAAAGTAGCTTAAATAGTGTGTCATTCCAACGAGTTTACTAAGTAAAAGAAATATGCCGTCGTTTATTGATTTCTAATTGCCTTCATTAATAAATCATCATTTTCAGGTTATTTGTGAGAAGGTGGGTGCGACATGTTGTTATCCTTTGGATCTGAAAAGCTAGATGCTTAACAAAATACCTGACCAAACAAGATAAGAATATTGTAGGTTTGTAAAATAATGTATCGGAACGTAAAGAGGAAATTGGTGTTTTTCATATTACAAGTATGTGCAGTTTCTTATGTACGTGGATCTACACTCAAAATGGTACAAGGGGAGCGGTTTTCTGGACCTGTGGTAATGACTGTAGCGACTGTTGGTCCGAAACAGTGTGTAAAGGAATGTCTGGCTAGACCAAACCTTTGTAAAGGGATAAATGATCAAAGGAAACACTTTTTGTGCGAGATAGTAGATTCTATAGAGAAATCAGAGTCGTTACAAGATTACGCTAAAGCAAGTATTGAGCAGGTAAGAACGTATGTCAGTCTTATAAGTTAGAAATAAATAGCAATAACGTGATATTAAAGTACAGAAAAAGGCTCGAATACTGTGCCGGATTATTATATTAGTGCCAAGGGGGCATTTGTCCACCCGTCTTATTTGTAAAGTGCTTCTTCAGAAAATTTAAATTTGTCTTATGAAAGATAATTGCTTAAAAACTTATAACCACTTTTGATATCCACATCTTCCTCGTCATGTGAGAAACTTGCATTTAAAAAATAATTTCCAACAGAATGATAATTTTTTTCCATGGGAAAAACAATTCGTCTATAGGATTTCCTAAATTCAGTTTCATGCTTCTTCAAGCTCTACAACGTTTTATCTTTTATGTAGACATCCCGTGTGAAAGAGGATGATAGCCCTTTACATTAAATGTGAATTCATGAATTTAGGAGGTTCTAGAACTTTGGACGTGTACAATTGCTAGCATATGCCGGTCTCTTACAAGCTTTATTATTGTAACACCTGCTTTATAATGACCTACCAACATAATCCGCTGGTTCCATGACTATCGTACTGATTATAAAAGCGTTTCTAGCAGAGAGCACATGGTCTATTGGTCTAGCATCAACCCAACTTCAACGAATAAGATGCTTTAATGAAGTTAGTTGTCATAGACACCAATGATAGTGCATGCAAAGGTTGGTTGTTTTTGTTTTAATTGATTTACACGATCAATTATTCAGTTGTGAACATTAACTAAGAATATGAGGTTTCCACAATTGCTAATTAGTATTAGCAAATTACAGATGTGTTTGAGTGAGCTCGTTTATTCATACGTTTTCTCTACTATATGAAGCTATGCATATAGAAAGAATTATTGAACTATTGAATGTGTGAAGAAGAATAAATTGAATTGATGTTTCTTAAATGCATTTTAGAACATCTATTGAAAAACAAATGAAATTCAAGAAAAGTGGAATTAATCTTTGAGGACAATTATGGTTTTTTTTTTGCGTTACAACTTACAAGCTTTTATCGGATTTTGATTGTTCCTTATGTAGTTTATTGTTGCAACTGGATAAAAAAAAATTCCATCATTTATCGTATTTAATGTCAACCTTCAATTGCATTTACTGTGCTGTTATCGTGATTGAAAGTAGACAAAACAAAATCATATCCTATCCTATATCCTGTATCCTGTATCCTATCCTGCAAATAAGCTCTATCCTATCCCATATCATGATTATTTAGGAATAAGAGTTAAATAAAACTAAAATTAAGAAAATAATAATTTTATCATCGAAATATCGACCAATGTAATATTCAAAATGTCTAATTAGTAATTAAAACCGAAAATCTTTCGATCGAGGTAATTTATTTCTAGTGCATCGTTAATATTAAATCGTATGCGGAGTGTACATAATTACTTAAACAAACAAGTAAGCGATAAGATGTTTGTTTTTATTAGATATATGTATTATGATAATTAAAAAGCAAATAAACAGATGTTATATATTGTTTAAACAAATATTTTTTTTTTTTATCAAATTATTTCCTTATCTTATAATAACCAAATGAGACTATCGGTAACCGGCTGATTCGGTGATAAATGTAAGCATGATTCGGAAAATTATAAATATTGAGTCATTTAATATCGGAATATTTGTCATATCATTTGCAGCATCAAAAGGCGTGTGAAAGTGTTGCGCGTCATATCTATTTTCTATATTGTGTTGTTTTATATCTAACGTGTCTATAACTTTTAACACGGTTTTAAAAAAGTTTTCTATATGTAAATTTCAGAAATATATATATATATATATATATATATATATATATATATATATATATATATATATATATATATATATATATATATATATATGACTGTGAAATATAAATTTAAGAGATATTTCACAATATGTTCCTGGTGCACACTTTAGAATATAAGGTTAACTAGCAATCTGTAATCGGTTTAAAAATTGTTTGCTCTCAGGACACAGTGCAAATATATTTCAATTAAACGAAAGTTGTCCGATCCAAAGTATCTCCCTGATGAAGTCAATCTGCAATGATGTTAATTAGTTATCCTGCGTTCTTGGTTATCTCGTTTGAGCCACACCAGGCCCCGAGATTATAAAACTTTTTTCATACTCCTACTCAAACTCGTACTCCGTACTCCGAGTGTGTGCTCCACTGAGTACGACTCTAAAAACCGAGGTTATAAAAGTTTTGGAGTACGTTCCCCGCTGAGTACTATTTGGAGTATGCTCCAAAAGCCGGTGGAGGAAATTTTACGTCTCTGGAGTAAGATAGAGCATGGTAACTCATGTAAATAGTCCTGGCATGAAGGCAAACTGTACTTGTATTCAGATAAATTATTTATCAACAAATTGTAACACATTATTTACATGTACATATGCCCTTTTTTATATGCAAGCATGGAAATGTGTCTGCATCTATAATTTTTGAACTTTTGAGCAACAAAGACGATAAATCCAGTGTTATTGGAAAACTTATCAACAAATTGTGATTATGTCAAATGTTTTTGGAAACCATCTCTCTCTCTCTCTCTCTCTCTCTCTCTCTCTCTCTCTCTCTCTCTCTCTAATAATTTCTATCTTCTATCTTGCGTGTTATAATTAATTAAAGTGTTATCAGTTTTTTACATAGACAAGCTTAATTTCAATTAACTGTAAATTTCCCGAAGACTCAAGCAGAGTAAATACATAGATCATACTTAATGCCTTTCCATAAAACGGAGGAATACCGAATAATAATTAATCGGTTTTGTGTTGGTTCAAGTGTGGCGCCATACTTTTTATACTATTTTTAATGTCTTACTTGTTAAGACAATATGATTAATCTTATAATCAATTTCAATATGATGAAACAGTTTATTATTGCAGTATTGTAGTGTTTTTTGCGTAAAAAATTGAATCTTTCAACCACGAGCCCCCAAAGTTATGCCATTTTTAACAAAACAGAGAAATCACATCACAAACATTTGACGTTATTTCATTACGTCGTCCGAAAAGTGGAATGCATAAAGAGCGTTATTTTCATAAGGTGTAGTATTTTTTACCTGATTTAAATTATTAATTCAACACGTTATTTTGGGTAAACTCTTTATTTTAAGTTATCTCTTGAAGATATATTGACAAACTTATTTCTTATTTTGTTTTTTCCCTCATTTTATCTTAGATTTATCGAAATATGCTCAAATATTTGCTATGGTTTGAAGAATTGTTGTGGAAATATTTTGTTATTATAGAGGTTTAGCAGACCAACGGGTACGCGTACTTGTACGTGTAGGTTATAAATTATAGAACTACACGTACCAGTTCAAATAACTTTTCTTGTTTAGCTGTTGTAACGTGTACCTGTACGTGAAAATGCATTAAATGTAATTTTAGATATTCTTTCCTACTAATCTGAGAATTTTTAGTCACAGTCGAAAATTGATAATTGTATGTGTTAATTTTATTGAACATCATTTTTTATATATGTATATTTTTATTTATGACAGATGAATAAAATAACAGATTCATCGCATGTTCTGGAGGAAGAGATACGTATATTAACAACGTACACGTTGGTTTTGTAAACCTCTCTATTAATTTTGGTGTACGTGTATAAATGTACGTGTTTCTTTCTGTTACATCATATCGATGTTCATGAACAGCAAAGGCTAAATTATTCATATTATCTGATATTGCTTGATTTCAAATTAGGAAATTCGTGACCTTACAAATTTTATCAATCTTTAGCAATGACTATTAATGTTATTGTTTTCAACAATGTACCAAGTATAAACTTAGAGGTATGTTGCACACTCTAAACAGTCCCTTATTTTTTAAATCAAAATGGATAACTGAACAATACAAGGGAATTGAAAAATATCTGGTTGAACAAGCTTAAAAGCATACATTCTTCACTCATATTTCCCTCTGTATGAATATAAAAGAGAATTTTGGAGACAATCTATGTGTTGATTCAAATGCCTTATGTTTAGAAATACAGTGTTTATTTGCTTTCATTCTGAAGTTAAGTACAACAATCCCTTTATTTTGGTGGAGGGTATACGCGGTGCAATAAATCTGAGCTTCAATATTTTTGCGTATGTTTGGTCATCGAAGCGGTCACGGTCCAGTAGTTATAGTCTGAAGGTTAAAGCTGAACACCGCTTAAATAGGCACCGTCACAAAGGTATATATAAACCCTTCGATTTCGTTACACCCGATTGCACACCTGAAACTCGTGGTTGACGTGTAGTATTCCTTTCATAGTCTTTGGATTTTATGCATTTATTTCTTATTTTATGTGCATATTCTGTTTGAAATAATTACATTGACCTGTTTATTTGACCTAGCTTGAAAAAAGTTTAACATTTGATAATTTCATCGCGACCGAGAAAAACAGCGAGACAAGATGTACGTCCACAAAGCTGAGACCTCTTCAGCATGATTGGGAAGGTATTTTTCATACATTGCAATGACAGACGCATGTATTTTTCATACATTGCAATGACAGACTCATGTATTTTTCATACATTGCAGTGACAGACTCATGTATTTTTCATACATTGCAATGACAGACTCATGTATTTTTCATACATTGCAATGACACTCACTTTTCATTCCATTTTTGTTCAAAAAGGACATTTGGTTTTCGGTCTTTATTACGTTAATTTGTTTCTTGTTGATTTTTCAGATGGATACGATCAATAGTTGTCGTGCATGTAAAAGAAATCAGAAGTGTGTGCAGCTTAAATGCAATAGTTCATACTGCGCCAAAGGCACGTGTCATAACATTTAAATTCATGATTCCATATAATATTTCTCATAACGAATTCTATACAGGATGAAACTAAAACTTACATATCTTTCTTTGTATTATAAAACATTTTAAAAAGTATATTCACATCCAGTGAGTGTTTTTTCTCTCGACTATTTGTTATGAAATCTGATTGATTTTCATTTAGGTATAAGATAACTGTACAATCTTACTTGTTTACATCAAATAGAGTGCTAACACGGGTTATTTACTTTTTCAACAATTCAATATTACGTTTATTCTTGACGTATAAACCATAAAAAGCCCACTTATTTGTGTAGATTGTGATTGTAAATCAGTTGATATTTTTTTTTTTTAATTTAAATTTAGACGATATTGCCATGACAGACTGTACAGGTTATAGTAGTATATCACCATTTCTACCAAATGGATTATACGAAATTAAACTTCCAGTCGTTGGTCACGTGACAGCCGTATGCATAATGGACATTGATGGAGGAGGTTGGACAGTAAGTATTTTATTTACAAAATACGCATGCACATGTTTTTGATCGATCTACCTAATTGTTCATGATTTGTTCATTCAACTTATGATTCGTCTAACCTTCAGGCGCTTTATTGGACGGCAATTATGATCCACCGCATTGTTCAAGATTTGTTTATCCTTTTTTTCATGATACTAATTGTTCCAGATTTGTTTATTCACTATTTATTAAACTAATTTTTCAAACTTTGTTTATTCATCTATTTATTCTTCTAACTTTCAGATCAAGTCTTACTGGACTACAATTATTTGACAGATATTTTCAATTCTATGTTTATTTGGAGGTCATTTTTGAATTTTGGTTTACAAATTGACTATCTATAAGACACATGCCCTTCTTGGTTTTTAGTTTGAAAAAGATAGAAGACGATTTTGAGCACTTTTACCAAACAAATGTCAACAAAATTGATTTTAAAAAAGCATGATACTTTGAAAAGAAATCGGTCTATTCACATTTCTTGAAACACAGAGTATAGAGTTATTTTCAAATAAATAAGTATTGCAAAAGATACTAGAATGCAAGGAATAACTTTTCACAAAAGGCCCAATGCCACATTGCTTACCTGACCTTCAATAGCGATAACTCTGATCAAATCAACTTTATTGTATCAAATACAAATTATCTTCAGTTTAGTAAAAATTCCGCCTCAATTTATGGCTCCAACCTACCCCTATGATCATAATTTTAACAAATCTGAGTCTACTACACACAACTTTCAGATAGGCCAAATGGTTTTTGAAAAGACATTTTTTTTATAAATGCCAATGGAATAATTCGGAATTATCTCCACTTGAAAGAAGGAATGACCCTTTATTTTGACAAACTTGTATTCCCCTTACTTAAGAATGCTTTGTGTGAAATTTGATTTAAATTGGCCCAGTGATTCTGGAGAAGTCATAAATGTGAAAAGTTACAGACGGACGCCGGACATAAATGGTTAGTAAAGCTAAATTAATCTTAAAGATATCCTCAGACAAAATAATCCAGAAAAAAACTAATACACATGGAGGAAAAACCCCTATAAAACAAGCAAGGTTAGATTTCTTTTTGATATCAGACACACTATCAACAATGATCCCAATAATAACTCATTATAATAGTTATCGCTCTGACCACTCTCCAGTAACACTACAATTTAAACTAAATTAATTTGTAAGGGGTAGAGGATTCTGGAAATTCAATAACTGTCTACTATATGATAAAGAATATGAAGATATTGTTAAAAAGAATATCATCCCTGTTAAAACTGAATACTTCTGTCTTATTTATAATAAAAAAAAAATATAGAAACTATCAAGCTAGATGACATTCAATTTACCATTAACGATCAGCTCTTTTTGGATACCTCACTTATGGAAATTCGGGGTAAAACAATATCCTATTCCTCTTTTAAAAAAAAAGAAAATGTTACAAAAAGAGCACAATTTGGAAAAAGAGATTCTTGAACTGGAGTAAAATCTTTCGGAACAGTCTTTAATTACTTTAACAGAGAAGCAAAAGAAATATGAAGATATAGGAAGGAATAAATTTAAAGGACAATTATCAGGTCAAGAGCAAAATGGGTTAAAGAGGGTGAAAAACCATCAAAATATTTTATTAATTTGGAAGCTAGAAATTATACTTGCAAAATATTACCAATGGTTGAAACAGAGGATGGTTCACGTACTTGCTCACAGGTAGAAATTTTGAATAAAACCAAGACTTTTTATAAAAATTGTATAAACGTAGAGAATCTTTTGAATCTATTACTATTCAAGAAAAGTTAAACATCTATGATGTTCCAAAATTAAGCAATGAAGAGTCAAATTCTTTAGAAGGGAAGATAACTAGTACTGAAGGACTTAATTTTCTTTAAAAAAAATGAAAAATGACAAGAGTCCAGGGCCTGATGGTTTTAGTTGTGAATTTTTTAAGTGTTTTTGGAAGGATATTGGAATTTTTGTTACAAGAGCAATCAATGACTCATATAAACAACTACAATTCTCAAGCCCCAACAAATTAAGCATAATAACATGTATACCAAAAGCAGGAAAACCCAAACAATTTTTAAAGAACTGGCGTCGTATTAGTCTATTAAATATAATATATAAATTAGCTTCAGGTTGTATTGCTGAAAGAATAAAAACTGTCCTTTATAAATTAATAAACAGAGAGCAGACAGGATTTCTAAAAGGCAGATTTATAGGTGAAAATATAAGGTTGGTCTATGATATTATGCACTATACTGAATACAATAATATACCTGGCCTCTTAAAGTTAATTGACTTTGAGAAAGCTTTTGACTCAATCTCTTGGAACTTTATATACACAGCTTTAGAATTCTTTAACTTTAGACCATAAATGAATAGGTGGATAAAAACTTTTTATAATGGTATTAAAATGTGTGTCATTCAAAATGGACACATCTCAGAGTATATATATCCAGAAAGGGGTTATAGACAAGGTGATCCAATATCTCCATATCTGTTTTTGCTGTGTGCTGAAATCTTAGGCATAATTATAAAAAATAACCAAAATATTAAGAGTATAGTAATTGGTGGAGAAGAATATAAACTTTCTCAATATGCAGATGACACGTCTCTAATATTCGATGGTTCACAAACATCTATGGATGGTATTCTCCAAGACTTAGATTATTTTGCAAACATATCAGGACTAAGAATTAATTTTTCAAAAACCAAAATGATTTGGATAGGAAGTAAAAAATTTTCAAATGAAGTTTTCCATCACTCAAGATGGAAACTTGACTGGAAAAATAATACTTTTGATATGCTTGGAATAAAATTCTCAGTAAATTTGTCAGACATGGTTGACCTAAATTATATACCAAAGTTGATCGAGATTAGAAAATTACTTAAACAATGAAAAATAAGAAGGATGACCCCAATAGGCAGACTTACTGTTCTTAAGACGCTTATTATACAAAAATTAATCCACTTAGTTCTTGCATTGCATTGATTTATATAACCTTGATGGAAAAGTTTTAAGTTACGAGCAATTTATAGAAATGAATATAAAAACAAACTTTATTGAATATTGTGGATTTAAAAAGGCAGTGACCTCGAGAACAAAACATAGCACTTTTTGATGAAGCATTTGGGCCACATATCACCTATTCTATAAGAATATTTCTTAAAAATGAAAAAGGATGCAAAGATATGTATCAATTATTGGTATATAATAGTAAACAAGTTACAGCAGTGACAAAATGGCAAGCTAATGGAAATATTTTTTTCAGAAAAAAACATGGAGTAGCATGTTTGAACTTCCTTTTAAAGTTACACAGGAAACAAGACTTCGGTGGCTTCAATTCCAAATACTCCATAGAATATTTCCAACAAATGAATATCTTTTCAAGTTAAATATTTTGAATTCTTCATCATGTACTTTCTGTAAGAACTATATAGAAACAATTGAACGCCTTTTTTATGATTGTATACTTGTAAAAGAGCTTTGGTTTCAGAAGAATTGATTCTAAATAAATTTAATATCTCAGTTTGCTTTGATAAAATATCTGTTTTGTTTGGAAAATATACAAATAGAAGCATTTATAGACTGCAAAATTTACTTATTCTTGCTGTCAAACAGTACATTTTTGCATCTAAATACAAGCAAACGACAGCTCCATCCCTGAACTTTGGTTGTCTAGAGAAAATGATAATAAATAGGTTTTACATAGAAAAATATTTACTACTGAAAGATTGTAAATATAATGAATATGAAATACACTGGCAAGACATCTGTAATAAATTATAATTGTCTATTATTATAAAATGATCATATTTCAAAAACTATATTTGTTCAAAAGTTTTTTTAGCATAAACATAAAACCATATACCCCTTCCCCTCTCCCCACCCCATTTACTCATATCCCCCTTTCTTTATCTATCCTCTCCATAAAAACCAATCTCATTGCACGTATATATACAATAATGCTATACATGCCTATGTTTATATTGTGCGATATACATATATATGTATTATATAGTGTTAGATAGGCATCATTTTTGTTAATGTAATTTTTCTCTACTACATACTGTGCTTAAATCAAAATAGTGAAAGCAGAAATTATGCACTTAATCTATGTTTATATGTGCTTTGACATTGATATAAATAAAAAACTTATTAAAAAAAAGCTAAATTGAGGTTTCAGCTCAGGTGAGCTAAAAAATTTAAACCTATTTTCCAAAAAAGATTCAACTAAGAATTCATAGTGAAAATCAATTGTCAAAGCTTTAACATTACGAAGCGTGTAATTATGTTCAATTGGTGTTAAAATCAGACTATGTTAATATTTCATTAACAAATAAAATTCAGCAGGCATAATGGTTCTCAAACACCGAGGAGTCATAAAAATAAATTTTAAAAGTACGTAAATCATTGATTATTTAATCAATAAACCTACGGTACTTTGATCTTATATGATATCAAAAACGTATTGTTCCAAACTGGGTGCCAAAAAAATCCATATAAGGTAACCAGCTTATTAAAAATAAAAGCATTTATTTTAACTTTTATCAAAATATCGCAGAAATGTTGAGTTTACTTCTTTTAGATTTTAACTTTTTATTAGATTGCAATTTTTAAAATTTTCATACATTTTTTATTTGTCACCAGAAAAGTAAAAAAGTACACGTTGAAGTAGCAACTGTTTATTTTATTAGACTAGTGAGAGTTATTTCTTATATATATGTCAATCATTAAAGCTAAACAAATATCGTAATACACTTCGCTTTTGCTAAGTAATAATTAAAAGCAATATGATGTAAAGTCATTATGTGAAGAGGCTAGACGTCCAGAAATTAACGATCAGATCTTCCTAAAATTTTAAGAAAATGATTTGTTTAGCTTTAGAATATTACTTAGTAAAGAAAACGTCATTCATTACACCTAATGCTTTGTTTCTAGAAAGGTAAATAACTTTGATTATTTTGAACAGGTCATACAGCGTCGATTTGACGGCTCAGAAGATTTCAATCGATCATGGGCGGAGTACAGAAACGGCTTTGGGAATTTAACAGCTGAATTTTGGTTTGGTATAAAACAGATATAAAGTTTTTAAAAAAATATGTTCAATTCCTTTTTCCCCTAGAAGCAATCTTAATCAGTTATCTGTTGCAAATATATCATACTTTGTCATTCTTTTTAATGGATACCGTGACTTGAATATGTGAATATGTCCAATTAACAAAACAATATACATTCAAATACAAAGAAGTATTGAAATTAAATCATTCTACAATTCAAGTTTATTAAAAATAACAAAAATCGTATGCCTCCTATTGACGAGTTGTATTAATTAGTCAGCCCACGGGCTGACAAATTAAGTTGGGATGAAATTTAAATGCGCTTGCGTAATTTGGAATTCTGGGAAGGAATTACTAGACAGTCCGTGTTAGAGAAATTCGAAGAAGTAATGAAACTGGCCAGTTTCTAGGTCAAACTGCACATCGTTGCATTGTATACGTAAACACCGCTACAAACTTGTCTCCTCACATACAGTCATAAAAATAAATGTATACCTGCATATTATTATTGACCTGGAAATTATTTATATCTTGTACTTTTATAGATTGTGTAGTCTCTTGTAACCTGAAATTTATATTCCTTTGGTTGACTTTCTTAGCTTTTAAAAAAGCTAACCTTGTGGCATTTAAAAATGATATTAAAAAATAAACATATAAGACCTACATGTACATCACTAAGTATATCCAGATAAACCATTTCAAAAAGAACACAAAATTTTGAATTTTAATATGCAAAAAAAATCACATATGTTGAAAAAAAAACCCTCGGGTCGCAATTTTTGTTCGGAGCATTTCTTATTTTCTCTTATTAAATCTTGTTAAATTGTACATCAATTAGTTTCTCAGCAAAGTATCTCCCCTTGAAAAGCATTTCAACTAATGAAATTACAGTGATTTTTTCACCAAAGAAGGAGACCATAGCCCGAAGATTGCAAAAACATTTTATGTCATATTTTAACGAGACGGTTGTGATTCACTTCAAAAAATAGAGTAGAGTTTTTTCCCTTTGACTAAAAGAATTTTAAGCATTAATTCATTACTTGATATGTTTGATAAGATTGATAAAATCTTATTTCTTCTTTTTGATACAAGGCAATGAGAAGCTCCACCATCTTTTAAGTCAGGGATCATTTGAACTCCGGATGGACATGAGTGATTTTACTGGCCAGACTCGCTATGTCAAGTATACACATGTAGATGTGATGGACGAATCAAGCAAATACACCATAAGCATATCAGGATATTCTGGAAATGTTGGTAATATCATATATAATACATATGTATTTCCGTAACTGAATCAACAATTTTTTCCAAGATTAAATTATAAATTTATCAAATTTCTGCTAAGTATGCATATGTTTTATATTGGAAATGAAATTCTTTACGAACATTTGAATACATGAAATGATGTTTAAAAATCAAATATTACCAATAAACGAGTGACTTTCAAGAGCTGGGTAGTTGTGGCCAGTTTTTATACTTTATGAATTAAATATCCCGAAGAAGAAGAGCTCTTATAAAGATAAAGAACATATTCTCATTTTAAAGCTTAAAAATATAGCATTGTTCTATACTACATTATGATTAATATGGCTAAACAAATTATTTAAAAAAAAATCAAGATAGATCTTAAGAGCAATTTGTTGACCACTTAGTCTCCCAACAGTAAGTCAATCTATCTGTTTATTGTAGATGACTGTTTTACCGGTACACATAGCATCAACAATATGAAGTTTACAACGAAAGATCAAGATAATGACCTGTACACCGGGGAAAATTGCGGGATTGTCTTCCCCTCCGGTTGGTGGCATAGATCATGTCATTGCTCAAATCCAAACGGGTTATATCTAGCTGGAAACACAGAAATATTTGGGCAAGGAATTACCTATAAACCTTGGTTAACCCACTATTATTCCTTGAAAACTGTTCGCTTAATGGTAAGAAAAGTGGGTCCGAAGAAATAATCGTAGTCTCTTTTAAGTAGATCAATGCACAATAGCGTCAAATGAACATACGGAGAAACAAACAAGTTTTTACCGGGAAATTAATCATATTTTATTGGTTTCAGTTTCTTCTTAAATTGTGAAATATGACTTTGTTTAAAACAAATTTCTAAAGAAGAACAAAATTGTTTATTTATTTGTGATCTTTAACAGAGTCAAAATGTCCCTTTGGTTTTAATTGATGTGACATAAATTTGATGTCCTTTAGTGAAGTGACACTGATCAAAGCATCATACCATCTGGTGATTGATTAATGTTTTATTTTACAATATGCACATCAACTATATTTTTTACTTATTAATTGGCAGTTATTATGATCTGCATTTCTCGGAAATAAACGAAAATCTATTTGTTTTTAGGGTAAGATTTACAGTTATTCTTTTAACGTTGTTATTGATGTCTTATATTCATTAACATTCGGAAAACTTATTCAGTTTAAATTTTAGGGATGTCAATTTTACTCGGTTGGCTTAGTCGATTAATCGGGGGCTTTAGTCGAGCGAAAGTCGAGTACTCGGTGACTTATTTGAAACTGCAGGTCATTTTCAAATCAAATAATGCTACTGTCACATACACCGTATCTCTTAAACTAAAAAATATTTCAAAACTTAAGATAATATGTACTAAATGTATTTGACTTAAATTAAAATGAAAAAGTATTTTATCTATATATCCGCCCGCAAATGTCTTAGCTTCTCCTTTTTCTTGTGACACGTACATATAATTGAGCTCCATATCATATCAGGCAAATCAAATGTGACCTGTTCCATGCCATGTCACTGTACTGTGCCTAATCAACAATTAAAGATTAAAAAAACCGCCTTGAGATGATTTATTGATATGATTAAATTTTTGATTATACAAACATCAAATTCAATAAATAACTGGTCAGAAGAAACAACAATGTTCTCAAGTACATGTCTGCCCAAGTATTTCTATTGAAAACAATAATTTGATCTACTCATGTTTTATTATATATTTGAATTTACTAACTATATCTTTTTAGAAATACTGCATAACAGTGTAAAAACATATGTATTAAATCTTTCACCTAAGAAAAATAATCAAGATGATACTTACTGGTATGTCGTTATTACATCAAAAATATGGTTAGGCCTTTAAAGACACACCGCTTTTACACTTATCAGGGTTTTTTTCCCATTACGTTAGATTTCTGTTAAATGCACATAGATATTTCATTAATTTCGACTACGTGCGTGTCTGGCACATGTTTTCATCAATTTCAGAGGGCTCAATGGTCGTGGCCATTTTTAGACTATATTTACCTTCTTTAGACGAAGATATCTGTGTGAGAATATAGGACATGTTCAAAATTTAAAGCTAAAAATCTGGATTTTTTCTTTAATGATAATAATTAATCTCTTTAATAATAGTGTATTTCTAAAACATCATGTTTAAAAAGTTAAGACAGATTTGTTTGCTATTTTGTTAATCATCTAGCTTCCTTAACCTGCTTGATGTATTTTTCTTTCATAACGGATGTAAATATTTTTTAATATATTATAGAAATGCTTTAAGTAAAATGTGAGCCTTATTGTAAAAAGGAGAGAGAGAGAGAGAGAGAGAGAGAGAGAGAGAGAGCAGATATTCTCCATCAAAATAATCTTTTTCCCCCTGAGCACATATACACTTTCTTATCATAAGAACAGGGTGTGTAATAACATTTGACTAAAAATATTTGTCAAAAAGTATTGATTAGTGTTCAAAATACTGTAGTTTTACTTGACACGTTAGATCTAAGTTTAATCAACATATTATTACGAAAGGTTCATAATTTAGTAAATTTCCACGTTTATATTAGTACGAATTTGTATGCAATATTCTATGGTATATACTGTACTTAAGTCATAAAAACAGTATTAAATTTGTTGATTAACCAAGAAAGTTTATTAATTCCGATTCCGATAATGATTTTATTACCATGTGGTTTGTTCCAATTTAAAAAAAATAATAAAACTTGAAAATATTGTCCTAGCGTTCTGTTTTATTTTTGTATTATTAAATCTGGATTAAAACGGAGAGGTTCTTTTTTCTGAGGGGTGAGGGGGGGGGGGTAATCCAACTAGTTTCCAATTATAAACTTATCATTAAAATATCTGAAAAAAAATTTATCCTTCTTCTAATTCAGGAGAGTTTATTCATTTCTAAAAATTATTAAATGGAAACATATGACTATTTAGGTACATCTTAAGCAGATGTTTTCAAATGTTTGTAAACATATGCTTGCAAAGTAGTGTTAATAAATGCAATTGTAAACATCAAACCAAAGATTATAAAACAAAAGTATGAAATTATGAAATAAACATTAAATCAAAACTTCAACCCGTTTGATCAGTTTAATTGATGCTACATATTGGCAATGCTGTGTGAATCTGTTTTCCGACTGATATTAATGTTTATAGAATATGTCACTTCTGTTGAAACCAATCAATAATAAAAATATAAACAAGAATTGTCATTATAGGTTTTTTTTTAAATCATATGATTTAAATCATATATTATTTTAAGATAAGTTCAACATATTACAATTTTATTTTTTATATGCTACAAATAAACGCGCTTAATTAGGTTAAATCTGTGTACGTTTCTTATTTTCCCACACAGTCGCATTATATCGATCAGTGTACAACATTAAAAAAATCCCTGCCTGCATTTAAATACCAAAAGTACATGTATGTATATTTATATATCAGCTTACCTGCTTTAGGAGGACTAATACCACACGGGAAAATACGAACGACACACTAAGCAGATCCCCGAGGAATATATTAGAATTTATTTGTAAAAGGGGTAAAATAAACAGCTATTAATTTCATCATTATTGTGAAACTAAGCAAATAGATAAAAATGTTTGGGAAAAAGAGGATTTCCAAAATACACTACAGGCTGAAAGCGTAGGAAGCTGTAAATCATTTTTTAAAAATTAGAATGCATGTGTGTTTTACATTTTCTTTAAGTTTTATTTACGATCTTATATATTGATTAGGAAATCTGAAAATAAGTTATCGCTGTTGCCAGATTTTATGACTCCATTCATTAAGTCATAGGTTCAACGCGTTTAACTCTCGCGATATTTAGTTAAAAGATATCATATAAAGAGGTACATGTATATAATGCTACTTAGAACAAAGTATTCAAACAAGTTGATCAGCATTATAGCAATAAGCTATGTTATTTTATCTATATATAATTTGTCTCTTATATAGTGTTTTAAATAATTTTTGGCAGAGTTGCTATATATTTTGACAATTATTCAAATGAATATTAAATTCATTTTTAAACCAGAAAATAAAAATTGTATTTGTTTACAAACAAGGATATAAAATCTTATTCAAAGTAAAAATGTAAATACTGGTAGTAAATAAGTAGTGCAATCAGGAAATGTATGGTAGACATTTGAATTATATTTCTCAAACGAATTTTAAAAAAGAAACATTGATTTAAATCATTCTGGTTATAAAATACTTTTTTAAAACGAAAAAAAAAAGCAGTTACAGGCAAAAATTGAAAAGCAAACAAATAAGATAGGGGAGGGGGGCAAAAATAAAAAACAAACTTAATAAAAAAAAATTAAATTAAATCTAAAAAAGACAATAAACCCGCCCGAAAAATACAACGTATATTCCAAAAAAAAAGAAAAAAAAAACCACAAAAACTACGCTTTCTGCAAATAATATGTCTTGAAGATTGTACTCAGTATTTTCAACATTTATTTTCATCATTGATTGTTTGCTTGTTGTTGTCCGATACGGAGATTCCTATTTTAATTTATATCTTACCAGATGCCGTTAAAGAATTTCAAGTCATAGCATATGGTTGACTTTAAAATTTATGACATGACCATCGTGTTTCCCTATCGTGCATGCGCCTACCGTGATGTGGTATCCACTGATTTCACTCAGCAGACCCGCAACATTCAATGTTGTTGCCGAAACTGTTAACTGGCCCAAGGATATTAAATGTGGACTGAATAATTACTTGTTTACCATGAAAATTAACCAGCACAGGATGAATCTGTGCCATTCAGTCGACTGAAAGGTGATTGAAAGGTTACTAAAATGTGACTGAATGGCATAGTTATGCCATTCAATCACCTTTCCAGACCTTTCAGTTAACATTCAGTTGACTGAATGGCAGAGTTTCATCCTATGCAGGTCTCAAAATTTGTTATAAAATTAAAACTTAATTTGTGTGTTCATGGTAATTAAGCCAACTTAAGATCCTGATTGTAATGGTTTCATGCAGCAATTAACAGAAATGAAGAACAATGATTTGGAAATTTTGTTCTTTTCATTAAAAAATCAATTCTTCTATCCTGGAATAAATAGATATTTTGACAAAGTTTTTTTTTATGTAATATTTATTCCCAACAAAGGAAATATACAAGAAGAGACGATTATAAAACTCATGCAAGTGTACAATGTACATGACAAGCTCTTGAAAGATGGTTTTCTACAAGTTAATGTTGAATATGGAGCTTGACTTTATTGATAACATCGATATAGTTTCAATGTTTAAACAATATTTCAAACTGATATGAAAAGGAATGAATCTTGTTTAAACATTTTACCATATGGCGAAATAAATTCCTTTTAAGTGCCCCCCCCCCCTTCCGAAATTCCGGATTATTTAAGTAACGACTGGTAAAATACGATTTTCGTATTGTTTTCTTCCAGCTGGAATTAAACTATTAATATTTGTATTTCATTGTTATTGAAAACTTAATAAATGTTATCACCAATTCATCGAAATTTTATTTGACTGTATAATAATGTATACATATAAAGCCGGTTTTTTAGACAGGTGTTTTCTTCATTAGTTTACTCGATAGAACAGCTTTGTACTTCCAACCTAAAACGTATTTAAAGAAACTTTTTACAAAGTGCATGCACTATTCAATTGGACGATTAAAACTTCAATTTAGTACAATGTTTGCACTATATTACCATTTTGAAACCCCTCGAGAAAATTGAATTTGAATCCTTCTCTTTGGAATTCTTTGCGTCGCTGTGAAAAAAATATTGCTCATAAATGAATTAAATCCATGATAAATCTTACATCGAAAGCGGTGTTTTTCTCTCTTTTGTAGATGAATAAATTTATTTACGCTATAAACAAAATTTACCTGCAAGACTCCCTCTGTAATTAATCCATGCGATCATTCATCACTACCCAGAAGCAAACAAGTTCACAAAGCAAAACAAGTATTAATGTTTATTGGCTTTTATCCAGGCGAGGTAAACAGAAAAAGATGGTGATTGGATTTTTGTTTAAAATTCTCGAACTTTAATTTATCTTGATTTATTGTTTGGTTGCTTTAGCTTACCTAAACCGAAGGCATAAGTAGGCGCGGATCTAGTTTGTTTTTAAACGGAAAATGAGGGTATATCTGGGAAGGGGACCGGGGGTGGCGATGTCTATGTCTAGAAGTTTTCCTTGTCGCCCTATAAACTGCAATCAAACGTGAAAGAGTGAAAAGATTTCAAGTTTGGTAAAAAGAAGAGCAAGCCCCCCCCCCTTCATAGGGAGACACTGAAAATTAAATGATCATGGGGGAAGTGGTGGGAGGTTCTAAAACTCTTTTCACAAGAACCTTGTGTAATGTGCATTTATTTATATCATCGTCTTATATGTATAAAAGTAAAACTAGCTAAGAATTAATCAAAAGATATTCTGCTTAGGTGAGCGATGTTGTGTATTAGTTTTTTTTAAAGTTTTCTTGTTCAATATCATCTACCGCATTTTTATTATTTGATGTACTTTTGTCTGTATATGTAGTTCTAAACACTATTTAAATAGTCTTAGCTAAAAATATCCCTCAATCCCTTTAATTAAACACTGACCATAAACACAACAACACTCCATTGCCTGAAACCACTTTATTCATGAGAAATGCGTATAAAAGGGGACTTTCAGCCGTGTTTGGTACGACAAGAGATAAAGATGAAGACTTTGATTGTTGTAATCGTGGTGGCCCAATGCCTGCTTTGCAATGCTTACAGGGTGAGTTTTGACTATACATGTATCCGTAAATCAAAACTTAACAGGGTTCGATGGTTGTGGCCATTTTAAGACTGTATTGATCTTCCTCAAAAGAAGGGCTCTATATCAAAATAAATGAAAATAATCAAATTCAAAAGGTAGAATATATGATATTTTTTTAAACAGAAATCAATTTCTACTTGGTAATTGTAATGAATGTATTCCGGAAATATTAAGTTTTCAATTCGAATACCTTTACAGGTATGTTCAGTCATGCGGTTCAATAGAACCGGTTTTCTATAAAATAGTTTGTTAAAGCCAGTTTAGGACTACACGTAGAGCTGGAGACACTTTAAAATTTGAATTATTTTTAGTTTTATGTGTCCAACTTATAACTACATGTTGATATTTAATAGTATATGTATTGATATATACATTAATGCTGATGCGTGTTGTTGCTAGTCCATTTAATGTGTTGTTGTTTTATTACTGATCTCCTATCAGAAATGAATGGGTTTTAAAGGAGAACACAGATGTACCTGTGAATATGGCCAAAATATGTGTTCTATTAGAATAAACAGCCGTAACCTTTTTGGATCTTATTTATCTCTTTAAGATGAAAAGCTTTGTATAAAAATAGTTAAAAAAAAACATTCAAATTTTAAGTCTTTTAAAAATATTTGAATTGTTATTTACTAAATAATTATAATATATGTTTAAAAAATATCACATTTTTATAATGTTATCTTTACTGGAGTTAGCGCACAGTATAAAGATATACCGAGGACAAGAAATTAAAAAGAAATATATTTGGCCTGTCTCCATTACGTCTCCAAAAAGAATAAGCAAAAAAACCAACCAAAACAAAACCAAACAAAAACAAAAAAGGGGGAAAACGAAACAAGAAACATAGATAAACAACCAGAAAATATGTCTTAACTTGACTGCGAAATTCAACGTACCTAATCTATTAAAAATTGTTTTTCTTTTTTTTCAGATTGACAAACAAAGCTGGGAATTGTTGAAAAGAGGTAACGTTTTCATATATTAATATTTTTCATTTAAATTCATCGTAGGTCTTTTGATAATCATGTCCCTAATGAGAGATTTTTTTATATCATTGATTATCCATAATACATGTCTACTACTACTGTCCTATTTATTAGAAACTTAAGTTAAAAAGATTAAACGAAGAAAAGATGATCAAAAATGCATAAACTGAACCAGTAATGAATCTAGAAAGTCTTTGCAAATATTTGTATTCCTTTTAAGCTCAACTAAACCGAAGGTTCAAGTGATATATTCTGATTACTTGTCCGTCTGTCTGTAAACGTTATACCATTTTGAGTTCTTCTCTAGAAACATTAGACCAAAGTTAACAAAACTAATTGGAAGTGGTTTCTAAATTGTTATGATATAGGTAGATAATTTTTAAACAGTGGAAATATGGTTTATGTCTAAAACAATCTGCTGATAAAGAACCACTGCACCGGACATGCCAATAATTACAACAAAGTTTCTTTATATAAGGAAAATATTAATTTTTTTTTCAAAATCCTATCCTTGGGTCAAAAGTGGGTCTGAAGGAATTCAGAATCTAAAAAAGTCTTTAAAATAGCAAAAATAATTTTTGACAAAAATCGTAACCATGCCCCTTTAATAGGCGTTAACTCCAGAAAAGTCTCATCTTAATGTTTAGACTGACTCTTGTCCAATCAGATCGTTATAGGCGGAGTTGAGACATTACTGTTCGTGACTTGGAAGAGAGTGGGAAAGAAGAGAGGGAGATACATTTAATGCATAATTATTAGTTATTAGTGATGCAACTTTAGAACTTGGTTTTGGCCAGGGAAAACGAAGTCTATATACATTTGTACATATAAGGATGACGGGCCGTGATGTCAGAATATTCAAGATCTGAACTTGGTTTTGAGAAACTGTTTCCAAGACACTTTAAAATGCATGTTAATATTCTAATCAAAGTATGCCAAATCTTACCTGAAAGACAAAGGTCGTAATTTTACTGTTAAACAAATGAAAAAAATGTTGTTATTCCCGGGTGGTTAATATAATTATAGGGGTTTAAAGATATATCATGGTAGGCGCCTGGCACAATTAAGAACCTCCACAGTTTAAAGTGAAAAAAGTCGGGAAATCTAGGTATTAAAATGAAAGCGTGAGTAACATTCAAATTCAATATCTCATATATATATATATATATATATATATATATATATATATATATATATATATATATATATATATATATACACTTTATTCTACTTTAAATGCAACTAACCAATTATTTGTTTTGGCTAGCTTTGAGTGAGAGTCATTGCGCCATCACTATATGCAGACATTTTTGTCAACGACCAAATAAATTTCAATCTTACTAGTAAACACTTTATAGTTGCAGCAATACATGTAGGATATAACAGACTTTATTTGCCAGTTTGTAACTAATTATGATTTTTTCATCTGCATGCATAACCTTAACCACCTCTCACTCTTCCTTTCTCTCTTCTCTCTCTCTCTCTCATTCAAGTCGTGAACAGTATAAACTCTGCCCTTCTACGATTTGATTGGACAAAGGTCAGTCCAAACATTACGTAGAAACTTTTCTGGAGTTAGCGCACATTAAACGCTTCTTCGTAGTTAACTATATGAAAAACATAAAAAGACCCATATTCGATAAGGTCTAAAATATGCCCTAATTTTTTTTTCAAATTTTAAAAAAGCCCATCATATCATAAAGATATTTTAATAAAACATGGAACTTTTAGTTACAGAAATCTGCAAGTTTTACAACACTGAACACTTCTCGTGCTTCTATGATGTCACGTTAATGGACAATTTCCCGCAAATTCTCAAAAGCATGTAAAATTCATCAGTTTCTTCATAATCAAAAGTAGGAAGTATATAGCGCAATGTTGCTCCAAATCCATTTTCAGATATATTTTTGTTTATATTAATTTACATATCATATTAAAAAATGGTATTGGAGCAAACATGTGCTCTGTGTTTCCTTTTAAAATAAACTGATAGGAAATACACCACTTTTGGTTAAAATATGTAATACTACTTTTTGTGAAATAAGCTCGTTATAAATATATCATATTTTTATTATGACATCGATCAAATAATATATCTTTATAAACTTTAATTCGATATGTTTTAATGTATCTATGAAGAATTTTCTAAAGCTATATCCATAACTTTGAATTTTGGGGCATAAAAACACTAAATCCAGCACATAATCCTTTAAAATGAAAAAGCTTAACATATATATTTATTTTCAAAAATGAGTTTTCCATATTCATTTAAACAATGGAAAGCGATTATTATAAGATTTGATATGCTAGTAGTGTAATATTGTATATGTAACGAAACGACAGCACTTAGAAGAAAAATAAATATTAAAACATTTTTACATGGATGTCTTAAATATAAATTGAAAGCATTCTGAACAATTTGCAAACACATCTAAAAAAACCAAACAAAAAGAGCGGACTTCCAGGTGTTTATATTTATGTACTGATCTCAAAATTTGTCTTTCAGAATTAGAAGATGCAGCTTTTCCTGAACAAGACAATGATGGAGAAGGAACTCCTCCACCGCCATCTACAACCGAGGCAGTTTTAGCTAAACGGCAAGACAAACGTCGTCCACCCCCATCTACAACCGAGGCGGTTTTAGCTAAACGGCAAGACGAACGTCGTCCACCCCCATCTACAACCGAGGCAGTTTTAGCTAAACGGCAAGACGAACGTCGTCCACCCCCATCTACAACCGAGGCAGTTTTAGCTAAACGACAAGACGAACGTCGTCCACCCCCATCTACAACTGAGGCAGTTTTAGCTAAACGGCAAGAAAGACGTCGTCCACCCCCATCTACAACCGAGGCAGTTTTAGCTGAACGGCAAGAAAGACGTCGTCCACCCCCATCTTCACCACCACCATCTACAACCGAGGCAGGTTTAGCTAAACGGCAAGAAAGACGTCGTCCACCCCCATCTTCACCACCCCCATCTACAACCGAGGCAGTTTTAGCTAAACGGCAAGAAAGACGTCGTCCACCCCCATCTACAACCGAGGCAGTTTTAGCTAAACGACAAGACGAACGTCGTCCACCCCCATCTACAACCGAGGCAGTTTTAGCTAAACGGCAAGAAAGACGTCGTCCACCCCCATCTACAACCGAGGCAGTTTTAGCTAAAAGGCAAGACGAACGTCGTCCACCGCCATCTACAACCGAGGCAGTTTTAGCTAAAAGGCAAGACAAACGTCGTCCACCTCCATCTACAACCGAGGCAGTTTTAGCTAAAAGGCAAACTGGATATGAAAATGATGGAGACGAAGAACAAACTACTAGTCCATACTAAAATGTTGAGGGGTTTACAAGGTTTTGAATATTATCCAAATTAACTGGAGTTGTCCATACACCTACAGCAGTTTGATTAATAAAATGCAATTTCTCAAAAGAACAAATTTAATAAATCTTTTCTTTATGATTGGTTAAGCATTAAATGCTTATTTTTGGATGTCGTCGGTCCTATAACACACTAAGGCTGTGCAGACAAATTGAATACGGCGCGTTAGCGGTATGATAATTTGTCGGTAATGCGTATATTTATATTCATATTGATGTTTATTTGTATGAAGTACTTGTTTATCGCCGCTTTAAAACTACTCGCTCTTAGTTAGGTATATGAAAACGTACATTGAACAGCCATATTGACGTTATTTAATTCGCTTCCGCGACTAAAAATATAGTACCAGAAACTTTGTCGAGAAAAATCTTTTAACTAACGAATATATATGATTTAACGATTATTTTTCATAAGCACATATCAAATTGGTCATGTAAGTTTGAACATCCATTTAATCTTACAATAATAAATATATTCAATAAGAGTGATGACGTTCATATTTGTGATCATGCGCACGTGAATAGGCTAAGTATTTTGACAGGAAATTGAACGTAAGGGGAATTATACACTGAATGTAAATATATTGAATTAAATTCAAAATTAATACGGTAGAAATAAACTATCAAATGTCTTTTAAACATTCATATTAATTAATGAAAGAACTACTAGTGAGAAAACAACATCAATGTTCATATAAATTGTTTCAAGTGTGCGTTAGAAATTCATGTACAGAGACGGTCTTTTAAAAAGAAGATTTTTGTTTTGCTAAAAAAGCAGCCTAAAATTCATATAGAAAAAAGAACAAATTGAATTGTTTTAAAGTTGCTTGGTCCGATTTTATATCAAATTGTGTGTACGCTTTTAAACGATGGTTATTCTAAGTATGTGTATAATAATAGGCATTGCAGTAGTTTTCCCGGTCATTTAAGCCATATTTCAATGAAAAAATGATGCAATTTTTTAACAGAACAAACGACATAAAAAGGGTATTGCGTTATTTTGCTTAATATTAAAATTCGCCCCTGACATCGAAGCGGGGATGATTGTATTTACGATTTTGACATCGCTTTAAATACAGACTAAATATGGGTAGTGTTCTGGCAAATCAAAAATAAACCTGTTGTTCATTATTATTTCTGAAGTTTGTTTTGTTTACAATCGATGCATAACATCCGAGTTGAATAAACCCAAATATTCGGGGGACGAACCCAAACGGTTCCCTGTCCTAAACATTCCCATCATGCATATTGGTTTGATTTTTTGGATGCCCATAAAGAAATTATTTTTATTTACTTTGACTATTTCTGACTTTGAAAGGAGATCGATTCTGCTGGTGTAAATAGGCGAAAGTCTATAACTTTCTAAGATAATTGGTTTATATGGAAAATCATTTGATAATGTAATAGCCAAAAAAACAAAAAGAAAGAAATTTCAGCTAAAATATAGTAGCAAGTATGGGCATTATGTACTCGGTATGTATGCTACATAAGTAGAGATCAGAGAGAATTGCAATAAGAGGGATGGAGTGAAATGTGAAGAACAAATTTTCTAAGGAAAATGATGATTTGTAATAGTTAGAGGGAAGTGGAGTTGCCATATTAAGATAGCTGATTGGGGCATGGCAATTTTTTGACTAAAATATCAATTTCCTGAAGACATAAAGCTCTGTATAACAATCATGAAAATATTCAAAGTTTAGTCCTAAAATATTTCGATTTGTCCCCCCCCCCCCCCCCCAAAAAAAAAGAAAAAATATGTCCAACAAATTATCTTTTAGATCTGCATTACCATTTAACACAAGCCATATTGGGTAGTAATTTATTTATTGGTAAATGAAAAAAAATATATATTTTAGGGATAATATTTAGATATTTTTTATAATTGTTACACAGAGATCTTCGTCTAAAGGAAAGTAATAATCTAAAAATGTCCACGACCACCCAACCCTTCAAAATGTTACAACTTAAACTCTATCAGCTATGTTCAGACGTTTAAACATTGACGATATAGCATAAGTTGACATCGGTCAAACGATAATCCTACATTAATCAACTCCCTTGATTAGCTTTAAATAATATTATACCCCGTGAATAACAAGTGGTCATAATTATAGGGGTCCGATAAAAAATGAAGAAATGGAATGGGTGAAGTTCTGACATTCAGTCAACTGAAAGGTGTTTTGAAAGACAACTAAATGGGACATAATGGCATATCTCTTTCAGCAAGTTACTTTTCCAGACATTAAAGTTGAAATAAGAGGACTGAGTGATCGTGACCATTTTTAGCTAGATTAATCACCTTTAGACGAAGAGCTATGTTTACGATCATGAAAAATATTTAAATTTTCATCATTTGTAAATATTTTCGAATTTATTTTACTAATAAATAAATTATGCCTAAAATTATTGTGTATAAAATTTTAACGCAGATCTATTGGATAATTTGATAACCATCAAGCCTCTTTTATGGCAAAGATTCATACGGTGTCCTTTGATAAGTATGAAAGCTATGGCTTGTGAGACTGGAATTAAGTCAAACAAATGTGAAAATGCTTTGAAAGTTTCAAATCTTAAGCTGTAGATTTCAGTAAAGAGGCACAATTTACATCAAAATAAAAAAAAATCAAAAGCATTTAAAGGGGCATGGTCACGATTTTGGTCAAATTCTATTTTTCTGTTTTCATTATCTGCAATACTTTAGGAATGCATGTCTAATGATCAAATGGAATTTGAGAGTCAGTCGTTGAGTTATAAGCAAGACACAGGGCTCACAAGTCTTTGTCATGTAAACAAGGCTCGTGCCCTGATTTTTGTTTACAAAGGTTCAATATACCAATGAAAAATTTAAAAAAATCGTTTTCAAGCTGATTTTACTATCTTCTTATTCGTTTTAAGCATAAATAAACAGTATGTTTTACACATTCATTTTAGGGCTAAATCTGGAATTTACATATAAACATTCAAAATGTAAACAAAAGCTTTGTTTACATAGCAAAGAATTGTAAGCTCTGTAACTCGCTTATAACTCAACGAATGACTCTCAAATTTTGGTTTCCTATTAAAAATGTCTTACTGAAGCATTGTTTACATCAAAATTGGAAAAACAATTGTTGATCAAAATCGTGACCATACCCCTTTAATAGAGGGCTGGATGATCATGTCCATTTTTAGAATGTATTGATCTACTTTGGAAGAAGAGCTAAGTATGAAGTTAAGAAAAAAGCGGAAATAAAAAAGGTGGGTTTTTTTTTACTTAATATAAGTTATAGCTAAACAAGTTACTGTAAAAGCACATATTTTCGTTGGGTTAAAATTTATTGTTTAGAATGGTTAATATGGATATTTTTAATCCCTAGCCAAAATTTGAAAGTCAAATATTGAGTTACAAGCAAGATACAGAGTTTGAAATTTTTTATTTTGCAAACAAAGCTCCAATCTTGTTATTGTTTTCAAAATAACGATATATTTTATGGTAGGGGCACTGTTGTAGACCTTCAGCTCAGCTCAATATTTGAAAGACCATATATACACGAGAGAAATTCGGTACATTTTTCATAATTTTGACATAATTTCATATCAAAATATATCAAAATGTATAATGTGAACGGTGAAAAACAATTTATCTTACTGCGTTATTGTGATTTAAAAAAGAAACCCAAATATATCTAGTTTGCCTATTCATTTTCTTTACCTGGTATGGATCGTCTAGCCTTTCATTATGTTACTACTCCGTATCACAAAGATTTCCTGATAACGGGTAATCTGGTAAGCGTGTTTGAAGTTACAGTACATTCTAACACCAGAGTTTAGTAAGACTGGTTTGCTGTCATTGATTACCAAAGCGCGATTTCTACAGCGGTAGCATTTGGAATCAAGGGCAGACTATCCAATCTAAAAATAGAACCAATACTGGCGTAGTCTATACTTTATTATTATTTGTTTGATAAAAAATTGCTTCATTTTTCTCTAGAAATATTTCGATTACTGATACATAATGCATCGTAGACTTTGATAGCTTCATTCTATTTTTAGATATTACACAACACGCGATTATTATATGTGGTTTTTCATCTATAGCTTTGAATGTTGACCGGAAAAGCCTGAGAACTCATATTAGAAAAAAGTGTGCGTAATCATTCAAATAAAGCTTAGAAACTACTTACCTTGCTTATCGTTGATTTTAAAATGAAATAAGAATTATCAATAAAATCCAAATAAAATCAACTCCTGTCAGTACTTCAGTACTTTGACTTCTCTTTGCTTTGGTGATATTTTGATGATAAACAATTTTACGCGATATTTAAACAAGTCGTGTCCAATCTATTCATTATCTTCACTTGCATATGTATATATTCTTTTGTACAATTGTTCAAGCCAGTACATTGGGTCTTTTGGGCCCGTGAGAAGCTCTCCTTATAGATATCGTGTATATGTGAGAATAAGGAGAATTTTAGAGATACAAGACTATACAAGACAAGACTATACCCTATGAGCTTGAAAAACATCATTTAATATGGTGGTTCGTACTCTTTTGCCATTTTGAATCTCGTGCCTAAATCACCCCGACGTTTTTTAATATATTCTGGAGATACAAAAACAAACATCTGGCCCCGAGGTTATAAAACTTTCTTCATGCTCGTACTCAAACTCGTACTCCGTACTCCGAGTATGTGCTCCACTGAGTACGACTCTAAAAACCGAGGTTATAAAAGTTATGGAGTACGTTCTCCGCTGAGTACTATTTGGAGTGTGCTCCAAAAACCGGAGGAGGAAATTTTACTTCTCTGGAGTAAGATAGAGCACGGTAACTCATGTAAATAGTCCTGTCATGTAGGCAAACTGTACATGTATTCAGATAAATTATTTATCAACAAAATGTAACACATTATTTACATGTACCTATGCCCTTTTTCATCTGCAACCATGAAGATGTGTCTACATCTATAATTTTTTAACTTTTGAGCAACAAAGACGATAAATCCAGTGTTATTGGAAAACTAATCAACAAATTATGATTATGTCAAATGTTTTTTGAAACTCTCTCTCTCTCTCTCTCTCTCTCTCTCTCTCTCTCTCTCTCATAATTTCTATCATCTATCTTGCATGCTGTTATAATTAATTCAAGTGTTATCAGGTTTGTTTTTACATAGACAAGCTTAATTTTAATTAACTGTAAATTACCCGAAGACTCAAACAGAATAAATACATAGATCATACTTAATGTCTTTCCATAAATGTTTATTTAAGAATAAAATTTGATGTCATAACACCAAATTTTATTTTTGAATAATCATTTGTGGAAAGACACTAATATAAGACTTACGACTATGGGGTCACCGGAACCAATCGTCTTCATATTCGAGCGTTTATAATCAAATATTAAACCAAATAATGCATTTCACTTTACGTACACTTAGACATATGTCTATGCTCTCGATGTTTTAATTTGAAATAAATAAAATAGATCATGAGTTAGGTGATGTTCCGTGGTCAAAATGACTTTGATATTTGGAAAATAAAAATCAAATCCTGGTAGATGGTTCGAAATAGAAACCCTACCCCCGGCAGTAAAATTAAAATAAAAGTTCCGGCCTACATTAGACAAAGAACACATCTAGATCTCTGCAGCTAATATGTAAAGTCACATAGGAAGCCAAATATTAACGTCATAATTTAAAAACATTGCCAGCACAAAAATTGAAAATTTGCAATCTTTTTATAAAAAAAAAAACAAAACAACTAAACTTTATAAATTTTACAACAAGTTCTACTACTTATATCAATATCTTTCGTTGGCGCGGATGTTAGCGCGAGGGGGTCATACATGTGGGAGGAAGCCGGAGTGCCCGGAGAAAACCTACGTGCCCAAGCGGGTGACCACCATACCCTTTCACATACAACATCTGCCGATCACAAGGATCGAACTCGGGTCGCAGCGGTGAGAAGCGAGTGCATTGTCCACTACGCGACTTGGACACCCTACAATCTTGTTGTTTAAGTTTATATCAAATGCCCTTTAACATGCGTTTAAATTACTTACTGCTGTTTCTTGATTAGTTTCTACATTTCTAAGTAAGATTGCTTTTTGTTAACTTTGTATAGTACCAGGGGCGGGTCCAGGATTTGTAGTTAGAGGGGGGCGCCAGTATAAGGCAGGGGGTCTGTGTGCCGCCTTGAGGCCCCCAGTGGGTTCAGGGCAAAGCCCTGTTGGCGGCCCAGGGGGTGAAGCCCACGAAAGTTCCTGCATTCTAGAGATTTTTTAGGGTAAAAATGAAGTCTTCAAATTTAGGCTGCTGTGATTTCTCTTCTCGTGGTTATACTTGAAGTAATAAAATATAGATTGAATTATTTACAATTTTTAAAGCTTTGTAAATTTAAGACCTGTAGTAATCTCATCAAAACCCTCTGCCTTGCAGGAATATAAGAAACATTTTCTTTTATTTGTTTTCTTTTGAATGGCTGTAAATTAATCAGTATAAAAAATCAAGTTCAATGGGTCGTTTAAAAAAGGTAACCATGCCAACTTGTTTTATAATAAACATGGAAGAGTCGTTTGAAACTCTAGCTAGTAACCAATTACTTAAAGGTCGGTGAGACTGGACACATTTGGACCCAAGGAAAGCGTAACCAAAATGGGTTTTCTATTTACGTTACACCATTAAACTCACGGGTTTTCTTCATACTACACCATTGAAACCAATCTAATGTAGAAAAATCCCACGACTTTCCAAAAAAAAAATTAATAATTAAGACTCGCAAGTTGTACATTTTCTTTGCCAGAAGGAGTATTATTTAACTTTATTTTGACAATTTTAGGGGGGGGGGGGGGGCGCCGGGTCCCCCACTGATTTACCGCTTATTCTATATTTTTTTTCCCATTCTAAGGTTTGTGGCATGTAACATATAATGATAAATGATTAATAAGTAAATAATAGAAAGGTTATACTTTTATGCATCCCCCCATCCTTTGTAATGTTTAGAACTAACATACATTCTCACTAAAATCAAAGAAGGGACCCCGCAAGTGCATCTGATTAATATTAATTAATAGCGATACATGTACATTGATTTCTTGATTTTATATGATGGATAGTATGGGCCGTATTTGACTAAAAACAGAATTCTTAGAAAGCATATGTACATTGATTAATGAAGCGAAGTATCTAAAAGTTATTTTGATAATTTTGGTTGCAGCTCTCCCTTACTCTTAAATTCACATCTAATATATCTAAATATTTCATTAATAAAATGGTAAAAACTTTCCATTTTTAATTTACTTTAATTTATATACATGTAATTATGATTAAATTAAAGCGTATAATGTCGCAACATTACAATATGTAACAATATAATATGTTTGCACTATATTTTATTTAGATTAAATGTTTTGAGTACGACTTTGAGAAAGCTCCATAGCTTACTCAGAAAATCGCCGTTTTGTACTCAGCCGGAGTAAGAGTATGAGTATGAAAATGTTTTATAACCTCGATACCTTGAGTACGAGTACGATTTGGAGCACGGAGTACGATTTGGAGTATGAGATCGTACTCAAGAAGGTTTTATAACCTCGGGGCCTGGTAGATACGGACTAAAATCTCCTTGAAAGAGTTTATACAAATTTTTCTGAAACTATTCGTTGAAATCTATTTTATTTGCAAAGTTTCAGGAGCATTGTTACTTTGTACGTTTCAAGTGAATTTGATTGTGATAAATGTAAATATGCTGATGTCTACACCCTCCAAATGGTCACATAGTAAAACATATACATGTAATCACAATATTAATATTTAAACTACCTTATCGTCTGGTAAAATATACCTCTGATATGATATATATGTTTTTTAATGCTAAATTTTAACGCGACTTTGTAAAGATTTTTTTAGTATCTAAGCCTAAGAGCGCTATAAATTAAGCTTCTTCTGAAATACAAACATAAGTTAACGGATAATAAAACACAATAATGTTTTTGCAAAATGTTTAAGTGATGAAATGTAGTTATTGGGTAAGTTCAATAATTGAACTATTCAAGTTGAAATAAAAAAAAATATTACTCATAATTATATCCATAAGGTTATGTTTCTTTTTTTAACTATTACTGAAGAAATTTGTGATAAATGATACTATCGGAAACATATTACGCTCATTTTCATTGATGAAATGCGGCATTCAGTTTTGTTATTTATACCTATAAACTTTAATATATCAAATTATGTACAATTGTAACTTAAAATGGGCGTTTATATGTATTTTAAGTTTTTAAAACATTTAATCACAAAACCAAATCCTAATGAAAAATAATAAATACTTCGTTACCGCTTTCAAATTTTAATTTACCAGAGCAGTCACGCGATCAAATTTCGTTACAACTTATTATATAAACGGGGGACACAAAGTTAAGGCCATGGTTTTGTATTTTGACCCCTTGTCTTAAACATGATATCGAAACGATGTAATTGCATGCTAAAACATCGACCGAATTTCCATACAAATATTTTCTCAAACTCGTACCTAAATTTTAAACAAACAACAAAATCGTTATCTTACACGTCAGTAGACAAGAAAAAACGTGAAACCGCCATGTTTTCCTGCTAAGGTATGTAATATCTGAAACAGTCTAATACTGATATTTGCGCTTTGTCGACTTTCAAATTTTAAGTTTGAAATACTGATTTTTGTACTTGTATATATATATATATATATATATATATATATATATATATATATATATATATATATACTTATCGTTAAGCTTTATTTGTCAAATTTTGGTATCTGAGAGGGGTTTTATTGTTTGTAAATATGGAACCTTGTTCATGTTTTTCTAAACTTTACAAATTACACGTATATGACCTTTGTTTCGACCTAGAGGCAAACACTTAAAAGGGTAAAATTGCAACACATTCTTTACCTTTGTTCAGCATATGTTGTATAAATAATCTCAAAATTAATACTGTTAAAACATATACAATGAACGATATATGCTGAATAATCTTTTTGTTAACCATTTGACAGGTCGATGTTAAACATGCTATTTATATACGTATTTAAAAAGAAATGAGTGTCCATGAAGACTTGTTTGAAACTCGAATATTTACTTTCAATCACTGTCAGCGTTCGCATTACCAATTGTCTATGGAGGAAAAAAGGAAAGATGTAAACAAATTTAAGAAATGCACCAAACAAAATTTTGTAAGAACAATCTACACCTAACATCCCCTAACCCATAATAAAAAAAAAACAAGTTCTTTTTAATAATCACATTGTTTCAAAGTAAGCAAATTGCATGAAACAAGACAGGGTAAAATTCTGTTCATCTTATTCTGCATATCTGATAAGATCGTTTAATTCTGGGTTTTTGTTGGGTTTTCTTTTTTTTTGGGATTATTTGCAGGATCATGAATCCCCAAAACAGTGCCCAGGATATCTTCCGATGTCGTCTGTGTGAGTCTCGTGTTCCACAACTTTACTGTGATATCTGCAATGTAAACCTCTGCAAAGAATGTGCTGGGGAGCATCTTCTGGACGAATCTGGTGACCATAAGGTGGTACCAACCGAACTGCGACGATCTACTCCTAGGTACCCGAGATGTCTGAAACATTGTACAAGACAATGTGAACTTCATTGTGAACAATGCGACATTCCAATATGCGCATATTGTGTTTCCTCTGAGGACCACGAAGCGCACAAGAAAGTAGACATTTTAGAAAAGTTTCAGAGAACAAAAGAGTCAATACAAGCAAGTTTGCAAGAGCAATAGAAATCAATTCTAATACAATATCAAAAAGTGGCATCGGCAATTCCAATCCAAAGATCTCAAATTCATATCAACTCCGAACAATTGACAACATCTTTAGTGAAACTTGGAGAAGATTTTCACAAAGCTGTAGACACAATAATTAACCGGAGAAAAACCGATATCACCAGTACTCATTCAAATTTGTTGGCCGATCTATCCAACAACGAAAGAGAAATAACCAAACTTATTTCTGAAATTGAGCAAACTGTTTTGGATCTAAAGAAATTACTTGATTCGAATGAGATCTGTCTTGTTTCTGGGTACAAGCCCAGGAATGTTGAATTTAAAACATTGCCTTAACAAATAAAATGTAACTGTCCATGTTTCTCTCCTTTATTCCACACAGAACAGCTATATGAACTATTTGGTTCCCTGTTCTTGTTGTCTTGTAACAGAGAAAAAAGACAAGTCCGAAAAAAGAACATTATTGAAAAACCAGAAGTCGCCGTAGTCACATGATATAAATCGATACACAGCGTGGCTTGTTTGAGCGATCAAGAAATATGGACCTGTGGAATTAGCAAAGTAATGAAACTTTATAACCTTGATGGAGAATTGCTGAATTCAATCAAAACCACATCACAATATCCACCATCCGACATAGCAGTAACACGTAGCGGGGTTTTTGTTTACGCTGACAGTAATAACAAAACTCTGAACATAGTGAAAAATGAAAGCAATGGTTATATGTGGACACTAATGACAACCTCTTTGTGGCTGATAACAAAAGTCGAGTAAAGAAAATTCAATTTTCAAAATAATTTATTCTAATGTCTCGAAGGACAAAGAAAAAAATTAATCACTGTGTAAATAATGAATCAATGACTTTTAAAAAGTTTAAGAGCTTATTTCAGGTTTATTAACGTTATGGAATAGTGAACATTCAGCCATTCATTTATAACCTTACAAACAATTTTAAATCCTCTCTGAATAAATATCTTTTAAAAAGATTAGCTAAGTGTGGGTTGTGGGTTTAGTTGGACAGCTTGCTACGTGTGCATAATTTTCAATCATTGGTCGCTACAGTCTTTATGAACGAATGTCCAAAATTTAGTAACGTGTAGATATTCCATTATTGAGAGTAACACATCAATTGGCTCAAATATGTATCAGCGGCAAAGCTTTTAAAAGGTGTCAATACAATATGAAATTTTACGCATCAAATATTCAAATGATCTTGCATTATTACAAAACTGGGATAGCCAGACATCTAACACATTGTTTTTCATCTCATAAAAAATCAGCCCATGTCGCGGGCGGAAACACCCCAAATTCAAAGGGAGTTCTGGAATTATTTTGCCTCATCCATGTTTTGACGTGTACCTTGGGTGAAATACTGTTGTGACACCTGCAAGGCTAATGAAAAGTGAATCTTTATCATATTGAAAGAGCTTGTCGTAATACTGTATATTCATCATTTTTTTTTTATTCCGAATAAATTTAATGAATTTCGTTGATAAATGGAACTACAAAACAACAATACAACGAAGGAAAAAAGACAACTGTATTATTTTTTTAAAGCCAAAGGACACAGGGTGACCTGTCCTTTAAACTGTTTACTTCATAAAATAAAGGATATTTGATGCCTTCAAATGATAATGAAACCATAGTAGTATACCAAGACTTTTATACACGCAGCTAGAATTTGAGGTAAAAAAAAAAAAGTGTTTCTTTATCGTACGAATTAGTTGCATTATGGGATTAAACACACTCTCTAACGTAGTGCTAGTGTTTTAATCAGCTACGATCTAAACCAGTATTGGTTTAGATTTTTCTTAATTTCGTTTTGTGGTTTGAAAAAATATCTGCATTTCAACGACCTATACTCTCGTGTATCTGCGATTCTGCCCAAGTGAAGGTATTCAAACTTGTTTCACCAAAATCAACACTGATAGACGAATTAATTTGTAAACGGTGTCTTAATTTTTTTTTTTTTACGAACACGATAGAAAAGCCAGGTTTTATTCGGTATGATACCGAGTAGTTTTAATTGAATTTTATGAGATGTAATAAATTTTAGTTAATCCCCGAATTTACTGTTCGTGGAATATAGAAATGATTGCACTTTTAAAAATGAATTTATGCACGCTTTTTTTTTTATGTTTTGCTTTCTACCATCAATCAATTTGACACCTGTGTCATTGTCTCAGGGCACTCATTCGTGATGTCCAGTAATTTATATATTTATGATATACAACTCAACAATGAAATAAAAACATTGTTTTTTTTTTTAAGGAAATTCTGCTTGTCACATTCATTTGATGCATGTTCATAAGTATTTGAAAATTTTACATTTACGAAATGCGCGACAAATGAAACGAGCACATCGAGTATGAATTTGTTCTATTTATCCATGTCAATTTTCATTATTGATATCGAAATGATAAATAGAGATTTGAATAAAGGCTATTGCTGAGAAAAATACTGAGGACTCACAGCATACAGAAAATTCAAAATTATCGAACGGCTAGTGAAACTTGTGAAATGAACTTTACACTATTTATGGTAGTACGAAACCCTGTGAAATTAATTATTTGATTTTTTTCTCAAATACACAAAACATTGGCCTATTATTTAGTAAAAGTTAATTCAAATCCATTATTGTAAGAAAATTAGATAAATCATACTCATAAATTACTCAAGGCAGAAAAAAATTGAGGTATAGCGTATATTGATATTTCGAAATCTACATTGGAATGATGTTCATTTGATTTTTGTGCAATTTAGCCTTCTATCATTTAAAAATGTGTAACTTGTGTTCAGTTCAAAGTAAAGAGCTGAAATTCGGACACAACGATCACCAGTGTTCAGATTTTATGCCCATAAAATTTTAAGGTCATATCAAAAGGTTAAATATCAAATATGATGACGTCATTTAGGATTTTTATCAGTTTTCACCTCCGTCAAATATACTTAAACCTCATATAATCTAAAACCCATGGTCAAATTTTAATTATTTTAATTTATTTTAATTACAAGGTCATGAAAATCATACTGCTAAATTTTATTAAAATTTGAGCAATACAATATCTTTTCAGAGACCGTTATATGTTACAGTTTTTTGTCTTAACAGATGATTTACAAGTGCCATTTTTACATAAAAAATGAATTTATTACATCAGAAATTACCTTAAGTTACCAGTAAGAATTTATTGCAGTGTCTGTAAGTAACAAAAAGGTCTCTTTTATAGATAGCAGAACAAACATTTGTAAAATCTTAAAAAGTAACTTATTCGCAAAGCAAATTCTAGCAATGTATGACTATTTCATTTTTCAGTCCACCGAAAGGAGATTCAAATGGTAGGTTTGAGGCAATGTGATCAAAAATTGTCAGGTTGGAAGTTTTCTAAAATTTACATATTTATAGATTTCATTCCAAATAGCAAAATATTAAAATTTCCCAAAAAATTGAACTGTATGAAAATTTCAACATATCTGTTTTGTACTACCTTACATGTTATTCGTTTATCGTGAAAAAAGTTAGAAATATAAGTTGAAATTATAAGTTTTTTCTTATACTTATATACATAAACACCTAATAAAAATGACAAAAAGTTTCAATTTAGTCATAAACACGTATGAAAACATGCCTATTTTATCCAAGAAGTGTGAGCGAATGACACCTATGACGTCACACAAAATTGCGCGCAGCCATCGCTTTCAAAATATGCAGATCGTGAAATTCGAACTTTGATGCTTAAAATAAGTGCAAAATCGTGTTCAAGAGCAATGATTTCAGCTCTATCCTAGGTATATTTCTAAGGTAATTTTGAAAACGTGATTAAAAACCCTTTAATAAATATTGGTTTTATTTGAAATCGACTGAGTGGTATTGGATTACGGTTTACCTATTATATAGTGCAGTGTATATCAATAACTTTAACACGAATTATGATGCAACAGAAACCACGTTCTTCACTTTCACAAGTCTTATATACATGGACAAAAGTAGAATAGCAAATTTAAACCGATAAAATGATTTTAAACAGGTATAGCTGTTCCAGGAAGATGTCTCAATTGGAAGCAAGTTTGTCGCTTGGTAATTAATTTCCATCTGTTATTTCTCGCCTAGATAAGGATAAGTGCAAATCAGATACATACCGGTGAATCCCTCTATGCGTAGATCCAGAACTTTTTTTCCCGGGGGGGGGGGGGGGTAGGGTGTGGAAAAATCTGTTTTCCGGGGGTGGGGATTCTCTGATGATTTTGTTGCCATATACATGTACTCCAAAGTAAGTCAACTTTAGGAGTTTCTTGAAATGAAAAGTACATTTTTCCTGGATATATCTTGTTTTCTTTAAGAAGTGCTTATATATTTTTCTGCAGATTTAGCATCCCTTTTTTGAAGTAACTGAGGTTTATGGAGTCCAAGTTTGAGCCTACGGCTAAGCCTTCTGATAATTTGGTGGATCTCTTACGATGTCACCGGTGTGAGACGCATATAGCTGTGACGTCTGTCACATCAACCTGTGTAGGACCTGCGCTGGTAATCATTTATTGGATGAATCCAAAGATCATAAAGTTGTGCTTTTTAAACAGAGACGGTCCTCTTTCAATTATCCTAAATGTCCAAAACATAGCACAGAGCGGTGTAAATCCTATTGTGTGAATTGTGGCAATCCAATTTGTGCACAATGCGTTTCTTCAGGTAAACATAAAGTAATTGATATCATGAAAGCTTTTGGGATGAAACAAGAAGTCCTGGAAAACGATTTGAAAGAGTTGAAACAAAGTATTTTTCCAAGGTATCAAGAAATTGCAGAAAATATTAGAAATGTTAAAAAAAATGACCTTGAAAAAAACATCCTAACATTGACAGAAGCTGTGAATAAATTAGGAGAAGATTGGCACAAAGAAATTGACATAATAATCGACAGGAAAAAATCTGAAATCAAGAAAATGGAAACAGAACATTTATCTTTCCTTAAACAAGAGGGCGATGCAATCGAGTGCAGTATCACTAAAATTACACGAACTATTTCAGATCTAGAGCATTTATTGGAATCGGAAGATATTTATCTTATTTCTTCGTATATATCCATTAACGATGAATTCAGAAAATTGCCTCCTCAGCTTACTTTACCAAGTTTCTCTCCACAACCGATCAACACCGAAGAACTCTATGAGAGGTTTCGTTCTCTATCATCATTCACCATTATAACTCTTGATTGGGACCATACAGTAGATATTCCTGAATTTGCTTCCTCTTCACCAGAGAGGCCTCCGTCCATCATTGATGTTAACACAGAGCATGAATATCTTTATGGCGTCACGTGTCTGAACGATCAAGAAATATGGAATTGTGGAAATAACAATGTTATGAAACTCCACAATCTTAAAGGGGATTTGCTAAAGTCAATCCAAACTGATTCAAGCAACGTGCCATCAGACATTGCAGTCACACGAAGTGGATATCTGGTATATACTGATTTCAGAGAAAGGACTGTAAATATTGTGAAAAATACAAGTATACAAAGAATAGACAAAATGCTCGGTTGGAGGCCCCTTAATGTCTGTAGTTCTAACTCTGGTGGCATCCTGGTTGTTATGACCAGTAATAATAGATTTGAAACAAAGGTTGTATGTTATCATTCCACTGGGTCTGCACTTAAACGGTGCAATGCCATTCAGTTTGATGAAAAAGGCCGACCTCTCTATTCATCTGGTCATTTTGGGGACATAAAATATATAAATGAAAGCAAGAACTTAGATATATGTGTTGCTGATATAGGGGCCCATGCAGTAGTGGTGGTTAATCATGCCGGAAATTTCAGATTTAGGTACACTGTGCACGCCTCTACTCCGATGGAACCATTTCAACCAGTCGGCATCGCAACAGACAGCCGGAGCCGCATTCTTACGGCAGACTTTAACCATCACCGTATCCACATCTTAGATCAGGACGGACAATTCCTCCACTTTATTGACAGCTGTGATTTATACTACCCATGGGGATTGTGTGTAGACACACATGACAACGTTTTTGTGGCCGTGCATGCTTATAGAGGAGGTAAAATAAAGAAAATCCAGACTTTCATGTAACGTTACGTGTATGCTCTTGGAGAATGTGGAATGTTTATATTTTGTTTGCAATTTTTATCATTTGTACCTTGATTTTCATATTTTCATTGAAATTGAATTAGAAAAACTCACATAACGCTTAGAAATTCGAATATAAAAATGTATCAAATTACAGTTTCTGTTTCTTTTGAAAATTCTTTTAAAATGTTTCCTACAGATTCCAAAATTTGAAACGTTAAGAATTTTAAATTACTTTATCATGCAGTTCCTAACTTGATGAATAAAAAAATGTAGAAACAGACAGAATTAAGCTACTTGTATCCTCAAAAATGCATTGTTAATGTTTGGATGTGTCGTGTATCCATATTGTTTTTAAGATCCAATTGAATATCTGTTTTAGAAATATATGTATATGAAAATAGATGTGTGATAGTGTGTTTATTAATAATTTTAATTATTGTCATTTCTTTCAGTATTGTTGAAAGTTATGAAATAACTTTCAAGGTTTAATTAGTAAATAATAAATAAAGTTAAACTAAATCATTTAAATATATTCTTATGGAATATTAAGTGTCAGTGACAGTAAGTTGACATTTTGACAATATTCAGAGTCCTTAACATTGGTTTTATATAATTCCAATTACTAATATATAATTTTGAGAAAAAGATGAAAGAAGGAGAGAAATTGACATGATTCATATAAAATTAAAATTATACTATCCTTTTATATACATTTTAAATATTTACACCAACATGTACAGATGTGTTCATAAATTATAGAGATCTGACTGTTATGCTGACTGTGAGTGATCACTATTATGCAAATCCTATGATGGGATTCAAGCCCATAGTTTGGTATGTTTTGTATAATGTATATTATAATATTATCACAGTAATACTGAATGTGGAAGTCATGTCCTTAATTAACCTGTATATTTGAATGATCAAATATTAAGGGAAATAACTCTAAATTGTATTTGGTGTAAATTGATTTTACTCAACTGTTATTTATAATTATTACTGATCCTACATGCAAATTATTTATTGTCATGTATATGTTTTGTAGGATCCAAAATTAAATTGAATTGGATTAAATTAAAAGCAATCATTATCAAAGTGAAACAGACTTATTTATACGTCAACACTGCCTCCCGCTACAGATGTATTCTCATTAAAGTATTTGAGAATAAAGAAATCGTGCAAGTGCGTTGGAGCAAGAACCAGGTTATCCAAACAGAATTAAAGATATCGATGTAGTGATATTAATCTCCGTTGCGTTTATTTAAGTGCAGATCTATTCAAAAGTTTTGAAGAAAGAAATCCAAATGGCAGACAGTTTTGGAAGAAATAATGCATTGACAAACACAACACAAGCTTGTAAGCAAAGCTTGATATGAATTATATAATCTATGTTTGACTCATTGCTTTCCATCGGCTATCAGCGTTGTTTAAATTTCATTGATTATGCAATAACGTACAGAACTGTTATCGAGAAGTATATGATTATATAAAGATATATAACCTAAAGGGGCATGGTCACGATTTTGGTCAAAAATTATTTTTCCTTTTTTAATGTTTACAATGCTTCATAAAGCATTTCTAATAAGCAACCAAAATTTGAATGTCTGTTATGAATTAATTTGATGACTTTTGTTTTCTTCGCGACTAACTATTATAATACCGAGAAACAAAGATAATAAAGGGGTAAAGACTTCCATAAGTTTGTCTTTTGACAACGATACATAGAAACACGCACATGTCATATTTACATGAGACTTAGATAATACAGGGTAGGAGTGGGAAGCAAATGTCCTATAACCCCTGTGTGATAGAGGAGAGGTGTGTTGTAGTGGGCTGCACATGCAAATGTGAAAATTGTTCATCCAAAAGAATGCATACGCCGAATTGTCCATTTATGACAGCCGTGCAGAGTCATGTATAAGTCAAGTGTGGGAAGCTTGCTCAGTTCTGCGCATATGCGAAGGTAAAAGGAATGCACAATTGTATTCCACCACGCATTTCTAAGTTTCAAGATATACATGTAGGAGCACACACATACGAAATATGGCAAAAACTATCAACAAAAATCCTATGCGGCTGGCGATACAATACATATTTGTACTGAGTTTTGCGATGAATTTACATATTAAGCAAATTTCGCTGGGGTTTGTTGTTAGTTTTCATATTGAGGCAGGTGAATTTTTGAAGAAAATTATTCTGAAGAAAGAGAAATCGGGATCATCAGACAGATGATGAGATGAGATGTGAGATGATTCAACTGCTCTTCTAACATTTTTTTTCCTAGAACTCTTGTTAGGAAAGCTTTTGATGTCCAGCCAATTCGGTTGGTAATACATTAAATTGTAAAATTGTAGGATTGATATTATGTCAGGAATCCCTTTTGCTTGTTTGATATTCCAAGTGAAAATTACATCAACCGAGTCAGAAAAATTTTCTTTGGCAGAGATTTACAGTCTAATCGACATAATCTTCCGAAGATTAATTTTCGAGTGTCAATTTCCGATGTTATTGGAAAAACATTGAAGAGTGATTCAGCTATGTCAGATCTACATAGTTTAGAAAGATCGAGCGAATTTTTGCTAGTAAAGTGCTGAAGTGTGTTAAGTTGTTGACGATCTGACTGATTAATGTGGCTCCAAAGTTCGCAACCGTAGAGAACTGAATGGAGAACTATGCGTTTATAAAGGTGGGATGTTGTCCAATGTCGGATAGTGCATAGTGAGATTTTTTACCCTTGCTGCATGCTTCGGAGATCGTTGTTGACAGTTTGCATTTCGAATGAATAATTATGCCTATATGGTTGCACGATTCCCTCTTTGGTACTAGAGTTTGACCAAGATACCACATGAATTTAATATCCAGATTTTTGCCATTTGCAGGGAAAGTTAACAGTTAAAATTCTGAGGCATTGAATTTAAAACGCCAAGTAAAGGAATATGAGCAAGAAGCATTTAGTTAAGACTGGAGATGTACGGGTGATAAGGAAACGAACGATAAGTCGCCAGTGAAGGACAGTTGCTCCTTACATTGAAAACACCAATACTTGGACTGTTGCGCTCTTAAGTATTTATAAGATCATTGATACATACTAGGTACAGAAACGTGGATAAAACTCCACATTGTCAGACGCTTTGGTACACAGAGAACCATCATTATGTTATTGTTTTTGACTTACCACGACGGAGCTAAACTGAACTTTATTTATTTTACAACGATTGATAAACAAGTTCTACAACTTATATTAATATCTTTCGTTGGCACAGATGTTAGCGCGAGGGGGTCATCAATGTGGGAGGAAGCCGGAGTGCCCGGAGAAAACCCACGTGTCCAAGCGGGCGACCACCATACCCTATCACGGAGATCGAACTCGGGTCGCAGCGGTGAGAAGCGAGTGTATTTAACGATGGAGCTAACAGTATGTGAGTGGCAGTTTTGAATCAGAGACCATGTTTTGCAAGTGTTGCAAAGTTTGAAAAGTTAAAATAGAAGTCCATTTCACCAAACAGTGTCGAAAGCATTACTAGTATCTAAGAAACTGACGAAAATGCTGTGTGTTCTGTTCTGTTGCATGGATGGTGTGAGGCTCCCCTTGTGATGATCGGGGGAGGGTAGGGGAAGGTGGTGGAGGTTAAGGTCCACTTCTCCTAGAAAATTCAAACTTCTTAAATGGCTTCGGTATTTATTGACAACAAGACTTCGAACCCCCACTAAGCAAACAAAGTTATCCACAGGTCACCCTCCTGTGGAAGAAAAATATTGGATCCGCATATGACCCCAAAATGCCTTAATGATAATTCTTCATTTGTGGCTTAATTAATCTCAGTGTGCGGTCCTTAAAATCTAAATCCATTTCCCTATGAAAGTAAACACCTCTCAACACTGCAATACTTCATTTTCAAAAAAAGATTGTTTGTATTATTCTTTTATTTCATAAAATTTACAAAAATACAATGTATACTCAATTTACATGTTTTTGTAACTATAAGGATATAAAACATATACCTAAAAATAACTGAACTCTACAATTCATCCTATTTAACAATACAACACAATTTACTGTATACGAAAATATTTTCATTGAAGCTGTCGTATGTGTAACTTTTTTTTTCATCGTCATTTTACATTCAGTCAAAAGTAAATATTAAATCAATATAATTATGTCGATGAGATTTAGAAATAAAAACACTTAAATCTCTGCTACAATGTAAGCGCTGAATTAAAAACCGTTGTTTGAAAAATAAATGAAATATAAAATAATCTAATTCGTGTACCTTCCATAAAATAAAACATTTATAATTGCAGAAATGTAAAAATATAATACTCAAAGGAGTTATCATGATTCTTTGGGGTACATAGACCTATCTATGTTCCGTATACACAAATAAAAGAAAAATTATAACAATATGATTCGATGGGACTACCAATTTTTTTACAAGTACATGCATTGAAAATGAGATAAGGATAGTTGTAAAAAGTGTATTCACTACTCCTCTCCCATTTCTCATTGTCATAAAAAAATAGTTCCTGAAAAATGAATGTCAATCGAAACATCTAGGTCCTTTCCGACAAGCGGAAAAAAACAATATCAAATTTAGTCCATGACATCCCCCTACGATAGTTGATATGCTTACAAGTAAATGTATTCTATGTAACTATTTGAACTAAATTTCATTAAATGCAATAATATACCCTTGGTTACACCACAGAAAGGACATTCAATGATGTCTTCCGACGTTAGCGACTCCATTTTGTATAAATGTATGATGATTGTACATACGATGTATTTTTCCCCCCGAGTTCTGCCGGAAAGGCCCGAAAAGTTTCTATAAACATGAATGGTGCCTGCAGCCTTTTGCAGTCTCTACATGTATGAATGGTACAGCCTTTTGATAGTATTTACTTGGTTTCGTATAGAAGTCCAGCAATACAGGCCGTCATAAAGCAAGCAACATTCCCAGCAATCATTGCTCGGACGACAACCTGTGCGAGCGCCGTCTGGCGGCGTGGTGCCATGGCGCCTAAGGCTCCCAGCATGACCCCTATAGAGCTGATGTTGGAGAAACCACACAGGGCATAGGTGGATATTACTACTGACCGGTCCTGGAAGGAATAGAAAAATATAATGATGATTTCCGAACCATTTTATATCTAAATATATATATATATTTAAGTTAACAAGTTAACATGTAATCATATTTAATACTTCAATAGTTTGCTTGTTTGCATTGGTAAAATTTTTCATGTTTTATGGTGGGTTTTTTTTTTTTGCAAAACATTTTCAAAAAATTCTTAGGGTCTCATTTGATATTTAATACTAAAAAATAATGCATGTTAAAAATCATAGAGGTGAAAATACATTTATTAGAGATTTAGCAAAATTATAATATAATTAAGACAACAAATATGAGTTTGGACGACACATACAGAAACAAATACATAACAGAACGTTTAAATAAAAACATATTGGAGGGACAATGATTACCTGAAGGACTCCACCGACTAAAGTATGGTTGAAATCATCATACATAATATTGTTCCCTGAAAAGTGCCAGTCTCCCGTAAACGATGAATTCTGTGTTGGAAGCAACTCGTACCTACAGCCCACCAAGAGAAACAAAAAAAATTGATCATACATTATTATTTCATAATGAAATATTGAATAATCAAAATATTAAGTAATTTGAATTTTTTTTAAAAATGGCACGTGACTGTACCACGTGAGGTTTTCTCTGTTCTTAATGTATACGGAGAGTCTGGTATATGCGTAGAACTCGTTGATGAACGTTTTGTCTCCTATAAGCTTGGCTACCTCAAAGCAGTCCTCTTCTGCTACCCCCATCAGGAAGGCCACGGGGTAAAACACGTAAGAACAGAGGAACTGTAACCAAGGTTACAAAAGAACATTAACACACATGTAAAGTAACACTGTTTATTTATTTTTTTTACCCATCAAATGTATAGTACATGTATATGTATAAACTGTAATATTTAACAGATTTTTGGATGATGTATACAGTAACTATTGTATGTGATTAAGCGCATTGAATTTATATTTGTAGTAATACCTATGTATGTCTTTAAATAGGAGAGTGTCTCTGTTTAGAGAAAGACCAGGTAAAAAACCCCTTAAATTTACAACATCAATAAAATTTTTAAAATAATCAGCAATTGGTTTCGTTACAAAGCAAAGATGATATTAAGGATCTTATTAATGTCATAAAAAAGCCAAAAATCTCTGTAAAATTTACACAGTTGTTAAAGGTTAAATATGATACCTGAAATGAAAGTTCCTCGCCTGGTTTCTCCAGACCAATTCGGTTTCCGAACCAGATGAGGGTCTGGTTTAGGAACTCAATGAGAGCGATGAAAGCGATGAGGTTAACAGCGATGTTGGCGATAAGCGATATAGACTGGGATGCTCCTTTAGAAGCCGCCTCGATGATATTTCTTTCTTGGCTGAAGAATTATTTAACTTAATGTATAATTTCAAATAATCTGTTTTATTGGTTATCAACGATTATATCTTTTATAAGCCCATAAGCTAAGTACATAAACTTTGTTAAAACTTGATCAATAAGAAAATATACTCAAACGCATGTAATTATAAGAAATACGAAAAAAAATTGCTTACTCTACTAAAGTTTGGGGTATTGATTGAAACCTTTGCATAATTATTTGTTTAAAAATTCAGCTTTCTAGTCGAAGAAAATTTGTCTTAAAAGACTCTACAATTGTCTTACCCGGGTGCCAGATTGTAGACTTCTTTTCCGGTCTTCGACTTCCGAGTCTCCGGGTAAAATAGCTTCGACATCGCCAGAGCGGCCGGGGCAGACATCACGGAAGCAGACAACAAGTGGTTAGCGGGGACCTAGTCAAAGGTTGAACAATTATATGAATGATTATTTTAACGAGAAAACACTTTCTATTAACATATTACTCCTACATAAAAAAAAGTTTGAAATTCAAAGTAAAAAAAGCATAAGAATTTTGAAGTGCACGTGTGCATGTATTGTATGGTATTTGTGGTATTATTATAAGCACATTTTTCAAATGAATGCCAAAAAACCTAAAGTAAATAAATTATTTTCAAAAAAGTACGTTGCATTGTTGAGAGTGGAGCGTTTAAAAACATGGTTGCCCAAATTGATGCATCTCATGTGTGTGTTGCTGTACTTTGTATAATATGTACGCTGCCATGACACTTCCAGCGATGGTAGCGAACCCGCCTGTGCAGATGGCGTGAAGTTCTGATCTCGTCAACTTAGAAATGAGGGGTCGGATCAAAAGAGGTGCCTCACTCTGCAAAGAAAATACCCCACATAATCACTCAACGTGCTCTCATAAGCGTTTAAAATGTAACCAAAATACTATGTATGAGTTTTTAGGGTAATGGGAAATGTAATTTAGAATTTATCAAGTTTAAAAAATCAGAAGGACAAATATTGTACAATAAATCATACAATCGAAACGACTCGAGCGTTGGAATGATGCTTTGTCATCCACTAAATTAAGTAATGAATTAATTTTTTGTTGACAGCAAATCCATAGAAATGTATGGATTTGGTAGCTGAAATTCTCACAGTATAAACTAAACAAAAAACTTATAGGCTTTGCCTTCGACAAAACAAAACACGTTTTAATTATATGGATATGAACGTGTCGGTTTTTAATACTAGTCTTATAAATTGAAATTTTTTACCACATCGATATTAATTATGATACAAGTATTTCCAATGACATTAAATATAGATTTTTTTTTTTTTTTTATATTCTTTAAAAGTTTTTGCATTTGCATAAAACGAGATGTCAACATACATAATGTAACCATTTCGTCTCCACATCAACATGACGTCATACCTGACCAATGAAGATGTTTCCAGCGGCGTTCAGAGACTCCGCTGGTGACGTCCCCATCACGGCGGCCATGAACCGCGCAATATTACGGATTAGGAACTGCATGACTCCGAGGTAGTACAGCACAGAGATGAAAGAACTGAAGAACACGATGACGGTCAGAACCTGGAATAATGATACAACAAGGGTTATACAGACCTTTGATAGAAGAACTGACGAACATTACGACGGTCAGAACGTTAACCTGAAAACAATAACAAACAACAACAAGGGTTAAAATGATTTCGATAATTCTAATTTAGGGGTTATTCTGACAAAGTGTTAAGCTATTCGAGTAATAATACTATACGTGTACATGCAAGGATCTAATGGGGTCTGGGGTTGGGTGGATTCGGACCCCCCCCTCCCCCCCCCCCCCCCCCCGAAGATTTTCAATTATTAATTCACATTGTAACATTTTGAGAAATAGGCCTCCGACCCCCCTGGCAACCAGAAATAACCATGGAAACCCCCCTTTTTTAAGAAAATTTCAGAATCTGCGCATGGTACAATATATCAATTTCAAATCAAGTTGAATTTGACGCTTGCCTTTAGTAGAATTAGCAATGATTACACGACAACGCTTACTACATTTAACAGTCCCTTTTATAGAAGCAATAAAACTTGGAATGCTCCGGTAAATACCACCCCTTTAACAGTTTAATGGCCAATGCTATCTGCTTCTGGTCGTCTTTATAACCATACAATAAGTCGTGAAGTCTAAGATTCAATTGGTTGATCTGTGTAAAATTTACATTGTTTAAATTTTCCAGAAGTGCGTGTTCTGGTCAACTGGTCATGAATGAGTCGCAAGGGGGGGGGGGGGGGGGGGGGTGGGGGGGGGGGGGACATGATATGGTTGGTTGTAAACAATTATTAAACAAAAAATAAATTTCCAGTATTTAAGGTGCGATTGAGAATAAGCTTAGATTTACTACTTTAAATGTTCCGCCTTTTGGCAAAATTGGCAAGATTCAACTTGGCAGTGCACCCCCGCGCACCCCCCCCCCCCCCCCTTCGAACACCTCCCTTCCTTCACAAAATAATATATATATTTGGCAGTGCACCCCCGCGCACCCCCCCCCCCCCTTCGAACACCCCCTTCCTTCACAAAATAATATATATATTCATTAAGATATAAAGATTTGATAAAAAAAAAAACCAAAAAACCATAAAACTGTGTTTTTCCCTACGATGTACCCGTCCATGTCATGAATACTCTGAATAATAAAATAAAGTGTCACAGGCGTCAATAATATCTTACCTTGAAAGCAAAGAAATGCTCTTGGTAGACATCCCCGAACACGAACTTTGACCCCTTGTCCGTATAGGCCAGGAACTCGGAGACCCTGTCCCCAAGCCAACGGAAGGCGCGGTACCCAGGGTCCCAGCGGAGGATGGCCAGAGCGAAGTAGAACTGTAGGATCAGGCCCCAGAACACGGGCCGCCAATTCACCTGATAATAGATTTTTTTAACCAAATTATTCAAAAACTAAAAAAAAAAAACAAAAAAAAAAAAAGAGAATGTTCGCGGTATTTCGGTTTTTCCCCTTAAAACACATACCTCTAATGCACATTTTAAGTGTTAAATAACTTATTTATTCATTGTCAAAAAATTGAAGAAAAAAATGATATATCGAAAAATGTTCCCTACTTATTCTTTGGATTTACAATGCACCTCTTTAACTGAGAAAAAATAATATGTTACCAGTTAATGTGCATATAGGAGTGGATCGGACTGGCTTATATTTTTATGTCTTATATTTTTGACATTTGTTAAAAAAATATGACTGATTGAATTCAAAGAAACGATTAAAGAATAAACAATATTATTCATTTATCGAGGGGGAGGTGGGAAGGGAAGGGGGGGTGTCCCTAATTCGTTGGAGTATAGAGAGACAGTAATAGAGAAACAGAAAATCTTCAGTTAATAAGCATATGTTTACTCATCCATTTTTATCGCTTTCTCTTCATTCAGTTCTGTTTGAAAGTTATAATGATACTACATTGTAGCATCTCATTTACCAATAGATTAATAATTGCATTTTTTTTCTTTATTTTCCAGTTTGATGAATAATTTCAAACAATATTCTCCATAACATTATCTTTAAGTTAATATTCATTCATGTATGTGTAGTCCGGCACACAGAGAAACACATTTTTTTGTTTTTCATTTTTGTATGTCAATGAGTGATAAGCGTAACGCTTAATATCAATAAAAACAAACTTACGGCAAAAAAAAAAAAAGAAAATAATTAATGAAACATTTGTCAACTACATGTATTAGTTGTAGTGTAGTTTTGTTATATCGTCTAGGGGCCCGTTTTAATTAGATTTAATCGAACTTCCTGAATGACAATCCAATGTGACGTCATTTTAAAAAATAAACTGGAAAAGATCTCATTTTAGTTTTGATGTCATAGATGCATAAAAAAAAAAATATGAATACATGTACAAAGGTTTGCTCCATTTCATAATTCTTATTTCATGCATGGGATTCTGATTTTAAATACGATGTCATACATGCACTATACATGTGACTATATGGTCTGTTTGGTGAATAGGTAACTTACCCTGGCGGGATTGTAGGAAAAGATGTAAAAGAAGAGAATGAAGAACACCATTCCAGACAGCGAGATGAGGTTACTGGGGGTTTTGAGCGCTATCTCTACGATGACGTAGATGACCGCTCCGAGGGCCAACAGGATACAACAGATGATGTGAAACCTATTAGTAAAGCAAAGAGGATACAATCTCAGACTCCGACAAAAAACTCTCATAATTATTCATGTGACGAAAGATGTCCAAGAAGGTGGGACACAATCTCAGAATCCGACAAAAAACTCTTACAATTATTCATGTGACGAAAGATGTCCAAGAAGGTGGGATACAATCTCAGAATCCAACAAAAATCTCATCATTCGTATGACAAAAGGTATCCCAGAAGGTGGGATGTGGAAATAAAAGAGTATATTAACTATGTTTAATGAATTAAAATGTTATATACATACATTTACGTCCATATTAGAGTGCAATTGATTTTTTTTTCTTCAGAAAAGTTTGCTAAGAGATTTTGACGAGGGAAAAGATCTTGAATTATCCAAGCATGTTAGATTTACATGATAACCTTACATATACATGTACGTAGGGATATTCAGTTTGCCGAAATCCCGCTTTAGATACCGTTATTTAAAGCATGTATGAGCCTTGGTGGTACATTCTCATATATTATTAGAACAAATCTATAATTATTTCATTACTGCATGGAATAGTTTGATTGTCTAAAGATGAACCAGTTTACAATGCGAACGAAAATTAACTGGTAAAAATCTATTAAAAAAAAAACAAACAAAAAAACTCAAAAAACAAACGAAAATCCAAAACCCTTAAAAAACTCAGAATACAACAAAATGAGTATATATAAAATAATACCCCCCCCCCAAAAAAAAAAACCAAAAAAAAAAAAAAAAAAAAACAGCAAAAAAAAAGAACCCGCGCCCGCCCGCCAATATTTTCAAATCCCCCACTTAGTCCTCAACTCAAATCTTTTTAAAAAAGAAAAGTGAATGAATTTGAGGTCAACCCTCAGACTTGAGGCCGAGAATTGACTTGAGAAAAGTTGGTGACGGTGGGGCCAAGTTACATACTTCAGAAACAAAATTAACTGCATGTGTTAAAAAGCTTACCATCTAGATATAGTATGACGCGTTTCTTGGTCAATCTTGCTCCAGTAGTAATAGAACGTAATCTTGTCCCCACAAAAAGAATGCAACGCAACGGATGCAATAAACAGTGAAAGTAATATTGTCATTACAAGTAGCCGAATCGAGCCTTCGTCTCCAAAACGATACAGCATAGAGGCGATGAAGTAAGCCATGAAAAGAGTCAAGAGACACACATAAATGCAGGTCCACGCCATTTCATTGTATTTTTTGAAGGCACCGAAAATTCCGGTTTGTAGTCGCATGATACCACGTGACCACGAATTGCCGTAGAGGGAGTCGTCTTCGTGTTCTTCGTCTGAGGACTCATAGTCGTCTTCTTCTACGAGAGGTTTCTTCACCTTTCCCTGTTTGTTAAGAAAAAGATAAGAATTAGAATTGAATTAGAATACTAATGAAAAGACTTAGATCAAACTATTTTTATATCATAAAATATTTTGTTGAAAAGAACAAAAAGGCGCTAAAAAGAAAAAAAAATTATCCCTTATACGCCATTGTATAATTTTACGCTTTTTTTATCGACTGATTAATTTTTGCAATGTATTATAGCACCTTAAGAGGATAGAACTTTTTAAAATACAATATTATAGTTTTTCCATGGAACGAATTCTTCTTAAGCAGAAATCAGAGGGATTGGGGCACTTGAAATCAGTTTTTAACGTATCACATTAAATATTTGAAAAAAGTACGTTTGCTTGTTTCTCTACAGCATCGGTATCCGGAACATATGCAGGATTGTCTTTTCCAAACTTCATATCCGGTTCCGATACCATGGTCAGAGTACTTCCGGGCTGGCTGTGGTAGTTTGAATCGGAGCTGGCGTCAGCATTTTCCACGACCAGTTTGACGTGACGTAATTGTACAGAATTTTCCTCTTCCTTCATGTTGATTTTCTCTTTATCTCAAAACAATACAGTATATGGGCCTGTCATAAAAAAAAAGTGTTTACCTGTAGATGCACATGCATGACCTATGAAAATGCAAAAGATAAACAGCATGACAATGTTATTGCGTTGGTGGCATGACTAAACGGATAAATTGGATTAAAAAGATACCGTTATAATGATGTATTGTATTTAATTGCAAGTTTATCGTGTTCTTGATATCTCAGTAACCATCCTTATTATAGACGGGTAAAAAATATGTTACATTAAATAAATTTAAGATTCAGAGAATTTAAATTATCTATAACAATATAGATAGTTTTAAATTCTCTGATATTTTAAAACTTTAATGTAAAAAAAATCTTTTAATCAGCTTAAGTTGCGTGTTCTAATTAAAAAGTGTTACATGTTATCAAACAATGAAACAATTAACAGATCTGACCAAAAGAGTCTGCTATATTATGAATGTAAATGAAACCCATGTACATGTAACCATGCAGTAAACCCTTTGACCTATTTGCAAGGGAAAACATATACATGTATGTGTAATTGATCCAAAATAATTAATTATCATCGTATGATAAACGATAACTATATAATTATGATATGTGAACCCAGTAATGTGATTTCGTTTCTTTTCCGGAGAAAAGAGATTAGTGCCAGCAAGCCGATACCTTCACCAATGTTAACGATACATGTATAGTTGTTACCGCGACAAATTTTGCTATCTACCTGGATCTACGTGAATATGTGTATAATACTGAAATAATAAGTACTATTAAAACATATTCAAGGGCATATTTATATGCAATTATATACCTAGTATACTAGGGTTTAGGCTGACTTTTTGTGAAAAATATCTCGCTTTTGCCATGCTGTACGTGCAAGTATAAGAACGACGACGGACTATAACAATGTTAACACTGAGAATACATGCACGTGTGCATTTTTTTCTGAACTCAAAGAAATCAAAGAAGTTCAGAAAATCACTGAATTAATTTGAAGGTCAAAATACATGTTTAACCTTACAACACCGTATATCTATCAAGATACACGTGCTTTTCGTGTTTTAATATAAATATAACATATATTTAGTATTGCAGGGACACGGATAGACATTTACAAAACAATTAAGCTATATTTGGAAAGCAAATCTATGCAAGATGCAAGGAATAAAAATACCACAAAATGCATATAGTATATCATACAGGCCTGTAATCGCCTACAACTGTTAATGCTTGTTAATAAAATGTTGAGCCACTAAAATCTCTACCCTGTTTTCACACTTTTGACATACTCATACATTCAGAGAGAGAGAGAGAGAGAGAGAGAGAGAGAGAGAGAGAGAGAGAGAGAGAGAGAGAGAGAGAGTGTGACAAACAAACAGATATTTTAGAATATATCTGTATAAGGAGAAACCTGAAAACCGTCAGGCTATTTCGGATAGAGCAAAAAAGTGTAAATCTCCAGAAAATCATTAAGATAGAGAAAAGATGAAAGACAATGGCATATCTAGAGCTCTGGTCGTAAAAAAATGGAGAAAGAGAAAAGAAAGAAAGAGAGAGAAATAGAGAGAAACACAAAAACCGTCAAACTATTTCGGATATAAAGCAAAAAGTGTAAAACTTGAGAAAATCATTGGGAAAGAAAAAAGATGAAAGGCAATGGCATATCTAGAGCTCTGGTCGTCAAAAATGGAGAAGAGAGAGAGAGAAAGAGAGAGAGAGAGAAGAGAGAGAGCTAGAGAGAGAGAGTTGAAAAGAGAGAGAGAGAGAGAGAGAGAGAGAGAGAGAGAGAGAGAGAGAGAGAGAGAGAGATATATATATTAACACCTTACCTTCTGTCGATCGTGAGAAAGGTAAACAAATACTAGTAAACAAAGAAGTTCTGACTTGATCAGGTCCCGTTGGTACACCTTTAATTATATTTAAGTTTACAAGAGGTGCGACTTACCATTCCCTCATTTCCTCGCCCCCTTTCTGTGTATACTTCGCTTATATATGCATTCTTAATGAATGACAATTACAATTCATCAAAAATATCTTTTAAAAACAACCTGTGCACTTACCTATTCGTTTTCCTATATTTAATACACGTCGTGTCGTTGAAATTCAGTGAACCGTGAAGAATAGGGACATTCAGGCCACCGAAACGACATTTTACGTTCTACCAAACATCATATCGATAGGCAATGAAATTTAATTTTTTTTTCTCACTTCCACTATATCTTAAAGTTTAGTTAGTTGATCATCAAAAAATGGCTGTTCTGAATAATTCTTGTACAACAATTTTAAAATCTAGTACTTCAACTAAACTCAATTGTGAATAAAAAAAAAATGTCCAATTTTTATTCGGGGTGAAAGGGAGGCTAAGAAAAATCGTAAATAGAATTTAAAGATTTAATACAGTTTGTCTGATGACATAATACACGTATCTCTCTTCTAGAAATAATTCTCTTTTAGTTTGTTGACATAACACAAGAAATAAATACGAGAATCTTGATTTACAATGCAGTATACATGTCAAAAGAGAAGATAAATCTGGGGATATTACATAAGCAATGCAATTGTATCCCCCTACCAGTATTGACCATTGATCCCGTATAGCATAAAATTACGTAAAAACTGGTCAACTCCATCGTAACCGTTGATAAAATCGTAACGAAATTCAAAACTCGATAACAAGTCTTTATTCAGGTCTTTGTTGAGGTACAGGTAGCTATCCAACAACTTTGAAATTAATCCCGCAAAAAAAAAAAAAGAAATAGTACAAAAAGTAAGACTGAATGACAGACAGACAGACAGAAACATTTATTAATGACTGGAAAGATTTCAGTGGCAAATCTCTGCAAAGAATCGAAAACAAATTTAGTAATACCGATAGCCTGAGTGACAGGAGAAATAAAATCAAAATTAAAAATCAAATTTAATAAACGATTTGGGAACAATACTAAAATTAGCATGAGTGAGAGATGACATCGAGTGAATCAATTATATAAATTCTACAGAGATTTAAGCAACCTAAGGTAAACGAATGTCTTAAATATTTCCGCAAAGATAATGTGATAAAAAAAATATATAATGATATTTTGATATCAAATAAAGTAACGTGATTTTTAGTTTCATTCAAAATCATTTGAAATCAATTTTATCACTATTTAACCACCACCCCCCACCCCCCCCACCCCCCCCCTCCCCACGATATTCTTATAAGGACCCCCTCCCCCCCCCATACGATAACCTTGTTTAAACAATAAAATGCTTTAGTCTTTGGTGATTCATGCGGGATATGAAGGTAGCGACATGATATTGCAGGAAAAAAAAAAACCTAACCCGCGTTTAGAATCAATTTCCGTAAGAAATAGAGAGAATCATACTTAGTGGATGTAAATATGATTAATGTACTTAGTCTATACGTTTTTTAAAAATCATTTTTGGCAGTAAAATGCATGAACATATATATTAGGTAAAGGTTTGAAAGTATTACTAGTTTTACCGTCAAAATGATTGCAATAATAAAAGAACAAACAAAAAATTGTAAATTTTAATTGTGAATTTGTTTTGAAGTTTAAACAGTTTTCGAATAAAATTCAGCTTGTCTTTGATAAAGTCCTACAGTGGGTTCTTTAAAGCAAAATGACAATGAAAGCGTCATTTATCTTTGTACATATAAAAGTAGGCTGTCAAATAATACAAAGTCTGAAAGTGTGATTAATTCATCTTTTTAAAATGCTTTTTATAAACTTCAGATCCTTAAAATAATGCCTGACAGTTTCATCATGCTCTACATAGTACAGGCACATGTACATGTACATGAATACAGGACAGAAAATTACTATAGTATCTATTTCTTTTTAGAGTACATTTATTTACAGTACTTTTCACTGGGTGGTTGACATTTGTATAATTAAAACTCGGACATTAAACATACAGAAAAAAGGGGTAAAGAAAAATCCCCGACACGTTAGAACAGATTTTACATATAACATTCCCTGGGCAATAAACGCTATATTGTCCTCCAACAGTTCCGGACAAAGGGTACCCGCTTCCATGATTTAACACAGAGCCAGGGCACCTGTAACTTATTTCCCCATTAAACAAGAAAGGATTCTTCGTTCAGGGCAGTTTAACGTGGAATCCATACATATTACAATGGATAGTTTTCGGGGTTAGCTTTCAGACTTTAATGATTTTGTTTTTCTGGGGGGTGAGAAACGGACCAGAAAGTTATACACGTACATGTATCTCAATGTCCTTGCTTTAATGTTCATTTTGTAGAATGAAGCGGTAAGTTATTTTCACAGATATAGGGAGTTACAATTACTAATTACTGATTAGTCCCTTACCGATGAAACCGTTTTGTGTGTGGGGTTGGGGGGGGGGGGGGGGGGGGGGGGTTGGGGGCTATAGTCGCGGTTTATCAGTCATTCTGTCCCCACTTTATAATGATGACCTACAGAAAAATTATATGAATACTTTTACTTTTAATCAACAGGTAAACACGTAATTAATTTTAAATGCGACTCTTTATTTACGATCAGGTTAGAATATTGTTCCAATAAATGAAGGGGAGAAAAGAGAAGACGGGAATTTTTCGTGCAGATCCGACTGTATCATTCAAACCGACACAGTAATTAACACTCATCAAGTTCAACTTGCATTACTATTTATCCACAGGTTTTAAAGTTATTATATTTTGAAAATCTCTCGTATTTATGATCTGATTCGTGCTACGCATGTGCGTCTTATCTTACCTGAATGGACCCAAATGAACCCAAATAAACCCAAACAGGATGAAGAAATTAATCTTAAACGACTAGTTTATCATTACTAATTTGGTTTGTCATTTAAGAAAAAAAAATTAACTTAATTTTCTCCACCCTATTTAGCACTAAAAACGACAGTTGTTTCAAAATAAGGGGTGCCGGGAGGGGAATTTGCTTATGTAATACTCCCAGAATGCTGGTTTAAAGGATGTAGAAATACTTTAAGGTATAAGAAACTTTAATGTGTTATTTTTTCTTTTTTATGTGCATTTTTGCCTCTTCAAATTGTATTTGAAAAAAAATGTATTTTTGATAAAAAAAAAATCATACGATCTTGTTTCATCTCAGAGAGAGAGAGAGAGAGAGAGAGAGAGAGAGAGAGAGAGAGAGAGAGAGATTACTTCATACATGTACAAAATAAAATGAAATTAATGACTGTGAGGGAAAGGCCATACTCCGGTCATATACCTATTTGCTTTACCTTTGCATGAGAGAGAGAGGAAGAAAATAACAATTACCCTTAAAACATTTGTCATCACACACGTTTTAAATATACTCCACTGATACGGAGAAAACACTCCGAAAATCAATTTTTTGATCCATCAAATATCTAGAATGGTCAGTGTTTGAAATAAGAAAGTACATACAGAATAATACCATCTCTCTCTCTCTCTCTCTCTCTCTCTCTCTCTCTCTCTCTCTCTCTCTCTCTCTCTCTCTCTCTCTCTCTCTCAAATTTTAGGGCAGTATCTTGAAATATTTTCAATCTAATGTCCATTTTTGATTTGATTTTAAAGCAGGGTGTATTGGTGTAAAATATCTGACCATAACGTCCCGTGTTTCCCACATGATGGTGAAAGCATGATTTTAAACATCAGAAAAAAACCCGTTTAGGGTTGAATTGATTTCAAATTGAGCAGAAATAATACATTTATTTGAAGTGCAAGCGGTAACCTCAAGGCATGTTTTTCAATTTCAACTCAATTGATAATGCACAAAGCAACTACAAATCATTCACGGACAATCAAATCTGATTCGCTGATTCAATTAGAATGTGCCAAAAACAACCTTAGGGAAATATAGTTAATTTATTATTTACATAATGATTAAATCAAAACTTTCCAAAGCGATGTAAATAAATGTCCTGAATATATTTTTTTGGTATCATGATAACTTCGTATACCTTTTAAATTTTCGAACAAACTTTCGAATTTTTAAGCTAACTTGTTATTGCTTAAACTGCCAAAAAATCAAAACACACACAAAATAATACAAAAATTTGTTGAGATTGGGCAAACTGTCAAATTAGTGAAACGTAAACAGGCGATAATTCCATACATTTGAACAATAAATCTGCTTAATCTATGTACTCATCATTATTCACTTAGAATTATTTTTAATGTTAAGTTTGTTATAACTACCTGTAGTCCGGTGCGACCGACAGAAAGTTATTAGAGTAATTGCCCTTGCACTGGTTCGCTCATTCATAATCTCATAATGTACAATTATGTACAATGTAAGTAATTGCTGGGCTAGCGCTAATTTAAGAAATAAGGAATCATTCTTTGAGTATTATGAGGTGAATAAATACGATGGGGGTGGGGTTGGGGGGGGGAGGTAAAATCCAATAAAATCCGAAGGACTTTATGATAGATTTGATCACCCCCGACCGTGTTTGATCACCTCATAATATTCAAAGAATGATTACTTATAATTATATTTGTATAATTTTCAGCAATTGTGCGATTAAATAAGAAAATTGTCATTGATGAAATGTATTGGATTACACATTACAAAATCGATTTGCAGTGACATAAAAGACAAAGACACTGGTGGGGGTGGGGGACGGACGTTTATGCAGCTATCTTATTTGTAAGACACGGCTGTAAGACACGGGGATTGGGTGGTTGAATCACCATGTACTTGTATATAATTCTAAACCAAATCAATATCCCCGACAGACAGTATACGACTGTTGAGGGTACATAGATATTAGTATTTTTGTATGCACCTAAGGCAGCAGTTTATAGCAACAACACGTTCTTACAACATTACCTGTTGAATAGAAGAATTCATATACCGATGCATGAAAAGCGACGAAAAATGGTACAAAAATGTGTAAAATAAAAAAACTCTGATACGAACCATAAACAATCGTTAAAATGTTTTTCATTTCTCCCTTTTTTCCTGTCTTGATACGAAAGCAACAGGTGTCAATTTGAAATGGCTTTAGTTTTGCTATTTTGTTTATGGAGGCCTGGATAGTCGACAAATTAATCATCAGATCTACCTAGATCTTTAATTTCTTAAAGATTTCAAGGAATATACGAATTTACACATATTACCATTTGGCTTTTTAATTGAAAAATTCAAAAATATTTCAAAAAATACTATCCTGTCTCCAAAACAGTATTCTGTAGATTGGTTTTGTAGACGACTAACCAATGGGTTTTTTAATTTTGAAATGTGAAAATTGACAGTAAAACAATATTTTTCTTTTCCATTTAAATCCTCTTTAATTATCCTTATCTGCTAAATTAAACTGTGCAATCTGGGGAGCAATCGCAAAACTTATCGGGCCTTTCCGATTTTCCGAGCTCTGCCGGAAAGGCCCGAGAAGTTGCGATTGATCTGGGGAGTTGTATCTCTAGTTAGCTTTTAATTACCGCAACATTTTTTTCATATTTTTCTCTTATACTTCTTTTTCTATTTAGCTTAACATTGTTGCATACCATATGTACAAATCTTCTTACCAAATCTTCTTACCATATATACAATTTTGGTTGTTCACTAAGAAACTATAAAATGCAAAACATTTTATGTGTATAATCCACCCTCTCTCTCTCTCTCTCTCTCTCTCTCTCTCTCTCTCTCTCTCTCTCTCTCTCTCTCTTATTCGTAAGAAACCAAACCTGTCTGCTTCCTTTTAACTTATTACTACACTTTACAAGTAGGTAATGCATATTTCATCATGTAACTTGTGGCAACAGGTTCATACATAATCAGTTACATGCACACAATCCATGCACGGATCTAGAGGGGGGAGGGGGAGTCCTGACCCCCCTGGAAAATCAAAAGGATGACTGCACTTAAGGAGATTTAAAAATACAAAATAAATGTTTAGAATGGACATATTTCATTTAATTGTAGGAATTGCCAATGTCCTAACTGCAAATTTATGTAATTACATTAATATTAAGTTCATATTACAAAAAACGAAGTCGTTTTCATAGGTAGGAGTCATTACATTTTCTTGAATATAAAATAAAGGATAATACGGACGTCCACTTTTTCACTGACTTAATACATAATCAGCGCATATTTGTCTATTGTTCTCCTTTTCATGATAGATGTATATTTATAAATATAAGCTTATGTTAAAAGGAGATCAATAGACAAACATGCGCTCATGGTAAAACAGACAAAAATCTGTTTCTTCTTGCGTTCGCGTTCTCTGTTGTTAACGATATACTTTGACGTGTTGAATATTATAATTTACCACGTGATTTCTATGCCCAGGATTGCGTTCCAGATCGTAGCAGGTAGCCTAGCTGCTAGGTCGTAGATATCAAGGTCTATTGAACGGACCGCTAGGTTAGCCGCCAGGTCTATGGCCTGAATTTGGAAATATTCAACTAAAGACTAATTACATCGACATCATTTGTTAATTTCAAGCGGAAATATACATGTTGAAATTCATTATAACTTATAAGATTAACAAAATATTACTAAGTTATTAGTTTTCCTATTTGTTACAAAGTTGTAACTAAGGTGGTCATCTTTAATTTAATGCTTAGCATAAAATATTAAGGCTACGAATATCTACGTAGTGGCTATGTTAGATTACCGTTCAACAGCGTAGCTGCTACGTATCTTGAACGCAGCCCTGGTAACTTTGTGAATACGAGACCCCGTCACATGACGTGTTAGGTAGCATGCATACTGTTAGGCGATATTATTTATCCATGCATATTTCAATTCATTCAAATCGATGGTGGTTTCTTCATTCCTCGGAGATATCTTTAAGAGATTATCGGTACTGTGCGTTACTGATTAATCTATTTGTTAATTCTTTTCGAACACGTAAACTGTCAGCTACTGGTTTACGATCATCAATGGCTACTTATACTGGCCGATTTTATATGCTATATATCATTTCAAATTAAATCGCAACATGCAGAGAGAGAGAGAGAGAGAGAGAGAGAGAGAGAGAGAGAGGATGTTCAATTATAGTACCGCTAATCTAAATTTAGACCACTCATTACAATATAAGATCAACCCTCCATGTATATTTATGAGTCTTATCTTCAATCAAGGGCAGTCAAGTCTAAATTCAAGATATTTGCAGAGCAGTAAGGGTAAGAAAACAACGAATTATTTTATTGCAACGCAGTATAAAACCATTATGACATCTACTGGAAAATGACTAAACTATATGACAAATGACTTGAAGTAAAATTGAAACAGGAATAAACGTAACAATAGTGACCGAAAAAGGGCCCAAAACACGGCGTTAAGTGCCTTTCTGAAATATATTTGATGTATCCGCGCATGCATGCACACGATCTAAAAAGCAATTACGGTCGAAATATCCAAACAGATTTAATATTTCTTTTTTTTTATTTTAGAAAATCATTTATGTCCCGACATCAAAATGAACATCAAAATTGTTCATTTTCTTTATTGTTTGAGGTATGTCCCCAATTGACCACAAATAAATTTATACCACAACAAATCATGATTTAATACAGAATATTCACACGTAAACATGATTATCTTACATGTAACAAAGAAATTGATTTATCATGATATTAGAAAACCAGTACACGCATAATGAAATTAAACAAAATTTATAAATATCATGAATATTTACATATGTATTTTGTAGGTGGTTCAATAGAGTTCATTGGTAGCAAACTAAACTAAAGGTGGCTTATAACAGCCCCCATTAAATATTAAGCATGCACAATTTTATGTACACAGCACACATAAAAAATTAAATCAAGTGATTACAACATGTATAAGTTATTCCGGTAAAAATACAAACCACTTTCTTGTATTCTTTAATAATGATTTATACTTAGTTCAGTTCATTTCATTTATTCTCTCAACGCCATGTTAAACATACATGTATAAGGACAATTATACAACACTAAGTGGAAGTATTTACATGTAATTGAAAATGTATAATACATTATTCATCGGCATGTTATTCTTTTATTAAGTATTTATTGATATCAGAATACTGTGGAATTATCATAATTATTCGTGGGGGACCAATGTTCGTGGCATTCGTGGGTAACCATTACCAACGAATTTACACCCCCACGAACTTAATGTTTAATATTTATTACAATTGTCCCGACTACACTATCAAAGTAATTACGTCCCCACTAACTAGGAAAAAATTCGCTACTTAATTAGAACAATGACCCCCCACGAATAAAAAATGATTCCACAGTAAACTTAATTTCGAAAAAAGCAATCTCTCTTTTTCTTTTACACGATAGTTGTCTTCTTCACCATTTTATCATTCTACCAAAGTTTTATTACAATTTCACTGTGTTTGTAACAGTTAACAAAATCAGTAGCAGAAAAATTCACATTGGGAGTCAAAAGGAAATATAATATATTAATATAATATATTGATTTCATGTTAAGGGTCACAGGACATTTCATATCTGTTAAGATGGTATGGGACACTTTCATATTGTGAAGTACTTCTTATCGAAATAAACAATAAAAACAAGATTTTGTTCTTCCTAGAATTGTTGCCTTACAGCGTAGCGCAAAGCTACAACTATGAAAGTCATGAGCTCGAAACCGCAGGTGCATTTATAATTTTCACCTTTCCAACAAATTTTAAAACATATTTTTTGGTCAAATACTGTACAATTTGAAAATTCTAAAATTGTGAAAGTTTTTTTTATTATAATGTTCTATTATCCAATTTAGTATCAACAGGTGTCCTATACCACCTTATGATTTATCATCCATCTATTCCATCTTATAATGTTTTAACTTACTTATTATCATAGATTTGCAACTCTATATCTTATTATATAGCAAAATTTTAGCATTTCTTGGGAGCCAAAATCTCTCACAAATCGATTTTAGTTGTGTCGTTGTTTAAAGGAAAAAAAATTATACACGACAAAGAAAAGATCAATGGAAAATATACCTTAAAATATTCACGTGGTACCAATTTTGTTAGTTATAGCTTGATATGCTTTTTTTGCACTCACTCGATGACTACAGCGAGCAGGTTTTAAATTTTCTAAATTCTAATGCATTAAGTATCTCTAATCTATGGAGTCCGATTCTATTTTCATGATGAGTTAAAACAAATGCTTGCATTTTTCTTAATTGCACTTAGCAGCACCAGTTCGTATAAAAATCCCGTTTTCAGATATCATACACCACGTGATTTTCATTCTTCTACAACATCACAATCCATGTCACTCAAAATATTATCATCCTCTTTTTTAGACGAAGCAGACGACAATTTTGATTCTATGCTTGACCGGGAGGCGGCGCTGCCCACGGATCGTCTCGCCCAATTCTCGTCATCTTCTTGCGTGATCTGAATGTCTTGAACAATTGTTTCTTTTTCCTTCCGTCGAATTTTACTCTTGACAAACTGTACTAGTCGTCTGGAGTTATTCTTTACCTGTTGAATTTTAGAAAAACAAATATATTTACTAGTAGGTGTAATCTATTAGAACCATTTTAACAAGACCTTGGACTTTCAGTAGGATGTAACTATCTTTTTTGCGTCAAAACAAGTTCAAATGACGCTGGTTTCAAGTGAAATATACACAGATTGCGTAGTCTTAGCTCAAAAGCAAGACAAATCTTGTTGATTTCAAAGAGCAATGGCTGAGTGGCCAACAATGAAATAGACAGGCCTACGTCACATTGCTGTTTGACACAACTACCCAAAGTCCAAGCTTCTGTTAAAATGGTTCTAATTCTCTAAGATCACGAATGTTTTGTAGAGGAAATAATTCTAAACGTTTGCCATAAAGAGTTGATTTTTGTTTAACACTGTCATGGTATCCATTATTCATTATTCATATACAATCGTTGAGGTTTTGTTCGACATTGATTACAGACTGGCTGACTAATCAACATTGTATTCATCTATATAGTCTGGTATAGTCTGATGTTTGCTAGTACATAAAAGGACACATTTCACACAAAATGATATTATTAATAGTTTTACAATTTCCTCATGAACTTTTTTTGATTTCCGAAATATTATTCAATATAAGTTTTGTTTAATAATTCACTTTCATGAGAATATAAATGTATATCTGATCTCTGAAAGTTGTTCATATAATGCAAAATTGATTTCATGTCCTTAACAAATGTATCTATTCATCTAAATCTAATACATATACATGTATTTAATAATATCAAGGAAAAAATCATACCCCTTGAAAACCAGCTTGGATCTTCTCTTTAGTTGTCCTAGATTGGGACTCCATATCATTTGGTGGATCCACAAAGACACTTCTAAGCTCCTACAAACAAAACGAATGAAACATGTATCATATTCAACCACTCATCTCATGATGTCAAGCCAAATTCTGGAACTGAGCAGACGACACTCGCTGTCATTATGACGCTTGTAATGTTCGGGAAAGCTCTTCCTAATTATGATGCGCTTTATTATGTATGTGTGTGTTTGTATTGATCGCGTTTTGTTTGTATTTCAATGAATTAAGTAAACTTGGGGTTTTTAAATCCAACCAATTGACCTAGCTTAGTCATAAGAATAGTGTTCTACATTGTGTGACGTTATGTGTTACGTAGTGTGTATTGAGAAATGTGATTCGAGTTGCTAACGAAATTTTTATTTCAGATGTCAATCATTTTCATGTTAACCGTTTATTTGTTCCGATTACAAAAATTTGAACTAATGTATGAATTTTAATGACATTAAAATTCTCTCTCTCTCTCTCTCTCTCTCTCTCTCTCTCTCTCTCTCTCTCTCTCTCATATCGTTATTTTTTTCTTTTGGAGCCTGCATCATTTAAAAGAATTATGTGTTGCTATCCAACGATTTTTCTTAAATGTCAGTTCATTTACATGTGAACCGTTTATTTGTTTTGTTTAAAATGACGAAAACTATTTAATGACCAAAACAGAAATATTCTCTCTCCCTTTCTATATCTAGTATCTCTCAGGCAAACCATGAGAGCAAAATATTTTAACGACATCAATTAATCAAGTTGAGTACCATATTGAAACAATTTAACATAAAGACATCGCAAAAACAAAAATCTCGATGTTTAATCCTGGGTGATAAAAGGGAATCGTGATCTCATTAAGTGTGCTATGCGTAAACACACTTAAGAAAAAACAAATCTCTCACTTTTTTAAATCATAGACTCTAAAAAAACAGAGAACTTCGACAGTTTGACGATTGAGTTATGTACGTGGGGAAGACAGTACTTTCGATGCGGTTCTTCAACAAATATTCTGATACCTGAAAAGGCGAGACTTCCAAGGTAGATACTTGATGATACAAGGGGATTGAGTATCTGTGTTGTCAAATTTAAAGCCTAATATTGATAAATAGAGTCAACCGAAAACTGTAGGGGGCAGGCAATGAGACGAGGGGTTTACAGAAATATATAACTGTCCGTGGTACAATCAACTGTCTTCAATCATAAAAATCAATTTTATAGAACTGAGAGATTTATACTGTGCCATGCAAATATTACGTGAATATGTTGATTATACATGTACATTACCACTGGCCTGCATTGAGAAACTTATAATAACAGTATGCATCTACCTGACAGTGTATCTTAGACAATCCCGTCTCCTTAGAGTTGAAAATCAGTCTGAATATATTAAGACATTTACCATGCAAGTGTTATGAGAATGTGTTGATTTTTACATGTACCGCCGCCCTTATCTTTTAGTTGACTCAATCGTTAATTTGTTCGGTACAAAACTACAAAACAACCTACGAAATAAACAAAATTCCTCGACAAGTCTGGATTTAAATGGGTTTTATTTTTTTACGAAACAAACAAATTAAAGAACAATAATACCCAAGCTATGCAAAGGAATCATAAAAAGAGGAACGGGAATGTTCTGCAATTGACAAAATGGGCCATGGAGCGCATATAGCTCATTTTAACCTAGGGGGTATATTTTTTGTCTTTGTAAAGTACGTATAAATCAAATTTACAGCGGGTATTTACATCTTCAAAAACTTATCCTTGTCGTAATATGTAAATATAAATGGATTGAATTTTATTTAGATGAACTTAAGATTCAACCCAATGGTCTAATGGTGCGGCACTGATTGTCGAATTAAAGGTCTTTTAATGGAACGTTTGGCAAGAAGGGAATTGTAAAGATCTGTCCTGACAAAATTTTCCTTTAGTTCATCAAGGCCATTCACCCAAACCATTTACACGAGCACTAATAATGAACATATTGTGTATTCCATTTTACAGACCGTATGCTTATAAATTATCGGAGAGAACGCCCTTAAACTGTTAAAAAGATATGAATATGCGTTTCTTCAATACATCTTTTCCCGTATTCATTGACATTGGTAACATGTATACAAATAATGCGTACTAATTCATTCATGTATAAAGTTGAACCGGCCGATAAATATTAAATGAAAAGTTACTTTATAGACACGATTTAAAGAGGCTGGGGGTCAACAAATTAACCATCAGATCAACTTAAAAAAGTTCATACATGATTTGTTTAGCTATAAACTATTATTTAGTAAAGAAAAATCCCATATATTTAACCTTTTAGATTAGAGTACCGGTATATTCCTATATCTTTATACAGAGCTCTTGTTCTAAAGGAGATCAATACAGTCTAAAAATGGTCCCAACCATCCAGCCCTCTTAAGACATATATCCCGTCTCAATGATTCATTACATGTACGCAGACATAAGTGCTGTAAGTAAACAAAATTTCTTTTCTTTGTTTCAGAACTTGCCGTGTGTTTAACGCATCGTTGTTTAGATTAATAATTTTCAAAATGTCTGATACAGTAAGTTTGAGAAGTTTTACAGTTGAACATTAATTTCATGCCACAGGCAATCAGGAATTTGATATTGATATAGTTTTTCTCTGTCAAAAACATTTTTTTATTTATTGTTGCTTGTTTTCTTTTTTGTAGGGAGGGAATAACTTAAAATTAATTGATCCAATGAAAGTAATGGAAAAAAACATAAAGATAAAATAACCAAAATTAAAAACACATGTAAACAAAAGTTACTTTGAAGGTATTATATTATGGTTTTCGTTGCCAGACAAATCTAAATTTAAAAATTTAGCACAAACAGGGGACTACTGTGTGTTTGTAGAGGAATTTCAGGCGATAGATAAAGATGACAAGACATCAATATATTTGTTCCCCACGTCGACAGAATTCAATAAAGTTTCCTTTTTTATCTGAACTTTAACCAGGAAGTAAAAATATTGAGTTCTTGTGGATCTAACACAAGTCATTACAACGAAAAATCTATCGGCGGATTCAGAAAATTTCCCTGGGTAGAGGTGTATGTAAATTTGATAAGTTAAAATTTGACAAAAATTGGAGGGGGTCCGGACACCCTTGTCATCCTTCTACGTCCGCGCACATGTAATATATATACGATAAATAATTATATAAATATATGATAGGTCTTTAGCAACGCGAAATGAGATAACAAGTCCAAATTAAATAAACACCCATTGTTACATTTTGCGTTTTTACATTTTGCGTTGATCTCGACGAAAAATGTAATAACGCAAATTGTAATAATAGGAGTTTATTACATTTTGCATTAATATCGACGCAAAATGTAATAACACAAAATGTAAGTAAACTCCCATTATTACATTTGCGTTGTTATTACATTTCGTTTTGCTACATCGGTCCAAAGAAATATTTTACAATTGTTGGCCTACACGGATCATTCAAAGACATATTTTTGATAGAATTTATACTAACGGAATACTACGAAAAAGATCGAGGTCTGATTAACATTTAAACATCACAGCTAATAATCAATTGTATGGCATTTTATCAGTTCATTAATCTACAGACAATTTGGCGTATGAATACTAGTGCCCTTGTGTACTTTATTTTACACATAGCCATAATTATGTCAATGTCTTTGAAATTTGCATGGATTTGACCTTTGACATTCAGTTTAGAATTTCTCTTGGCAACGAACAAACGGCCAACTCAACGAGTACATGTAAACCAAAACGAGGCTTCTTTTGTTATCATCAATTCATTTTGGGAAAAACACTGGTTTCGAGTTTCAATATATCAAGATATGGATATATTTCATATTTTGATGGAATGGTTGTTTGATCTATTTCTGATAACCTATTAGATGAATGAAAAAGTTCACATATTTGGCACAGTGAATCAAAGACTTTACATGCATACATTTTATATATTTTTGCAATCTCATAGATCTCTATAATGAATGTCGCAATGCTGATAAATAAAAGTAAATTGGTTTTATTAATTTAAACAGTTCATTTACGAATGATTTTTCCCCTGCCCCAACCTCTAAAAAATTGAGAGAGAGAGAGAGAGAGAGAGAGAGAGAGAGAGAGAGAGAGAGAGAGAGAGAGAGAGAGAGAGAGAGAGAGAGAGAGAGAGAGAGAGAGAGAGAGAGAGAGAGAGGGGGGGAGACAGAGAGAGAGGTGCATGGAAGCTTTCGTTATTGTTTTTGTTTTTAAGAAATAATAGTTCATGGCTAGACTAAACGATTTTTCTCTCAATTTTTAGTTGGACTTGATCAGTGCCTTGTGATTTGTTTATCAAACAGCCTTTCTTCTTTTAAAACTTTTTAATACATGTATTATCTAATCAATGAAATAACCTTTTCCTACCACTTTAGCAACTTTGCATAAAAAAATTGGAATTTATTTTTTTTTTCAGAGAAAATCATCCAATCTCTCTCTCTCTCTCTCTCTCTCTCTCTCTCTCTCTCTCTCTCTCTCTCTCTCTCTCTTACCTTAACCTTGAGCTCATGTTCATGAAGAGTTGTAAACATGTCGACCCTTTCCTTGTTTTCCAATTTTTCAGCATTGGTCTCCATGCTTCGCATCTTATATATTCAATCCACATAAAAATAAGGAAATTTCCGAGTAATAAGCTACGGAATAAAAAAAAAATATCTCTTTCTATTGAACTATGACTATACACGTACAAGTCTTAAGAATTTGAAAGGGTCTTAATTAAAACACGTAAATCCAATTTAAAAAAAACAACGTGTTTATACACTTGTTCTGTTATAGAAACAACGAAGTTTTAAGCTGTCAATACACAACACAGAGGGACAACGTTTAAAAAATCAGGTCCACCTTGGAGATAAAAAAGAACCCATTCTAATAACCCAAGATATTTTTCAAGATATAAATACAATGAAACTCGGGATGAATTTAAACAACCACATTGGCAGATTTGTCAATCTTCTGCAGCGTTATTGGAGATCTTATCAGAACTCCATGCATTATTTAAATCCCTCTTAAATAATTTTGTTGTCTGCTACCGGTAAAAAAAAATATATTTTGGGCGATGCAGGAGACATCATTATTAATGGCGCGAAAAAAACCCCTATCAATTCAAACCACAAAAGAGGTTAGGGACACAGGCACCCGACGTTATAATTTTTTTAAAATTGAAATTGAAATACCCTATACCTAATAATGCATTATTATTAGGTAAAGGGTAGGTATTTTTATTATTAAAAAAAATTCATAACGTCAGGTGCCTAGGGTTATGGATATAAAAACGTGTTCGTTGTGCATGGTTCACCCACCTAGTCTTTATGATAAACATTTTTACTGGTCTTCTGCTTCTAGACTCAGTCTAGTTGAATCGAAATAAAGATCAAAGTACATAATATTTATCAAATTCTAAAAAAAAAAATAATATCGGATAGTAACAACTTCGAGACCTACCTTTCGATATGAGACCAAACTCTCTTAAAAATATAATAATATATAAACTCTAAAAATATCTTTAAAAAACTAAACAAACAATCAAAAATGCAAACCTAACACCCCCGACCCCCCACAAAAAAAGATAGAAAAGTAACAAGCTATCATAGATATATAATTTTAAAAGAATTTATCAATTAGTAACTCATTTATCAAAAAAATTATTTTGCGCCAAAAGATTATGAGAAATGATTTTCAAAATGAAAATTGTTTTCCATGTGATCATGAACTGATACACATGTAAACTACAAGCATATTTTGAAAATATACATAATTATAACTTTGATGTACCAGGACTGTGTACTAAATATGGAAGATTGTTGTGTTCATTATATACATTAAATAATTCTTGAAAATAAACCGAGATGCAAGTCATTTGTTATTATTAATCAATTGATAAACAAAAACCTTGAAAACTAGTTCACTAAGCATGTTCATAGATGGCACCGAATCAAACACTATTACAGAACCAGACAATGCAACTTTTTTATAATGAATACCCAGTCCATGAGATAAGTGACCTTTGGATATGATTATTTCTTGAGTCAATGCATGTTTGAATTTTGATATCAATTAAGCATTGATGGTTAGGTCACGTTTCTAGCAAAACGTGTATATTATTACAGAACTTTTACAATCGCAATTTATATTGTGTAGAAAAATATTCATAATATATCTAAAAAAAAAAAACCCACATGTAAATGATCATGGGATATAAAATAAATTTGAGATTTGTAACTGTACAGGATTGCATGTGATACAAAATAATTTTGTTGCACACGATCTTCTCCGAGCTTCCAAAGACAAATATAAGTATGTCTCATCACGATTCTTAAACCTTTAAACAACTTCTATATGTACTTGGAAATTTCATCTGGGAGTCCCTTTTCATCGACTTTGATTTTACTAAATTAATAATAGTCCATATGCGGATCTGGGGAAAGGGGGGGGGGGTGTTCTGAGGTCTATGTTCGGAAATTTACCACTTGAACTTTATATGTTCAAATGCCTCGGGGTGGGGTGGGGTCTGATATTCAAACTTATCAAATTCACATAGGCTTAGTACATTTATTTCCAGAAAAAGGCCTCAGACCCCCTCCCCTTGAATGAAATTTCAGAGATGAATGAACGGAAATTAACGGTATTCCACATTTCCAAACTATTCTTTTGAATTTATTCAAGGGACGCTGCATTTAATGAAGCTTACAAAAGTCATGCAAAAATTCACGCAATAGAATTAAGTTTACACATAAAATGATTTATTTTGCGCACTATCGGCCACTTGAGATCACAAAGTGTCATTTCCGTGTCAGATACGGCTATACCCTAACAACACCACGGGGGTGTTGGTGGAAAATAGATCTTATTTCTACGCTCCTCCCCGTTTGTTGCTCGGTTTCCATTCACAAGGGGGATCATCCTGCTCTCCTGGGGGTTGTTTCTATATGATAACAATGGGCACACACCACAACGGCTGCACTGATAGGGCCGTTAGATTTAAATGCTGCTAATATCGCACTAGTTATCTGAAGATAAACACTCTAATTTTAAAGATCCAGGACCTGCAAATGCCCTTTGTTTACACAGACTCGGCATAATCCAAATGATACGGACATTTGTATTGTCTTTATTCAAATAAAATGTTTACGTGTACCATTTGTTGAGCTGGGGGATTAAAATTATAATTAGAATAGGTATGCAGACGCGGAGAAAGATATTCCCCAATGCATAGATATCTTTGTTCTTTCTGTATTTATCTTTCTCTCTCTCTTTCTTTCTTTCCCTCACTGCCATTTTTTGTCTTTCTCACTCTCATCATGTCTGTCACCTGTATAACAATGCTGAACTTTGTGTCTCAAGTTGCTAATAACTTGCTTTACCTATTTACTCTTTTTAACGTTTTTAAAACAACTTTCTGTCTCTTTTTCCCTTTCTTACACATTCTCGTTATCAATAAATAGACGAAATAGACCAAGTTTAAAAAAAAAACTTGTTTACACACTTTACGAATTGTTACCGGGTTTACAAAACAACCCTTATAAATGCAGTGTATGCCTGTCGCTTCTTCGCTAGCCAAGGGCTTATGATCCACTCCGCTCCTGGCTACTCTCTCCCCCCCCCCACTTTTGTTGCAGAGATAGACATAATTATAATGAATGAATGAATGAATGAATGAATCAATCTATCTATCTATCAATCAATCAATCAATCAATCAATCAATCAATCACTCAATCAATCAATCAATCAATCAATCAATCAATCAATCGTTTAAATTTATCAAATTCACCACTACATGTAAGTGTTTTAATCCGGAAAAAAATGACCTGAGCAGTAGCATTTTAAAAACTACTTTTAAATTTTACCAAATGAATGCACAGTGGGTTAAACAATTAAATTTTACAAATGCACTGCAGATTAACCCCCCCCCCCCCCGCCCCGATTAGGATTTTCAAGATAAGCGAAAATTGTTTAATTTTCTTTTTTCTTTCTGTCACAATGGTTTTTTTTTTTTGCTTGTCAAGATTTTGGATAAGTCCCCCCCCCCCCCCCCTCTTTCAATTTGCTTCCGCCGCCTATGACATGTATGTCGTTGACTCAGATTGACCCAGCAACACGTGCGATCTCAGAAAATGTGCCTTCAATTTATTAAGGATAACGTTTTTCCTGATATTCATTTAACCGTAAATTGTTGCTTGAGTTTCACATTATGATATTATTTATTTGATGAAACATCCGAGCCACGATAGATAACTCCTGCAAGTTTATTTGACGAGTGTCCTCGTATCCGGATTTTACACTATAATATTTACTGTCTTAAATGAAGAGCTCTGTATAAACATATAGCAAACTATTCAAAGCTAAAATTAATGGGTTTTTTCATCAAATAAATAATAGATTATAGCTAAATTAAGACATGATATCTTAAAATTTACGGAAGCTTAGATGGTTAATTGTTGACCACCAAGCCTCCTTAAACACCGGTTGATGAAAAAATAGAAATGATTTGGGTGGGGGGGGGGGGGGAGTTAAATTCAAACCGAAAAAGTATTATTTCAGATTCGTTAGAAAGCTTTTGAATAAACCGGTTTTATTCATCATTACCTCACCATCCATTGTGTGCATTTTGTGCAGGTACAATATACACTCAACAATGTCATGTAGATTACATTCTATATTTTGATAATTTTTGGAAACAATTAGCCCACAAAAACGTCTCTTCATACTAGGTACCTGTTTCCATTTATCTCAGGAGTATACCTACCCTCTTGGCACCTGGCTTGCAGGTACATGTGCAAAAAAATGTACTCAAAAATAACCACCTGTGACTGTGAATTCGACACCTGAGCCAAAGAAGGGCTGGCAAAAGTAACCAATCAGTTTACTTAATAGATTCACGTACCTACTTTAGTCAAACATAGTGCCTCAATGGTCATAAAATGCCATGTTGTTTCATTTTGTATTTGAACACTTAATGTTGACCAGAAGTACATACATTTACCCTTGGTATTTTTTAGTATTTTTTTATTACATGTATTTCGATGGTCATGTCCTGTAAATGCATGACGACTACGGATTGATAATATTCAGAAACTATTCCATTAATTATTTCCGTTAGATTGCTCTTAATTACAAGAAATTCAGATTTAGTTCAGAATTAATGTGGTAGGATGGTCAATGACCTAACAGTTAACCATAGGGAGACCCCGCCTTCGTCAAATCGGAGTTTGACACGTACTGGTCAATGTCAAATCTTTTGTCAAAACGACCACGCTTATCGTTTGATGGTTGCACTATTGGAAACACAAAAAAAACCACGGAATCCGATATGTTAATAATTAGGAACGATTTGCCTTTCTCAAACGTAAATACAAGTGAAAACAGCATGTTAAAAAGTTCATAGAGATATGAACTTGATTGGTACCAATCTGATTAAAATCAGCCGCTCTCAACGACTGATTTTAATCATATTAGATAGGTACGTGATCAAATCTTCTGAGCAGCCCTTCGGGCTTCACAGGATTTGATCACGTGACCGAAGGCCGAAGGGTGTATGGAATACGACACGGGGTAAATCCCCGTACACCCTTGATTGGACCTGCATGGATAACGAATTTATTTGTTTCAGCCTTCTGCCTCACGGTGTATGGAATTCAACGCGGGGTAAATCCCCGTACACCCTTTATTGAACCTGGATAACTAATATTGTACAAGTTGTTCATATCCAAAGAATTTTTATGAATTATATTTAATTTGGTTGTTTGATATATAGTTTATTCTTATCAATTTCCCTATATTTTAACAATGCATTTAGCTTGCTGATGCGCGAAACGGAAATATGAAATAAACATACTATAACATTGTAATAAAATGTCAACAATAAATTAACTATTACTATTAATTTCTCATTTTTCTAGATCTTTAACAGCATTACTGCTAGCAGCGTAGCACATTTACGTGTAGTTATAAAGCGTTTGAGACGGCTCGGGATTATACAATATTTAACTCTATAAGAAATGTTTAATCTATTAATTATAATGCACTTCTATCGACATTGAAATCTCAACATGCTAAAAAACATAATGAAGACGTCATATAATTTCAAGTACAATAGCTTATAAAAACGATAGAGTGTCGTTGAGAAAATCAAAATCACGACACACGAACTTAACCAAGACCATCATCTATACAACGCTTTGCTGCATTATGTTTGCTTACCTTATATCCTGCTACTAGTATTTGAAAATAATTTTAAACCGTTTGAAGCATCATTTGATTTGATAAATAATGCTGTATATGTCTTGTAATGTTTTCTGTCTTCTAATATCGACGTTCGTTGTTAAAATTCTACATCTTCTTCTGTATTTAACTTCTGCATATATACCATTATACACGTAGAAGTCGGTCTCTTGCAATTGATGATGACGTAACTATTTAATGAAAGGGATCCGTATAGAGGTCGCTTATCATCGATATTTTAAGAAACGAAATCCTTATAGTAGTGTTGACTATACCAATAGAAAAAAAGTTATAGAATAGAGGTCTCATATCATTGATATTTTTAGAAATGAGATCCTTATAGATTTGCTGACTCTACAAAATAGTGAACAGGGGCAGCAAAAAAGATTATTGTTTTAATCATTTGTAAACAAAACCCCGATCATTTCATTATGGATTGTCAAAGAGTACAGTGCAAATGAAAATCATAGCATGGAGAGCATTGAAAACAGATAAGAAAAACCAAAAAAGTTCAGTTTGATAAAAATGTTCACACTCTGGTGTTGGTTCAATACGAAGACAGGAAAGGTGAATGGATGAATTACGCCATTGATAGAACTCATTTTAGGAGCAGAATTCAACAGACAGAGATGATATTACCAGATATTACCGTTATTGAGTAAGATGATTGTGCCCATGAGAAAAGGGCCCTAATGGCAATTGTTCACAACTCAAGATTTGTGTGGATTTATATTCAATTTGGCATTTGTTAGATGATTAAAGTCATGAAGTTTCGTGAAGATCCAATAGCTAGAAATACCTTTATTTGGTATTTAAGGTAGTCCTATACTCGGCACTTAAATGGCTCAATCATGGAAAGACTAGTTTTAAATTATAGATATACATTCTAACACTACATATGCTAGTTTTATTTTGTTATCACCTCTCAGAAATGTGCACCCCCTTCCAAATATTTTTTTAAAAAAATGAAATTTGCAAAACGTCGGTTATTTAAAAAATAATTATCAATTATTGGTAAACTAGAACTGGATGTATCAAATAGAATATAAACAAATGAATGTTTTATTTAAACCATGTCAAATCAATATTTTTGCGTAAATTGTACGTTTTGTTGACCTGACATATCAGATTACAATACGAAAAAAAAAATGATGTATGTATCATTTAATATTTATTAGCTTGACGAGATATTTGCGCTTCTGATTGGTCGAAACATTTCTTTGATACCTGCATAAATGAGATTTATCTACTTCCGTCTACTGTTCTGATTTAACACTATTTATAGAACGGGAATTTCCAAAATAAACACTGTCAACAAAATGTAAAGTTGTGCCGGTTTAATTGTAGGCAAAACCAATATACAACTTTAAAAATAAAAAAAAAATAGGAAGTTGTGTCTTCTCATGTTTTCGTCTGCTTAAGGCGATGATCAACATATCCTCTCCATTATTTTGTTTACCTTCATATTTACCATCTTCATTTTGTCATTGTAATACATATGTATACTGCTATGAACACTGCTATTGTACATTGCTACGCACACCCGTAGACTGATTTAAGATTGTGACTTTTAAAAGAAATGTCTACATATGTTTGTAAAGTTTATTAATGTATATATGTTAAACCTATGAATCGTATAGTTCTTGATAATGAACAATACAAAACAATACAGCGAGGCTGGCTGTTCCAGGAATAATCATAATGAACATGTAAGCCTATACACTTTCACGGTAACACTGCTGTTCAAATTAACACACGTACATGATTGTTCATCAGAATAAGCATCGTAATGCAAAGCTACTGGTATGAGTAGTGCATCGACTCCTTCAGCGTACTCCAAGCAGCAGATACACCATTTAAGTACCTCACCGGCTGTCTAGTTACCAAACCGTTTATAAAAGTCGCACATACATATTCTATGTCGACATATCAACAAGTTTCGTCCACCTTCGCGTCTCCTTGCATCATGGTTATGCCCAGTTGCATATTTCAGCGATCTAACTCATATTAAAATCAGTTTTAACGAATCTTGCTGCACAGTGAATACTATCTCAAGCCATCGCATGTATTTCCCTTTTGTTTTCAATTTAGTCGGTTCAGATTTCAACTTTATATACGTGTTTATTCCATTAAATTCAGCTCAATAACTCTGCATCAACTGAAGGCACATTCATTTTGAATATTGTTGCCGTTATTGTTTTGTATTCATACGCGCAGCTTTAGTTACATTATTTATATTTTTGATCAACGACACTTCACGTTTTATGATTTAAAAATGTTTTATTAAATGATAAGAAATGGATTTAATAATTTTTCTATTGATCGACCTATCAAAGGAAAAAAAATGACCGGAAAACTTTTTCATCAATGCGCTATGCGCATTAATATCTGAGATATAGATATCCGAGGCGTGTTCGACAGAGCGAGTGCTCGTGAGCCCTCCCCAAAATTTGTGTTGCAGGTATAGGGTATATTGACTGGCGCTCGCCAGTACCCGATCTTTTGATATCTGTTAACCTTAAGGATTTCACATGTCCGTTGGAAACATATGCATATGGTCCACGTATTTCAATTCTTTTTTAAAGGACAGTAACTTTTTTTCATTGTTATTAAAGAAAAATCATATTGAAACCTAAATCAACAGTTTACCTTTTTTAATTTTGATTGTTTGTTACGGAAAAAAAGAGTCCTCGATTAACTTGAATCTAAAGCAAAACTAAACCTTCGTGGGAAAAAAAACGGGGTTTTCCACGTCTATTATGTATTAGGCTGGAAATTACCAGTCACGGGTAATAGGATCAGTGAACAAATCTGACTGAGTCATACATGGACAGAGTGTACATTCTTTTTACTATTGTAGCAATGTTATCCTTGTGAGTCTGTACATAAAGTATAAACCTATTGAAAACTTAATTAGTGCAAAAGGATCAACATTATCAAGCTTGGTTGGATATAAGAAATATTTAAAGAAACGTGTAATTCACGGAATGTCTGATAATTCCCGTGTGTCTGAGGCCCTATACGTGGGTCTGTGTGGTTATATAGGGACACCGACAGAAGTGACCGTCAGGAGGGAAGTGATGGACATATATGAGATGATGAAGAAACCTATACAGATACGCGGAGGCATTAGAACTATGTTTAGTGGTAGTTATAGGGAAGGTTTTAGGTGTTATAAATCTTCTGACATAGACATAATGACGTGGTATGTCAACCATAAAGTGATAACTGCCTTATCACAGTCCAGTGTTTATGCTCTGCCAGAGCATTCCAATATAATCATGGAGGACACTGATACACCACCGGGGTTTGTCAGACTTCAGCTTCTGACGTCACCACGACATCGCCCCATTGCAATGACAGTTGTTACGTTCGGTGACAGGATGTACCTATCGAGTTCCAGATGGAGAAAAATGGGGGTGACTGCGATGGGTGAGTTAAAAACATTTAACCGAATAACAAACCATGGTCCTTATGCCAGCGGTTTCTATGGTGATTTAGAAAATGACATTGCTTTATGTGTTCATTGTTCCCACTGGTCACGGTTAACCTGTTATTGGAGAAAAAGATGTACTCTGCATAACTGGCCTCCAAACCAGGTGTTTGATGACATTCTAAGAAATGGTTGTCATTTTGTGCCTGTCGGAAGTAAAATGGCAGGCGCTGAAAATGAACTGGAATGGAGATTGTCATTTTCTCACGCAGAGCAAAACCTAGTCTATTCCATGAACCACACGCAATTTTTATGCTATGGGCTTTTGAAAATATTTCTAAAGGAAGTAATCAATCACACCACAGAAGAACCATTCCTTTGTTCATATTTTGCGAAGACTACGATGTTCTGGTTAATACAAATAGGACATATTACCTGGTGTCCAAATAACTTATTGGATTGTTTCTGGAAATGTTTCAAATACCTATTACATTGTGTACATAATGGTGGGATGCCAAATTTTTTTATCCCACAGAACAACATGTTTATCAGCAAATTGTCCACAGTTAAAGGTGCACGCACAAGAGAGTGTCTGTTAGAACAACTTAACATGTATTACGAAATGAGCATGACTTGTTTGCTTCAAAGTCCGACGGTCAGAAAGATCATTGAACCAGTAATATGTAACAGTATGGTCAGAATAATGCCACTTCAGGGCCATGTACGAAATATTGCTGATACAGATGAAACAATCAGAATCGAAATATTTAGAATCACTGCTGAAGATCAAAATATTAAGGGGAACAACTATCTTTGTCTGAAGACAATGCTCATTTTATCGCATTCAACAAATTCACTTTATCAGAAATTAACGCTGCAGAAGTGTATAGCGGATGTTCTTGTTAATTTAAAACCATGGTTCTTGCAACTTGAATGTTCATCAGATTGTGCAAATAAGGCCATGTACAAATCAGACAGACTTATATGTAACATGTTGAGGCTGGCAGATAGAGTGGGTGATGTGTGTTGCTTGTTGTATCTTGCTTTGTACTACTACAGAACATGCAGATACAGAGAGGCGCTTCATGTTACAACTGTGGTTAAAGCAAGACTGTCACAGCCCTATATCATGTATAACACAGTAGACAAAGAAAAGTACAATGAATTTGTGGCTGGATGGTCTCTGTTTAAACGTATGAAGAAGGCTTGGGCAGATGTTTTACGTTTTCATAATCATGTATATCTATATAAAATCCAAGAACTTATTTTAGAACAGAAAGTAAGCCTAGAAAACGATGAACCAATCTTGTATATTTCACCCTATGTACTAACAGACATGTTAAGTGTGTTATGTAACTACAGACTAGGTAACAGGTCCCAATGTCTACAGTCACTGACAGACCTACAGACACTGCTGCTCTATGACGACAGGGGATATGTAGATTTGGATACTAGAGATATCTCATGGCAGATACTGGGGATCTGTCAGCAAGTTGTGGGGGACCTGCACGGGGCGTTACAGTCATATCAACAGTCACTGAGACAGGAACCATGGCACAAAATACAGAAAGCTACACACTATAGAATAGCACTCATTGTGAATCAATTAAATGACAGACATTAGTCTATCTTCTTCATGTAGTGATCTATATTTTGGGGTATTTTCCAGCTAATATATTCATTAGAATTTGAAACACTGCAATTAACAGATATTCGTTACAGGGTTTTTTTTTCTTCCAAAAATGGTACACAATCAGTGAAGTTAGAAGTTAGAAATCAATTTTTACGTATCCTATTCAATCTGTTTAGCATGGCATGTATTTCATTATATAAACCTTACGGGGTATATTGCAGCTTGATCTAATAAATTGAAGGAGCATGATTGAATATGTCTTTCACGTTTGATACAACAATGGAAATGCGCTTAATTTGAAATTAAATTGAAATAACGATATTTTTAATAGTTAGTATTTCATAGTCATGTATTTCTAAGAAAATGTAAATATCTTGTTCAATTTACGCTCCAATTGGTTTGTGTTGTTAGTGTATGACAACCATTTCACATCATCACTCCCGTTTATGAACTATTAGACTTTACAACGACTAGCATATAAATTAATTATGTTCATGTTGCATTACATCGGACAAGATCGTGCTAAAATGTAAAACATGTTTTATTATTGCAAAATATATATGTATGCATTTTGCAAACAATTTATATTTTTAAATGAATAAAGATTATAGAACCATTTTAACAGGAGCTTGGACTTTGGGTAGTTTTGTCAAAAAGCATTGTGACGTATGCCTGTCTATTTCACTGTTGGCCACTCAGCCATTGCTCTTTGAAATCAACAAGATATGTCTGATTTTTGAGCCAAGACTACGCACTCTGTGTATATTCACAGGATGAAACTGTGCCATTCAGTCAACTGAAATATGACTGAAAGGTTACTGAAAGGTTACTGAATGACATAGCTGTGCCATTCAGTCACATTTCCAGACCTTTCAGTTAACATTCAGTTGACTGAATAGCAGAGCTTCATCCTGTGATTTCACTTGAAACCAGCGTCATTTTTAACTTGTTTTGACGCAAGAAAAAGATAGTTACATCCTACCGAAAGTCCAAGGTCTTGTTAAAATGGTTCTAATTGTTATTTTGATTTGTTTATTCATATTTAAAAAAGAGTGTTTTATTTTATTTTTAATTTCCCAATTTCTGTTCAATTCCCAATCTCTCTCCTGCGTCCGGGTAAGTACATGTGTGTATATCTTATGTATTCCTTAAATTTTATATGAGAATCAAATGCATATGATAATCATATGCAAATGAAATAATATGAGTATCATATGCAGCAGAACATATGGGAATGATATGAACATTCATATGTCGAATATAAAAAGCAATTATATACATAAGAGACACATATGAGATCATATGTGGCGATGTTGCCTGTGTAGCATCACTTGTCTATTTATTAAGGACGTTGGATCCTGCGATCAAAAAACTTTATATATTTATTTTAAGTTTTTTTCTAAAGTATTTTTTAACACATAGCTTAACCAAAAATCAAAACAAAAGTTGGGGTCTATAATTTTCATTCGGCGCTACGGTGTATTTAGTATGACCTTTCTGCACTGAAAGTGCAGATTGCACATAAATCGCTTTTCCCTCTAATTTTTTTTTAACGGAATGAACCATGGCATCAAATACAAATTTATACTATTCAAAATAAATAAAATTAAAAAATATCATAAAGAAAAATATTACAATTTCTTCACCTAATTGATATTTTGACCTTTTTGCACTGATAAACCGCTATTTTTATCCATTAATGATTCAACATGCAATGAAATTATTTTAAAGTCTCAAACTTTTTCTCCAATTTTGATAGACTTGTCAGAAAAATCTTATAAATTCATAAAATAAAACAAAAAGTATGGGTCTATAATGTAAAATTTAAGATATTGCATGAAATAAGCTAATTTTAGGCAAAAAATGGGATTCATGTTTCCTTGACTTTTAAGAAATATGTTAAATTTGTCCATATGTGTCAATAGATATATTGAAAAATTGTAAAAAAATATCATGTTTTTCGTAACAAAATGAAGACATCCTAATGCACAAACTATCTGGAAATTTTGGTCTGCACTGACAGTAAGGAAAGCAAAATGACGGCACTCTAAAACAACTGAGTTATGAAAATTGTTCATTTTCTTCTTAAAAACTTTCCGCCACAAAATATAGTCCCCTACTAAACTCTGTATATATGTAATTGTTCCTTTACTATTTTATTAAATATAGTTTAATTGGCATTATAAAATATGAATTTATGAGTAGAATCAATATATGATGCATAATTTCCAGAATAGAAGTGACCCACAATGGCTACCCCAAAACGGAGGAACGAACCTCTTTAAGAAAGTGTGTGTTTTGATATACATGTAACTGCACATGCATGACAACTCCTTTTTTTTGAATTCATATCCCATTTACTCTCCTTTTGGAGTCATACCAGACAGGTAATTAGCTTATTGATTTTGTGTACAAACGAAAATGTTTGAAATTTCCTCTAAAAGAAAAATAGTTTTCCAAACTACAGACCGAAATCAAATACGAAGCCGAGAGAAGACAAACAATCTTTTTCTAACAATAAGGTGTCCATATTGTTTAAATCAAATCGGTATATTCTGAAAAATAAAATCTGAAAGTTGTTTTTAATTTCATTAATACGACGCAATGAGCGAAACGGTAAACTCAAATAATTACTTAAAACAAGGTGAAAACCCGATTCAGTTCGGTCCACGAAAATCGATAATTATTGGCTAATTAATGTTCTTCTAACGACCTCTACTTAGAAATATTGAACTTGTCCACAGAAACGGCCCAATATTTCAAAAGAAATTCCTTTATCCCATCTAAACCTGTTACGGCTAATGATGAACCAAAGAAGGCGTCTGGAATCGATGTCACGTGATCCATAACTATTACAGTTTTCCATTAGACCAACAGAGGGTTGAAAGGTGATCCGTTATTAATTTTTCTGTGTGTATCTAAAAAATCATTCTGATTCCAAAAAGCGCATTTTTCTGCGTGCAATGAAAGCAGTGGAATGTCTGTTGGACTACAAAGAGTTATCGTTCCTTCGGTTTTGGTGTTTGGTTGCCATATTCAAGGAATATTTACAGGAAATTCCTCTGTACTGGAATTAGGAAAACTACGACGTATTCCGAGTTTGACGGAAATATTTTTACCTCCGCTGATTCTCTTGGTATTATGTACCTTAGGTAAGTTTGGGTTTTAATCTTTTATTTGCATCGCGGTTGAAAGTAAAAATGGCCTGTTTCACCGCTGTCCGGCTACGTTTTAACAATTATGGGAAAGTAAAATTTAATGCTTTTTAAATTCGAACAAAAATGATAAAACAACGGTTGTAAGTATGAATAAATTGAATTAATTTGGATATAAGATAAATTAATAAAGAAAGAAATGCTGATGTCTAGATCCGTCATCAAGATTGTAATACTTGTAATATTAAATCCGCGTATTAGTACAAAACAATATAAAGTTGTATTGATTTATCCAAACAATTTCAAATGTTATAAATTAATTTCCCTTTTAATCGTCCTGTAAAAAGATAACTTTGAACTATGATTATTCTAATCTGTACAGATTATGTTTTATTGGTTTTCTTGTTTAATAAACAAATTTGTGAGTTTTGTCTGCTACTGTAATACATAGTATACACGTGACACTTTTATCGCTAACACCCAAAATCAATTATATCAAAATATTTCACATTATCCATGTTCAGTTATCACCTACACTCATTCTTCACTCTGAAATACACCATAAATTGTAATAATGATAAATCGAGTTCTTCACAGGACTGTAGCTGTTTAATGCAGTTAGGATTAAGAACAATACTTCTGAGGAACAAAAACTAAACGGAACTAAACAAGCTCATAACAAGCTCATAACAACCTCATGATTTTTTTCTGTAGCATGTTTCATTCATTATCAATGGATATCAATTATCCGGCGTATTTGTTTAGATTTTGTTTGGTAAACGAATAACTATGAGATCTAATTTTGTCCTTAGATTTTTATCTTTACATCACTTAATTAACCGCATTCGACGTTTATTGTACTATATGCATTTGTTCTCGGCAATTGTATGTCAAAGTTGGAAATTAACCGACATTTGTTAAAAAATATAACGATGAATTTTTAACAAAGATATCAAAAGAGTATGCCACAGTCGCTTGTATCTGTATACAAAACTCCTTCCTATATATACATGTGGTGCTATTATTATATGGGGTAAAATTTATCGCAGAAACAATTTAGTGCATGTCGTCTGAGCTTTTGCCATAAATTAAAAATTAACTCAACAAATCAAACCGTCCCTTCCCGGCCATAAAAAAAGAAAATAAAAGAAGAAAAAAAAGAATGGGAATCTCTAATTCAACATATGGGACAGGGTAATATCTTTATAACATGGATAGTATTTGGGATATATACAAATTTATTAAGGATTTTATCATAATGCAATGTTGCATCCATTTTGACAATATTTTAGGCTCAATTTTCCGTAACAGTTGTCTCCAAATTTTAAAATAAAAGTCTCTTTACTTTATGGCTATTTCTATGTTCTATGATATTTTTTGGGTGGAAAAAATGGTGACAAAATATTTTTTTCTGTACACACATCGTTTCTTTCATGTTCATAAGCCAACAGAATACATTAATGTTGTCATATGTTTGTTTCAAATTGAATGAAATCTACCAAATCAACAACCTTCTAAAATATTTCATCAAATAATCATTGCAATATTAACCTTTTCGTTACAAAAATTCCCTATGTATACCATTAAATTTTTGTAATAATCTATGATGCCAGACGATTCTAGCAAACACTGTTATTAATGAGTAAAACTTCGACTGGATATCACTTAGTGTACAAAGACAATATTTTCTATTTATACATATGCATGTACATTTAGCTAGTTTTTTAAATAGTGTACTTGGGAAAATTTTGAAAAATTTTGTAATAACCGCAAACCTAATAACACACAGAAATATTTTTGAAAACGTTTTTCTTTTAGGGTACAAAATACAAAATTCTTCTTGATCACAAAATAATTATCAGATGAATAAATGATAATTTTTTTTTTTCAACTTGAAATAGCAGGTGATGATTATATATTTATACATGATTGAATTTTTTTTCATCTTTTGTAGGTATTTGCATTTTACTGATTTGTCGGCTTGAAAGATTTGTAAGAAAATTGCAATCCCGGAAGCGTGTTGACAATGTAGATTTCGAGATATACCACATTGAAACGTTCTCCAACGATAAACGGAAACCTAAAACTTTCAAGCATAGCAAAAGTTCAAACGACTTGGCTTTCCTCTCGCAGTTCGACTTAGAAGTAATAAACTTTCTACAACACTTTTCGAACAAACCCGTGGAGTTGCTAAAAATAGGCGCACCGGCGTTGATAACCATAACATTGGGGCCGTTTGCTATCTTGTTTTACCATTACACAACCGAGTTTTTCTGGCCAAAGGAAACGTTTCCTGAACTTCCAAACAACAACCAGTGTATATCGTGCTTTTTAACGCCTGCGGGACTCGTATATGCAATATCCTTTGGATTCGCCTTTTCCTCTGCCCTTGGAAAACAAAGCGAAATTCTGACTAAAGTGACCGAGGAGATAAGTTTCATAGACCAAGCTGCCACTCTAACCAGCAAACTCAAGTTAACAGATCATAAAATCCGGATGGATATTTATCAAGCCATTAAATGTGAAGCCATCTATATGATACTTCAAATTGAAAACAGGAAGGCGTCAATTTTTACCCACAAGTCAACAGTTGACGTAAAATGTTAGAATATTTTTATTTTCAGTTTTGATCTTTTTCCAATATTTAAAGAAAAGAGCTACTTTTTTTATCTTTCTTTCGGAAAATGTATGATTTTTTTTTTATATCAAACAAAATATTTTTAATGTACATGAGAAAAATGTTGTCAATGATTTTATTTAAAACATATTATATTGTTAAACAATTATGATAGAATCACGCTACACTGTACATTTTTATTGAACAGCTGCTATTTGGAAGATTTTGGATTTACTTCAAGGGGAACATGACCCGGATGCTCACCATATTGATGACGTCATGAAACGTCATTTAATAGACTATATATCCAGACTCAACAACATTTGTTCGGATGACCTTAGCGTTCTTCATTCAAGAACTCATTCTTTCATGTGAGTATTCCTAAGTTTCATTTAATTTCTCTCAGACAATTCTATATACTTTTTGTTCCTCCTCCTTTTACTGAAATATATTTAGCATTGTTAGCATAGTCTTTTCAGCCATGTTCAGAGCATGTTAAGTTATCTTTTGGCTTTTTATGTTTCGTTAATCTCAAAAATAATGAGAAAAGTAATCCAAAGAAAATACATGTATAAATTGTATAAATCCCCATGCGCGGATCAAGAGGGTGTTTGGGTGGGGATGTGGGGAAAACGTCAATTTTTTTTAAATATTTACATAGTAAAATTATCGAAAATAGGTCTCAGACCCCCCCCCCCCCCATCCCCACCGGAAAATCATAGAAATCCCTCGCCCCCCTCCCCCTCCCCCCCTGAAAAAAATTCTATATCGGCGCATGATAACCCTTTTACTAGCGTCTTTTATAATCTGAGAAAGAAGAATGTGATAAACGTACATGAAAATGTTCATGTACACTTCAAATCAAGAATCAAAGACATACTCACGTTTAATTAAAGTGTAAATATTTAAAACTTAAACGTATGATTATCTTTAATAACCTTTCTACGCCTTGATGTGGTAGTATGAAGTCTTTCTACGAACAGAAAATAATGAAAACTCAATAAATCAATCGACAGGAGTGGCACTGTATTAATTTTATTTGTTGAGCTGTTTAATCAACGTCATCAAAGAAATGGATTTTTGCTCAAAAAGCAAATATATAGCGCTGGTTTGCACCGGTGCGTGTTTTTGTACCGAGTTTCAAGTATGTAAGAACGATGTTCGTTTCCTATAAGTGAAATACATTAAACAAATTGTTTAGACATGCATGCACTTCCTCTACATGTACAAGTTAAATCAATGATTTTGTTCCTTTCGAAAGTGTTTGAATTAAAACCTAGAAATATAAGATTTTATCATGCTTTCTTATTTTGTCAATCATGCGTACATATGTATGTATAAAAATTAATAATCTATTACTTGTCATCGAAAATATCTTAGGTTTGCAAGACTCTTTGTAAAATTTTAAGAGAACTCGTAAGATATAAGAATAATGGTCCTATTGATCTACTCCATAAAAATAAACACAACAATCGCAGCTGTTCAATTCACATACATCTGAATTAGATTATTTACGCAATTGTAGCTTACATTTACAAACAAGATATAAAAATTTTGACCTCCAAGATAAGAACAGGTTTAGAACGTTTGAAGATCGAACATTACATGTAGGGCAATCGAAATAGGAAGTGGATTTGTCGAGGATGCGTTGCAGCACAGTAAATTGATTGTGACAGTAAAGGACAAGAGCGTACAATGCCTGACAAATCCCCGCACCCATATGTTGAAATGGCATACGTACATATACATATAAAAAGAAATTTACATTTGAAAGTGTACATCAGTACATATTTAATATAAAACAGCATTCTCTGACAAATTAACAAATATACATTTATACTTTGTACTTATCTTGTTTGTTTTATTAGTTTATTTTCTAAACATTAACATCATGATCTCATATCTGTGCCAGCGCTATTTTTATGCGACATTGTGTTATAGAACATGAACATTACGTAAATTTGATCGTTATCTAAAGGATATTAAATATAAAAATCTAATAACTTTTTTTAATGATTTACTTAAAACCACAGAAATTAAAAATAACACGTCGTCTAAGATTTGAACACCCTTTCGTCCGATAAGGATTGTCTACAAGCCTCCGCCTACCTCACTGAGCTACGTTGATACACTACAGGAACGGTGAATAACGTTGATTGTTTGACAATTATCAATAATTTCAAAAAAGTGAAATGCTTTTGGTGAAAACCACGAATTTTGTTCATTTAGACCCATTATGGGTCTAGACTCCATTTTAATAAATCAATAATTAAAATTAATAAAAACTTTCCTTTAAATAAAAGTACTTTTAGGATGGAGTCAAGACCCATTCATACAAAAAATTGCAATTTAGAACAGTAAATGATAAAGATTTTGGCATAAAACGCTGTGCAACTTAATTTGGAAACCCATATCTGTCGTATTTACAGAATGAAAGCACTTGTTTGACTCACACCATGACATTTATACCATAAACAATGCTTACAAGCCAAAAATTAATATTTTAACTGAAATTGAAAATTGCTCGTTTTTATTGCTCCAAGTGGGGGTTCTCAACGCTTTGTACGCCCCTGTCCTTTGCATTTCATAGTTTTTACCACAGACGGAAAAAAATGTAAATGGAATGTATACATATATGTAAGACTATTGTCTATGTATTTTAAAATTGATGAAAATTTGCACATAAAATCAGCATCTCAAAACTCCTCTTTCTATGGAGGAAGTAAAAACCCATTTTCTAGGTTTTGGTAATGATTAAACTGTATAATGATACACATCGACACACGCATATTAATTCTATAAACTGCAGTGATAATATAAATTGTATTTTAAATATATCTTAATAATTAAAAACGTCATTTACATTCCTCCTCTGTTTTATTCACCTAACAGGTGGGTGTTCCTCATTACGCTGGGCTTTTTCTCGCTGTATGGAATCTTAATGATTCAGGCCTCGTCTTACCGCATGGAGCTAATGATGTGTGTCCTGACACTTTTCTCCATCAGCATGCTATGTTACATCGTCTCCGATCTCGATTCGCCATTTTCCGGATTTTTCCGGATCGACATTTCCATCATTGTTGACGTCATATACAGGTTGGAAGTGATGCACAAAATGGCGGCTCTGGGATTTGAAGAAACTGTGTGTTATCCAGATAGTTCACGGTTTACTCAGAAGAAATATGGTGACACGGTAAAAATAGATTCCACAATGCACATACAGACCGTGTGCTAGTTATCTCTTTCTCTTTCATATTGAATACTTACTCGAATTTAATGTAATTTTTGCATGTGAAATGAGAGAATGTTTTCGAGGACAAAGTAAATAAACGACTTATTCTTTTTGAATGAATGCATTTATATTTTTTTTTATAAATCAATTATTAATTTTCTTGTAAATGAGTTTGTTCTCTCTCTCTATCTGTCTCTCTCTGTTTTCTCTCTCTCTCTCTCTCTCTCTCTCTCTCTCTCTCTCTCTCTCTCTCTCTCTCTCTCTCTCTCTCTCTCTCTCTCTCCATATTACACTCTAAAACCTCTTGACACTGTACAGAAAGTGAACTTGGAACTACGACCCTTGGTGATACAATGTAGTTAGCCAAAAAAAAAAAAAAAATCTAAAATCACACGAGATTTGTAGATTTATCAGGGACTATATTGCTAAAATTATTTTAAAGATTATTTTAAAAGATATATTGTTGCATACACCGTTTTGTAATTCCAAAATCAAAGCACCCCTCCATCGGCTTTTGATTTAGATCATTTTCGTGATTTTACGGGACATCTGAATGTCCATGGTTCTGAATGTCCATGGGCGGATCTGGGTGGGGGGGGGGGGGGGTCCCCTGACCCCCCCCCCCCCCTGGAAAATGAAAAATTATCAAATTTACATAGTAAAATTATCGCAAATATGCCTCGGACCCCCCCCCCCACCCCGGGCAAACACAATTATCCTTCGGACCCCCCCCCCCCCCCGGAAAAATTTTCCGGATCCGCGCATAAAACACGTATAAATCATTGGATGTTCCCAACATGTACATGTACATCTGTACAGTTGTACAAACACTATACAAACAGTGATATTCAAAAGTAATCATTTTTTTTTATATTCATTGCATATGCAGAGCGTTTCAACGATAACCTTTTATATGTAGGTATACATCCTTAAGTAATACCGGTAAATATATCATTCAAAATAAAAACATAAACCATTTTACATTCATGATAATTTATTTGAATTTACCTCAACCATCGCATATACACACAATTACCAATTGCATTACTTTCCGTGATATAAATTGCATGATTTTAGTAATGTTAACGTTAATGCCCAATATCCTAACGTCTAAAAAATGCATTGTGTAAGCATGCACTTGTTATATAACATATATTATATGCATATTATACTGAGTTAATGAAATGCAAAGTCACGAGCAAAAGTAAATAAATAAATAATAAAATATCAGTCAAATCAAGCTCTTTGATATAACATATCATATTAATCTGTATATGATAAAACAAGCACATTTCAATATAACATTAGTACACTGTATGAAAGAGTACAAAAAAAAATGACATGATCGTAAAAAAGCAAACACATTACGGCAACTAATTTTTTCGATAAAAACACCAAACGAAAAGATGATTGTTTTTTACTAATAGTAATTTACAAGAAAAGTGTGATAAAGCTAAAAATGATGAATCATTAATATAATAGGCGCCTCTACATTGTCAATACTACCACATTGGCTAATTTCATTGCAATTTGAGAAACTCTACTTTAATTTTAATTTAAGTAAAAAAAAATCGGACTTTGTCCTTCCCCTTTTTTCATATTTTGCGATAAAATAAAATGAAATGTCGGCATGCATTATACTTGCTATTTTGTGGAGAACTTAAACTGAACGATATTTTATTTTCCGAAATGGCACTCTTAATAGCGTTGAAAACCTGTAATGGCAATCAGGGAGGAAAAACCCACTCAGAATAATTCAGAAATACTAGAAACAAAACCAGGGTCATTTTGAAAATACGACCCGTTCTTCCGTGTCAATGTCATGATATCCACGCCGACTACGAGCCGGAAGAGTCCAGGTGCAATGTCTGCTTATGAACATCAGGGAAATAACGAATAACCCAAACACAAACAAGACCATGAGAACCATCATCAACACAAACCAGCCCACGTTAATTTTCATAATGTTTGAGTCGTCTCCATGGTAACTGTTCACAACAGTTTGAGATTTGGTACTACCGCCATCTGAAAAAAACCCCAAAAGGTATTAATTATAAATGGTTGAATTGAAAAAGCGACCGAAAGGGAAAACAATTCAGGGAAGAGATGGTTTAGAGAATAAGATCATAGAAAATGCATGATATAAATATACCCTGTGTAATTGTGTAATGAGTATAAACATAGTTTTTCATTTTATTAGAGATTTTAAATTCCGAATATTAATCTTTGTACTATTTATATAACCACATACTGTACATTGTGGTGCAATCAGTTTACCTGTATTTGGAAGCTGTAAAAAAGCATCATCCCCCATATCGGATCTCGATTTTTCACCCGAGCCCGACTTTGGTTTGGAATCGGGTTCGGTATCAGCAGGATAATTGGAACACATTGGAAAGTTGTGTGGAAGCTTGGGCATTTCATCAGGATTTCCAACTTGAATAACGACAGCCATGCCAACACTCATATGGGTTTCCAAATGACAATGCATTAGCCAGAAACCTTTAAAAATAATCATGAAAACAATATTTGACTAAGAAACGTTGAATTTTTACAATTAATATATAAAGTGATTTATACGTTTCTTTGTTTGAAAGAAGATTTATTTCTATGTAATCATTATATAGAAATATTATAAAATCGTACTCTTCACGTACATCGTGTTTTATGTAAAAAAAAAAAAAAAACACCAAAAAAAAACAAACCAACAAAATTATTTAAGTATACGTGTTTATTGGAATATAATCATAACATATACATGTAAATTTTTCCAAATCAAAGAGGGTTCAGCATGCCTAGCCCTCTGTCACGTTTTCTTACCCCGCCTAAATATAACTTAATACATGTATTTCAAAACTGTTACCACGTATTTTATTTATATGACCCTTAGTATGTGATTTTTTTTTATTTTTATTACTTAAATATGTCTGGATGTTTTGATAATACTATCAAGATCACCATTCCCGCCTTTGTCATATAAAAAATGGCCATTATCTGCCAAATCTGGGAAATTGGGCAAAGAAATAAGCTTTGATAAGACCCCTGGAACAAACCAAGAGGAAAAAAAGTTTTTTTTTTATTCGATTATTTGATGCCTTTTAGCAATAAATTTCAAATGTGGAACAGAAAAAATAATCCCTAGGGTAGAAAGTAAAAAATTATGAAAAAAATGTGCAAAATTGACACATTTCAAGCAAAATATCATAGAGTCCTATGTTAAAAATTAACAAACTTTGAGATGACCCCCTAAAAACGACGTAGTGAATTTTTTTTTTTATCTTAAACTAATAATTATATTGGTAGAAATTCAGGTAAAAAATTTCATTAAAAAGGCTAGGGCAGAACAAATTAGACCCGGCTTCGTTAAGATCAGACAGTGAGCTTTATGAGAAAATATAACTGTTACAACAATCATTTGCCTAAAAATATAAAAGGTATAAATCTCGATTTCAGATTAATAACAAAATTGTTATCATCATTTTTAAAAGAGTTTTCATGTGCAATATATGCAAGAAAAAAACCCAAATATGAATCAAGAGTAGAAAAAAATACCTGGATTTTCCGTTTTTAGCCGAAGAACAACGTATCCTTTATATGGTATCACAACCGTATCCTTCAGGGGCGGATCTTTCACGTTCATATCAGGAATATTTCCATTATTCCAACTAGAGTTGCGCCATTTTGCATATCTGTAATCCGGAGAGTATTCGATGTCCTGATTTGGGCCTTGCAGCAATCCACTTGTCTCATTGATGACACCTAACCCATATTTAACAACGTAGTAACGGTTGCCATGGAGATGAACCGGATGTGCGGTTCCCGTCGATAGACCGTCTAAAACAATGTGAAAAGAAATATTACAAATTATTACAAATTTTCCAGTTACTGTAGCATTTATCCTTTGAAAAATAAAGTATAATCCTTTGAAATATTTCATCCACTTTAAGATACTCATTTATTTATAAACTGACATGCTTCAAAAAATAAAACACAATTTTTAAAAAAATTCTTGTAATGCAATATGGTTAATCTTTAGGAAATTCTATAAATTTATATTAGGATTGTTATATAAAGGAAAATATGAACATGGTGTGAGCATTTGATGAGAATTGCGACTCTTACCTTCAGCCATGAGCACAATCTGTGTGACTTTGGAGGTGGACAGTTTGACGACGTGAGTACATATACAGTACTCCCCACAGTTATCCATGTTCTGGTTGTTACATACCACTGTTTGATCATTTGTAGTATTTGGGTATAACTAAAAGACGAAAACAAATGTGTTATAGCCTTTAATATACATGTATATTTCAATGAAGATGGGAATTTTTTTAACCAATTGCAAGTTTTTGATTTGTGATATTACGTGTAAAAAGTGTATATTAACAATAAATGATACGTCTGCATAATATTCGTAACGGTTTGTAAAATTAATATAATAAGTATGTGACGTCTTTATATGTACGCTTATTAAAGTTATATAAAAAAGTCTATCACAATATACCTTTGACTTCTAAATCAAATTTACCTGAAGAGGCACAGGGGGACCTTTATAGTGGATGGTGTTTACGGCCGGTCGAGGGCTCATTAGGTCACTTCCGGAAAAATGGAAGTTTAAAAAGACTTCCTGGAAGTCGTCTTCAGAAGTTGGAATGGGAACGGGTACTTTGGCAATGCTCTCCGGAGTTGATTTCAATTCGTTGATCGTCAAACATTCTGTATTTGGCTCCCAGCGTTTTAAAGCATCGGGGCTGGTCAGAAAATGAAAAAAAAGGTCATTACGATTATATTTTCATGTTGTGAATTTTTGTAAATGACAAGGTTATCCTCTTTATATACTAAGAGTATTCATTACATTGCTTTACAATGAGCATAATAAATGGCATTATTGATGTTTTTTTGTCTAAAAATCTACCACATGGGACTGGAATTCAAATCGACATTCGTTTTCTCATCCAAAGAACATGTTTCTGCTATAACTATCATTTTGTCTTATGAAATTTACAATTATATAATCTTTATCTATTGTGCTTTAAAAGATTTTGAGATTTCCCCCTACCTCCAGTGACAGTTAGCCATCACACACGGTTCTGACTCTGTGCACTCCCTTTTCTCTGAGTCCGGAAGAGATACTTCCGCTTCCTGATAGTGGAGCTGCGCAAAACTCACGTTTGGTTGGATTGGATTCTGTGTGGAATATGATATAGATATAAGGTATAAAATGAAGGTTGTATCAACTACATCTATATGAAATTATAAATGAGTTTAAGTCTATAATAAAACTATGAAAAAGTGTTAACTTTTTCATTATTGTATGAAATTATAGATTTTAATTGTTTAATGATAAATTTGAAGAAAATTTTAGTATTAAGAATTATTCTCAGACGAATGAGCTTGTTTGGCATCATGAAAACGTTTTTAACTTTGGAATTTCTCTCAATTAAATCTTATCTGGATCTGAATTTATAGATATCGTTTATTGATCAAATGTCTTTACACGTCAAAACAAGTTTTCTCACATAAAAGAAATCGAGAACTTCTGTTGTCTCGAGGCGAATCCAATAGTTGCCCAGAGTGTTGTTCCCAAATACCATGACGTCATAGGTTTCTCCAGGGTTGATGATGAGGTAATCAATCCATGTTGGAATCAGATCACCGCCATCAGAGCCCACGAGAAGGAGTCTGTGCTAAGAACGTATGTGGAACATTTCAAAGTAAGATATTTCCATAAAAAAGTTCAAATAAGATCGCAAGGAAGGCCGTATAAAAAGTGGAATCAACTAATGTTTTCTATTATTTATTGTACCAAAATACTCTAAGGGATTGCCAAGTGGAAGATTACAAGAACCAATAAGCTCTCGCATAATCAATTTATCTAAATCAGCTTCTGATGTAATTTAAAAAACAAACTTAGAAATAATTTTTTATCAATCTGGTCTTGAGCCCTTGAACGATGTTTGCAATTAGTTCGGCGCTGTACAATTATAAACGATGGATTAATTATGCCTTAGTCTGCTTTTCAATACAGTTGTATAATGCACATCAGTTTACTTTTCTCAAAGGGAAAAGACTCGAAGTTATGAGTGATGATGTACATGTATATTATGTATAACATAATTATACCTGGTCAATTGAGATTTTGTATTCCCCTGTCATCCCTGTTTCGATTATCCGGAGAAGTAAAGAGCCGTTCTGACGCACACTGAATATTTCCATTGGAACCGCTTTTTCGTTCGCAGTGCCGCTTGCAGAAACTGCAAGGAAAATGTTTCGAAAATTTAAAGGCAAAACAGTGACGTTGCCATGAAAATAAGGTCAACTTTGCTAAACTACGTGTAGATTAGATATAAAATAAGAAAACAAGTGTTGAATTAGATAAGTCTAGTGTGTTAAGTTAAAAATTTTATATACATAGAGGCAGATTTATGAAGCATTTTTCTTACTGATTTGAAAAGCCCTGCTCACTTGCTTTTTTAACGACTTACGTTTTGTTTAAAAAAAAAAAACAAACTACTTCCCTTATTGACTTATCCAAGCAACAAGCATGCCAGATTAAAAAAACAGAATCTAATGTTGCAGTTTTTAATAACTTCGGTTTGGGTGAGTAAGACCTCGCAAAAGCTTTAGAACAGCAACAACTTACATGACTTGGTTTTGCCGTTTACAAGAGCCCTGCTGATTGGATGAGCTAGGCTTGACACGGAGCCATCGTACGTTCTCATTTGTGTTCCCAATCTCCCGCTTTTTTTTGAAAAACTAAAAAACAAATATGATTTACTTTTTTTCATTTACGAAAAAGAAAATTTGCAAGAAAAAAAGGCTGATACCCCCACCGAACAATATCTTGAAGAGAGGATTTCATCCCCAGTCCTTTCGATTCCTAGATATACCAACAGAAGATATAACGCTAATCTTATCATTAAAAGATATCTTATTGGCCCTCTTTGTATAAAAAAAATACTAAAAATCTTCATCAACATCTGCTTTTTACATGTAAGTAATTTTTTGGGGAACGTTATTAGAATTAGGGGTACAACCCAACAGTTTAATTATATTCATAATGACATACATTTACTTAGTTACTTTGAGCATTCAGACAATTACAGAAAGTTACATACGAATGTATAAGCCACTCCATTTCCTTCACAACTTCTATGTCACTGACAGCAGCCTGCCAGTCCTGGGCTAAAAACACCACATCTTTGTCCGCTGGCGGAATATCATCTCTCTGCAGAAATATTTTATTGACGTACAAATGTAAAACATTGATGATAACTGAATTGCTTACACATATTTGCTGAAGTAGGTAAAAGCAATATATTTTTTTTTGTTTTACCTCTTTTATCACAATTAAAAAAGAATGGAAATGAAAAATTAAGATCTGCCCAAAAAGATGTATTTTAAAAAAATGTTTAATGAGAAAAACTGAAAATATTTAAAAATGGCGACGACATCTAGAATAATAATCGTTCATTCATTATTATATTACTTCATTCCCAACTTTTGGTAGCACAATGAAGGCACCCGCTTGGCCCGATCTCCGCATGGCTCCATGGTGGGAATGATACCAATGGGTGCCCGGGGGACTAGCCAGGAATCTAGGTTCAAAATCATTATGATACAATCACACAAATGTAGTTCTAATCACGAATTAATGTAACAGTAATAAATTGCATGTTCTTAAAACGTCGGCACATGCTATAAACGCCCACTTATATTGGCTTCTAGAACCGATACTACTTGATGAGCCTATGAGCTTACATGTGGGTCTAAAGTATACAACCATGTAACTATCCTGACGTCCGAAGGTGATGCATATACAAAAAATTCTCGAAAAGAGATAAAATAAGAAACATTAACAGAGGCTGGATGGTCAACAAATCAACATTAGATCTATCTAAAATTTTAAATATTTTACCATTCAAATTTGTGGATTTTCCAACATTTTAATATAGAGCTCTTCATCTAAAGGAGACCAATATAGCTTAAAAATGACCACGAGCATCGAACCCTCTTCATCACGATGCATTGTTTTATGTACTTCATGATACGCTATAAATCCCTATATCTTTAAGAAAATATGTTACTTACTGATAAGTGAAGAATTCCCCCGGTAGAATCGGACATTGCGATACCATGGAAACACCATCCATCCACGGAGTTCCGATCTGGAACATCCCGTGCCAGTGGAAAGAAACTGCCTCATTGGCCATGTCATTGTACACCCGTATGCTAACCTGATAACAAAAATCAAGACGCAATAAGGGTCATATCTGGCCTACATTCTCCCCTTTTCTTTTCTTTTTCAAAGAACAAGGCACAATAATTGTCAAATCTGGCCAATATGCCCCCACTTTCTTTTTGTTTCAAAGAACAAGGCACACTATAGTGTAAAATCTGGCCAATTTGATCCCATTTCTTTTTTTTTTTTTTTTTGTTCATTAAAGTTTTTGTTTTTCAAAAGGGAAAAATGTCTTTTTGGAAATATTTAGTTAAAAAATGAACTGGTGAGTGAAAATGTATGAGATTTTACCACTTGTTGTTCATGGAAGACAAGTGTAGGTGCCGGAAACTGGTTGTTGATGGCGAACATGAATTTGTAATTCCCATCAACCGTCAGTACTTCTTCCAATTCTAAAAAAACCAAAATGCCTTAGTAGAGCTTTGAATATTATAATATTTAAAAATATGCGTTTTATTGTCTTTTAATCTAATGAAGCATGTTTGCATATTTACTCTGAAATAAAAATAATAAATAAGTAATATGTCAATATACGGTTGCATTCGCCGTTTTGATTTTTTAATTTTGTTCCTTATTATCGTGGTGATAAAATCTTTATCGCATTATCATTCAGATGCGAACAGAATTAAAACGGAAATACATCAATTAACCACAACGAGCGTTTCTCCTCTCTATTCGGTGCCGTTTATTCACTATGCCTTGGCTGTTTACTTCACATCCGGTCATTTAATAGATTCCAATAGATTGGTTTGAACATATTTTTTGTTAAGATGGTATATACAATAGGATCGGGCACAAGTTCTGTAAACTTAAAACGCCCTCTCCTGTGAAATTTTGACACAAAATGTACACTATTACGAAAAAATGACAATATCAGTGATCATAATAAAATCCCATCATTGAAGTTATACTAAAGTAGATATGCATCGACAAAAAGATACGAAAAAAAAGAACTCTTTAAAAATAGCTGAACGTTAAAAAACAAATTTTCATTTTCTGCAATACTGATGGAGTATTGGACTGATCCAATAGATATGTACATATTATAATGACATTTGATCGTATAGATCATTTGATAGAATATCAATATTCTTGAACATGTGCATCACGTAATAAAAACAAAGCAATCCTTTTTTTGCTTTTGCTTTTCCAAAAATGAAAAACTATTTTAATAAATGGGATTGAAAAATATAATGATTAAGTTTTCGCTTGTATGTTTAAAAAGTTTCATTCAAAAACCTAACGTATTTACTTATAAATTGTAGCAAGACATATAACTCAGATGCATTTCATGGACCCAATGGGTTATCTTCAAATTGCCTTCTTAAAAAATGAATGAAATAATCTCGATTCTTTACATTAAAAGGAGTTCAGCTATTCTTAATAGACTTAATCGATAAACAATCATTTTTACAATTTACTTAATATGAAATAATTGTACTTTCAATTCCAGCTCTTATTTGTTTTTGTTTTTTTCATTTCAAATCTCTCCGAGATCAATAGTTTAAAAAAAAAAACCAAACCAAAACATCAGGCACTTCTACAACCGGCAGTGGTTGCATTGGACAAGGTCGTGAAAAATAATTGAATATACATGTACATGTATATCAAAATCATGATATTCTTAATTGACATCCTTATTAAGTCGTATTGATACTTTGAACTTGTTTTCGTATCATCTTCAGTAATAAGAAATATGATATACATGAAGCTATCTTGCTCAGTCGTATCAGTACTTTGATTTTGTTCTCTTACCGTCTTCCGTCAAAGGTATCTGATCGCATATATGGGCCGTGGATCCAACCGTTTTGGAGATCTTCTTATAAAACGTCCCGTTACTATAGTCAACGGGAAATCCCTGGAAAGCTGACCAGTTGTATGACATCATGCTCATGATGTAATTAACGCGAAGCTCTATATTACACACCTCCTCCGATGCTGGGCATGATGGAGTTACATCATGTTTGAATGCTGCTTGCATTTCACTTATCGCGAAACATGTCATTAAAATAAAATTTATAACTATATACTTACTACATAGAGAGATTACGGACTTCATTTTTGTAGTGAAAGTCACTGAATAAGTTCACCCAGTGATTAAATTCGAGAAAAATTAGGAAAGAACTACATTCGGTGAATATATATTTATACACTGCGTATAAAAAATAAAATAGTCGAAATAGGGGTTATCAAAAACAAGAAATTACAAAATATCTCAAATAATCATTCATTATGTTTCCATCACGTTTGATTTACACACGATTCGACAATCGTTTGATCACATACACAAAACAGGATACTAGTTTGGTTAATCATGGTGAAGTATAATGTCAGCCATTATCATTGTCACCCTAACGTATTTCCAATTGTATATTGTATTCAACAAAGACGTTATCAGTGTACCATTGGCTTCCTGTTTAACCTATGTCAACAATTTAGGACAAAACTGTTTTATTTTAGGACAAAACTTTTCATTAATAATAGGAAGATAGGATAATTTTGATGGCTAAAAATTCAAGATCCAGGGGGAAGAAACTGGCCGCATTATATTTTTTGACTTTCAATCAAAGAAGAGTTTTTATTGTTATATTTCGATGAATATATTATTTAGGTTTATATCAATTATCAAAAGAAAACAAAATCACTTATAACAGTAACGATAGCAGATTTGTTACTACAGGTTGAAAAGTAAATAAAGTAAGTTGTGCGGATCAATTATTTACAATACTGCCTCCTTAATATAGAACTGGAATAATGCCTTTCTTTATTAAAATATGCTAGTACATGTAACTTTCATTTAGCATATTTCTTATACCAAATATCATACATGTACATGTATCAGGAAATTGCATTGATAACAAAAATACTCATTTTAAGTAAGAAAAAAAAATATAAATATAAAATTGGATATCATAAATAACATTTGAAATTCTTAAACACAAGCAAGGAATGGAAAACTTTCTCAAAAGATTCAATATCGATCTATAAAATTAATGACAATGACCACATTGATCAAAATTGATTTATAGTCATGCATAACAAAATACATAAAAAAGATAACTCATAGTATCATGAAATTACCGGTGTAAGAATTCACATATATAGAGTGGGAGAGGAGGGGTGAGGGGGAAGGGTCCGAACCCCCCTCCCCCTGGCAGACTTTATTCCTTGGACCCACCCCCACCCCATCCCCGGAAAAATTATCTGGTTCCTCGCATGGGTAAGTAACACATCGTATCATAGTATAGAGAAGCTGTAACAGACAATCGCGCATCTTCCCGGCTTTTCCTGTAGGGTTCTTAAAACTCCATGATTATATTCACTTCACAGTATTTTGAAATTTCATACAAAAGCAAATTTTCAAATTGAACTTTTGGCAAAACATAGTTACGTGTCTCTTATATTAATACATGTATTTCGTTGGTTGTATCGTTGGTTTTGATTAATTTCAATCAATATTTGTTCCAGTTTCAAGAGTTCGTCTTTGAAAGAGTTCATTTTTTTTGTCCGATATTCATTTTAAAGTTAAGGAAAAGAAGTTTGTCTTGGACTGTTTAAAGTTTTACATTCGAGTTTTGTTTTCTCCGTTTGTCTGCAAGCTATAGTAGAATGTATGTTTGGAATGACTGTGCTTATTTAAACTGCAAAATGGAAGTAAGTCCGATGGTTGTTTAAACAAACGAATCTTGTTTACAACCATTGAATAAAATGTCGAGAGGAAGAATACCATCAAATGGGTTTGATTTGCCTGATGAAAGCTGGATCTATACAAGCCTACGAGGGATGTCAAGGAGAACTTGAGTACTCGACTATCACTTGGTCAAAGCGACCATCGACTGCGAACTTTCCTCACCCTAGGAAGTTAATAAAAATTGAAACAAATTGCTTATTGCTTAATGGACGTGTTAAGATTGCAACTGAAATAATAAAGTTAACCATTTTCTTTTCTCCGCATTCTTGTCCGTATGACAGTTCTATACATCAGTGTCTTATATGTTTAATAAGCGGCTAGCCTATTGGTGTCAATTACAAGTATTTGATCTAGTTTTGTTAAATCATATTTTTGAAAATCAACAGATCCATCAGTCATCTCAATGTCAGTGGATAGGTGGCTAAACAGCAGAGCGAAGCAAAAACTTCACACTGCAGTTTCATACAGTACATATAGTAACAGTGACTTTATTGCGGAGCTTCATCCTGTGAAAAATCACTTTAATTAACTGTATCAGAAAAAGTAAATCATCGCATCAGAGAAGAAGGCAACTATAACAGGCATTCACACATTCTCCAACTGTTTCGGTATATTTAGAAGAACCCATCGATCATGAATGTGTTAAGTAAACTACACCGGTTGTTAAGTAATTTCATACAAAAGCAAGTCGCTTCCAAACTATTTCAAATTGCTGTAAAGGCTAAAACTATCAATGAAAATCTCTTGAGGGTGTGTCGTTGGGTTTAATAATGATTCTATTGATTATATTCACTTCACAGTAACTTGAAATTTCATACAAAAGCAAGTTTCCAAATTGAACTTTGGCAAAACATAGTTACATGTCTTTTATATTAATATTTTGTTGGTTGTATCATTTGATTTTATTCATTTCAATTAATTTTTTGTTCCAGTCTCAAGAGTTAATCTTAAGAGTAAATTTTTTGTCCGATATACATTTGAAAGTTAAGAGAAAAGAAGGTTGTCGTTGGTGGTCTAAATTTTTACAAACGAGTTTTGTTTTGCCCGTTTGTTTGCATGTTAAAGTAGGTTGTACTCGTATGCTTGATATGGCCGTGCTTATCAAAACTGTGCAAAATGGAAGTGAGTTCGAGGGTAATTTAAACAAATAGGCCTTGTTTAAAACCATAAATGTCGAGAGGAAGAATACCATTATAATTCAAATGGGTTTGATTTGCCTGATGAATGCTGGATCTATATAATGTATGACAAGGAGTACTCGAGTATCACTAGGTTATAGTGACTATCGACTGTGAACTTTCCTTACTATAGGAAGTTAATAAAAATTGAAACAAATCGCTTATTGCTAAATGGACATGTTAAGATTGCAACTGAAAATAATGAAACCACTTTCTTTTATCCACATTCTTGATCGCATGACAGGTCTAGACACAAATGCCTTATATGTTTCATAAATCGCTAACCTATTGGTGTTACTTATCTGATCTAATTTTGTAGATTAAATCATGTTTTTGAAAATCGCCATATTCATCAGTCATGCAACTAAATGTCAGTAGATAGGTTACTAAACAGCCGAGCGAAGCAAGAATTTCACACTGCAGTTACTTATAGTAACAGTGACTTTTTCATTTGATTTAATTGCATAGCTACATCCTGTAAAAAACACTTTAATCAAACAATACCAGAAATAGTAAGTCATCGCATCAGGGAAGAAGTCAGCTATAACAGGCAATGACACTGTTACTGTAAATTTTTAAGAACTCATCGATCATGAATGTGTCAAGTAAACTTCACCGGTTGTTAAGTAATTTCATACAAAACCAATTCGCTTCCAAACTATTTTAAATTGAAGTAATGGCTAAACATATCAATGAAAAGTCTCTTGACGTTGTGTCGTTGGGTTTAATAATTTTGATAAATGCTTGTTCAAGACTCAAAGGATGATATAATTTTTTACCTATCTTACTTTCACTGTTAAGGAATACAAAATTGTCACGAAGGCTGTATCGCATTACATACGTTAAATTTTGGTTTGAAATGACCCTAAATAACAAAATCGGGTTAAATGGAAGAAAAAAATTGTATTTCTCAGTTGTAAAAAAAAAAAATTGATTAAAACGATCAAGGTCAAGATCTAGCAGATAAAAGGGGCCTACACAGTTCTATAGCAGAATATCTGTTTGAAATGACCGTGAATATCAGAACCGGTTAAACTGAAATTAAATAGAACTGGGGGTTGTTTAAGCAAAGACGTCTTGTTTAAAACAATTAAATGAAATGTCGAGAGGAAAAATCCAAAATCCAAATGCGTTTGCTTTGCCCGATGAATGATAAGTCTATACTAGGGATATCACTGAGTACTCGAGTACTCGACTATAGCTATAGCTCAGTCATTACAGATCATCGACTAATATTGTCCTTAGTATGTTACTTACTAGGAAGTTAATAAGGTTTGAAACAAATCTGGCTTTTTTATGCCTGTGTTTTATATGTAAGATTGCAACAGTTACTGAAATAATGATTAAAAGCATTTCTTTTTATTTGCATTCCTGTCTCAATATTACACTTTATTACAATGTACCTAATCAAAGGGATTTTGTTGTTTTATTACAAATTAAATATTTTCGTCGATTTTATATTTGTATCCAGGTTTGAAAGTGATCTATTGAACTGAACCCAATGATATTTTAATTTAGAGGTAGGACCTAATATTTTGGCCCAAGAAAAGGTCCGCCCGTTGAACAAAAAAACATGTAATACATGTAGTCAAACAAGGAAGTACTAGTAGTTGATACATACTGGTATACACATGTTTTGATGTTCAACTAAATTGTATTTTGATCCGGGGGGGGGGGGGGGGGGGGGGCAATATCACAGTACAAGAAAAGGTTCGCCCCATTTAAATGCTTAAGAAAATAGTTCACAGTATTTTACTTTTATTTCAGAGGTAGGACCCAATATTATAGCCCAAGAAAAGGTCCGTCTCGCTGAAAGAACTGGTCATACATGGATTAATGAATTTAATATGGTTGGTTCCCGTTTTGCACACATTTGAAAATTTGGTATCGGAAAAATGTGTGCGAAACGAGAATTTGACCAGGTGAGATAATTGCTTAATTGCTATAGTATGTATCACATTCATGTGAAGGGAATTGACAATAATATAAATAAAACATATCTACTCGCAATTGATATTTACATTTATTTTATTTTACAATATAAGTTGCATAAAAGCCTATTTACATAATAATTGACATCCATGGCCATGTTCCTGAATTGAATTTCAAACATCAAATTGGTCATGAACATTTTCATTTATTTCTTTAAAGAAAGAAGATTATTGCGAAAATTCTGTACATTTAGTGCTTTTATACTACAAAATATAGTCATCTTAATACTTGATGCAAAAGATAAATAATAATGATAAATTACATTTGGATGGACACTGTACGGGATAATATGTCAAGCTTGGATGAGGAGTAATCTTCAATAAGATAGTCATTTGGTGGTATTTTGAATCGCATTGCGTTTTCGGACGTTTGAAGTGTTGCTATGCAATGTACAAAACATTAACAGATGAAACTACCCTGGTCATAAGTTATCTGTCACAAGTTTGAAGAAAAAATATCAAACGTTAATATTTAATTAATGGTTTTGCTGACATTAATGGAGGAAATTTGTCTTGTGAAAACGATGGTAAATATTTTTAATTTATGCTGTGTCTTCAATAATCGAAGAAAATTGACAATTTGTATGATGATAATCGGCAATTTTATATGCTTCAAGAAATGTAAAGATTTTTAAATTTCACAAAACCTATCAAATGTAGACCTAATTCATGTATTTTCAAAACGTTAACAGATGAAACTAACCTAGCTACAGTCATAAGTTATCTGTTACAAGAGAAAATATTATACGTTATTATTTAATTATTTTTTTTATATTAATGGAGGAAATGTCTAGTGAAAACGATGGTAAATATTTTTCATTTATGCTGTGTCTTGAAATATTGAAGAAAACTGACAAAATGTATGATGATAAATCGGCAATTTTATATGCTTCAAGAACTGTAAAGATTTTTTCACAAAACGTAACAAATGTAGACCAAATCCGTGCATTTTCAACCCTCTTCAGTTTGTAGTATATCGAATCAATATTAAAAATATTATTTTCGTCGGAATGTTTTGTGCCAGTTTAGCTACTGATTTGAAATACCAGATACTAAAGCGGTGATGTCATAAGAACTACTGTCAAAGTCGCTACATCAAAGATTGAAATATTTTGTGACAAAGATCTATCTCCTTACATAATCCCCTTTCTGTTGATACCAAACAACCAATTATAAACGTTGGAAAAAAATTAAAAGTTAAATCATTTATCATTATTTTTCTTATGAATGAGCGGAAATTCAAGAATAAAAACATCATTCTTTTTATTTTATCAAATGAAAAATATAGCTGATAGTTATTAGTGATTAATCCTAAAACACAACAAAATATATATATTCTTATATATTTCATCGTTAATGCGCTGATAAAACGCAGGTAAAAATCCTTGGATTGAAAGCAGACTATATTGGTTATCAAAACACAAATCACGCCTATTGTTCTATACCCAACTATCAAATGTGTGCAAAACGGGAACACACCTGTAATATATAGGTTCTTGTAATGATATTTTTCAGTTGATCTTGGAGTGGACATGAAATTGACTTCAGCGTAGATTGATATTTTTCAGTTGATCTTGGAGTGGACATGAAATTGACTTCAGCGTAGATTTTTATTTTTAAATGAATTCAGAATAGTTCCACATTATTTATAATAATATGTATATAATTGATTTTCATCGTAAAATATTTCAATTAAAGGAGTGAGACCCTGTACATGTATTGTATCGATCCTAAAAAGACCGTAAAATTAGTGTAAGAGAAGTAGTAAATCATATTTATAATTGGGGTTTATCCGACGATTTTTTAAAAAAAAAAATGCGACAATGGCCTGGAATCCATTGCAAAAAATTGTCCGTCTCGTTGAAATAGTCATAAAATAAGGTTGATTTGTCATATTTGTCTGACGGTATTGATTTTCATTTAATGACCTTCTTCTTTTTTCTTTTTTTTTTTTTGGGGGGGGGGGCAAGAAATGTGTTTCATGATGTTTATATGTCATTTGTGAAAAAAATTAATTAATGCTATATGTGTGTGTAGCAGGCGGGAATCTAGAGTAAAATTTTACCGGGGGTATCAAAATTTCCCTTTTTCAAACGAATATTTTCCTGTTAGGAAAACAAATCCCCTTGAATTCTTTGTCAGATGTAAAATGCTTATAGGGTTCTTTACTAATCTTACATGTATTTAATTTCTTATCAACAAATTAATTCCTCTGGATACTCCCTGCTTTGATTATAACAAAGGCAAAGGTTCGATCCAAAAATATAATTATGGAAAAGAAGGATCGAAGAACTGAACTTTCACATGTGCCACTAGTGCAAATAAAAAATAGCAATGATACTGCTTGCAGGTATCGTTATAATTGAATTGTGAAGAATATTTTATTTCAAAATGGTTTAAGTTTTTAAACGTGTATCATATCAGAAAGGGTGTGTTCCCCGAACGGCTAATCGCCAATTAGACAATTAGGCAATTATGGTTCCCTCTAAGGGACACAGATAAAATAATATCGGGGAACAAACCATCAGAAAGACGTGCAAAAAGAGGACGTGTGAAATGTCCATTGTTTACTTGATAGTTTCAAACGTTCGAACACCTGAAGGTGTGAACCTTTCACACCTGCAGGGTAGTGTAGGTATATAACACCTCCTGATTCAAGCCATTGTTTAATCAACGACACCAATCAGCTTCATTTCCTGTTAGGTCGTCCTGCAAAATTAAAGTTAAATGAAAAAAAGTTTTAAACTGTAATAATTATTGTAATTTATTTGTGTTGACCAAGCTATTTGTATTTTCTTGTACACTCTGTGCTGGATATTTATGAACTTACTTCGGGTAAGTACTCCTTTAAACGAAATACCACTTATTTTGTAACAAAATATTTGAAATTGAAAAGATAGAAATGAAAAATATGCCCCGGACCTTTTATGTTAGTCGGACCTTCTCTTATACGGACAGGACCCTTTTTTGAGCAAAGGCGGACCTTAAATGTTAACATTAAAGGTCCGCCCGGACCATTTTATTGGGCGGACCTTTAATTATACGACACTGGTCAATAGACTGCGATCTATTAGACCGCCGGTCAGTAGACTGCGCCAGTCAATAGACTGCGATCTATTGGACCGGCAACGTATTTTGGAAAAAAGTTTAATTGCTATAACATTAAAAGATCACTTTATTATGTTTGTTTTACTATTGTTCCTAAACTTTATCATTTAACTTATCTTGGTATTGATTAATAATGACATGAATGCATAATGGTATGGAAACCTTCTGTAATTTAGAATTGTGAACACAAAATACTAAAAATGAAATTAGGTAATAAAACAATTATATAATGCTTGAGCATTCAATAGACCAAAATTTCTCCCCTTGGTGCAGGGAACAGCTAAGTGTGTTCTATTGCCCGAGGCCGTTGGCCTCGGGCAATAGAACACACTGAGCTGTTCCCTTCACCAAGGGGAAAATATTCTGGTCTGTTGACTGCTCAAGCATTTAATAACTGTATACTGTTGAACAGTTCAAGGTACTTGTATCGGAGACTGAAATGTTTTTAAGCGACTAGTCTATTGGTATCAAAAATCTCTTCCGATTAAAAAAAATTATATTAAGTTAAAAAGTATGTACATATTTCATTCTGAAGGTAGATGTTACTTTTGAAGTTGAATTGTAACAAATCAAATCCTTTTTTTTTTTTAAGATGCTGGTACAAAACTTTCACATGAAATTACCTGGTACATGTATCTCTAAGTTGTTTTTTTTCATAAGAAGTTAATAAAGCATGGGGTTGAATTAATACAATATCCAACAACACCAGGAAGCGTAATAACGCGTTGTTCTTTAAAAAAAAGCCCAGGGATGCACATACGAAGTGAATTCGAAAATGTTTCATTTTAGAATTTATTTCACACATTCTATTTCACACATATACGATTTAAACAATGTCATATAAATGTAAGCAGTAATGGCGTTTGTTTTCTCGGCATTACGGTATTATCAACCATGGGGGGGGGGGGGGGGGGGGGCGTCCGAGGCATATTTTTCTATGTTAGTTTAAGAAATTTAGATTCTGGTTTGTTCGGACCCCCCCCCCCCCCCCCCCCCCGATTCGCGCATGACTACTTCTTACTACGAGTACTTAGTATTAGTGCACGACTGTTAAACAAAGTTTCATATATTGAATTTGTACACACTGAACATACTTCCTGTTTGACAAACCTTTGCTTTCTCAGCTAGTATTACCTTATCAATTACTTCCGGTCGGAAATACTTATGAGAGTCTCTCGCTTCAACGTTCAAAGTATCTGTATATCTTTTAATAAACAAAATAAAGTAAACGAAAACTAAAAATTAATAGTAATGAGCCCTTATTATTTGCTTTATCAGTAATAAACTGTCGATTAATTTCGTTAACTTATTTTTATACAGAATATTTTGATACGTGCAATGAATTATCCAAATGAATGTTTAACTGTTCACAAATGTACTGTTCTTCGATGAGTGCAGTACTTTGCCTTGCAGTGTTTTGTCAGTTGGCTCACACTCAAACCAATCCAATATTTCCGTATAATTCTCTTTTTGATCTAGGAAACACTTTTTGAACGACACCTTTGAAGAAAATGTGTGTTTCTGATATTGAATGTTTATTACTTGGAGGAGATAAAACCACATTTTTCTACGCTATGAATAACAAAACTGCTTTATTTTGGCAGTCCAATGGCATTTGTTGTTTCTGATTTGTTTTTCTCAAGCCAGATAATTGTACTTAATAAATTTTGACCAAATTTAGCAATTATAAACCTCAAAACAAAAAATTAGATCCACCCATCGCGCGTTAAATTAGATGTGGATCCTATTGGTGACTGCAAAAAAAAAGTGCACAGGTCGTAAATATTTCAGTTTCATAGAATAGTATACACAATGGAAAACAAATATATAAAACCATTTATTTGCAGCTATGTTTATTACTATAATAATAAGTTTTGGCATTATATTAAAATTTTGAGTATTAAACATTCATTAATTTAGGTGAAAGTCGTGAATTTCTCTTTAGCTTTTAAACCATAGCTCTGAAACTATTTGTTAATTGCATGCACGGGTCTTTAAAGTACACGTATACATAGATTACTTAAATGTGAAGTTATTTAATTTTTCCATACATAATTCTAACAGTGTAAATGATACTACATATAATTATGTAGCAACGGATTAAAATCAGCATATGTAAGAACACACAATTTCATTGTTGCAGAGAACATTTGACCACGAAGAAAAAAATTATGTATTCATAAACCCTGCATCTCAATGGAAAATTAAACTTTTGTTTTCAGTTATACTTAAGAAATGAATTCAATATTTATTAGTTTTATACGATATAAAATGGTTTGGGGCAGTTTAGGCTTTATAAACCGCGAAGCGGTTTATTAAAAAGCGTAAGCTGTCCCTTACCATTTTATATCGTATAAAACGAATAAATATTGAATTCATTGCTTATAATTTAATTTTCTGTAATTAGTTGTAGATTAAAACAGACATTTGACCGTTAAAATGACAACAAAGTTTACAAAATTCAAACGTAACGTCAGGAGGATTGATACCTTTTTGACGTTAGATTAACTGTGACGTAGGCAACATTCTTTATACGATATAAAACATTTTTTTAGCCATTAAGAGAGCGCGTGACAACCAGAATTAAATTATAAGAAAATATTCGAATTTTACCTCTTCAAAATGTCCCCTATACTATGTGCCTCTTTTGCACCAAGTCATTAGCTGTTTTCTAAATTTTGTATCGAAATAACCGTATACAAAAGGATTAACAATGTGATTGAGGAAAACAAGCCTTGTCAGATAGAAGCACACAGCCAACTGAGCCTTTGTCATTGAAATGAACGTGAAATCATCTAATGCATACAGAAGAATAGAAATAATCAATGGAGGAGTGTACGATATTACGTAAGCAACAATTATAACGAAGAACATGATGGTAATTCGTCTTTGAGCGGATTCGGTTTTGGAACCCAACTTTTTACCACTATTATTACTTTCCTTGGGAGTTTGTTGACTTTTGGGATGTACCGTTGTGATGTTTTCTGTTGACTTGCCCTGAGATCGATTTTCGGAAACGGCAAAACGTACTTTTTTGGAAGAATGCATTTCAATGGCTGTGTTTGCATGCTGCTCACCACTGTTTTCTGTACTTTGATGACCGTCAGTCTCACTTGCAATGGTCGTGTCTGTATGTGAAGAAACATTGCTTTCGTTATGGACTTCATAAGTTTTACTTTTGAAACTGAATGATAAGTTAATCCTTTTTAAAACGGGAATATAGAGTCCGACAGTAACAACGAGATTTGCCACCATAACCAGAAACAGTATCGCAAAATACATGAACATGCCCGGTGTCGATCCATCCGAAAACCTGCAAATGTATGTCGTGAGGTTGTAGCCCATGAACAGATTCATTTCCTCTGAGACGCCAGCTGTTTTAAAAAGAGGCGCCGAAAAGACAATTGAGACGAAGCATACGACGGCAATTGAGATCCTCTTCCAGAAAAGCGTCATTTTTGGTCCAAAAGGTCTACAAACCAAAAGGAACCTTTGCAGTGATATCACAAGAAGCATATGCACGGATATTCCAGGGATGCATACCTGTAAAAAGGACAGGGCACTGCAAGCCACTGTGCTTGGATAGTTGAAAAGAAAAGTATTGTCCATAATGTAAAAAGGGGCACCTGTTAAGCAACCTAACAAATCCACCACACCAAGAACAGGAATGAAATATCTCTCGCCTCTCTCCTTGACACGAAAGAAGTAGAAATAGATGATGAGGAAGTTCCCAATCACTCCAATTACTCCACCAATGATAATCAGAATAGTGCTACCAAGAGCAATGTCAGAAGTCTTGTTTTCCAGGAGCATATGGTAATAACTGTCGTTATCCATCATTCAATATGTAATAAGTTTCACAAGTGAGCCTATGCATGTACCTGTTTTAAAGTTTACGACTCTTCCCTTTTTTTTGCTTGAAATATGTCCTTGTTCATTGATGTGAATTTATAATGTTACGATTTATTTTGTTTTTACTTTCTCCTCTTTTTACCACACATATACAAAACACACCTTAGGTAATATCATTCTTCCTTGCTTACAGTTAAATAAATATTTTGTACACAAATAAATCGTTTTAAATTTACAATGCTTGTGACATGAGTATATTACATTAAATTTAAGAGTATCTTTTAAAGCCGAAACGTAATAAGGAAAAATTACTCCAGTAAGAACTCCAATTCACTATGTTTACGGTCAAAGTAGAACCGTAAATTCAAGAAACCGTGAACGTAGTGATTTATCTAAAAATCTATTAGAACTTGCAAATCTGAATTCAGGTGACAGTGAGAAAATCTCATGTGTTTTTGTCAAGTTGTGCCGAAGGACATTATACGCATAAACCGCTAATTGCGTGAAAGGATTTAAAAGACAACATAAACACAAATTATATGAATATTTTAAAAATCACGGTCTTTTTTTTGTTAGGCGCTATTATAATAGCATTTGCAATATGATCAACGACAATTTCTTTGCAGTTAGGTGTTGTGTATTGAGCAAAGAGCAAAACTTCAATTTCTTAACGTAAACAGTAATAATCTAAATCTAATCTAATCCCCCCCCCCCCCCCCCCCCCAAGTACAAGGATTTGAAATTCTGTTTAATATAACACTATAAGGTACATGTATATAGATGTATATAACTACCCGTTCACGATAATACCTTTCACTTAAACAGACAAATTTGTCTGCACCGCTTGGTGTGTTACAGGACCGACGACATCCAAAAATAAGCATTCAATGCTTATATTTATATTCATACTGATGTCTATTTTTATGAAATATATGTGTATTATTGCTGTAAAGCCATTATATACGTTCTCAGTCAGGGATATGAAACATACATGGAAAAGCCATATTAACATGTTATTTAGTTTGCTTCCGCGACTAAAAGTATAGTGCCAAAACTTTGTAGAAAAAAAATCTTTTTTATGAAAGAGTAGATATAATTTAATGTTTATTTCTCAAACGAACATATCAGATTGGTTATGTAAGATTGATAGTTTTATTTAATCTTACAAAAATAAATATACTCAAAACACGTGAAGACGTTTATATTTGTGCACACTGCACATGAATTATCGAAGTGTATTAGAAAATTGAACGTCGTAGATTTACAATTCAAACATAAGGGGAAATATACACTGAATGTAAATATTAAGATATGACAATGTTTAAATTTAATTGTCATTTCTTTTAATTATAAATGAAACTTCAAAATAAAAATGAGAGGCATGAAATAAAACCGACGTTGAATTTGAATTTACGCTTGAGTCATAATTCAATATACAACATTCTTCAAACAAATATCCATGGTCTATTCGATAATAAGTTAATTCACATACCCACTTGATATCATAGTTAATAAAAAAAAATATGAAGATAAACGACATTTTGTCGTCAAATCGTTAATACGAGCCAGTGGTAATAAAAAATACCCCGAATTCCAATCCAATTCCATTCTAAGTATATTGTATATGCGTTTTAAATGTATGCAGAAAAAAAAATACTTTGACAATAAAAACAATTTTATGATAATTTTATTGACAGCTAGTTTTTATTCAGTATCCTGGTTCTGTCGTGTTCATCAATATGACCGTAGCCTCTATGCCATCTGCAGTGTCTGATAAGTAGCAAAGTACCAAATACCACAACACCAACGAAAAATGCCGCTAGAAATACTATTATTGTGACGTAGGATGAAAAGCTCATTTCAAATGAGTCCGAGTCAGTGTTTGATGAATCTTTTGTAGAACTGCTTTTGGTTGTAGTTTTCTGTACCTCTGAAATATAATAAATATATCTTGATGACAGTTAAAAGACTGTTAAACACCGACAAATAACAAAAATAACATAATGAACACATAAGACTAACTAAATCGATTTTCTTTTTTTCAAAATCAAGTATGAATAAAAACAATTGTCGAATAAATAAGTTTTGCCTACCTGGCAATTGAAGAAAACTGTTAAGGTTTTCTTTGGACTCTGATTTAGACAAGGGTTCTCTTCTGAAGTTAGAACATTTAGGAAAATTCTTTGGAGGCTTTGGCTGTTCGGATATCTCCCCTACTTGCAGAACAACAGCCATACCGATGTCCATGTGAGCTTCTAGATGACAATGCATCAACCAGAACCCTTTAAAATCAAATCAAATAAATTATATAAATAAAAATGAAGAAATATAAAAATAAATTAATAAATATGAAAATAATAAAAGAGTATTATATATAATTCAAGTTTATGCCTTATTGAATGCGATATTCAAGTCCATAATTTTTTACAAGTTGTAAGTTTAATGGGGGGGGGGGGGGGTTCTCCTCCTTATCTTGAACATATTAAAGGAACAAAAGACTCGATATCAAAGCATATCTATGTTTAGTGTGATTTTTAAAATTGGGAAAATTTTAAAGTAAATCAGTATTCTGAAACCAGTTTCATTTTAAAAATTCACATTCTGCATTAAAGAAAATTATTGCAACGAAGTATTTTGTCAGTGTATAAATTACTCTATATCTTTATGTGATACCTGACAAAATACGAACCTGGATTATCCGTTCGAAGACGGATTATAACGTATCCCCTAAACGGAACCATGATGGTATCCTTCTTCGGTGGATTCTCTATATTGATACCAGGAACGTTTCCAAACTTCCAGCTTGAATTTCGCCATTGTGCGGATCGGTAGTCGGAAGAGAACTGGATGTCATGGGTTGGACCTTGTGTAAATCCTGTGGTCTCGTTTATCTCACCGCTGCCATATTTTAAGACATGAAAATGGTTACCATGGAGATGGACGGGATGCGATGGCCCTCCAGAAATGCCGTCTATCAAACAAACAGGAAGGAAAAATAATTAATTATCAACATGATTATATTTTGTAAGAATTAGCCCCTTTGATAAAGGGGTTGGCAACTTTGTATAATATTGTTTAACATGTATATGTTCAAAGTTCAACATTTTTACCTTCATTAAGAAGGACAATCTGTGTAACTTTTTTACTGACCAACTTGATCACGTGAGTACATCTACAAAATTCCCCACACTGATCCATGTCCGTGTTGTTACATACCACATTTCCATCGTTAACAATTTCAGGGGAAACCTACAAGGAATGTTATATTGCAAGTTTTTTTTTTCAATGCCTATAATGATTTTTCATAACAAAATATGCACATTACACTGTTTTCGCTAAAAAAAAAAACCCACAAATACGCAAAATGAGATAATGCTCTTTTGGAAATAACATAAACATCTAACATTAAAAGGATTTGCAGATAATACATGAAATTTGATTAATTATATGCATACAGCAATACTATACATTATGAACATACTTGAGTTGTATATAAACATGACGTTTAGAAGGATGAGTAAAAGTAAACTTGAGACTCAATAATTAACGAACTTACTTGTAAAGGCACAGGAGGGTTTTTGAAATGGATAGCATTCACTGCTGGCCGACCAAATAACAGAGCGCTACCGTTGAAGTGAAAATTGAGGAAGACTTCCTGGAAATCCTCCAGAGATTCTGGGACTGCTATAGGATAATCCATTTTGTCATTGGCAGGTGCCCTCATATCCGCCACTGACAGATATTGTGCATGTGGTTCCCATTTTGACATCGTTATTGAACTTGAAATCAAATTTTGATCGTGTGAAGAATAAACATTTTTTTAAAAATAGGTGTTAAAAGATTAAAAAGATTTCAAACTTACAGGTAACTACTTATCCAATTATGAAAGAAATTTAAAAACCATATTGTACATCTTCTGGCAGGTTTTGTTCGCCACCTTTTTGCACATTGTAATCATTATAATACGGAATTATTTGAAATATGAATTTTTGTATTTTGATACACAGGGGGACATCAATGTATTATTTTCCCCTTCATTGGTTTAAACATGACACGTGACTGCCGGATAAATCTCTATGTCCGTCTGGTGAGAATTAATATTAAGCAATATGGCCGACGTTTCGCCTACTCATCTCAACATTTCATTATATTTAATACAAAAACCGCGTTCCGTAAGTTCTTTAAATATTTGGAATAGTTGCCGTGCAAAATTACATTTAAATTAGAATAGCTGCCCTTTAAATTGACGTCACATTGTTGTATCTGGAGCAGAATAGAATGGTAGCGCGGCGTCGAGATTCGCTCAAACCTCCGTGATGGAAAGGAGAAGACATTTCATCCCCCCCCCAAAAAAAAAAATAAAAAATAAAAAAACAAGGGTGCATTGAAGATTTCTTAAGACTACTTGAAGGTGAAAATGAGTTTTTGAAGAGATTGACTGTGTTAAATATGAAGGGATGTAACCCACTTTAATATACATTGGTTTTTGAAGATCAACGCAACGAAATTAATGTCTCACTTGATAGTCTTCGGGAAAACAAAACACTTATTAGGTTTGTTACTGACTGACTACAGAAATATATCGGGTTGATAAGTCTCATAGACGGCTCGGCGAAGATATTTTCGTTTAATAAGTAATACATTGCAGAAGAGAATCTCTTCTTCACTGATTTGTTTATCTATTATAGTATTATGTCGTCATTTATAACAAATGACAATTTAGTCCAGCTTTTGAACGCTTTAAATAAAGAACTCAGATTAGGAAAAAGAATATTACTCAGTTCGTAAAAGAAATCCACTTGAGAACATAAATTTAAGGTGTTTATATAATTTACACACCTCCAATGACTGTTTGCAATCACACACGAATCGGATTCAGCACATTCTTTTCTTTCAGAGTTTGGATAATCTATTTCTGCTTCCTGGTAGTGAAGCAGCGCAAAGCTCACGTTTGGGTCAACGCGATTCTAAATGTAAAAATATATGAACACTTGAGATGCTTTTTTAATATCGATATCAAACACTGGTTTTGAAACATATCATTTACATTGTATATAACCTTTTTATTAGGCTTTGATTACATCAACCGATATTCTGTCAAATATTATCAGAAAACAGAAACGAATGATCATAGTATTTTTAATTAACATTATAAATAAGGTTTTAAACATTTTGATTATATTTATACGTTTATAGAGTATAAGCACTTGCTTATGCTAATTTGAATTAGCAATACTTAAGACGAATGTAAATTAAATTGCATATTACATGATTCTGATCCATAACTTCGTTTGTTTGTACTCGTATCCAATAGTTTCCAGGAGTGTTATTGGCAAATACAATGACGTCATAAGTTTCCGCGGGGTTTATGAAAAGAGAGTCGATCCAAATGGGAGATAAATCATAGCCGTCAGTAGCTATGAGCAACATTTTATGCTAAAAATAGAACATATATAGTCATTTTAATGAATGCAAGTATGTACGTGTAAAATAAGTTCAGTATGATACCAAATATCGTTTGTGGAATTTAATCCTACAAACAATTTTTTGCCAAAAAAAACCCCCAACTATAATGCATGTTATTTCAATAAGACAATCAATTTTGCATAAAGATATAGAAAATTGTTCAATTTTTAAAGCTAAAATATTTGAATTTTACTTTTACTTATATTATTATATAATTAATGGCCAACGTTACGATATTCAAATTTAAAGTGTAATGCAGAGCTGATTGGTAATTGGTTAATCTCCCAATCTTTTAAATTTGTTTCACAATGGATTTGTCAGATGAATGAGTTTTAAGAATAATGTAACGTATTACATTTGGCTGTGTATTCTGATTAGCGTTTTTGTCGGAAAACGACACCTGCTAAATCACTAACCTGTTGAAAAATTTTTCAGACAAATATCGTACACTCCAAATATAATATGTTTATAGTACTTTCGAGGTTAAAATCTTAATTTTTCTTACTTCATCGAAGGATATTTTGTACTCCCCCGTAGAACCAGTGTTCATTATCCGGAATCTTGTATTGCTGTTAAGAGTCACATTGAACATTTCTAAAGGAACACTTCTCTGGTTTTCAGAACTATCATTCGCAACTAAAATTGAAATTTATTCAGGTGCTTTAGAGCTGTATAATTCTGATGATATAACAGTACCATAAAAACACAAATTGTCTAAATTGAGTTACAAAAAGTATTTAAAATTTTACCTTTATTTTAAAATTTTAAACTAATATTCATCATTCAACCAAAATACATGTATTAACCATAAATAGTTCAAGTATATTGCCTAAATAATATCGACGCAAGAAAGAGAAAACATTTTGCCTAAAGTCAATTACAATTAAGTTTTCATTGCATTTTTATTTCATTCAATGATAAAATTAAGCGGTTGCTGTGCTAAAATTGAACAATATTTTTTTTACAGTTTATGTAAAAATTTAGCATTTTGACCTAATGAATGTGGAGTATTCTTTTTCCTCAAATTGTAATTATAGTAAGTTCGCTGTTAATTATTAATCCAATATAATGTTTAATAGAACCACATCTTATAATAATCAACTTTTTTCATATAGTTGGACAAAATGTATTGATATAAAACCAATAGACTTGAAATTGAGATTTGTGGTTCATGTCGGCGAGTAATATATGGACGCTACTTATTCAAATGTATCTTAATATAGGCAACCATGCCATACATGGTTATATTGATATATAATCATAAAAAGAATGGTAATAACCTCTTGACTGTCCGCTGCGTAACCGTTAAATGAAATGCAATTAACAGACGGGGATACTCCACGTAATTCTAAGTTAGATACCTTACATTTTTATTTTACTGTATGGAAAACGTTATTGTAGAATCAAGTGCCTGTGTCATACTTACATGACCTTGATTTTCCGTTAATCAGGGCATTGCTGTATGGCCTGGAGAGGGTTGACAGTGAGCCATCATATGTAAACCTTGACGTCATGCAATCTGCCGTATCAAAGTTATTTGAGAACCTGTAAAAAAAACCCACACACAACATAAACATTAAGAGGGCTCGATTGTCTTGACTTTTTTTTGGACTGTATTGATCTCCCGTAGAAGAAGAAAAAATATTAGAAAATGTCCAAAATTTAAACAATAAAATATTTGGATTTTTCTTCCTAAATATTTTAGTCGATAGCTAAACAAATCATATCTTTAAAATATTAGGTAGAGTTGATGGTTAATTTGCTAACCACTCAGCTTCCTTAACTATTCAAAATATGCCTAATGCCATAGCCATGTGCAATGACAAATAATATGTTGATTGAATACTTCAATCATGCCCATTTCGTAGATTTTCAAGTAGGTGACACCGTTACTTACTGTAACAAAAACCAATTCTGTTCTTCGACAGTCTCTGCATCATTTTTATTGAAAGTCCAGTCTTGTGTAAGAAAAAGGACATCTTTGTCGACTTTTGGAATATCTGTTCTCTAGTAGACAAATGATAGGATCTAACATTAAAACGTTTATAACTGTGTATACATGTTAATTTTGACGATCTTTTTCTGTAATATTTTATTAACAATACATGTTTTTGTGTTTATAGAACATAGTTTAAATAAAAACTTCTGATACACTGTAATCTTCCCTATTTGCGTAATTTCTTGTTGCAAATAATACATGTGAAGATTGACTATTACTTATTTAATTTACAGCTGGAAAATAAATACAAAAATGTTATTAATATATTCTGACTTCTTTTCCTTGTCTTGGGAGAACGATAAATGCACCATGTAGACCTTCTCTCCTCATGGCGCCGTGATGAGAGTGGTACCAGTGCGTGCCAGGCGGACTTGCTATAAATCTGTTAAAAAGTACAAAACATGATAAAAGTAAACACTACCAAAGAAACCCACACAAAATCTTAAGTTTAACAATTAAAATTTATACAATGTTTATGCAACAAAGACTTAACTATTTATTTCTTGCATCAAAACATGTTAAAAACAACGCTAGTTTACAGTGAAATATTAATAGATCGCGTAGTCTGAGCTCAAAAGTAAGAAAAATCTTGTTAATTTCAAAGAGCGATGGCTAAGAGGCCAGCAATGAAACATACAGGCCTACGCCACATTGCTGTTTGACACAAATATCCAACGTCCAAGCTCTCGTTAAAATAGTTCTAAATTCACAAGGTGTCGCTGTGCCATTCAGTGAACTGAACGTTGACTGAAATTTTTGGAAAGGTCACTGAATGACATTGCTATGCACATCTTTGTCATTCATTTTCCTTTTAGTTACAGTTCTTTCAGTCACGCTTCATCCAACTAAATGGCAGAGCTACATCCTGTGATTATTTGTCCCCAATACATCTTTGTCTCAGATAACCTTATGATATATTTTATCTTGAAGTTTTATATTCTTCCAATTACTTTTATTTTTTTTTTCACACGATGCAACATACTTGTAGGTGAACATCTGTCCCGGAAGTATAGGACATTGAGATATCATAGAGGCACCATCCATCCAAGGAGTTCCGGACTGGAACATCCCATGCCAGTGAATCGTGACCGCTTCATTTGCCAAGTCATTGTACACACGAACTTTGACCTATATTTAATAAAACACCATGTGTTAGCTCGTGCGGCTACTGCAAGCCTTTTGATTGAGTTCACCTTCTTTTACAGTAATCTTACATGTCTTTAAAAGAAACAGGTCGTTTTTGTGCATGCGCATGATTAGATAGGATGAATGTTCAACAGATTTATTATCAGATTTACCTTCAAAGTTTAGAAATTACATTTTTATCCATAAACTTTTATAACATAAAGACACATTTGTGATGTTTTAGTTTTAAAATATAAATAGTTTCTATAATATAATACATTTATTCAAAGCTCTTCTACAAAATGAAAAAGGAGATTTATTAGCATATATACGAATGAAAACGACAATTTTACTCATTTTGAAGTACTGTTATAAAATGAAAAGAAATAATTGCAATTAAAAAAAAATTAAAACATAACAGTTAATCAAATTAATTTATGCTAATATCAAAATATTTAAAACAAAATATTTGCTGACCGTTTGGTTTTCGTAGACAACAATTGTTGGTCCTGGAAATTGGTTGTTGATGGCATACATAAATTTGTAATTTCCATCTACCGTATGTATGTCTTCTTTTTCTAATGTAAGAAAGTGTGAGGTAACTTAAATATCTACCTTCTCTTATGCTTTTGTGCAGATATACAATATTGTTTATAGTCATACAATGTATGTCATTAACTCTGACCTTCATTCTCTTTTCTCTTTCTCGTTTTAGTTTTTTTTTTTTAGTTTCAGAAGAAATGGTTTATTAAAGTGAACTTGTTTTAGGTAACACTATTAAATATTAAAATAACGGTGTTCTGTATTACATTGTATTAACATCAATATCTCTGCAGAAGCACAAAAGCAGAGAGTTAAGACAAAGACTCATTGAGAATCGTTTTCAATGACGCCACAATGATCTTTATATGCATTTAAGATTTTATCAACCAATCAGAATAATGGTTCCAAAGTTGTTCGTAGTAAAATTATTTAAAATGATGCAAAAATATTACTTTTAAAAAAGCGTAGCTTGCCATGCTTGCAATCTGATTAGTTGAATCAAAGTTTGTTCTGTCACACAACATGACTCTCAAAGAGAAATCGTTTGATCTCTCTTCATCTTGCTCTATGGTTCATTATGAGAAAAACATTGGAACGGTAGTTGATGTATATCTCTCAAACAAATTAACTAACTGATCTAAGTTATTATGATATTAACATTATAAAGCGTTTGGCTTGTCAATTACTTTCATTAACCAGGTATTCCAAATATCTAGGGTGGAAACAATGTCGTGTCTTAAATATCACTTTCTTTACCTGACACTGATTTATGTGGGGTTTTTTTTTTTTATATCTAAAGTATACATTGTAAATTAAACTCCCACTTTGTAAAACATAAAATTACCTTTCTCGGACAGAGGTGTTTCTTCAAATGAATGTCTTTGATTTCCAAAATGTACCTCAGTGTTTTTATACATAGTCTTATTTTTGAAGTAGACAGGGAATCCTTGAAGTGAAGTCCAGTTGTACGCTACCATGCTCATTATATAATTTACATGGAAATCGAATGAGCATTCTTCATCAATCGCTTTGCAGCTTGGTATTACATCGTTCCTGAAAGTTGCTTTAACCATTGATATCCAGCAGGTTAACAAGAATAATCTTGACAAAAACATGATAATTTGCGAATTATCATAAATTAATTAAGAAATATGATACAATTTTGGAAAAGGTGTCCATTTATTGCCGAAATCCGGTCAGAAATGACAGATAACTGAGGAAAATTTGGCTGTATTCTATTGGTTATCTTAATCAATTAACAATACAGTGCGCGAACGGAAAAGTCCGGATGTCCTTAACAGACTCAAGAGTTATGAATAATGAAGAATGTCTCTAGTTGACCCACTAATTATTCTCCCAAGCTTTATGTTCATACCGGGATACTTGTTTCAAGGCTCATGTTGCTTGAACAAATCCGGTTTAAGTCTGATGTTCTTTTCTGTTTAACGTTATTCTTGTGTATAATTTATAACTTAGCTGTAAAAATATAATGTCCTTGACTGTTTTATTCCCTCACGATGTACTGCTTAATCATCCAGTACTCATTTTTTGTATAGTAAGTCTGTTGATATTGTAGTTTTCTTCTCAAAAGACACAAAAACAGATTTTTTGGAATACTTATAAATTATTTGTTTCTATTTATAATGATTAATCCCCACAGAATCATACAACTTCATACCATGCAACCAACAACATCCTGTGGCGTGTACCGTTTTACATGTACATTAAATTTCCGTCATATTTGTTTCAATTTTATTGAATTGCAATGCGGGTATGTCATTCCCCAAACCATATCGTATATATGTTTGTTTGCATGTCACAACCTATGCAATTGAAAACTTTGTTGATTATTTTTGCAATTTCAAATAAAAATCCATGAAAAAACAATACGGGATGAAGTTCCAAATTATTGTATATTTGCGACGTGAAATTGCAAAAAATGCAAACGTTCATCTCGAAAACCTCGAAAATATTCCACTAGATGCAAAGGTAGACAGGCATGTGTATTTAGGACCGTTTTACCTTCTCTCAAATCTTGAGATGCAAAAGAGAAAGACGAGGAAGAGAGTCGACTATAAGAGAAAAGGATCATGTTCATGTACATAATTCAATTTCTTAAGGTAGCTTTGTACAAGACTTAAACTTTTTAGGACTCAAGTTCACAAGATTTTGATTTAAATATGTTGTTCAATTGTTTGTATCAATCTATTTTGTTGAATATCATCATAGCAATTTAATTAAAGTATCGGAATTGTAAACTGCTGATGCCGAGTTCAAATCTGGTATAGACTTTTGTTAAATTTTACCGATTAAAAGTTTTGAAAATCATAATTTTTTCCCACAAAATTGCTTATTTTTTCGCCTACTTGACTCTTGTACTTTTTATGCATCATACAATCTTTCATAATTAATTAATATTCTTCTTATTTGAGAAACTAATTTCATGTGTAGTGAGCCACCTTAAACAAAAATTCAAAGTCCTATTTTTGCAACACTGTAGACGTTTTTGTCTTTTGTCTGCGTGGTATTAATTTACGCTATGAACGCGGGCACAAATTTTCCGCGGAATTTTTTCCCAGTGTACTTAAAGGGCATTTTGGAATGAAATTTTGAAATTGCATTACACGAATAAGGATAATCGGATTTTACTACATTATATAACACTTGCATATACGTGTACCCAATGTATATCGTTTTATCTATGCAAACTGTCAAACAAATTTTTATTGAGAATTCACATAATAAATAATTTAATCTCCTAAAGATTTGAATTTTCTGTAAATTTACTTGCATGAAATTTAAACTTCTCCCAGCTTGAGATAACGGCACGTGTCAGACGACAAATAGCCCCAAGCGGGTCTGTCTTTCAATGACCCAATTAACTACACGCTAAGACCCGTGTTTTTAATGCAATTTTTAGATCCCTTTGTGCTCTGACTTTTAATTGATAAAACTGATCAACTCATAATTTAAACGACATGTGAACCCATAAATTGACAGTTAATAAAGATTAAAATATGCATATAAACAGATAAAAAAGAAACAGTTCATTGAAATCAGTTTAAAAAACCTGTAAAATTACATGGACACATGACAACATATTCAGAATACGTTCACTTTTTCAATCGCGTGAGAATTCCCGATTTTTCCCACCCTTGACCTAATGACTACCGACCAGTACACAACCGATAATTACTGTTCACTGTGAACAGTTCTTACAATTTAAGTCCAAAGTTGGACAAATTCTAGGTAATGAAAATCGCTCAGAACTAAATTTGATCATAATTATTCAAATGATTTTTTTTTCATTCAAAGAATCCGCGTAAATTTTTACCCGCGGATTAAATTGATATTGTGACTCCGCGGAATTATGACCCCGTGGAAAAAAATACGTCTACGGTATGTCATACTGTATATTATCAAAGAAAAAAAAATTCCAACGAAACAAAATATAAAAAACTCCAAAAATAAACACACTTTCAATTGGCTTTAATAAGTTGTGTAAAGAAATAGCAAACAGTTTTGGAAACACATAGTATTACACTTCAATAGAATATCTATTCATTTTTGTAGGTGATTTGGTTGAGTATTGGACAAGTATATGTATATATCATAAATGTATAACACCGGTTTAATGTTCACATATGTATCTAAAATATCACATATTTTATATGATTACTAATGTTTGTTAACAAAAACATTTCTATCTCTTGTCAATTCTCCGGTAGCCTCTACGTATAACATGCTGTTTAAATACTATAATTGTGGATAATACAACAATGCCACAGAAAATTGTCACTAAAGAGACAATCAATATGACGTAGGATGACGACGTCATTTCATATGAGTCAGATCCATCAGCCTTTGATTCCTGTGCATATGCCTTAACATCTGAAGAAAAAAGTAAAAGCATCAAATCTATGTAAAACAGCATTTTCATATACTTTAATTTATAAAATAAGCTCAACAGCTTTTTTATGTGTTATTTTAAATTCATTCTCGTATTAGAAGAAGTATTTCATGTTCGTATATTTGAACATATGTACTTACTTGACAATTGAACAAAGTTCTGATATTTTTGTGCAGATGCCGATTTATCTGAAGATTTCGTTCCTTTGAAGTTGGAGCATTTAGGAAAGTTTTTAGGAAGTTTTGGCTGTTCGGAAATCTCTCCTACCTGTAGAACAACTGTCATACCGATTTCCATGTGAGCTTCTAGATGACAATGCATCAGCCAAAATCCTGCGAAGACAAGACATAAACGGATTTTATAGGAAGATTGTTGAGGGAAACTGTTTCGTATTCTGTAAGAAACTTAATCTGTAAGTAAGTTAATAACTTGATAAATTATGAACCTGGGTTGTCTGCAAAAAGTCGTATAACAACATATCCTTTATAAGGGACCATAACAGTGTCCTTCTGAGGTGGATTATCAACATTGATACCAGGAACGTGTCCATAATTCCAGCTAGAGTTACGCCATTGTGCAGACCTATAGTCAGATGAGTACTGGATGTCTTGGTTTGGACCTTGTGTAAATCCCGTGGTCTCGTTTATCTCACCGGTGCCGTACTTCAGGACACGGAAGCGGTTACCATGGAGATGAACCGGATGCGATGTCCCTTTTGAAAGACCGTCTGAAAAATATAATAAAAACAAAATTGAAAACTATAATTGAATATATGGCAAATTTTCAATGCTTGTTCTTAATTCGTCTTACTGTATTTTGAAAACAAACCGCTTAAGGTACACTTTAAATATAATTTTACTATATTCATAATTGATCTACGAAGTATCATACGAAAATAAAACACAACATTAATTTTGCAAACGAAATCCTAAAAAACAAACTTCATGAGTAATTACCTCATTAGATGTTGCAATAATAACTGTAACATCATACAAAGCGCGATTTCCCATATTTGTTATTAAAGAAAACTAAGCAGGGTACATTATTTTACATTGTAAGTTAAAACTAAAACTAAAAATGATTTCTTTCCCAGCAAATTCAGAGTAAGGTGCATTCTGTTCTTTGGATCATTGTGTGTATTTTCATGAATTTTTAACAGCCTTATTTTACCTAGGGGGTAAATTGATATAAAATGTAAATTTCTTCTACAAAAATCATATTTTTGATACTTTGCTCTTTATTTGAAATTCTTGTTCGCTAGAAAAATAATTTGGTAATAAAGAAAGTGAGTGAATCGTTAAAGCTAAATTTCGTGTCTAATGTACATGTATCTATATAGATTTGAACTTATTTAATCAGTTATCTTCCTAATAAAGCTATTCTTAAATAGGCCAACTTTCGTTATATTTTATTAATGATACTTACCGTCAGACAAAAGTACAATTTGTGTGACCTTCTTAGTTGCCAATTTGATCACGTGAGTGCATTGACAGAACTCTCCACATCGGTCCATGTTGGTATTGTTGCAGACCACATTCTTATCGTTCACAATGTCAGGGTTAACCTATAAAATTCATTTATTTAAATAATGCAATTACTGTATTTAAGGAATAAGGAATCATTCTTTGAGTATTATGAGGTGATAATTTCGGTCGGGCGTGATAAAATCCAATAAAACCCAAAGGGCTTTATGATAGATTTGATCACGCCCCGACCGAAATTATCACCTCATAATGTTCAAAGAATGATTCCATATTACTTATATTTATATAATTTTCAGTAGTTGTACGATTAAATATTATATTATTAATGATGCCAACCCGGTTGCGGCCCTAACAACACGTCTTTTGAATTTATTGGGCTGTATAGTACAAAATCGATTCGTAGTGTTATCACAGATAGAGACACTGTAAATATATACATGTATTCCCCTTTTTGTGTTGCCCTTCTACACTAGCGATCGGTTTCGTACAGTGTTAAATTCGCCCAGATACAGTTTATGATGGATACTCTTTCTAATAGACACAGAGATTTACACAGTTTGAAATTCGCTCACCGACAACGAGGGTAAAAAGTGAAAAAGTAAAGCGGGTGAAGAGCATTTACCTGTGTACAGTATTTACGCAAAACAAATATAGGATATGCAGTTTTAGAATCTAACATGTTTTACATAATAAATGGTCAAATAAAGAAGAATATAGTTTAAAGATGAATGAATTCTTGTAATATATGAACACCTTTTACCTGTAAAGCTTCAGGGGGATTTTTGAAATGGATGGTATTCACCGATGGACGTTCTAACCGCTGATCACTACCGCTGAAGTGAAAATTTAAAAAGAATTCCTGGAATTCGTCCGTTGATTCTTGAAAGTTTTTAGGCGGTTCAACACTTGAATGGGAAAGAGCCTTTAGATCTGCCACCGATAAACACTTCGCATGTGGATTCCATTTTGACATCGTTATGGAACTTATAATAAAATCATATTGTGATTTCAAATAACTGTTGACATTCGACCTTGTTTTGGAATTTGAAATCAAATAATGATGTTTGTTATAGAGATAACTGTTGATAGTTTGATATTTTCTATAGATATCAAAAGATATTTTCTACTCACCCCCAATGACAATTGGCAATAACACAAGGATCTGAGCTACTGCATTCTCTCTTCTTAGACTCTGGAAAATCACTGTTGGCTTCTTGATAATGGAGCTGCGCAAAACTCACACTCGACTCAATACGATTCTGTATAAAAGAAATGCCATATTAAATTTAAAATAGAGGGTGTTTAAAAAAGGTAATTGATTATCTGAAAGTTGATAATTTGATTAATAGGTATATTTGTATTATTTTCATTTATTTAAGATGCTACGTTTGTTAAAGAATTTACAATGATTCTATGAATTTCGTTATATCTTATCAATTGGAAATAATTTAAATGATTGTTTAAATTGCCTTCATAGCATCCATGACTTCGTCTGACTCTACTCTGATCCAAAAGTTTCCAGGAGTGTTATTAGCAAATATAATGACATCATAGGTTTCTCCGGGGTTAATAAAAAGGAAATCGACCCAAAGTGGTGATAGATCATAGCCATCCGTATCAATAAGTAACATTTTATGCTGAAAACATAATACAATGCTGTGTATAAAGTTTTAGTTTTGGTTTGTCGTGCATACATGTATCAGTAGAATTGACACATTATTTAAGATTTCGAGAACATTAAAACCAAATCATTTTTATACTTCTTCATTCCATATTTTTTATGCCCATTTCATGTCGATAAAATCAGGTGTTCTTAAGACATCTTCCGTACACATCTCCTATTCATACCTCATCGAAAGAGATTTTGTATTCCCCCGTTGATCCAGTGTTTATCATCCTGAACCGGGTGCTACTGTTAGTTTTCACTGTAAACATTTCCAAAGGAACACTTCTCTGGTTCTCAGTACTACTATTTGAAACTGAAAATTTGGTATACTTCTTTAATGTCGACCTAATTTCACTTTGTTTTTCAACATTTAGCCATCGTAAGTATTGTGTCATTTGATATCATTCAATATGGAACTTCAATGGCGTGTTCTTTAAGACTTAAATAAGTGTTCCGAAACGATTAGTAAGAAATAGGACAACAAACTAATTAAACTTTGGCGTTATCACTGAATTACATTAGTTTTTGATCCGTTAAGTTTTTACTTGAATCTTGGTAAAATTAAAACATGGCTAAATATGGAACATTTAGACAACTGAAATCTATTCAAAAGGTTTTCCACTTGCAACTATTGGTTTGTAAAACACCTGAAAAAATCAAAAAGTCTAAAAGACCTAAATGCATCATTACCATTTTGAATACTCAATTAGTCGGATATATTTTAGGATTTTTTTCAGAAATGAATACATTCTGTTCTCCCGTATGGAAAATTTGACATATTAGTTTCATAAAACGTGCATTAGTTTTCTTAGGGTTATTTTTGTTACTTTCTTTTGTCTATTCAAAATACAGACAATAAAACTAACAAGAATAGACAAACCTATGGTATAAGCAATAAGAGAATATTGCTTCAATGCTACAAAGTCTCGAAAGTTTAATACAGTCACTAAGAGAAGAGGACATATGCCCTACGGTGGTACTCACATGACTTTGATTTGCCATTAATAAGAGCGTTAGTGTATGGTCTGGCTAGCGTCGATACGGAATCATCGTATGTAAACTTTGATGTCATGCAGTCAGCTGTATTGAGATTATTTGAAAACCTGTAAATAATTCAACAATTGTAAACACTTCTAAAATTGAAACTACATTTCTAGTAAGTGAGGATTAATTTACTTAAAGGTTGGCGGTAGGAAATTCGATATCTGTTTCAAAAAACCAAGCTAGCTGTGTTCGAAATTATTTTTTTTTTCGAATTCGTTTATTTGATTTATTATCATACTGTTAAATCTCACATAAGTTATATAACTTCAGAATGAACAAAATCCTTCGGACGAAAGATTAACTGTCTTACAGTAATATACCCAAGATACTTACTGTAACATATACCAGTTTTGTTCTGCAAATGCTTGTACGTCACTTTTCTTGTATACCCAGTCTTGTGTCATAAAAAGGACATCATTGTCGACTTTTGGAATATCAGTTCTCTATGGAATTATTATCAAGACAAATTGAATAGCTATTACCTTATGAAAATATCAATTTAGAATTGCCGTGGCATTTACATTGAGGTTATTGATTCTTATCGATTTTGCAAAAAAATTTATAAGGATCTGAAACTGTGTGATATACATGAAATTGAGCCAAATCACTCGTTTAAAGAAGGTGTAATTTTAATGTTCGCAGCCCGAAAATCATGATCAAAGGAAAGTAACTCTAAGAAGAATAGACAATTTTGTAATCGTTGCATATATATAACTCTTTTGTCAAGTTGTCTAACGTAAAATGAGTTTAAGATATATCTTCGTTTTAAAACAATAAACCATTATTTTGCTTTTTCTGAAAAAATTACTATTAAATAAAAAGTAAAATTTTACATTTCTAGATATGAAGAAAAACAAAGAGTGAAACGTTAAGCATTGTAAAAAAAAGACCGATAATATTGTTAACTTCAAAAAGTGATAGAATAATGATGAAATAAGAATCGTTGAGGGGAAAACTAGTTTTTAAAAGGATATTAAGAAAATGTCCTTTAAAATAAATTAATTTCCTACCAGAATTTTATTAAACTATAAATCTCATATTTTACATGTACGCACTGTAATTATTTTGTTTAATTAGAAAAACAATCCTATATAAGTTTTAAATCCTATAGGAAGAACGATTATTCAGGTTGAAAAATATACTTATCCTATATAAAACTGTTTTTTTTTTCAAACAAAGGATGAAACTTTACCATTCAATAAACTGAAAGCTGACCGAAAGCTTACTAAATTGTTACTGAATGGCAAAATTCTGCCATTCGGTAAACTTTGAATTACTTTCAGTTGACATTCAATTTTAGTGAATGACAAATGTTCATACTGTCTGTGAAAGGTAAATATTTTCCTTTTGAAATTCATGTAATACATCTATATATCAAACTAGTGATAAAAATCAATAAAAAAGTTACCAACTCTTCATTTATAAGTAATTTTCTATCAAATGACATATTTGACCGATTTAAAGACTGAAAACGGTTAACTTGCATAATAATCTGACACAGTGATATCGACTTACTTCCTTCCCTATCTGTGGAAGAACAATAAATGCCCCATTAAGACCCTCTCTTCTCATTGCACCGTGATGGGAGTGGTACCAATGTGTACCAGTTGGACTTGCCTTGAATCTATTGTATATAAAGTAGGCATTATCTCTGTAATCAATGCAATGCATTTTACTCAACATGAATGTAGATTTACTTATGTACAGAATCTAAGAGAAATTACTTAGGTAGATACATGTATTAGTAAATGTGTATTTATCAATAATCATTTGTCATTTCATTTTTGCTTGATTAAAGCTATCAATTCTGGAATCTGTATAATCTTTTAAAAACGTTTATTCATATTTTACGGTGCAAACCTTTCCTTTGGTATCAAAACCTTTGATAAAGCTAAATAAACGAAATTTTTTTCACAAAAATATTGTTTCAATTTTTCATATACGCAATTATCTTATCAAATCATTTAAGTGTATACTTGTAGGTGAACATCTGTCCCGGAAGAATAGGACATTGTGATATCATAGAGGCCCCATCCATCCAAGGACTTCCGGTCTGGAACATCCCATGCCAGTGAACCGTGACCGCTTCATTTGTCATGTCATTGTACACACGAATTTTGACCTAAACAAGTCAAGATAGATATAATATTTTGCATTATGCAAACTCTGCAAAATGGACCCCTTTTTTTTTTTACAAAGATATATATGTACTATGATATTTTATCTTAATTAAACATTTATTTTCTTTTCACACACATGTCCCTATTTGAAATTTTGTCGTCCATTTTTGCAGTTTATGTACTAAATCAATTATTAAGTTTTATAACAAAACAACGAAATAAAAATTGCAAACATTTAGATCGTATTAGGCGTTCAGATAATTGAGGAGGCTCGGTTGTCAACAAATTAACTATCAGATCTACCTAAAATTTTAAGATATGATTTGTTTAGATATAAACTATTATTAAGTAAAGAAAAAATCCATATATTTTACCTTTTAAATTTAGGTACTTCCTATATTTTTATTTAAAGCTCTTTCTCTAAAGGAAATCAATACAGTCTAAAAATCGCCACGACCATCGATCCATCATAATCTATTCAAATCGTTTGGAAGATATTTTAAGCTAAAAATTCGCTGACCTTTTGGTTTTCGTACACGACAATCGTTGGTCCTGGAAATTGGTTGTTGATGGCAAACATAAACTTGTAGTTCCCATCTACTGTCAATACATCCTCTATTTCTTTAAACAAAACAAACTTTGTAAACGATTTATCTCTCTTGGCATGAAAATAACCATGATCTATATATAAACAAAGTACGTTGTACTTTTTAAAGAAAAAAAATTATCTAGATTTTTTTCTCTCTTAAACTTTTTATTAAATTCTATGTTAGTAACAAACTGCATGTGCATGTGTTTTCTATTAAATTGAGTGCATAGCTCTGATCTACTTATTATTGATGCAAATTCATCTTCACGCTTTATCCGTAGTTCCCTTTGTCCATTTTTCCCTTCTACTCATTTTCGTATCATTTGTTAAAAAAAAAACTTATATTACATGTAACATCAATCAACAAAACAATATTATCACACATAATTTGATTTATGCAGCTATGAGAAATTTAATAAATCTTACACCGTCGGATAGTTAAGGATTATTAAGGCAATGAACATTCTGTTTATCTTGCACAATTTCTTCCAAAGTATATTACGGACAGTTGAAAAAAATCCACCAACCAACTTTTTAAAAAAGTTTTCGTATGAGAATATTTCTATTACAAAGGCATTATGGGTCTGGTTTCGTATTATTTGGATTCTTGTCATAATTGTATTTTGCAAATACGTTTTATTCTACCCGTTTCGGGTGATTGACGCATTTTTAGACGCTTCCGAGTATAAACTCTTTTATGTTATATTATATGCATACGTACATACATTCTGATATAACTTCTAATTATTTCTATTTGTATTTTCACTTTTACAATTTTCTAGTCAGTCTCGGGAGGTTCACTCTTGTACGTGGCATCTAGTCTGTACATGTTTCATCCTGTATTGTTTATTCAGGTGATCCCCCTGAATGATTGCTATACATTTTACTTCATAATTTACCTTATGTCATTCAAATTTCTGACTTATGATGAACTAGTAATCTTTTTTCTTCATTTTTCCTATATATAAGCAGAAAAAGGGTTTTAAGGACGCTGCATGGTCATTGAATTAACTATCAGATCACACTTAAATATCAGATATGGTTCTTGGAAACCATAACCTATTATTTTGTAAAAAAAAAAATTCTGAATGTAGAAGTTCGAAATTTGAATATCTTTATATCTTAGATAGGCATAGTCACAATTTTCTTCTTCAAATATTTCAATTCATAATTAAGGTAAAGTCAATATTCAGGCAACAGTTTAACGCTTGTTACCAACTTATAAGCGAGGTTCACATATATCTTTTTTTAAAGTGCAAAATAGTGACAACACTTGAAACTGTTACACACTTTTCATAAAAAAAAAACTTGCAGATAAAGAAAAATATATGAAAAAACATCTTCACCAGTATATACAACATATGTAAACCAAAATATGACTCGAGCTTTGTGTGCATAAGAAATATGAGCTCTGTGTCTCGCTTAACATCACAACATCATTAACATCACAAAAATTTACTGACCATCGAATCTGCCTTTAGTTAATAAAGTATTGTGAACATCATAATCTGAAAAAGGAAATTTTGAAGAAATAAATGTGACCATGATTCTTTCAATTCAAAACACCACATCTTGTAAAGGAGATTATTATATTAGTATACAATTATAATGGCCTCGATTGTCCAGCCCTTTTCAAGAACTTAATTGGATAAATTAGATAGCTAGGCATGTTTAGAGTTTTTGAATTTGACAATACCGCTGTACCAAACCTTATCACATACCTTTCTCAGACAGAGGCACCTGGTCACAGCAATGAATTTGATTTTCATCTGGCAATGCAGTGTTCTTGTAGAGAGTTCCATTATTAGAATAAACGGGAAAACCTTGAGACGATGTCCGGTTGTACGCAACCATGCTCATTATATAATCTATATGGAGATCAATCGTACATTCTTCATCAGTTGCTTGGCAACTCGGCGTCACGTCATGCCTGAAAGCTGACTGAACATGTACAATCTCCATAGTCATCAAAACAAATCTTATAAAATGTGTTTTGACACTTGAACTGTAAAAAACCATTTTAGTTTATGGCAGTTGTAGACATAAAACCATTTACTGTGAATATTTTATCACAAATGATAACTGATCGCTAAAAAGGTTCAATTTAATTTTAGCGACTGTACATTACGTGATGTCTGAAAGATAAAATACAAGTAAATTGTGTGCAAACGGAAAGGGGTATATTTCAGCTGACGTTGGACGACATAAAGAATTTAGTTGTTAGTCTAGCAATACTTATTAGACGAGTTATAAAGTAATAACTGTTTTACAAAGACTTAAAAGGTTCCGGTCGAATTCAATCAAACCACCAACAAACAAGGATATTTTGTAAAACGTAAATTTCCTATTGTTGATATAATTTGACATAGATCTGTTTTGTAGTAATAATACTAGGTCAGCTATATAGCTAGGTACGGTACAGTGGGATTTCTGTACGGTTTAGTACACTTTTTGCACTGAACAGTATTTTCCTAACGATAGGGTTCGCTAAACTTCTCGTTCGCTTTATGATTTTTTCTGCTTGATTAAATATTTTGACAAGTTTCGTATTTTGGTGGATCAATCTATTTGTGTTTTAGATCATAATTTTTTTTTTCTGTTTCGTTTTGTTAATGTAGGTTTACATTTCACACATAATTTTAGAAGAAAAAAATGATTTGAGTATGATTTGAAGAAATAGCGTAAATTGCAGCCGAGTGCGGGATTCCACTTGTGAATAAAACAATTGAATTTACAGATAATCAAACGATGATCAAGGGTAACTAAAAACGATGTTTAGCTCTACTAGTATCTTACCTGTCTAGAAGTGGAACAGTGAGGAACTACCCAATATAGGAAATGGCACACTTTCATCTTAAAGCGTTAATTTGATGTATATGTATTTTGATTTAATTCAAAATTGGAGAATAAACATGTTAATATGCACCTTTATAATGCAATACTTTCGATGAATTTGACATTCCACATATGTTTTGCACGTAAAGTGTAAGGAAAGTTAAGCCATTCGAATAATAAACAGTGTTGGTGAGGTCAACATATTATAAACTACGGGCTGTAATTTGATCTCACAAACGTTGAACCCTGTCATATGCAATAGCAAAAATCAAAATCCCCGATAACATAAATTGGTTTGCCACTTCTGACTGTTGCAACGACTTCTCCATTTTTCTTTTTAACTTATACTAAGAGTTTTAAAATCTAATTCATATTTGCAGACAGCACAGGAAGTTAAAAAATATATTTTCTGGAATTATCCAATGTCGTAACTGTCGTAACTAACAATCTTAACTTTATTTGTTTCCAAACACCGAAATAATAAAAATAAATATACCTGTTTAAATTAAAAAAAAAAAACGAAACAAAAATGCATCTGAAGAAAAAAAAAAGTTGTACAATTCAACAAACTATGATTTGAATTGTTGCTTTACTTCACGTTCACTACCCGAGAACTATCATTCAATTATTATTCAACATACAAGTATGTTCACAGGATGAAACTGTGCCATTCAGTCAACTGAAATATGACTGAAAGGTTACTGAAAGGTTACTGAATGACATAGCTGTGCCATTCAGTCACATTTCCAGACCTTTCAGTTAACATTCAGTTGACTGAATAGCAGAGCTTCATCCTGTGGTTACTCTTACAGGATCTTTGTTAACGGTCAAAAATGTTCTGCAAACGTCGAATCTTATTAGTCTATCGAGTGCGTCTTTGGAGCAATCCGTAATATGCTGAAAAACTTGAGATTTTATAGAATTCGTTTGAGATATTTTTATCTGTGGAAATGCAACATTTCTAAATTATATTAATAATTTAGCCTTTTACATATATAGGGAAAGAGAAGTTTTAGGAATATACAAATTGTGATGGCGGATATACAGGATATAACAATATTAACTATTATAAGTATTTTAAAATCGTTATATTCGAACCTCATCTGCCGTATATTACATGTAATGCATTAAATGTATGACGACCACATTTTGTACATGTTTGAAAATTGTGATTATGGTGCAATTAATTGCACCTTGAATTTTACATTAAAGTCTAAGGGCATCACATGTTAAATTAAGATATTGTGAAAAGTCACTTGAAATTCACACAAATGTCTTGGTGAATATATACATAAAATTGAAATATGAAATGTCGTTTATCGCAGATATTGTGCCAAAATCAACATTTTCTTCTCTTCATCAAGGGAAGATAATTCTTCAAAGAAGTTTAAGTTGAAAAATTGCCGGCCTCTTATGTGTTGTCAATCATGTTGATTTGGGTCATTTCACGTGTATTGTTACCTGGCAATACATATTTTACTAATTTAAAAGGATTCAAAATTGTTCAATATCCCTTCACTATAAATTGAATACCTTAAAACAAGAATTGGTAATCTGACTTTTATAAGGCGACTTTGATAAACAAATAACAACTTAATATTAAATATACAAATATGATGAATATCATGTTTAAATTGTAGCTTGAATATAGCGTAGAACAAATGCTACTGTTCACTCCAGGATTTAAATATGAATTTCAAATAGAAAAAATAGGTTATTTTTAAAATTTTTGTTTCGTATATTCTATATATGTACTGATCAATCTTAATAATGTATTTTGTATGAACAAAGACATTTGTGAATAGTTTGACATTCCGGACATGAAAAGTTACCATACCTAATACTTTTGTCGTCATTGGTGGGTTAAGGTGACCTTTAGCAATACGGAAATTCTACTTGATATGACATACAATGAGTTGTATTGTAGTCAATAGGATAACATAAGACACACTGAGGGGAAAAAGATACTAATGTACTATATAATTGTGGTAATTTAAAGATAAAAAATATTCTGGTGCAACGTAACGCACCGAAATAAGTATGTCACTTACTTGGTAAAAAATAGTCATTATTGTGAGTGCATATTTGCATTCTGACAGAATGTTGATTTTTCAGATAAATCTAAATGATACACTGTAATTTTATTATATTTGCTGCGCATTTGATTCATGAAGGAGAGAGAGAGAGAGAGAGAGAGAGAGAGAGAGAGAGAGAGAGAGAGAGGAGTTGAGTTTGGGATAATGTATGGTGGCAATGTTAAGGCCGGAAGTATATTTCAAAATAGTATGATTTTAATAACGTTATGTAATTTTAAAGGTGTCTAAAACTTATAAAGGACATATTGTTAACCACAATTTATCCTTTTGTACAAATGTAGCATTAAGAAAATGAAAGTCATTGCATCACCTTTACTTTTATTGTTATAAACAAAACAATAAGAAATCTCAGAATGTTCTACCAATATAACTGAAATGATATATTGCTGCATGAACATGATTGCAAAATTATCTTAAAAAACAAAAGTAGACAGATTTAGTAAAAAATATTTAGGTAATATAATCCGTTAGTTTGTAAATCTAAGGGATTCATTTTTAACCAAACAATTATTGTACTTTTAAATATAAAAAAAGAGGTTAAAAAATATTGTCTAGCTTACGTTATACGAATTTCTTTCTTCGGAGAGTGCATTTTAAACGAATGCTTTAATTTCCATGATGATGGCATAGTCATCTGGCAATGTGTCAAATATTCCCCATCACGCAACAAAAGAAGACAACAAATGAAAAAAGGACTTACAACTTATGTTAAAAGGCTTTATAATCGAAGTTTAACGTTAAAACCCTAATTTAAATGTATTATACACAGTATAGCCATCAGTAAAATGAAATGTGGTCAACCTTTTGTTTTTTAAACATGGAAGAAAAACAGTTTCTGGTTGTCATATAATCACATATAATATATCGTTTGCTGAATTTCAAAATCAAAGATAAAGTAGGATAAATTTTAATTTCACATTGTCAAGTACTTTAACTAAATTTTGCATACGGTCAATTGTTTAGTACATGATAAGCAATGGCAGAAATAGTAACTATAAAAGTACAAGTATTTAATATCAGTAAATCACATTCTTCTAAGTCCGTCGGTTAAGCTGGGATTGGCAACAATGAAATATCCAGAGGACATCAGCTTCATCTGCGAAAGACAGCATCGCTTTTATTTTACTTAGAGCAAACTATACAACAGAGTGTGTTGGAACATATTTAGAATTTCTGTTGATGAATATTACCAAAAAAAAAAACCCAAAACAATAATAATATATAAAAAAAATTGAAATAATGTTGCATTTGGTTTTTTTTTTTCTTCATATTTTTGAATAGTATGACATGTGTTTTAAAAACAACCTTTACGCAGTGTATGAGTCCTTATGATGAAAATTACAAAAAACTAAATGTTTTAATAACACAAAATAACAAAGTTGTTAACAAAAATTGATTTGATATCCATATTTAATTTATTTGAGGAAGATAAGCAAAGGCGTAATGAAGCATTGGAAATATTTCTATAATCTGTTTTTGCTTTAAATTTTTTGTATTGGATCGTTAAATTAAGTTTCAATGTTGTTTTGTATATTTTAAAAAATTGAGTTTGTATAATGTCGTGTAGAGAAAAGAAATATCTTGATAAGAATGTACAAATTTCATTAACGATCAGAGGTCATTCGCCTTTAAAGTATGTCATTGGCCCTTACATTTGAAAGATAACAATAAACTGCACAATTAAGGAATACAATGTACAATAAATAATTTTTGTTCATATAAGTAGACATTGTTTGCACCGTTAAATAAGATCATTATGAAGAATTTTCAGAAAGTTTCTTTTTAAAATTGTAGCCAATTTAGCAAAACGAAAAAGATTGTAAATTGTGTAGTAAAAAAAATGAAAAATGATTTTCTTTACTTATTTGGTTCAAAAATTCTTTAATAATAATTATTCAGTTATTTCTATCTGATGTATAAGGCAACACAAATTTTAAATTAGAAAAACTTGTTTTGTTATAACCTTCAAACACTGTTTGATCATTTATTAACACAGAAAAGAAACAATGAAAGGTAAGATTTTTAATGAAAATTTCTTATTCCAAAATAAAATATGAAACAAAATAAATAAAACAAAGAAATAAATAAAGACAGGAGAAGCAAATCAAAAGTTATTGGGACGACAACAATGGTTCCTTCCTTCTCAACAAAATCAAAAATTCATTTGTAACTTCATCGGCAAATCCGCTTGCAATATTGAGGTTAAAATCACTTGAACTGCTCATCACAGAAAATCTATTGTTTTTGGGTGAGCTAGAACCACTGTTAACTTTGTTAAGCTGGGACATCGATTTATTTTTTACATTATTTTTCATGTAATGCGGTTCAAATAAAACACACTTAATTTGACTAGACTCATCTTCAGAATCGCATTGGACACCTGCGCTTTTTGTCACACTTTGTTCATCACTTCCATTGGTTAAATTGTCTTCGATGGATTGAACCTGAACACCGTCTTGTTTTGCAACACTAGAACGATGAAACTCATCATCCGCTAAAACATCATACTTGCACTTTTCTATATCATTTTCACTTGAAGTTAGTCTAAATTTAACATGGTGGGTAATTCTTAGATGCGACGGGTCTGATAATGAACTATTTTGCTTTTTGACGTCACCATTCATGTGCAAATTGCTGTCAGATTTAGGCTTTTCTTGGGTAATGACGTCAATGTTAAGGTAATTATCTAGATTACTGTCTGAACTTGTTTTCTCTCGCACTTCCGTAATCAGAGTGACTTTCTGATAAGCATTATTATTTAGATTTTCCATGCAAATGTTACTGTCTGATGAAGAAGAGTGATCGCCCTTAGTCTATAAAAGTAAAGAATAAATAAAAAAAGGATAAATAAACAGATAAACATAAGAAAAAAAAAGAAGTGCAAATAAATATAAAAAAAGATTACAAAAACAGAAAGCAAATAAGAAATTTGAAATTAAATAGAAATTGTCTAGAAACTTTACAACTGAAAGTAAAGATAATTTAATTTGTAGCAAAAGCCCAATAGTGTTAGGCAAATCACAGCGCAAAGTATTTCTTACGTTTAAAAGCAACACAGAACACTTTGTAAGCTGCACATTTTACGAAGAGGCATTTTTGATTCGGCACAATCATGTTTCAAAATTGAGTACTTATCATTCCATCTGCAAAAATGTTAATGAATGTTAGTTTTGGTTTCACTTGACACGTCTTACCAATGAACTTAGAGACATATCGAGCTGCAATTGCGTGAAATTGGCGCATTGAGTGAATGCATTTGTTTTTATACTTACTGACCAGAATAAGGTGTACAAAATCAGTATTTTTTAAAATTGTGTTTCAATTCAAAACCATATGTAAACACGTTTAAAGGTACAAAATTCATCATCAATTTTTTGTTTTTTATTTTAGAAAATGAGGAAGGAAATATAACCTTTTTTCAAAAGAAATGTAGCAGGTTTCAAAATGTACCTAAAGCTGTGTTTTTATCGTACTAGAAAAAACTTTATTTTAAACATATTGACTCTCGTTATTTGAGTTGATAAAATGTTTTAAAACTTATTAATAACTACCTCAGTCTGAGACAACACACACGATGATGTTCTCGAATATCTTCGACTGTTATTTCTTAGAATCCTCTGAATTTTTATTCTTCTGTATTTCTGTCTAATCACTCTTCGAACCTGTTAATATACAGGAAGAAGAATCTTTTAAAAGATTTTTCAATCAATATATTTGTATTTTAAATTTTATTCAACATACACGCCTATTCAAAGGCATCTAAAATATACTTTTAATCGAAAAGTGTTCTTACCTCGCCATTTAAAAAGCAATAGAAAATTGATATAAGGATCCCCTGAAATAAAGTTACAAAATAGTGTATTTGTGCATTTGTTGAAAAGAATTAGACAAATGGTTGAGAGAGAGAGAGAGAGAGAGAGAGAGAGAGAGAGAGAGAGAGAGAGAGAGAGAGAGAGAGAAGTGGAAGTAATTAAAACTAAGCATCATACAGTTTTAGACTTTGACACTGACCTGATTGGAATGTAACACAACGTTAGTGACTTGGTAGACAGAAGCGTAGGAGCCGCCATCATTAGGATTAAATAACATAATTAGATTTGTCAGTCCAAGGAGCGGCATCAGAATAACTGTTGCTCTTATGGCTTTTCTGAAAGGATGGACAGTAAGGAATAAGAAGAATAAAGAAGGGGAAAAAATCATAGAAAAATAAAGAAATCTCTCGATGAAAACTATCCATGCCATTTAATTTTATTCATTTAGAAATAAGAGTTTTAAAGGAAACGTGAACGATGAATAAGTAGATGCTCTTAATGATAAAGCATAAACAAGTTCTGGCTTATCTAAAATAAAAAAAAACAAATGTTGAAAAAGGTTTCAACATATTTTTTTTACCAATCAGAAGTGTATTTTTGTCGTTCATTCTATGGTCATTAAAATTAATCAAGGTAATTTGTTTTCGAGCATATAGTAATGAATGTTGGTACAAATGATCTTCTTACTTTATTCTTGATGACTCATGAGTATTGTGGGCTCTGAGTTTCGTCACCAACACTCGTATAATGTTTACAAGGAAGAAGAGATTTACCTAAACCAAAACAAAAAAAGAAAGTCGTAAATAATTTCCTTAATTAGTACCATAACAATTATTAAGGAGGCTCGATGGTCAACAAATTAAACATCAATTGTACAGAAACCTTTCATATTTGATTTGTTTACCTCTAAATTATTATCATGTAAAGAACAAATTCATAAATTTAACAATTTAAATTTGGATATTTCCCTACATTTTTATATAGAGCTCTTCATCAATACAGTCTAAAAATGGCCACGACCATCGAACCCTCTTAATGCTTTTGAGAACTATGAATAATAAACGTTGATGATTTTAACTATATTCATGATCTTAAAAGATGACACGGACTATAGGCCAAAGCTTAAGCTGGAAGATGAAACAAAATGAAAATTGAAAGACATTAAGTATTAGAGACAATCATTAGTTTGGTTTCTTTGACGAATATGCTTCCCTTATGATGCTTTGTCATTTGTAAAAAAACGAATGGATTACATATAACCCTTACAGCCAGGGCGAGCAGTATGGAGCCCGAGACGATGTAGGAATATGGCGACTGTGAGTTGTTTTGCCAGCATGGGGTATCCATTTTTATGTGCATGGCAATTGCCCATGAAATGGCAATAACTCCAGGAAGACCTGTCAACATAATGTATGTTGATAAAACGTTCATCAAAAGTTTATATCGTATAAAATGTCGTGAAAAAACTTGTACAACATGTTATTGACATTAATTCCATGCATCAATATATAACAGAAAATATTGACAATACCGAACACTCTTTATAAAAATCAGTTTTTAAACTCAATGTTGTCAAAAATCGTGTTTCTATGTAATAAATTGAACGCTATTGATTTGTTCTTTTAAATTTAATTTTTACTTAGTTCCTTTTTTATTATTACTTACCCCTTTATACCGTTAAAAAATTGAAACACGTAAAGAAACTTATTAATTCCACCCTTTAAATGAACTGTTAATGAAAATTCAAAAACGTAAAAATCAAAGGTTTCTCAAAAGTATTGTACATAGGTGTATCTACGATATAAGAAGATACACTGTATACGGGATATTTTCGCCCCGTGTAATTTTTGCCCTTCTTCACTTGGAAACAGTTTTGCCACGCCTTGAATTCGCCCAGACATAGTTGTTTTTGAAGAGAGATATGAGACAATGGAATTCGCCGGCTGACAACGAATGTACAAGGGGCGAAAATAAAACGGGGCGAATATTTCCCTGTATAGAGTAGAATAAACTTTCTGTTTTGTGTATTCGTCGGTCAATTATTCATATGAGTTAATAAAGAATATTTACCCCATCCAATGACACAGAAGAGTTTATAAGGGGCGTCAGTAGAGAAAACGGTCACGACAATACTATTGTGTAGAAAGAGGCCCTCCACGAACATCCACAAAATGTTGCTGACCATTGTGTATTGACTGAGAACAATAATCGTCTTACAAAACCAATCCTGGAAGTATGAGAATGGTATTAATACATAGTTTATGATAATGAATTACACAAAATAAATATTAGTTTATTTCGATTGGACATTATATTACATCGATTTCAGCATATATTTAATAAGATAAGTAATAAACAAGACTACGAATTCACATGTATTTATTATATAATAAAGTGCTTTTGATATCGGTGGAACCAAGTTGCAATTAGTTCATCAATTTTATAGTATTTTCTCTTTAATTCTTTTTCACACATACCAATCTAGTGCATTATAATCCATGTTAAATTCAGATAAAAAAGTAATAGAAGATAAAACGCATAACCAAGTGAATTAAATCTAAAACAAAGAAAGCAAGTCATTTTTCGTTAAAAAGAAGTAATAAGTGCATGGAATTTATTATAGTCTGATATTTTGAATTGTTTCTCACACTTACCACTCTAGTGTAATAAGCATCATGGCCAAAAACAAGGGGCTCAAACAGAAACACTATGATCACAAAGCGAAGAATGAAGGACACGACCAGATGTTTGTGGATGGTAACTCTGTTGCACTGTAATGACCTTAAAGGAACCAATGACGTCATTAATAACATCAACACTAACTTTTATTAAAAGCTTTTAAATAAAAATGTTAAATTCGAGGATAATATTGAAGCAATATTTTACTAGTGTGTATAATGAACCAGTGGTATCATTTTAATATTTCACGTTTGATCACACACCATTTTTGTTTCGTAAAAATTTTAACAAGGTTTTCAATTAAAGGCAAATGTTTTGTATAATTTTCCCGAATACTTGCACTCATATCAAAGAGTGTAATTATAACAATATCATCTTTTGGTAACCATGACAAATCTTTCCCAGTTTTGGGTTTTCTTTTAATAAAGTAACATATACTACTCAGTAAATAAGTAAAAATATGAAGCGATTTTGGAGGGATAGATGGTCGTGGACCATTTTTGACGATATTAATCCTCTTTAAGAGAGGAACTCTGTAAAAAGGTCTAGGAAATGTTTTAAAATAATTATAAGTTTTATTTACTACATTATACTTTATGACTAAAAACATCACATCTAATATTCTAAGGAAGATTTGATGGGTATTTGTTGACCATCTAGCCTCATTTAATGTTGTCTGACATTTTTATTTTGGTGAGAGTATGATTTCTCTTTCCAAGAGCTTCATTAATGATTCTGCGTAGGCACCTATTATAACAAACATTTTACATAAAAAAAAAAACAATCCACATATTGATTTTAATTTCTACGACTGTTTGTTATCACCACATGTCATGCATTCAACCCATTTTTAGGTTAGTTGATTGCATGTCAAATTATGGCATTGTAGAGATTTTCATCAATCATACCAGTATCTTCAGATATGGGACACTTTCGATATCAAACACTTACCTAAAGTAACAAAACACAAACAGAGTGATACAGAGGAAAAACAAGGACACCAGGCTACATCCGAAGTAGATGTCCCGCATTACCAAAACTGCCCTGGACAGCTCTTGTGTCTACAACACAATAGAAAACACGACGTTTAAGGTAAAATAAATTCTCTCTTTTTAAGATGGCATGGGACACCTCCATATTGTGACGTACTTCCGATCGAAATAAACAATAAAATCAAGCATAATTTTAAAAACTGTTTCTTTCCCGTAATTGTTACCTAACAGCGTTGCGAATTGGTTAGAGCGTTAACTACGAATACGTAAGTCATGAGTTCAAACCTGCTGGGGCTTTTATAATTTTTACTTTTCCAAAAAAATTAAAACATGGGTTTGGCCAAATATTGTAAAATTTGAAAATTTTGAAACGGTGAAAGTATGTCGATTATAATGACCTTTATTCACACAAATATCGACAGGTGTCCCCTACCACCTTAAAATGTGTATACGATAAAAACAAACAAAAGCCTTGAATGAAAGGCTTTTAGAATATCTGATAGTAATAGCCCGAATCCATGAAGATCTCAAGAAACACATCTTTTAAGGTAACATTCAAAACATTGATTACAAAAAGCTTTAAAATTTTGTTATAAAATATAATGGTGGTATATGTAAATAAAATCAATGTTTCTTGGAAAAACTGTACATTATGAAAATTAATACACCATAAAATCCTACATTCGTGAATGTTGCAGAATAACCTCCGAGGTCGAGAAATGTTGTTTTGAAATATAAAAGCCGAGGCGTTAGCCGAGGCTTTCATATTTCAAACAACATTTCGAGACCATGGTATATTGGAGAATAATGTCCGCGGTATCTCTTTGATCTCGGCAATAACTGTAGTAGAATTGATAATATTGCACTGTCATGTTACATCACATATTCATGAAAAAAGACATCAAACAATACAATAAGGGTTTTTAAAAAAAAGGGGGGGGGGGGGTAATGGAGATATTAATTACAATAACAAATAAAACTGAAATTCCTTATTACATGTATAATTTGTTTTGTATCTATTTCACCACACATGTATAAATAGAAAAAACGTACCGGAACGGACATATTCGATTCATCTTTAGGAAGATATTTGCCGTCCAAGAAATCTATGCATTGTTGGTAGTCAGTGAAATTCGTCCATTGTCCATCCGCCCCACAGTACCGTACGGCCACCACGTGATCTATGAGACACATTCATTTATAACGATTACTTTAACTAATATCTCCTGGTTTATAGGGATGAAATTGAATGTTATTCCTGTATTTTATGTTTGGATCGATTATTATAAGTATTATGACAAAATTATTTTATCACAGTGTATCACGTATGTGGAAAAAGGGAATTTCTTAAAATGATGCAATAAAAAAAAGTATGACATTATTATTAGATTTTTTATTTGAAATCACATGTAATAGCTGGTATACACAACAAACGGGCTTTTAAAGGTGACAATCTAGAAGTATTTCACTTTGTTTATTATATTTATAAGATAATGTATTGTTACATTTTTAAAGTGTATCTTTGAAATGTTACAAACGTGCGAAAAACATTATTTATCTGTTATCAAATCTTCTCTGTTTTAATGTCACAAGATTGAAATTTGAGTGATTTCGTATATCATTGTAGTTTTAATCTTTTTTTCATAAGAATTGTCCATAGTTAAGAATGTTTATTTTTTATAATTCTACTTTGAAACGACGGTATGGTTACATTGTATATAGCTGTTTTCAAAATATCTTATGTGTGTTAATATTGCAAACTGCATCGACATACCATATTCTTTAGATTACTGTTACAGTATAATGTCTTAACTGATTATAATATACCAATTTACCAATTATATTAAAAATACAATATAAGAAAGACAGTTTTCTTTCTTATATTTTAGATGAAACAATGTTTCGTCAACAACGGAGAATGCATTATTCATTTCCACTATCGACTTTGCTTAACTGGTTGATACAGTTAACAATAGGAAAACAAAAAAAGATATAAACTTTCCACAAAATTCAATGTGATTTTCCCTTCTGTGACAAAACTTACCAGGAGCCCTGATTTCAGCCGGACAAGGGGCGACAACTGTAGTATTAGCTTTCGCTGCATACCAGCATCGGACTAGATCATAATAGGGCTCACAATATGTCTCATCTTAAACAAAAAAAGTATATCATATGCCATTGGATATTTATTAGAAAAAGGCAGAAGAATTTCTCAAAATATCAACAAAACAGTAGAATCTGTTGATCGTAAAATATGATTTATACTAGTTTACATACATGTATCAAGCACAAATATCAGCAATATAATTGACTTGTCAATCAGCAGCCAATATTGACCCTATCCATATCAAATTCATGCAAAAGATAACAATGATAGATTTAACACAACGCATAGATTACATTCGAGATTACGCAATCAATGTCAAGGCAGAATTTAAGTGGCTTTTCAAAATATTTAATCCTCTACATCAAGGACAATAACCAAAAAACCACAGCAAGGAAAAAGAACCCTACAAAATGTTGTGATCAAAGATTGCCAATGTAGAATCTCAGTCAAAACATTGCCAACCTACGTGTTCATACGAGCAGAAAAAATGTCAAAAATCAATCTGAGGACAGAAAAAGACCCTGCTAGTAGTCAAAGATCGCTCCAATGATAATCAAAGTCGTTATGTAATTTGTGGAAGTGTTAGAAATCGAGTTCCTTGAGAGAGCCGACTTCAGTATTAGCAATTACTCTATATCAAGACGAAATTAGGGAGACACTAATTGAGCTTGAAGCCCCATTGTATCCTCTGGTCCAGTGACCCGGTTTATGTATTTTTAAAAAAAATCTCTTCACCGTTTTATTTTCTTCCTTCTTGTCCACGTGAACTCATTAGAACGAACTGAGCTAATTAATATTGTAAGATTTCCCAAAGCCATATTTTTCACAAGATCAACATTATGAATTTCACGCTGTAGTTTTAATAAATTCGGTAACGTAAACAATCTCTGTCTTGTCAAATCTTTTTAATCAATTAAAACTGTGTCTGGCTATTGGAAAATTTTAATTAGTGAAAGCCTTTGCGGCTGCAAATATCAATAACATAAACATTTTGTATTTTTTGACTTTATTTAATAATTTTTTTGTCGAATCTCATCTGACAGTACATCACAATAATTATTTCCCTTTTTAGCTACATGTTCGGAAAAAAAGCTTATTACAGTTGGAATTTTCTTCTCCAGGCACTAAAACACTTCTTTGATGATTGATTTCTTTTATCAGGAGCATTTACATGTAATTTTTGACAAATTGTTGGGGAATTTTTTTCAAATCTATTCAATCCGATAGATACCATAATGCAGCTGTTAAAAAAACTAAATTATCTTGTCTTTAAAAAATGATGATAAATGAATACTGGGCTCATTTAAATTCTTTGTGGATTGTGGGTATTTGCTCATCCGTGGCCATGGGATGCAATTTTGTGGATGCGTCGGTTTTCAGTGTCAGTAAAAAGATAACTATTTCTATATATCTTTTTCGTCGAGGGTGTAACTTCTAGGAGTAGGAGGGCTACCCAGGTATGTATTCTTTGAATACAACCAGAGTGGTAAAATGTACCTAATTACTTCTCTTGACAATTATACTCTTCGAGACAAAAAGTATGCAGCTCACATCACTCAACTGAGGATACAAAAGGAAACAGACTGACTGAAAGATGCAAAAAATGTTATCTCAGGAGATTTTTTACCTTCGGTATGATTGGATAAGCTTAAAAGTTTAACCATCGAAATTGAAGTGTTTGTGGATATACGTTTTTCTAAAACTTAAATCTGACGCTACATGAAACTTGATTCTCCAAACTTTTACTTGATTGAGAGTTGACATTTACTATTTCAAAAGCGATTTGCAATATCCTTTTCCTGTAATAATAACACAGTCTCTGTTTTTAAACGTTATTGTCACCTGCTCTAAGGAAGCTATTAAAATGACAGTTCACTACTAATTAGCGGATGTGACGTCATTAAAGATTCGTAAGAGAAGTGAATTCCAGGAGACTAATCGCAGAGATAGAATAGAAATGCTACAATATTTGTGCAGTTAACTTGATATATAGTGAGCAATTACCATACATCTATTTCCGAAAGTAATAGCAAATAGAAATGAAACACCAAACGTGTGTTTGTGTATAATGCTGCATGTCACGAAAGACGTCTTCCATAAGTTAAAATTGTTAGACACCCAGCAATCAATCAGTTCAGTGCCTTCTTTGTCATCGCTTTGAATAGCAAATAAGACTCTAGTTCTGTACTGCAGCTTTAAACACAATGAGCCTTACAACAAATTAATCTTGTTTTGCACGAGCGCGAGAATATAATTTTTGAAATAGTGTATTTCCTTTAAAAAAAAATCAACCACACAAGAAACTTCAAATTCTCAGTAAAGGTATATTACTTCACAATATATTTACCTATTCTATCATTTGATGTCACTGATCATTTGAATAAAACACATGATGCTATTTTCAACTTTTTGCCGGATATATATCTCCAGAGAAAAAATATTTTTTGTATGATTTTTTTTCAAAAATCCTTCAAAATATTCTTTATATCCTATAGAATATTTATTTCTTCCTAAGGTATTCATTTTCGAGGTAAAAATCTCCCTTGTCATCCATTAAAAACAAATGTGGTTATATTCCCTCTAAACAATGGCCTTTCGTTTCAGATGTGTGGAATTTCAAGAAACTATATCTTAAGTGGGTGCAAAAATGCCACTTTTTCACCTGTATAACTACACTGTATCATGCACAGAGCTCATGGCCCGTACATGTGTTTAATTATGATTGATTTTTTATTTGCCTTAATTTCCTAACCAACTAGTAGATGTTGTAGGTTTAGAGTTAATAAAATTAAACCCAAATCATGTTGGATGTGATTAAGTTTATATCTCAATTAAGTTTAAATCTTCGTGTTTTACATACAAATCAGTTTAACAGGACAGATTGCCAAATGTAGATGTTGCTTTGGGAAGAAGTTGTATCTATGGTTTTTTTTATTCGTAAGATGAACGTAACGAGTTGATGTATGTTCTCCATGGATCGTTGGTTATTGATACTCCTTTTCCATACACTTTATTTTTTCTTTAACTTAGTATCAAAAATTATGTATTCCTTTTTCTTTGATTTCATTTGTGCAGGCATGCATTCAACTTTTCTGATTTATCTACACGATGATTACCACAGTAATGCAACTTTCTGAATGTAATTGTATGTTTTGCCTCAAGTTTCCTTCAAGGGTGCAGCTTTACATCCAATTATCCCAAAAAAGTCTTACAAATTGACGCTCTTGATCAGAAGTAATGGGTTTTAAATCACCCCAAAAAAACATACATAAAAGTAAGGCTAAAAAGCAATGTATATTTCATAACACACTAGCTCTAAAGTAACTTAAGCTAATGAAAGATAGAAGTCAATTATAATAATATCTTCTATAAGTGATCATAATGACGCCTCACATGTAACATGTATACTTGGATAATACCGTATATCCGGTAATTTTCGCAATGATCTAATTTTCGCTTAAACGATAATATAGTGGCAACGTACTACTGTTTTCATTCTGAGTAAAAGTCTCCTTTATATAATTATTAGTACTTTATGAAGTTTTAAAGGGACCAACACACAATTTGAGATCAAAATTTTATATTTTATTTGTTATTTTTTTAAAAGATTTACTTTTGCATATTAAATAATTGACCACAATTTGAATGTTAGAAGTCAAGTTGCAAGCAAGAAACTGAGTTTAGAAATCATTGTTATGTAAACAAAGCTCTAGTCTTGTATTTGTTTACAAATAATGTAAAGAAATAACAAATTATTTAACAAGATGATTCGTGGCAAACAAAATAAACCGATTCAATGTTTTTATATCAACAACAGCAAAAAACAAACAAAAAACCAACATTTGATTGAACTTTGTATCAGTACAAAACTTACGTAAACAATAACAAGACTCAGCTGTGTTCACAAAATAAAGAATTTCAAACTCTGTGCCCTGCTTGTAACTCAATATTTTACTTTCAAAACTTGACGAAGCATTAAAAGTACTCATATTAACCATTCTAGATATTAAAAATGGAAAAAAAAAGTACAAACAATTTTGAGCTCAATTCATTTTAAATTCAATATATTTCAAAGATGTCACCTATATTAATCAACTTTTCAGCCTTTTTAGTATAGTAAATGAAAAAATATAAAATTCGATCTTACTGGCATCTCTGGTGACGTTGAAATTCGAAAATATATGGCATTTAAGTCTCAACTGGTTCTCCAGAGCTCTTCTAACTGCATCTTTTTCCGTGGAATCACTTTGGTAGTTTTCAGTTGTTGTATTAGAGTTCATGTTTCTTACTTCGTGAGTCTACTTTTTATAAGATTTTGCTCGTTGTGTTCAGCTTGTTGAAAGATCTCAACATTGTTCTCTTGTTCGTTTTCTTTTTAATAACAACGGTCATAATTTTAGAATCAATCTTTGGAATTTGTCATCATCCAAGACTCAATTTCGTCATATCAGGCAATTGCTTCGGACATTAACTTCATCTTTTTCTTCTTGCCTGTGATAGAAATAGCTATTTCTGTCCACTGAATGTTCAGTAAATGAGACACATTTTCGAAACCACCGCACGTCTGTAAATTAGCTGAGAAAATTAAAAGAAAGTTTTTTTTCTCCGATGCAAGTCTCGTTTAGAAATACCGCCAAAAAAAAAAAATTTTACTCGATCACTCCAATAGTCAAGAAAAAGATTCGACAGCTTTTGTGTTGTATTTTGCAGTCGGTATCCGGACAGGCTATTGATCGGACATTAACGTGTACGAGTTTGTTATTTCTTCACTCAGAAAACACCTGTATTGAACCACTGGTCAGAAAAAAGTCTCTTGCTCCTGCAGTTCTACTTCAGTCATTACAGCTGGATCCAACGGATCAATAAAGTAATCTAAAAATTATATAAAGAAAATTCCAAGAATAATAACTATAAAGCTCCCCAGTTATTGACATGTTTTCCACACTGCTCCTTCTGTCAAGTCTAAACTAAGAGACTTATGTCTATTATTATGAGTGCTTGTCCACTCTTGCGTTATTGCCTTACAATGTATATTATTCTTGCATTGATAATCTACGTGTTTTAATTCCGTAACTCTAAACATGTTTACTAGATGTAAACAAATGCGTGATATGTCATCAATAGTGTTGTAAACACAAAAGCTCAGATTTTAATTTTGTTCTTCCCATAATTATCATCTTTTCTAGTCTTCTTTTGCCGACTAAATGAAAGGTTCCTCTAATCAAATACATGTATTATTTAATACTTACGAAAATGATGCAGCAATTAGGACTATGTTCAGCTTTTGCAGCACACGCCTGAAATATTAATAGATTTCTTTAGCTTGATGAATATAATATCCTTTGTTTAAGATTAGACTTCGGTCCACAATTATACATTCTTAACATGTAATAGTGCTATTGACATTTCAAATTCGAACAAATAAGTATTTTATCAAGATTTAAGTGACTTCTAGGGCATTCGTTGAAGATATAACGAGTTAAACTATATCCATATATGTATTTTAGCGCAAGACTGTTTTATTTTGTTTCACTGTCTGTTATGTAACATCATAAAATTCAAATAAATAAACATTGGGCGCACGGCAGGTGTGACTGGTCGGCAGAGGATGCTTACTCCTCCTGATCCTACCTCTATTTTTATTTTAAGAGGACCGTGTTTGCTCTGTTCCTGTTTTGTGATTTCCCTTTGAACTTTTGAATTTGAACACTGTTCGTTATCACCAAATGTCATTGCACAAACAAAACAGATTCCTGTTTTTTTAATACTAGTATGTTATTAGAGTCTACACATTTCTCAATGCACATAGTACAATCTAAATGAGTATTCAATAGATTGCATATACTAACAACTAAACTTTTAATTCTTTTTACAAATGTTTTTAATCTTTAACTGTATAACTCATATGCATACTTCGTTTCGTATTCTGTTCCTATATGAATAAAATAATGAAATAAAATAATGAAACATTTTATAAATCTCAGAGGAAAAAAATGTGTGCAACTGACATGAAGAAAATTAATAGTTAACCAATGACCGTTGAAACATCATACTCCAAAGATCATCATTGTACGTATTCTATAAATACATTCTAGATTAAGTGTTTCTATTTACATGATCTTTCTCACTGTATACTTAGAGACTTACGTGAAAATAAAGGATTACATATCGTCTCTAAATATGTAAGTGCATGAGACTCGGAATGACCTTGGATTTTGTATTAACAGACGGGTTTAAAAGTAGGTATGCAGTCATACATGTATATCAAAATATCACTCTAATTTCCGTGCTCGCAGTCATACTAGTGCGAATCATAGATAATATACGACCGCCTTCCGGAAACAACACTCTCTCTTTCATCTCAAAAGAGATCAAAATTCGATCAATTAATATTTCTAGAGAAGGATAACAACATGACTATATGTAGAGGATTTAATGGCAAGGTCATTAGTGTTAACATAATTCAATTTTTAATTATCGACGATAGGAAAAACACCTCACCATTTTTGAAAACTCCACCTTCTTTAAGCTGAACTTGTTATAGTTCTAATGTAAAGTTTCTGTAGTGTGTAAACACAGTTATGTTATTCCGCTTTGTTCCGGTCATGTTGTTACAGATTAGCTCAAAAATACCCAGTTTTGACCTACTAAGGACCAAACACATTTAATGTTCTAAATATCATGTAATTATCTTCTGGTCAATATGGCAACACAGTAGAAAGACCAATATAAACATGACTTGTTGAACACTGACTTCTGCGGTAACGAATAAATTATCTTCATTTCCATACAAGACAAAGCAGGAAAAAAATCGAAGAGGAACTACTCAGAAAAGCAATGTTGTTTGCTAAAATAAAAGTATGTACTGGTGCTACATGTCTAAATGATTTAGTCTTCACTTCAGTTTGCAATAGGTTCACTGTCACATACCATGCACACAATTTGAAGTTATCATATGAGAGTCAAATATGTTCCTAAAATTGATGTAACTATAACTTATATGCTTACACATATATTATACATGTCGAACGTCTACTAAACACGCCTTAGTTTAGTTTAAATTGCAAGCTTATTAGTTGGGAGGATAATGTTGCTGATTGACACTGGCATGGTCTAGCATAAAAAAAACCTCAACTCTTCCTCTAAATAAGGACACGCATTGCATTTCACATATCCATATACACTTTCCACAGCACATTTGGGCAAAACACATGTTGACAATTTTGCAAGATGTGTTTTCTCCCAAACAAAGAGAGCCTTTATTCGTTATACAAAGATTAAATTGTCCCTAATAATGTTAAAAAGAGTACAATTCTTAGGGTTGCCCAAACTTATAACTATGTATAAAACTGGGCGATATGCTGATTTCGAGAACATTTTGAATCACGGGTTTTTCCAGTGCATATAATGATATATTACTTAGATTTATTTGCCATAAATGCATTAAAGAGAATGTCAGGCACTAGAATAGTTCTTAATGTCTTACACTATTTCCAAACATTCGATTGTTTCTCTGTTACATGTATTATATAAGCTTACGATACCGATGTCTTTAAAGCCTAAAAACACCAATTTTGTAGTGCAGAAATATTTCTCCTCTCTAAAACTGTGTAATCATTTGTTGCATTTCACGAACTAGTATGGGTAGCCACATCTTCTTAACTACTTTAAAAGCAGATCGAAGAAATTGTTCAATAAAGTGTAATAAAAAGAGAAAGGTTTAGGAACAAGAAGGATAATTATGAAATACGCCTAAATAAGACAAAATGGAGAAAAATTAACATTATTTTAGTACGTAGTGGAACTGTTTGTTGCTTTTATTTTATTATTCGTGAGTTCTAATTCTTTAATTGGTCAGGTGCATATTTGTATAATATAATACTTAAACATTTTAGCCCTCTGAACAACATTAAAAGAAAATTTATGAAATCTAGCTGTTGGCCACATTGAAACGCCATTTTGGCCTAAATAATGCCATTTTTGTAAAAGCCAACGTAATTCTTCAAACTAAGTATGCCATAATTATGAACAAAAACTTTGTTGGAACGGACTATAATAATTGTTTGTTTCGTACTTTTTTCCTTGTTGAAAAACCTAAGATAGAAAGTGATGAAATTTGACTGTCGGTCATCTTAAAACGCCAGTTTGACCTGTTTGACGCAAAGTTCGTCATAGCCAGCATAATTCTCCAGACTTAGCATGCCTTAATTATAGCTATAAACGTTATAAACTAGTTAACCTCATTGGTGGAAGGCTAGCATAGTTTTTAAGACTCAGCACACACTGGACATGACTAAATACTATGCTTGACCAATTTATAAAGTGTGTCATTATTTTTTTTCCCATTGAAGAGACTTTTGAAGTTTGGCTGTCCGCCATTTTGACCTACATAACGCCATTTTCATGAAGACCAGCATAATTTTTCAGACTCAGCATACTTCAATTAGGATAAAAATCATGCGGCACCATATAATAATTATTTGCCGTTTAAACGTGTTTCTATGGCTCTTTTTAAAAATCAGGACCAGACTAGTCAAACATATCACTAATTGGCACATTTTCACATTATATTTGTAAACAATATAAAAAAAGTTGCATAAATAAGACGTACTTTTTATTTAAATAGTTGGAATTTGAAGAAAATTACATTAGTTTTAAGGTATTCCTTTATTTCCCTTTTCTGAACTAAACAGACAAATCAAGTTGAAAAAAGAAACCTTTGAAACTGTTTCAAACAACACTAAAAAACAATGTCCTCCATTTTTACAAAGCACTCAGCACTACCATGTTTTAAACCTTTTAAGACATGTGCAGCACCCTTCCTAAGAAATACATGTACATCTTTCAAATTCAGAAGAGATTGCCTCGTTAACATAAGTTTCAAAATTATCAGTGACTGGATAATCTCCATAATGATTAATATATTTCAAGCACCATTAGACACCTTGGAAATATTTAAAGTACGGATCATCTAAAACTCTCTAGGTAATCAAACCAGGTACTATGTTGAACAGTCCCTGAAACGTTCTACTTTCCCATTTTTCCGTGCGTTCACTGTGCGCGCACGGTGCGCTCAGTGTACTCACAGTGCGTTCACTTGCGCTCTCCGCTCCGCTCCGTTCGTGCTCACCGATCACAAAGCGCTCACTGTGCGCCCACCGTGCGATCACAGCGTTCACCTTGCGCTCACCGTTCGTTCAGCGTTCACTTATCGTTTAGTCAGATAATATTATATTTAGGCTGATAACAATACAAACATGTAGTTTATTTGTTATTTTTTCCTGATTACCGACGAAACACAATGTAAAAACAACTCCTGAGGCACTCCAAATAAATCGTTCATGTTGCGTTCATATAGCGTTCACATATCATTCACCGTGCGTTCACCGTTCACTTTGCTCTCGCGTTTGCGCTCCGTTTGCACTCAGCGTTCGTTCACCGTTCACCGTTCAGAAGCGCTCACCAAATTCCGATCAGCGTGCGCTCACCGTATGCTCGCCGTTCACTCAACGTTCAAGTGGGAAAGTAGAACATTTCAGGGACTGGTTTGAAAAAAAATCGGATGGAAGACCTGTGAGCTAAAGTCAAATCCGCGTTTAAAAAGTTGTAGTTGAGGGCGTACAAAAACTTATGTGTAAGAAATAATTGATTTCCACTTATTCTAATATTTTTAATCATTTTTACTTGTATTGAGTTATAACCCGTATGTAACTGTAAACGATACGAACAAAAGAGTTTATCTGAATTTACCTGAGTGTTAACTGAAAGTTCCAGTTAATTCTATGCAATTTAGAGGGCTGGATGGTCGTGGCTATTTTTAGACTATATAAATCTCCTGTAAAAAAGAGCTCTCTATAAAGATATAAGAAAACATTCAAATTTTAAAGCCAAATTAACTGGATTTTTTTTTTACGTAATAAAAGTTTATAGCTTGAAAATATAAGATTGATCTGATTGTTAATTTGTTGACCATCCAGCCTCCTTAGTCACGAGTGATGATTTCAGATTTATCATAAGTCATAACACGATCAAGATCTGCCTTCCAGTCACGTTTTCATACCTATTAGTTAGCACTCATTTGACTGACGGCAGAGCTTTATCCGTTGTTAGTTCGTTTGTAAAATGCATCCTTGGATGTAGATTAAGGCTTCGTTGCAAATTTGTAAAATAAGTGTAAGCCTCAAAACTTTGAAAGGTCCAGCTTTCCCTAAATTTGATAAAACTCTTACAGTGGTTTTTTACCATACTAAATAAACCACTGCATTTTATAAAAAAAAAAAAGGGTGACAATTGATACAATTCTACTTACAGTATTCCTCTATATTAATCCAATTTTGTTTTGGCTAATCCCTATCAAGTTAACAGATAAATCCAAAATCAGCTAAATGGGCATCTGCCATTTCGCTTGGCCATTTTTGCGACTGGATATTTTCTGTACAAAAGGAAACGCCAAGGTCTGTATCAAATGAGTGTTACATATGACAAACAAATGGGTGATTTGAGGTAACTTGCAAATGGGAGGTGAACCATAATAAAAACAGATTAAGGTCTTAAGATTGTCCCTTTAAAAGGATTTAATTTTTGATCCCACTCTTCCAGCGTATTATTAATATGTATTAAAAGTTCACTTAAAGTCAATTCATGGCATCAATAACAAAAAACAATTCCTTCCAATATTTAAACAATCAGGAGTATGTAAAGTGCAATAGTTGTTAAATGATAGATAGATAGATAGATAGATAGATAGATAGATAGATAGATAGATAGATAGATAGATAGATAGATAGATAGATAGATAGATAGATAGATTGATTGAAGCTTTAAATGCATTAAACGTTTTGTTCCTCAAAATCACTAAATATATTACATGCTTTAAATGGTTTTGTTTCCAAAACTTCAATACCTATATTTATGGCTGATAGCTATCTTATTTCTAAAAAATCAGAAAGTATCCTATAATTTCAGATAAATATGTTCAATAGGCGAATTCAGAAATTAAATGCATTACTGTAGATTCCTAATTAAACGTGAGGAATTAATATCTGCGTCAAATCGCGAAATACACTAAATGAAATGATAATAAAGATTCTATATTTGCGATTTTATATCGCTTTGGTACAGAACGGCAGAATCGCAGAATTAGACATGTTGAATTTGTGCAGCTTACTGATACAAGGAAAAGAAAAAAACAAAAATAATGCTGCGAACATATTAAATGCATTAATATAACCCTATTTAATCATTTAATAGTAATATGTTCTCGTTGATAAATTAACATGTACAGTATAAGAGTAAATGACATTGACGAGGGCAACGTATTTTTTTCATACATGCATGAATGAAGAACAAGAATATATTTGACCCTTCTTGTCCCTTGGCTAATCTCCAAAAGTCATTTCAATAAGTTGGCTTGTTGATAGTACCCTGCTATAGTAGGATCTACGAAATACGAAAATATGATTCTTTCAACAATGTGAAGCAGTAGTTTGATTGTTTTAAAGTAATATGAGAAATGATACTCTGTGAAAGTAAATCAATGTTATGCACATAGAATTTCAAACAATAGAACTCTCTCTCTCTCTCTCTCTCTCTCTCTCTCTCTCTCTCTCTCTCTCTCTCTCTCTCTCTCTCGTATAGTAAAAATTAGGAGAGAGAGAGAGAGAGAGAGAGAGAGAGAGAGAGAGAGAGAGAGAGAGAGAGATGTATGTCCTTGGCAGCCCATCATTAAACATCTATAGGATAACAGCATCAAAGATGACCAGGATATATTCAGCTATTTAATTTCCTGATTTGAAAGGATCTTTTGATTCGATATTCCCTTCGTGGTCCCTGAGGGTTTCTTTATTTCGTTGCGCTTCTAAATAGTCCTTTCCATTGCTTTTTCTTTCCCTCTTTCTCCCTTTCTCTTTCTTTTTCATTTTTTGTTTTTCAGATTCATCTTGTGCCTGGAATTTTTATCAGCTCTCAATTCAATCCCATTTACAGCATTTTCCTTATACTTCCAATTTAGTTTTATCTGTCTAGTACACAACAAGACCATCTCTTCGTCAGCATGTCAACCGATTATAGCTTTCCTTTGATAAGTCTGTATAAAGCCAGCTGATCCAGACCCACAATATTAACTTCTTAGCGGAAAATGGATGTTACTTGATATTAAAACAATATCTCTTTGGCACATATTGGTAATGAACTCTGATTTTCCAAGAATATAAGGAAATCCTGGTTACATGTATCTACGGACGTTGACCAACGAAATCAAGACTTAAGAGGGCTGGATGGTCGTGGCCATTTTTAGGTTGTATTTACGTCTTTATGAAGAAAAGCTCTGTATCAAAATATAGGAAAATTCTCAAAATCTTAGAGCTGAAATATTTGTAATTTTTCTTCACTACATATTAATTTATAGCCAAAAATATCAAATGTCAAATTCTAAGGCATATCTGGTGGTTAATTTGTTGACCACCGAGCCTCTTTAATTCTTGTCAAAGATAATTGGGATATTAATGTCACACAGTGATAAGTTAAAATTACATTGTGACCAACGAATCGAACAAAACCAATAAAACTGTAAACCAGCTTTTATTCGCCTTCTCTAAATTTTTGCAAGGTTCGCGAGGTCATCGCGAATACTCCTCTCCCTGAACCAGTTCTTGGCGTATTACAACAAAACTGTGGAAAAGTCTTTTGTCGCGAAAATTAGTCGCCACGAATCAGCATATTACGCGAATACAAGTTGGTTTATAGTAAATGAATGATCTCTTAGCATTATGAAAATACAGGCACTGAGATCACACTTGTTTGATGTACCTTAAGGTGGAATAACACATCTGGAAAAAGTCACTTAAATCAACAGTAAATAATTTGATTATGAAAGATATAATGATAAATAAACTGTACATATGTCAAATAAGCGAACATTTTGCAGTTTAGGTATAAAAAATGAATATCTAAAAAAATTAATGCAGTAAGTAAAAACAAAAGCCCATAAGGGATTCGAACTCGGTATGTACAGATCACAACCCAGACACTTTATCCACTCGGCTATGGAGTAAGTTATATCTTGCCGTGGATAAAATCCTTTTAATAAAACGAAATGTCGTTTCGATCAGAGGTCCGCCATTTTGTGATGATGTGTTATTCCACCTTAAAGACATACAGCATAGAAATATGTGGTGTTTTTGTTTTGTTTTGTTTTAGTTTGTTTTTGTTTTTTTTTTTGTTTTTTTTTTGGGGGGGGGGGGGATTATATCATAAGTTGCATGTAGTTAATATTTCTACAATGTGTATTTGGTGCCGATGTAAGACGAAATGTTTATTATGTTTCTTGTAGCAACTCATCATGTTTTTTAAGGGGGCTGGATGGTCTTGGCCATTGTTAGACTAAATAAATCTCCCTTAAAAGGAGAGCTTTGTATGAAGATATAAGAAAATATTCAAATTTCAAAGCTAAAATGTAAGACGTCTTTTATTACTAAACAAAAGTGTAAAGCCAAAGAAAATTATATTTTATTAAAATTTTAAGGTAGATCATCTGAAGGTAAATTTGTTTACCATCCAGCCTCATTAATATGTGTGTGGAGGCAAATTGCTTAATCTCGATAAAGCACCAGTGCGTGAGCTTTGCTTTATAAGTGTACAATTTTGAAAATTATGTCATTGATAGCCACTCGTTGAATTTAAATTCCAAATATGTTTTTATCATTTTGAAATTAGAGTTATTTTGACTAATTGAACCAATACCTTTACAAAATAAAGGTGTCTTTTATCCGGTGTTTTTTTTTTAACAAGGTATGGTATTCAAAAAGATGGTATTCAAAAAGCGTTCCTAACAGAGGTTAAGGGGGTTTGATGGTGATTGCCATTTATGACTATATTAATCTCCTTAAGAAGAAGAGCTCTATATTAATATAAGGAAAATATCCAGATTTTAAACCTGAAATGTTTTATAGATTTCTTTCTTTACTTAATGACAGTTTGTATTATGGTTTAAAGTATCATACGTAACATTTTAAGGAAGTTCGGATAATTTGTTGACCACCCAGCCTCCTTAAAATAACATTTCATTTCTACCCTAAGATCTGGCGGTGCATTATAATCGATAGCCATGATCAAATCAGAAGTTGATAATCAGAAACTTATGAATGGTATGGCATCTTAATTCATATATTTATATAGCAATCTTTAACAAGGAATCCATAGACATAACTGTGTCTCTATTACATAGACAATCTGATCCATAGACTGTCATATGTAATGAATATTCTAATTGCATTGTCATCAACAGAGCTTACTGGTACGGTGCTGATGTTCAGACGTGGAATATACATGTAACAATATCTTCAAAGATGCGGTTGCCCAAAGCTATTAAGCTTACGAAACATATTTACAGTTTTTCATTAAAACATTTTTTTTTTAGAAAAATCAACACAAGCTTAATATTTATTTATGCAGAAAATTCTTGCACGTAATTTAAAAAAAGAAAAGAAACATTTTGGATTATTTCCATAATAACGGGTTATTAGGACCAAGTCTTTTTATTTTTGGCATTTGTTAATACACCATCATCTTAAAATTGTAAAACCTCATATTGTTTATACACTTTTATGACAGTATTGATATTTAAAAAAAAAAAACATTTGAAGAAAAAAAAATAAGACAGCAATATACTTTTTGAAGTAATAGCTTCAACTGATAATCATTTAAGCATCACTAAAACCGCCCCCTCTTCTCGAGGGAAAAAAACCCAAACTTGGATCTAGGAAATAAAAGGTCTAACGCTATACTAATTTTCATAAATCAGGTTATTAACTAAAGGCATGTTCCTTTTTTTGTGCAATGCAGTGTGAATGACCTTGCATCTAAATACAGCTCTTACTCATCCATTTAAGTCTGACTGAAACGTTCATAATTACATGAATGTCATGTTGTACTCACTAAGGGTTGTAACGTTACTTCCATTCTCTTCCCTATTATCGAGTCCAAAAAAAAGCACGGAGAAAAATAAATCTTTCTACGGCGTAAAAATCTAGTGTATACTTAACTTCTTTTAGTATCTCCTAAAGCTGTTTTCATAGAGGTTGCAAACGTTTTGTGAATATAAAACTGCGTTCATAATTAAAGGGCACAGGTAAATGTGTCAAAATCAAGGTATGCTCGACAACAAATTGCTGCAAGATACTAAATAAACAAGACTGTTATTTTTCTTCTTTTTAAAATAAAATTTTCCTTGAAAAAAAAAAACCCATCAAAGCAAGGGCAAATGCTAGACTATATACTTTTTGGGAACGTTCAGATTTTACATGGCATGTACAAGCTTAATACTTAATCCATATTTTAGATGTTCAAAAAAATAAACACATCAAAAGCTTCTTCGATCCTATTACAGTACAGACAAAATTCCGAACGATCGCATTAATTTTTTTTTTACCTCGGTAACACTATCCCCTTTTACAAGACTGCTTATACGACCAGACGCCGAGATTGCTATATGGACTCCGATTTTCTTACTTCAGTTAAGAAACAAAATAAACCTGGCTAAATCTCGCATGCAGTTAAAAACCCATTGTCGCCATACTTATCTACCGGGAAGGGGAGATTTGTTTTTCAAATAGCAATCAGCCTTGGAAGTTTGTACAAGTTATTTGCTATTACTGAAAAAAAGAAATTGGGTTTGTAATGCGATTTTAGAATATATATTTATCGGATCAAAAGTGCAATTGAATTAAGAACTAGAAATAATATATCAATTCTTCCGTACCGCCGCATTATTCATGTTCAATTATGTTTCATACATGAATATGTGTGGGTAAAGTACTTTAACTAGGGGGTGGCGGTTTTAGGCCCATGGTCATAGACCAGTTCCAGGCTTATACAACGCAGATAATATTTAATATTGTTTTAATACTTTTTTGTAACCATTTATTACATAAGTAATCAGTCACATTATCCAGCGATGGGGTAAACGATGTGCTACCGATGCGTTTTTAGATGAAAATGGCGTGGATGCCGGCCGGACACCCATAGTAATCGGACAGGTCATCGGGCACATCGGTGGAAGTCATTGGAAGAAAATAAGTTGTAGTTAAAAATCAGCGATGTCTCCAATGATGTCCCACATCGCTTCTCATCGGCAATACATCATTAACACATCATTTAAGAATCGGCCGATGTATGGCCGTTCATTGTCCGGTGCCCTTTGAGTCTGAGGTGAGAGGTGTTTAACAAACATCGGCCGATTATCGACCTAACAATTGCCCATTGCCGGCCGATGTACTGCCGATATACGAACGGCGTTCACTAATGTACGATGCCTGTTGCTGTGACAGATGTGTTAACGACTACTTGGCTGATGAGAACCGATGTTGGGGGATCGCTCACATCACCGATTGCCACCGATTACCACCGGTCTACGGCGACCGGCCGAGTAATGTGATTAAGACATTACTAGGTTTATATGTATTGCACACGCAGCTCAAAACTTTGCGAAAAATTACGATCTTTCTTACATGTAACTTACAATGATAAAATCACAGCAGTGTTCAGTTTTAGAGTTTGAGTTATCACTCTTATGAGGGGGATTATCGAATCCTGAGCGTCCATATTTAAGAAAGGTTAGAAATAAATGATTTGTATAATTAGTCTCAAAATTTTCTGACAATTTCAGTGTTCTTAAAAAGTTAGTCGAAACAATATTACGCCAAATTCATAATGAGTAAAAACTATAAAGTGTAAAATGGGGTTTTTTTTGCGTTACTATTTCATATTTCATTCAGGAAACTAACGAAAGAAATTTTCATAGGGCTGTTTTTTTTTTTACTTAAAAGTTCAAAGCTAAAAAAAATAATTATATCTAAAAATTAGATCTGATGGGTAGCCCCCCCCCCCCCCCCCACGTCTCCTTAAGCTGTTCCATAAACATTAAATGTGAGTTACATACGTTAACCTCCTTTTGGGCCACTTAAGGGATTTATTCGACCCATAAGTATATTTTAATATGCATAATTAGAAAGACATCGCTTAAAAATAGAAACCGTTTACGTGAAGAACAATGGTGCGCGTAGCTAATTTTATGCGTTAAAAGTCCAAAGAATACTTGAAAAATCTAATCCGATTTAATGGTCATCTGGAGAAAAAAAGTCGTTAACGGACTTTAAAAGCAAGTCACTTGTTAATGGCTTTTGTTATCCCGAGTGGTTGTAATCTACCAAACCTTGATCGTTATAGAATGGTTTGAGATTGGGTTTTTTTTTTATCCTGGCCGCCATATTTTGTAAATATATTGAACCCGTCATTGATTTTAACTTTTTAACATCGAAGGTTTTAGATTCTGAAATACTAAATTATAAGTCTAGTGTTCTAAAATTCACGCGATTTTGAGGTTAATTTATTTGATTTTTTTTTATATAATTCAAAGGAATTCATGATAAAAATTGTAGTTTTGCAGTTTAGTTTACCTTAACCGAGGTGTTCAAGATAGTTTCTTCGATCATTTCGAGGCTAAGATAAATCCACACCTATTCTCAAGATCGAATTCAAAATTTACGTATTGAGTTCCATGTGAAAAACAAAATCGTATCAAATATAAATCTCCTTAAAAACACCGTCAAAAATATACTTTATGAAGATAATTGTGTTGGGATGCAGTCAAGTCATTATTTAATATTACGTAACAGACATTGTTGATAAAGCAAAATAAAAAGTTCATGTAATTTAAATTTAAAAAATGATTCATGATTAATATCATAATCATTGACTAAAGAATAAATATTACGATCTTTTTTACACAGGGACTAATTCAGGAATAAAACAGCGGAGAGAGAGAGAGAGAGAGAGAGAGAGAGAGAGAGAGAGAGAGAGAGAGAGAGAGAGAGAGAGAGATGCAGTCAAGTCATTATTTAATATTACGTAACAGACATTGTTGATAAAGCAAAATAAAAAGTTCATGTAATTTAAATTTAAAAAATGATTCATGATTAATATCATAATCATTGACTAAAGAATAAATATTACGATCTTTTTTACACAGGGACTAATTCAGGAATAAAACAGTGGAGAGAGAGAGAGAGAGAGAGAGAGAGAGAGAGAGAGAGAGAGAGAGAGAGAGAGAGAGAGACAAGGGGATTACGTGTATCATGTCAATACATTCGAAATAATATATCTATGTCAATAGTACAAATGTATATTCATATTAACGAAGCAAATTTAAGTTCGCGTATTCACATGTATGACACAATACTCAGTGAAACTCTGAGTCGGCTATAGCATGACAACTATAGGATAACGCTTGTATACAAGTTATAAAGAATACACGGTCTCCGAGACTAGTGTTATTATCCCTGGGGATGAAGAAAATAAGCCCCTGACAATCAGGATAAACTCGTCCCCAGATAGAAATGTCAGCCTGACTTCTGCAGAGATAGTGATCTTATGACATATCATTTTCGTTAGTGCAACAATATTTATAGCCACGGACAAAGTGCACGTGAACTGCTTTTAAACTGAAGGGGGGGGGGGGGGTAAATTATTTATTTCGTTTCATTCATATCTTTTTTTTGAAGGGGGGGGGGGGGCTGCAAACTATGTAAAATCAGCGAAATTTCTCTTCGTAATGCTGCATATATATATATGCGTGTGTTACAGAGAAAAATTTTCCGGTACAGATCCCGACAGATGAACTGCTAGAAAAGTTATTGTTGGACATAAATGTTTATATCTTGTTTTTCATCTCTTTTCGTTGTTGTTGGGAGATCTAGATGCTCTTTTTTTTTTAGTTTCTTTACAGGATGATCACGGATAAGGAACAAACGCTGCAAGATAAAAGTTATTCCAGTTATCGGAAAATATCTTATTGCTAAAGTAATTACCAAAGCATAATCGGCATCGATGGTAATCCCTCTTCCTAGATAAGAAAATCGACAATCGGGATGACGGGGGTCGGGGTGGGGTGTGTGTGTGGGGGGGGGGGGGGGGGGGATGGTATCAAAGCTCTTGACCTAACAAATATGGCCTAAAATCTTAATTATGCATGTATGTCAAAAACCTTGGCTAATCTAGTGAGTTTTAAACGTCCATACTTAAAATTTAAAACAGCAGTAAAGTGCATGTAAAATCTCTCTCTCTCTCTCTCTCTCTCTCTCTCTCTCTCTCTCTCTCTCTCTCTCTCTCTCTCTCTCTCTCTCTCTCTCTCTCTTTTCTCTCTCCACTGGCTAAACATTTTACTAATAGTTTATACGATAACATTAACATATAGCATTACTATTCTTAATATATTAACGCCCTATTTATCTAAAAGCGAATCCAAAATGTAAGCATATATCTAATTGCCACATAAATTCTAAAAACACATTTCTCAAACAAATCTTATTTAGTGACAAAAATCCCACAAAACCCATTACACAAACGTGCTTAGCCTGTGTCCTAGTCATGCATGTGTACTCTACGTTACACATTTAATTTACTCACTTACGATTTAAAAGAAAAATGTGGCATGCAATTTTACGTTCGTCGCCGTCTGCCTTTTTACACGCTATTTTGTGAAACACTGCATATATATATTATATATGGCTTATTCATTTTGATTTTGTTTGTGCTAGAATATATACAGGTATTTTTTTTTATATCAAATTACGAATACTTTTCATTCTACATTTTCAATTCATTTTAAAATGTATATCTTCTTAAGGACAAAAAGATTCTACAATATATACCGTTTCAAGAAAAGTATCAAATAAATGTACACTGTGTAATATACTTATCGATTAAAGTTTTGAACCTATAAACAAATCATTTCTAAATATTTACATCCACTAAGTATGCTCCCCTCTATTTCTTATAGAAATCAATTGTAATTCACAGCTATATAGAAACTGATAGGACTGCAATCTACAGTCGTGACTGATCAACGCGGGTTATGTATTTTTTCTGCCATGTCGCTACCTTCATATCCCGCATTAATCACCAAAGAAAGCATTTTATTGTTTAAATGACTGTAGAGTACAGAAGCTGATGTATGTGTCATTTCTGACACACTTACATGATTCAATATCTAAATTTACAATTCTGCAAATTATTATACCATCATCATTTGTGTCACAATGACATATATGTTCATTACACATTGCTTATTTATGACGCCATGTTTACCTACAATAACATATACATGTGTTCCCTTATAATTCATGCAATGTATACTAAACATTCTTTCTTATGAATAAAATTTTCATAAACTTATTTACATTCTTGGCCTAAAATAACAAAGTTATATATGTAAACAAAGTCATGTAAGTCAAGATAAGGTACAAAACAACAAATTAAAATCCTTACCTTAAGGATATAAAAAGTTATGACGATGCCTTCAAAAGATTCTGCACACAAGTACGTCGCAAATTATCCATCAAGCGCGGGACACACGGAAAATTAGTTCGTTCCGAATTTGTTTCCTCCCAAATTCACAGAGCGATGCTCATTCCCCGATTTCGTTTTGTTCAAGGTAAAGGAAAGAATAAGAAGGAATTTAAAAAGAAGAAAAAAATCCCAACTCATGCTGTCTTGGCATTGGGTAGAGATTGGCAGTGCCTTTAGCCGTGATTAACTGCAAAGCGGGTAAGGACAAGATATTTAATCGGTCACACAGAACGGGGAGATTATAAACACAATTTGCTCTCCGCTTAATTCAAAGATCTTTCATCATTTTTGATTTTTTTTTCATAAAAAAAGAGCTTTCATATCTATATTTGCAATACGATGTAGTTTCCTTAGAAAATTTCCATGTTATCATGTTACATTCTCATTGACTCAAAGGTCTTCTAAAAATCGCTTGTTTTCATCAATAAATAAATGTATATTAATTTATTTTTATAGAAAAAAAAATCTTTCATCTTTATACTACAACATGCTGTGATTTCATTAATATGTTTTCATATTGCATACTGCATGGCGTTTGTAAATATTTTGTTCAGTAAATGCTAGATTGCCATAAAAAATGGCCAAAACGTATGTTTTTCTTTTTGATACTGGACAGATAAAATGATTTACTTTGAGTACATTTATTACATTTTGGAAATAATTGCTAATTTACAAAAGTTCGTTTGTAGGTGATTCTATTTTTTTTTAGAAATAAATTTGTATATGTCTGAAAAAAAATGAAGGCAAGAAAGATGTTCTAGGGAGAATTTAGAAAGAAGAATAAAAAGTAGCAATGTATTTTTAACTTTTTATATTGTTCTCTAATTCCCTCACGATCTCGAATTATATTATACATTATTATACATACACTGCCAGTATAATTCTTTCTCCATTTTAACAAGAATGAATTTGAATGCATTAAATGCACGCATCTCGAGGGGGTCGAGGTCGTGTATACCCCCCCCCCCCCCCCACTCCCCTAGAAAATTCATATCTATTAAGTTCTGATAGTAAAATTATTTTAAAAAAATAACCACCCCTATCCCACCGGCATTCCTTGGACCCCCCCCCCCACCCCCACCCCTCACTCCCTCGGAAAAATTGTCTGGGTCCGCGCATGCATTATTAGCTAAGTATCCAAAGATACATGTGTTTTATGAAAACACCGCAACAGTTACTGCAGAGCCATCTGCTTTTAGTGCATTAATAACAGATGTATGTCCATTTGTTTATATAGGGAAATTATCACTTGGCCCACTTATCATGCACAAAAATTTCTTCACATGACTGAACTATTTTTCTGGCACATGGAACATAGCAATAAAGAGCATTTAGTGTTTGCGTGCATCATATATGTGTTCGTTTACATACATATTTCATATTTTTATACTGTGTGACTTTTATTTCTTTTCAAAACTGTTTACAAGAAAGTCCCCATTCTTATATTTTAAAAAAAAAAGAATTATTATATATTTTATCCGTGTCTATTTCCCATAATACTGCACACGAGCGCACAGTGTACGTTTTCAATTGCATCTATCGTTAAAGCCGTGCAAAAGTACTTCTAATCCACCGGCCCTTCTTATAAAAACACATAAGTACGTGTATACTGAAACATATACATATGCAACATATTTCCTATTGAAATTTCTTTTTTTAGTTTTGTTGTTCTTTATGCCTTTGTATTTATTGTGTATTACGTCCTTCACAGCAAAATGTATTGTTTACATATTGAAAATCGTAAACTTCAATATTTTTAAAGTACTACATTTTTTTGCCCTTAGCATATCGATCGATCGATCCTTTAACATCTCATCATTATCTTCGCCATTTTTCTTTCTACACACATATACAGCATCCTTCTCCCATCATTAGCTCCACGAAGTGATTAACGAAAGAAGCAGATAGAAAATCAACGGCGAGAGTTGTAATCAGCCAAATATTAATGGATTTGTCGACGAGCCGCCAGAACTTTTGGTGTAAATGTTATCCGAATACTTAGAGGTCAGGAAGAAATCGTCTCTCAAGGCCGAGTTTTATTACTTATACTCCCTCGCTAAACATCGTCTAATAGATCATTTTTTTTCTAACGGTTCCGGTACTTATTGCTTTAATTTGACAAACATGGATCGACAACAGAGGGTTGGGGTTTTTTATTACAAATCACTGGGTTTTTTCTAATGATTTACTTTATATAAAAGTCATTTTTATGGCAAATTTGGGCCACCCCAGTTTTCTGTTACAGTCATCAAATGGATATAAAATGGACTGAAAGACAAATTATAAATCAAAATAGATACATGTACATTGTATATGACCCCCCCCCCCTTTCAACGTTTTATCGTTGCTATAACAAGCAGCCATAAGATTATACTACTTTAATATCTATATCACTGACAAATATGGATATTTTTGATAAAAATATTTTAAGTCTTATGAAGAATTGTAATATGTGAAATAATTGAAAAATAAAAAAAAAACCTGTTAAGTGGGCTCGATGGTCGTGGTCATTTTTTTATAGACTATATGAATCTTCTTGAGAAGAAGAGCTCTGTATGATTTGATTATGAAACTAAAATGTTTGGAATGATTCTTTACTAGCTGAAAGTTTATGACTAAACAATCATCTCTAAATTAAGGAAGATTTGATGGATGATTCATCATTTAGCCTCATTAATTGTTTTTATATATTGGATAAAATTAATCAAAAATATCATTCGAAAAGAAATATGACAATGATCTTCAATATATTACATTTGTAAGTATGCATTGACAATATACACAAGTCAGTCAGTCATATTAACTATTGATGAGTTGTAAATTGTGACAAATCGAATAATTTGATCGGTATCAATTGTACTACGGTATAACAAGGGCTTCGCAGGAGGTGGACACTTAGACAGAATATGACAGCATTCCACCTGTGTGTGTTTTCCGCATTACTAAACAATCCTTTTACAACATTAAAACAGCTTACAGGGGTAGCGACATTGATGACGCATGTGCATAAAGGAATTTTTTTACGATACGTCAATCAACTTGCAGGACCAATTACTGCGCTGAAAACGTGCCAGCGCCCCCAAAATCAAAATGGCGGAGATTTGTTTCTTTACCAATTTTAAAATTTATTGCTAGCGCTCTCGAGCGCTAGCAACTGCGTTAGTCCCTTTTACTGGAATACGCATGCTCGACTTCACGGTACTGGATTCTGGGAACACTACTGTAAATAAACTGTACCATGTCAATTTCGTTTTATGATCTACAACAGTAATTTAGGTCTTCTATGCCAAGCTATTTCTAAAATTATAATTAATAGTCAGTTTACTTAACTATCTTAAAGTTTGTAAAACAACCTCGGATATGTTTTCCGAGCTTGCCGAAAAGGGCCCGAGAAGATACGAATCTTGCTACAAAACAGTACCATTGGTTCTACTGGTCTCTTATTTTTCACTTCAAAATTGAAATTACAGCAAATACAGACTGATTTAAGCGCGGTGAATGAGCTATGTCATTACCGATGTGAAGCCAACTCTAGATTCACCATTCTGAATTGAGACCCCCTCCCCCCATCCCATCCCCAACACAATTCCAGTGCACTACTGTGCCTTCCTTTTAATAATAAATCGATTCAGAAAATTAAACCAATAGTTTAAAAATCTACCTTTGCGTTTTATGATGGCTACAGCGCTAGCTCACCTATCTTTTTAAAAGATAAGCTTGTTTCCATATTAAATTGTTCTTTCATTTTGCGCTAAAAGTTTTCTTCAAGAAACTTTCAAAATTGAAAACCAATTGTCTTATATCCTTTAGTTTTTATTCAATGTGTTTTAAGAATGGGATTTTTGTTTCTGGATCCGCTCAGAAATATGTGCGGTAAATCAGTAACAGGGTCGTCTGAATGAATCGCCGTTGTGATAGACATTTAATCTAGATATTATCAGCACAAAGCTATTGTTTGGCAGGGTGCTTGTTAATGGAATATTTCATTGTTATGAATTACGTTGATCAAAACTTCAAGGTCACACATGTTTTATGTTAACTTATTATTGTCATAATTTGCCTGCATTGTTTTTGATGAAACGAGCGAACACTTGAAAGTTGTCAGTTTTGCACTTTAAATTAAAATCAATAAAATATAAAAAATGTTATATAATTGTCTCGACATAACCAATTCTCTCTCTCTCTCTCTCTCTCTCTCTCTCTCTCTCTCTCTCTCTCTCTCTCTCTCTCTCTCTCTCTCTCTCTCTCTCTCTCTCTTGCTTTGGCGTTAATTTACCTCTGAAATTATAATAGAGATTTTTTTTGTTTTAATGACAGTTTGATATTGGATTTTTTTTTAAAAAAATTAACATTATAACAAGAGTGTTATAACACACTTAGTCATGTACATGTAACCTTCATTTTTGGCCATTCATTCCGACTACCAACAACGCTTTTATTTTAGGTACGCGTGCACTCTTGTATTGCGGCGACTTCACGGAAAGCAGTAAGATTAATGTAGACCTGCCAACCTTTACAAAAAAATTCTTCCCTTTTAAGTTTGTCCTGTTGGCTGTTAAGCATTCAATATCAATATCAGTATTCAAATCACGGTAAATCTGCATTTAGTTGGTCAATAATACATGTAATATTCCTCTCTAAAATTCTATAAAATTTTACATACATGTATAATGTTTGTTGTCTTTTATATGTATAGAACAATTCGAACTAGGTTTTCATTTCAGTTGATAAAAATGAGGGTGCAGCCTCAGGGTGTCTGCTATATTTGTAGTATATTTCCCTTTTGGTTGGCAGCCAATTCTTTAATTAATGCTATATCGTATGATTAACATTTACAAATAAAACGGGATCTGATAAAAAAAAAAAGATAAACAACCTGAAAACCTTAGAGCACCTCAAATAATTATGCCCCAATCGCAACTTATCGGGCCTTTCCGGCAAGCTCGGAAAAACCGAGCCTGCCGGAAAGGCCCGAGAAGTTGCGATTGAATTATCCCCAAGAAGTCCGACAAACTATTGAAATATATATATTCATTTTTACGTTACAAAGGAAAAAAACTCCCCAAAACACATGTTAATAATATAAACTTTATTTGTTCGATCAGTTAAGAAAATTGTTTTATATACGATAATCTGAATGAACTGAGTATTTATCAATGCAAAAAATGGTTATACATGTAATGCTAAGTTCTTGAATCAACGTTTTCGGGTTTGGGAATTTGTTTTTTCGATTTTTTAATTTCCACGCGGAAATTTTCGGACCATATAAGACCCAATTATGATATTAAAGAGTCAATTTTAAATTCCAATTTTTTGAATGTTGAAATAAGTTTAGAACGTTCTGACCATGGATTGACAAAGCATGCAAATGTTAAATGGAAAATTCTCGGTACACGTACATGCATTTCTTGCCTGCGTGCTATACGACGACGTTGCATGGTCACGATTTTTGTCAAAAATTATTTTTCAGTGTTTAATGTTTACAATGCTTTAGTAAGGCAATTCTAATAATCAACCAAAATTTGAGTGTCAGTGGTCGAATTATAAGTGACACACAGATGTCACTATTCTTTGTTATGTAAACAAAGTTTTTGTTTATATTTTAAATTTTGATAAGAAATTTTCAGGTTTAGACTTTAATTTGAATGTGAAAAACGCTTGAAACTGTTTATTTATGTTTAAAACATATTAACAGATAAAAAAAAAATCAACTTGACAAGAGCTTTTACGGGTATATTGAACCATTGAAATTTGATTGACCATTAGAAATGCATTACTAAAGCATTGTAAACAATGAAAAATAGAAAAAAAATGAAATATGACCAAATTCGTGATCAAGCCCCTTATCAAGAGCGGAAAGATCAACTCGTCGAGGTCTAAGAAGAGATTGACCTTTCTTTGAATGACGTGTAACACCCACATGTAATTGTCTATTCATACCTTCCCCCTTCTCACTCATTATCTCTTTAAGATGCATTTTCACTTGAAATCCCGTTAGCAGGTCTAAAATTATTAACGGACTGTTTAAATCTCCAACAGCTCCTTGTCCTTTCAAAATGACACCTATATGAGATGATGGAAATTGCTGAACCAAGCAGACAACATTGTACAACCAGTTAAAAGGAGAAGTGAAGAAGAATTTGCTTTAAAAAACATTATTTATGTACATGCATGCATAAACTTCACAAAATATATGAACATGCAAATGCTTATCCCCCCCCCCCCCCCCAAACTTCACAAAATACATAAACATGCATATGCTCAAAATGGTTGGAATTTGCATAGCCTACCCCCCCCCCCCCCTTCGATCTTGGAGAGAACATTGTATGTGCGGATCCCCAAAAAAATCCAGCGGTGGGAGGGGCATGTCCGAGGAATACATGTAATTATTTTTCCCGGGGGGGGGGGGGGGGTAAATGCATTTTGTTTGATTGGGTACTATAAGTTGATGACTTAATTTAATGATCACGTAAGGAGCAGGAAGATCAACTTGTCGGTAATTTATGGAGATTTAATTTTTTTTCATCGGTTGACACATATACATGTATATGTGTCATACATTTTTACAAGCATATAGATGCATCTATATGCACGTATGCAACAATTATTATAATGTTCTATTAATATACTTCCATGCATTCTTCAACTCGTTATGCCATCAATATAATCAAGCACAGGGATTGGATGTTATTACTGGCATTTGAGAGATAATTGACACCAACCATGTATTTATTTACCAAATTGTCACTTTTTTACAGGATTGGATGTTTACATGTATCAAAGACATAAAATTTCTTATTGAACCAATCATCCGGTTGTTCTCTCTTCTTTTCTCTCTCTCTCTCTCTCTCTCTCTCTCTCTCTCTCTCTCTCTCTCTCTTTTTCTCTCTCTCTTATCACAAGCAATGCCCCTAAAATGTTGAGCATTGATATAACCGATTAAACCAAATTATTACGTTGCACGGATGCAATTGAAAATCCAGTTAGCTCACACTTTGTCCAACGAGCACATGTCGTTAAAACTCCATGCACCATGGTCTTACCTCGAACAAAGCATACAATTACAAGGCGTCCCTTTGGCGCCATTATCTCTCTACCAGCGTCCTAGGTTAAGAGCTACAATGTAATAATGAACAAGCGGATTCGAGGTTTTTAATACGGGGGGGGGGGGGGATTTTTCACTATTGTTCACTTGTTAAGATCAGCTATTAAAAGATTCATAATTTGTTAAACAAGCTACCAATATTGAAATTGATTAAAAATCATAAAACTGTTAAAACATTTTCAATTAAAAAAATATACTAATTCGCTGCAAAATTAATGAAAGCCATGAACGATAAATGCAAAAAGATTGAATTTCTTTAAAACCATCTGCAAATAAATATTTAATTGAAAAACAACAAACGCAGTTATAAATAAGTCTTAAAGTTAGTTGATATTCAAAATGATGATGAAGGTATATTATTTCTGTCCGTGTCTTTTGAAAGCTACATGAGACCAATTTAAAGTTCGATAATAGGGTCATCTAAAACTCCAGTATACATGTAGCTCTTTCATGTGTGAAGCCTTTGATCATGAATATTCTCGTTACTTCACTTTGTCCCAGGTTTAGCAAAAATCTACTTATAATAAACGTGCAGATCTAAACTTATTCCCCGGGGGTTCGAGGAATAACTTTTTAAATTGTCGGAGGGACGGAGTGGGGAGGGGGGGGGGGGGGGAGGGGGAGGGTCGAGGGATAATTTTGTTTATCAGCAGAGCAAGGGGGGATGTTGGTCTGAGGCCTATTTTTGAAAATAAATAGAAAATGTGAATTTAATAAGTTTAATTTGCATTTCCAGGTGCTCCGTCTATATCCGCAAATCATCAATTAATTTCAACACATTCAAAAGCTACGGCTTTCATTGTAAAAAAAAATTCTCGAAAGATCATTACAGAGTTATCCCGCTTGCAATATGAAATCTGCTTGTCAATATAATCGCAACACTCTCATCATTTTTTTTTTTCGGAAAGAGCAAAGAAGCTATGTAACACCTTCCAATTATCAAGAGCTTTCTTTTCAAATAATCATTTAAATTAACAAATGAAATTAACTGCTTGCAAAAATCTTCTGAATTTTTCTAGATCTATCACACTTAAGCAGTGTAGCACTAGCACAATAGCTTCAAGCATCCGCTACATAAAATGTCATTATCGAACAATCCGTTAAGGCTTTAACAATATCTATCTCTTTAAAAATATGTATTTACATTTTTTTAGTGTCTTTGTCTGTGATAACACTACGAATCGATTTTGTACTGTACAGTCCAATAAATTCAAATGACGTATTGTTGGGATGCAATCGGGGTTTGCATAAGAAATATTCTAATATTTAATCGTAAACTGCTAAAACAAAAAATATATAAATCTAAGTAATAAGGAATCATTCTTTGAATATTATGAGGTGATAATTTTGGCTGGGGCGTGATCAAATCTATCAAAAATCCTTTCGGGCATTATTGGATTTGATCACGCCCCGACCAAAATTATCACCTCATAATACTCAAAGAATTATTCCTGATTATTTAAATTAATTACATTTCAAGATAAAATATTGTATATATAATGGTGGTGATAAGTGTGTGGAAGACTTTCTTTTCATGTGTCTTGTAAGCATTCATGAATGTAACTACATAAATAAATGTATTTTCACTTATCAAATTTGAAAAATAAATATACAAAAATAATATATACCCCAAACATAGTGAGGAATAAAAGAAAAAACGTTTTAATTCTGAGAGATTTTTAAAATTCAATTTTATATATGAAATATTTTTTTTGTGTGTTTTGAGGGGGCTGGATGGTCGTGGTCATTTTTTGACTATAAAAATCTCATTAAGAAGAAGAGTTCTGTATGAAGATATAGGAAAATATTCAAAACTTAAAGTTAAAATATACGGAATTTTTCTTTACTAAATAATAGCGTGTAGTTAAATAAATCAATACAGATAAAATCAAAGTAGTTCTGATGGATAATTTGTTGACCACCCAGTCTCTTTGAATTGATAATTTACTTTCAACAGCATTAATTCTAAAACACACGATCCGCCAACGTATTTTGTGCTTTATTCCGAAATAGGGAAGTGCGATAACTCTTGTCTTTATTCAAGTTCCTGTTTATGTTCTCATACATTTTCTCCGACTGTTGAACAAGGAGAGGATTTAGGAATCCTACTGGAAGATAGGCCTCGCTCGGATCCTTAGCCTCTTCCTTATATTCTACATAATATTCCCAGTTTTCAGCATTATTAATATACACCAGCTCTTTGCAAAATACTTCATGCCCAAAACATAAGAATCGTTGGCTCTCATTTCCTCTCGATTTGATTTTCTGTTTAGGTTGCCTGGATATGTCTTTCGCCCATCTTTGAAGTCTGTTTATCATTTCGGATAGCTTGCCCACTAGTTTCGTTCCTCTGTCTTGATTGGGTCGGTCAAGAGTACTTCCGAATGGAGTTGAGACAGAGCGGAGCAAATTCGGATTGGATAACTGTGTCGTAGTTGTTGTGACGTCAGCGGTCTCATGGTCACGTATGAACCCCCAAACAATGAATACAAACAGGTTGTTGATTTTCATTGTAATTGTCTGTTTTAATAAGATCAAGAAAAAACAAAAAACAAAAATGTCTCTTTCACAAAAATGGGGATTTGACAGTAAGTAGAACTTATGATATCCATATCTCACTTCTGTTATATCATTACAAATCGCATACTTTAGAAACCAATATATTGTATACTTTGGCTTATAATCACTTAATATACATGTAGTTTTAAATTTGCTTCTGAAGTGCCTACATGTCCCGTTTTAAATACTACCATCTAAACGTTCGAGAAAATAAATAAGGTTAATATATAGACAGTTTCGCTCGAATTCTTTTCTTAAAAGAAATGATCCTTACAAAATAATTGATTGTGAGATAGACCTGTAGATTTTTTTTCAAAGAAAACAAATTACGTTAAATTGACCACAAATCATTTGATCTTAACAAACGCTAGGTCATTGAACCCTTCTAGATTAGTTAATTCTATTGTCAATCAATATAATAACAAAATATATTTTAATAAATAAAAAGAGTGATATGCATGTATAACTTTCTTTTGAATATTGATTATTTCATGTTTGATATAAATCAGTAAGAGGTTTAGAATCGTATATACCGAGACCTAATCCGCGTGTACATGTTGAATTATGCTGTGCATGCACTGATCTAGAGGGGAGAATGGGGGTGGGGGGGGCGGACCCCCACCCCTTCTGAAAAATATTATATGTAAAATAACCGAAAACGAAAATAAGCCTGAGATATCCCCCCCTCCCCGAAACCATCTCCCCCCCCCAAAAAAAAATATCGCTCGGACCCCTCCCTTCCGGATTTTTTTTTCGGTGGGGGGGGGGGGGGGGTGAGCGAATGCTAGAATAAGACAGTGTAGACAATGGACAGTCAGTTGAATATACTGGTTAACACTATCATAACGAAAATACTACAGAAATTGGTTAAAGTACATTGGCTATACAGACAACGCATGATTGTTTATATTCATAAAGAAATGGGTAATTAAATCCAGTGATGAACCTGTCTGCGCCTGGTCAAAAATTATGAATAAAATCCTATCGCTGACCACGGTGCGTCAGAACATTAGTATGGACTTGAGCTCATGTACTTATAAGGTTCGGAGATTTAAGGTACAGTATCCGTGCGTATAAAAAGGAGGTGCGGGGAAAGCAGCTCTCTAGTAGTCAACTTGAAGCTGTCTTTTGCCTCCTCTTTTTATACAAGTAAGCTCATATTAAGACACTTGCGCGTTTTTATAAAAGTTAACATAAATGATTCAGTGGGTTCAAGTAAATATAATATTTTATTTTCAGAATTTCTTGTAATCAATGTCTATTGTTATTTATTAAACATTGTATTATATTGTGGAGTTTTAATCGGAATGTTGTCTTATAATTAAAATACTTTGAATAAAAGAAGTAGTCAACTGGAAGCTGTCTTTTGCCTCCTCTTTTTATACAGGGAAAAGGGCTACTCCCCAGGTTGAGGAGGAGATAATTCCGGGTTATATAACGTGGCACAGGCAACGCCAGGTGCCTGGTCAAGGACGAATAAGATCCCGAGGATCTAATAAACTGAAATATCGTATTAAGCCAAATCAAAGTACGATAACACTTAAAAATCAATGTCAAGTTAAAAACTGACGAACATAAGAATTTACCAGAATAAATTTATCACCAAATATGACAATATTACAGGACTGCTAGCTTTAGAAATTATAAGGGTCAGCCTTTTCGTCCAATCGCAAATTTCTGGAGCTTTCAGGCAGAGATCGGAAAAAAGACCCCAAAAGTACTAACATCATTGGACGTTCAAATTTTATACAAAATAGAGTCGCTTTCTAACAACTGAGGTATTGACAAGAGGACCTTGATTATCTCTTTTGTGGTATGTTTAAGGATATATCAATGAAATTAATGATTTGAAGTTTAGCTTTTAAGCTTAAAATCTGAATAGATGATACAATGTCTCGGATTGATATCAAGTTTTTATAATTTTATAAAATGAGGCTGGGTGGTCAACAAATTAACCATCAGATCTTTCTTAAATTGTCTTTAGCAGTAAACTATCATGTAATAAAGAAAAAACCCATATATATATAATTTTAGCTTTGAAATTTGAATATTTTGCTGTATATGTATACATACATGTAGCTCTTCTTTTTAAGGAAATAAATATAGTGTAAAATTAGCCACAGCCATCCATCCCTCTTAAGATATTGTACATGTTACATCTGATCCATAGTAAACATGCATTTATGCATGTTTTTTTATCATCTAAACATTTCTCTTTTTATAATGTTTTGATTGCTTTGAATGATATTGAATCACTTAAAAATGTAAAAAAAAAAAAAAAAACAAAAAAAAAACCTCAGTCTATGTGCCTTGATATTTTATTCATACATCAAGTTTATGATATTTTATGAACGCAGCTACGCTCAATCATCATTCGTTATTAAAAAGAACATATTTTAACACATCATACAGAAATTTACGTTTACGATCAGAACATACATGTATAATTGACCATTAGATCAGACGATCGCTATTGGGGTTGGTTCAATAGGTTCAGCTCCATTCGCGTCATCTTCTGGCTCCTCAACTGCGATGCTGGTGACTCTTGGGATGGGCTCAAAAGGTCTAGTGTCGATTTCAGGGTTACGCCGATCGACAACAATAGGTATCGGAGTCGGCATAATCTGACGCGTGTTGATTCGAACCAAGAACGGTTGCCCTAGACGACGTACGGGTATGAATCGGGTCGCCCTTGGGGGTTGGATTATGAACTCCCTGGATAAACCTGGCGTGAACCCGGTCAACGCTGCTAATTGACGTCGTAATATATATCTTCTGACGGCTTCACGAATCTGAGCCCGTCTTATTGCGAGTTGGATCGCTATTAGACTTGGTCGGGGCACATCAGTCGGGGTTTGGTCATCTTCTAAGTTCACTTCTCTCTGAAATTGTGTGAATGGTCTACCTCTGTCAACTGCACCAGTGCTTGCTGGTTCTCCCGACATAATGTCGTATTCATCCGGGGTATTAAGTGCGAGGTCCCTTCGGACCTCCATTAAAGCCTGCGCTATCTGTTCGTACTCCTGGCGATTATTTTCCAGTTTAACCAGAAGTTCCCTCTCACGGACCTTGAGGTTCGCTACGATTTCTTCTCTTGTCGGAGTTGGCGGGTCTTCGGTCGTCGTCAGAACTTCCGATTTGGGTGTGGCCATGAAGTTTCTAGTTTCGGTGTTGTTGTCGTCGGATTCTCCCGACGAGTCTAAGATTGGCGACAAGTCTGTAACGTGGCCCCCGGCGATAAAGTTTTCGAGATTGACTTCAATAGGCTGCAATAAAAGTAGAAGCGAATGCAGTAACTAGGATAAAACTACATATATTTTTTCGCTCTCACGTATTTTCCTCCCATTTTCCTCAGTGGTCTTCAAACAGATTTAAAAGTGAATTAATTGGAAGCAATAAGTTGCAACTCTGTAACTAACTGCAAATATGTCTGGGAGAATAACAAGCTTGACGAAAGTCTTTAAAACATGATACGGCGAAAATACATGTAAGATAGGCGGAAAATTAGCTGCAGGTCTGTAGCTCCCTGTTCGGATCCGATTTTTTTTTCAGACGGGAGCTACAGACGTACAGATAGCGGGAAATAAATAAGTGTACATGCAGGTACCGTAATCTGCCATGAAATGTGGAACATAAAATATCTTAGAAATTTCTATTGCAATTTTTCGTTGTGATTTTTAGTCGACAAAGTTTTGATATTAAAATTACATTATATTGTACATTACTGTAATATATTACCTGTTCATCCCCCGTTTCCACATTTTTGATAGTTTTGGTCAGAGTTGGAGGCTTGCCTTCTTTGAACTTATTGGTGACGAACATGATGTCGTCATCAGTGATTCCATATTTCTCGATGACCTTCATGAAGTCGTCCGTATAGAGAATCTGGACATCCCCGTGGCTGGGCTGTTCTGACGTCACACTAGGTGGAGTTGGTACTGGGTCCAAATCCTGAGAGAGAGCAATCCCCCACAAGCATGTAGTTAGGAGAGGCAACAAAATGGCAGCCATACTGGTATAAAAAATTAGATAGAGTTTCAAAGTTCTCTCTCTTTAAAGTCGGCTCAAACTATACCAATTTATACATAGCTAGGAGAAAATATAGGAAAGACCTTGAAATTTCCACAACGATTTATTTACACTTAAAAGAAAATTAAAGGCTTACCTAAATACATAAATGAATGGTTAATTTTATTTCAATTCCTTAACATCAATAATAAAAACTAAGAAAACGAATAGGCAGGGACAATTTAAAGTTAAAAAACTACTTCAATCTTTTTTTTCCGTGAATTAGAATCTTATTAATTTTCCTCGACAAAAAACCCTTTAGGAATAACAATTTGGAAAATATGCGAAACTATTGATGTTCAGTACCTTGTAAATCGAAAAAACGAAAAGGATATTTGATCATATGTTAATAACAAGAAAAGAAAATAAAGCTTTCAGTAAAGAATGTATTAGTGAAAAAATGTGCATATATGGAAAGAAAAAATGAACATTTACCTGATGGAAACCTATCTATGTATATGCGCAATTTTGTTCCCCGGGATCAATATATCTACTCTGTTCCTGATAATCAATTACTGTTCATCATTCGTTAATTGTTTCTGTTGCTATCATTAGGTAATGCTAATCAAATACCAAATCTATACACCCTTACAAAACACTTAAACCTCAGAAAATTTAATGAGACTAACAAAAAGATTGAAATTCATCAAGAATTATGTTAGTTGGTAATACCACATCCGTACACCCCTGCAAAACAGGAATACTTCTAAAATATTGATCATAATAAGAACTGTGATAAAAATCAAATTTAAACAAAAAGAATTAAATATCGGTACATGTATATGGTTTGTGCATCGATATGAAACTGTAAGGATTTCTGTGATTAAGGTGGCTGGGTGGTTATTGTAGTTTAAACATAGTTTTATTGAATGGATTTAATTAGGATTGGAAAACAGGGTATGTCTATCATGTTATTCACATCTGATTAAAATCAGATCTTTGATTCGCTCTCACAATTTGATGTCGCTTTATGTAGCGATGTTATTCCTCTCCGTGTATAAGCAGGTCAAGTTCCAATTTATGAGTATATGTAATAATATTATGTGGTTATTTATTTTTCCCATCAGATTTTTCTAAATTTTTAAAAATAATTTGTTTAGCAATAAACTATAATAATATTATAGTAAACAAAAATTCCATATAATTAAACTTTAAGATTTGAATGTTTTCCAGCATCTTTATTCAGATCCCTTAAAGGAGATTCATGTAGTCTAAAATTGCCACGCCCACCCAACCCACTTGCATGTGTATTAGCAATCGGAGCATCGCTCGGCCTTTTCCGTCAAGTCGAGTAAAAACGAGTTTTTTTCTCGAATTGACGGAAAAGGCCGAGCGATGTTCTGATTAATGTATAGGTTGAGCTCAGAATTGGAAATTAGACTTGGTAGTATTCCTGAGCGAAGTATAATCTTGTATGTTTTTAACTTGCCATTGCGTAAGATGAACAGACAATAGATTGGGGCAAGAAAACATATCGCAGTGCAGTTCACGCTGTATATGGGAAATATGTGGGGTGGGAGTCTAAAAGAAGGATGAGATATTCTTTTTCAGATAAAAGAATTCTTTGTGAAAATGTTGAACAATACCTAGTCGGATAAAAGATTTTAAACTTGATATATTTTAGCAAATAAGAACAATTTAAGTTTTCTAATGTAGGACTAATAAAAATAATATAGTCATATATCAATCTATTTTGATTTCTCTATTTTTTTCACTTTTGCCTTATGAGTGGCAAATATTTTTTTTTTACAAACAGCATTTTGACATTAGAAAGATTCATATAGATCTGGTCTTTTTGCATGACTTGTTCCTTCACGTGTATGTGTACATTTATATATTTTTGCTTATTTCACAGTTTTGAAACTGAAAGTGTTGCAGTAAAAATTGAGTTGGAGTTGAAATCAGGTAACTTGACTTTCTACGCAATAATTGAAAAGTACACGATCGACCTGCCTTTAATCGAATGTTATCATGCGCACATGTATATATTTACATGTACAATTCTCCAATTTACGTAATTGGAATTGTTGCTTTCTCCATTATTCATGAATCTTAACAATATCTACATACGGCATTTGAAAATTGGAATCTGGTAAAATATTCCCTATTTTTAGCAATTAAGGGGTTTTCAGTGCGAATTATGTTACTAGTTATGTAAGTTGTTTATTATTCAAATAAAAACGAGGATACATACAATCCTGTATGTAAATGAAAGTTCGAAACGCTACAACTTCCAAGAATATTTACCCTAATATTGATAAATTAATTAAAGCCATTGACAGATTTATTGATTTACAATGCCATGTTGGTTAACAAAAATATTATTAAACAGTTGAGGTTAATTTTGATCAGTTGATTTATTTACGAAAACAACGTAGGATAGGGTGGTAGGTAAAACATATTTAGCTTTTTATTTTGTAAACTTTAAAATGAGAGAGAGAGAGAGAGAGAGAGAGAGAGAGAGAGAGAGAGAGAGAGAGAGAGAGAGAGAGAGAGAGAGAGAGGCAGAGACAGAGACAGAGACTAAATCTTAAATTAAGATTGAAAGATCTGTAACCACTATTCCCATGACTAAGACAATCACCACGTGAAAAATCTAACCAAAACAAATGAAAATTGAAAACACAAAATACAAGATAAATCAAGACATCTTCAGGTCACCTGTCAGGTGAGACAAAGGTATTGTACGAATGACACACCGTAGGAGAGATGATGGATGGTAATCTATGTCAAGGCGTTCCGTCTGTCGCACAGAGATAGAAAGAAAAAAAACCTCGTTTTTGTCGGAGTGTCTTATCCCTTTTGGTTTGTGAATAATTAGGGCTTTACATCATGCTGATTGATCGAAGAGCACGAGAAAAAAAAAACACAAAAAAAAATCTAATGAAAAAGAACCTTTGATGTATAGAAGTGATAATCCCGACGGAATGGGAGTTTTGTTTAAGATAAAACCCCAAGGAAATCAGGAAATTTAAAACAACCAGAAAAAAAACCCCACAGTTTATAATTTAATAAAACAAAAGCAGTTCAGTTTTACTAAATCATTATAAATAATTGAAATATTTCTGTTTTTCCTCTTTTTCGTAGATCGAAATAAAGAAATATATTTGAAGGTGAAATGCACATTTTAATTTAAATTTGTGTCAAATCAGGCATCATATATTGTATGAACATGTAGAAATAGAACCATTTTAACAAAACCTTGGACTATCGGTAGGATGTAATTATCTTTTTTCTTGCATCAGAACAAGTTAAGAATGACGCTGGTTTCAAGTGAAATATACACCGATTGTGTAGTCTCAGCTCAAATGCCAGACAAACCTTGTTGATTTCAAAGAGCCATGGCTGAGTGGCCAGCAATGAAATAGACAGGCCTACGTCACATTGCTGTTTGACACAACTACCTAAAGTCAAAGCTCCTGTTAAAATGGTTCTAATGAAAAAAACACTTTTTTTGACAAAAATAGAAACTTCATGGGATGAGAAAAAGCAGAAGTAGAATCGAATCACAGAACGAGGATAAATCTATCATTGTACTGAAGTTTTTATTCTACGGAAATAAAATTTCCAAACATAACTGGGAATGCGTATTTTGGTTAAAAACAATTATCCACTGACGAGCCTTAAATCTTACAATCATATAAACTTAATTATCAGATTGTGATAATCTCAACATCTACTTAAGTCAGTTATATTTAATGTATATATATTTTTTATGTTGGATAAGTCAGAACCATCCACAACTATATATACATATATATTCGAATATATATGTACATGTATAATTCCCACGCAATTATCATAATATATTGTACTTTAGAAGATAGATGTGCATAATTATATCATCTTTCTTATGAAAGTGAAAATGCTAAAATGGCTCATAAATTCCGATATTTTCCCTTTTAATATTATAAAGTATAAACCTTTAATATTAACCTACATATGGAATGATTTATCATTTTAACATATCTTCTAACAACTAAAAATTGATCTTCGGTTCTTTGAATTTAAAAGGCTGAAATTGTAAAGCTTATCTGCCTATCATTTCACCAGCCCATGATTGATTAAGCAATTTGACTATTAACAATGTATTTCAATATTTATATATTTGCTTATCAATCATCATACATATTATGTCGAGAGCCCTTGTTTATACAGTGGTGCCTTGTTAAACCTGACACATCTTCGTTCCTAAATTAAACAAAGCGTCCTGATTATTGAGTTATTCGGATAAATGAGACTGTTTCCAAAAATTATATAGGTTTATTAAAACATATAATTGTAACTATTGTGAATAAGCATTGATGTTTTACTGTAAGCAGTTTCATATAATTTTTTTTGGTGACTCATTGCGCAATTTATGCATTTGGCTTTTATTACAGCTTGATTACCACGATGTATTGTTTCATATGAGACTGAACATCCAAGATATATCAAAAGCATAGTAAGAAAAAAAATTCCACACCTTTTTGCAATGCAACATGTAATTCATTATGATTTGCGACATTCACTCTATTTTTCGAAGACATACACAAAACCATTACAATATACAAATGGTATAGCAGTTTGCTTTAGATGGTTTCATATCAAAGTACGAAAATAGTTGAACAATTTAATAATTTAATAATAATTCGTAACAAGGTTATTATAAACGTAAGGCATTAACTTTTCATAATCAAACATTTCAGCTCATTTATTTCACAATCAGCCTCTTTTGAATATTACATCAACTAGCGAGAACTCGTTCACTGACAATTTGGGACCCGGTTGTTTCAACTTACGTATACATGTATAATTAGCTTGAATCGACCTATTTGCTGGTAATGCAGCAATGGGAAATGAAAATGAGGAGGATGTGCTGTGAATATCTTAGATGTTACCAATTTATTCTGTGTTAAACACCCGTGTGAATAATAAGCCAAATGAACGTTTAATTTATCCTTTCAATTATTAAACATTTTCCTGTAGAATTTGGAGTCGGGGGCATTAAAAGTATTAGATTAACTAAAACTACAAGAAGTGTTTATCTTAAAATACGAAAAAGAAATGGAATTTCAAGGAGAAAAGTACCGAGTTCAAAAAAAATAAGACATCTTACTTTTTGATCAGGTTATGGAGTGGATTTCAGTTTTGCATGAATTGCGGTTTATGCCTTACCTAACGAAGCTCGACAAATGCATGTGCTGATGAATAGAATGTTACGTATAAATGCAGCTGAATTTAAATTATTTTATTTTTTAAAGAATATATCTCCAAATTCTTTAAATTTCTTTAAAAAAACCAAAAGAACTTTTAATCAAAAGCACCGAAACATCCATCTACATGTAAATTAAGTTAGCAGAATTTAATTTAAATGAGATGACTTCATTACTGAATTTAAAATTGACACGGAGAGAAATAGTGAGAGAGTACTTATTAATTTGTGATGGGACTCTTTTCAGTTTGCAAAATCGACTAATCTTCTTGTGTGAGGTTATACACCATAAATCTGTATTTTAAATGAGACTTTATTATACATATACATGAAATACATATTTAACAAGTTCATACAGATACATGTATTATTAAGGTACAATATAGTTTGCAAATGAATACATACATGATTTATCATTGGAAGAATACTCAGTTCAAAATGACCTCAAATGAGATTAAATAAAACAAAAATGGAAAAGAAGACATTGTTTCCTTTTGTCATCACGCTAGCGGTATAACATACAGTCTAAGTCAACATAACTCATCTGCCTTTCAAAATATTGGTGCTTCAGAGTCAATTTGTCTTCAAAATGTTCACCAGCAACGTTAAAACGAGATGAATGCAGATCCAAACATCATTCAATATGATGAGAAACCCATTGCTCTCCTAAGCTTTCCTAGACAGTCAATCTATATTGTCTCAGAAGCTGGTAGATTCTGCGCTTCCTTTCCTGAAGTTGACGATATTCGAGTAATAATTGCTGTCGTGTCCGTCTCGGCGTTAGTATCGATGATTCCCCTAGCCGACTTAAGGCAGTTAAAGGACCGGCATTCACACGAGATTGAACGGGCCGTGATCGAAGGATACCACCTAAAGGCTCTTCCGGAATTAATTCTCCCTCCTGCTCTGCAGGAACCATCGGCATTATCAGTATATCTGGATCTTGACCCGCCGCAATTTGATTGTTACTTTGCGGGAAGCTAGGACCTCCATTTTGAAAAGACCCTAAAATGGAATCGCTGAACTGTAATGGCCCGTTAACGTTATTCAAAGAGTTGCTATCACTGGGTTTTACATCAGAGGTAGATGAGGACACTCTCTCTTGCTCTTCACGAAGTCTTAGTTTAAGCAGCTCGTTTCGATTGCGAATCTCCTCCAATTTTTTTAACCTCTGTTGATCATTACCAGCATCAGCCTGTAATGACAACGAATTCTGTTCGAATGTTTGCTGAGATTGAACCGCTGCGGTAGATTGGGTCCCTGACGTGTCTGATACGGTTGAGGTTATAACTCGAGACGAATCTCTTCTAGCTGCTCCCTTGTCAGTTCCCTTTGTCGACATGTAATCCTCCAAAATGCCTTGAACCTGAAGAAATATTTATAATTTATTTGAAAAGTATCAGATATAGAATTTTATTCCAAGACAGAAATGAAGGAGTTCAGTTAATAAACTCTGTTGTTCATATATGTATCTTTCAATCCATAAATGTTTAACAACATTTAAACCAAAATGATATGAGCTTTATAAGTACATGTTCATTTGTTATTATATTTTTTTTATACACAACAGATAATCCAGTGAAGGTGTACAGTCATTATTTCTTAACGTTTTTTATCAAGTGAATCTACAGAGGAACTTCTAACTTTACGACTAAGTGGGAAAATTCACGAAAAGAGGAGAGATTTTTTTTGGAGAGGGGTGGGGGCGATCTCATCTTCTTATGTTCAGAATACCGAAATCCATTTCAAATAATGTCAAACAGTAAGCATTAAAACAACCGTAGGTCACTAGTATTTTAATTTACATCAAATGACGTATTTTTTTCTAGCTACCAAAAAGTATCATGAACCAATGTGCAGAGTAGGCAGAGTCACCAGAAAAGAAAACCAATTATAGATGATTAAGATTAACCAGTAGAAGCACAACGATACCTTTATCAGTTGTGTCATCAAAGTTCGGTATAGTTGTCTGTTCTCGAGCATGCGCTGACGGTAAACATATTCCGTCAGTCGTCCGGATTCAAAGTCTGCCGTAAGGTCGGTACTCTCGGCGTCCAGAACCATCATCCCTCTCATTAGATGGCGCTTCTGTTCCTCTAGGCTGCCTACGTCTCTGGAATTGAGTTTAGGGGCGTTGTCACTAGCAACCGATGACGCCACTTCGTTAGCAGACGACTGTTTAGCTGCATCCCATTCCTTTGTGAAGCCTTGGAAGTCGAGTGTTATGGTCTGTTGAGTAAAAAAAATGGTTTTTATTCAAATTTATAATACCATTAGTTGTTGTCTGAAATTTTAATAGAGATTTTTATAGATTAGGTCATGTGACAAGTTCATTTGTTTTTGTTCTGGATTGTGGTGAATATTTTTAGACTTAAGCGTGCTATATTACAATATAAAGATATAATAGACATTTCAAATTTCAAAGCCAAAATATATGCCTTTTTCTTTACTAACTGATAGTGTATAACAAAACAAATCATATTTAAATGTTTAAAGATAATCTGATGGCTAATCTGTTGACCATGCAAACCTCCTTAACATTTTTATTTAGACGATGACCACCCTTGACATTTTTACCTTAGCATTTTTAAAATGCAAAAGATGTAAACTGAATGATTTTTGCAACAAATGACCAAATTTTTAATTACTGTCCATACTTACTATGCGTTAAAAATTCTTTAGTTTTTTAATGTTCAATTTAACATTAAAATCCAGCATTACAAAATTTTGTCCGCAATTATCACAAACCAGCAATGTACAATCCAATATTTTTTTTTACCTCCTGTAAATTCGTTTCAGGATTAAGAATGCTTTTGGTAATGGTGGGCGTCTTTCCGCTATCAATGTAGTTAGTCAACATTTCATTCATGTCTGCCTCTGTTATTTGAAAGCGCTTCATGGCTTCTCTAAGCTTGTCGTTGTAGACAATCTGAAGCTGTGGTTTATCCGTGGCGGGCGGTTTGGCGGCGACATCCGCCATCACACGAAAAATGGCCGCATATCCCAGGAAAAACGCAGATACAAGCAAAATGCGAGTCATACTGTAATAAAAACATACTGAGTTTTATATATTTTCAGGATTTCTGAGAATCAATAAATCCATTATCTTCAGATTTTCTTTTTTTTTTTTTTTTAAAGAGTTTAATTACATGTTACAATCTGAAAATTACTGTTCTGCGGGTTGTTGTTGTGATAAACACGTTTGGGATTTACAATATATGATTCTAATGTTATTTTCCCTCTTCGTTAGTGGTAGAGATTTTTTTATTATTAATTTTTATTTTTTGCATATCAAATTTCATTTAGAAGAAAAACCCGCAACCCTTTATGATTAACTCTTTTTTTAAAAATTAGTATTAATACAGCAAATTAAAATTCCATTTAAATCAGTTGAATACTTTTTACTTTCAAGATAATTAAATATCAATTAATAATCTACATGCAAAAACTACTTACGTTTAGTGATGATAACAGTTCCGAAATCAACTCTGACGGTTTAGAGTGATTTTTTAATCTATGAAATATATATAGGCAGCTCACAATAAATGCGTCAATCCATTCCGAACCGCATCATAAAAAACAGATTTTATATATAACTTCCCTTGTTAACTTTTGTCACATAAATCGATCGAAGCACTGTGTTTCTATAACAATTAAATAAATTCTCAACTAAAAGGATTCCTACCCTTTTATAGGTGTTATTATTAAATTGGGAATAAACATTTCCGTTTATAAAAAAATGGAATGAAATTTCCATCAATCACATTGCTGCATACTAATTTTATCATCAATAATAATCACAAGATGAACTTTACTTCAGTATTAAAAGGAAAGTATACTCAAATCTGCCTCAGTGAAATTGATTAATGATAAAATTGATTTATTCCAGAGCAACTCGCTTTGCGATACTTCGATTACTGTAGCATTCATTAAAAGCCTTAAAAATAATTCTTTACAATTTTATTTGTTTTCTATGCGTTAGTACACAATTATGTAATCTTTAAAAAATCCTCTGATTCAAAATCAAATATATTTTTCATGCTCTCAAGTTTAAAAAAAAAAATTTCCTTGTTCATCATCTGTAATGAGTAAATGTTTTACATTCAATTTTCATTTCAAATTGATATTGAAATTGTCTGTCTGCCGTGTGTACGTCCGAATTGTCTTTCTCCCCCCCCCCTCTCTCTCTCTCTCTCTCTCTCTCTCTCTCTCTCTCTCTCTCTCTCTCTCTCTCTCTCTCATTAGGCAAAATCCAGCTTAAAGATTATTTATTAATGATTGTTTAAGATCAAATGAATGCTTCTTATACCTGTATAAAACCTAACTCAGATATCCGTGAAAAGTGAATTTATCATAAAATTATCTTCTACAACATGAACATGATAACAAAAACATTGGAATAATTTTGTTATGTTTATACTCTGTCCCATCCCAAGATATCCTCGATTCACATTTTGCTTAATTACTCGATATTTATAAATACATCAGGGTTCAAACGATGTTCATATAAGAGTATGAAAAATTTCCAAGAATTCTCCTTTGAAACGCCCCTCTAGCTTATAAGGTTTCGATACACTGCTAAAAAATGTTATGTCTACGGGGATTTTGTATTGCAGCAGACCCGGATGATAACCTTAAAAAATTGTGCGAGGTATTCTGAGTGACACCCGAATGGAGAAAAAATGCCAGCATTCCCCATTATAAATCTCCGTCAGAAATCTGTTTTCGTTCCTATGAATTTTTTCGACTGAAAAATGATGTGTGAATTAAGTTATGTTGGAAATTTTCCCTTTCATTTATTTAATTTGTATTTCTTTCGCAGGTACATTATTATGAGTATTTTCATTAAAAATCGTCCAAATGTGCTGCATAATTATCTTGAGACAGACTATTATAGTATGTATTAATTTTGTTATCTTTTAGATTTACATAAATGACGACGACGATCCTCTTTTGTTTTTCTTTCAACGATTTTTTTTTTTATATAAGAATTATAGTGTGTGAAAATAAAGCATTAAAAACGTCCATCAAGTATGATGTATTGCTTTGCTTACCTCAATAACAAATATATGTTTTCACATCTATAACTTGATCAATTGGTCTAATTTTATGCCTAAAATTGTCAGTTTTCATGTTCGATTTTCGCAAGTGAGATTTATAGAGTAAAGCGCGAGTAAAATAGAACACTTAATCTATAGCTGAAAAAACTAAGCAGATAAAGATGTTTTAATAACAACATTTTAGTTTTTCTTCCTTCTTAAACTCTTTTGTATTCAAAAATGGAAGACTGATCTATATATTATATTTAATAAAGGATGCTTTAATCTTACTGTTGCACAAGTTTATCTGAAAACAAAAGAACTCTAAATATTTCATTTAAAGGATAGTTTGGTGCCAAGAAAAGAGTTAGCAAACTTTTAAAGTTAGAAATATGACAACACGGTGCCGGTATAGGATTGCTGTCGTATTTACCACGTCTGAAAATATAGGTAGATTAATCATATAACTGTATCAAAGTTATAAACTAAACGCCGTAACATGAACCTCGCTGTTTCCGTGTATACCGACCATTAATATATATATTGATAATATACATTTTTTGGTTTATTTTAAACTTAAGTTTCTATATTACATTGTAAGAGAGCTGGATGGGTGTGGCTAAATTAATTTATAAATCTCCTTAAAAAGAGTTTTTTTTTTCAAAGATATAGGCTAATATTCAGATTTTAAATCATAAATACTATGATCTTTTCTTTACTAAATTATAGTTCATGACTTTAAAAAAATCGTGTATAAAATTTCATGGTCGATCTGTTAGATCCTATTTTTGACATTGGTCAGATTCTGGGTCAGTCTGTGCTCATCGCCAGTCTCGCTTATATATGAAAAGACTGATCATTGGCATCGTCTACAGTCGCGCATTGGTGACCATGGAAACCAGCAAGTAATCTAAGCGAAACTTCACGAGAACCACAACTACAGTGACCTTTAATTTGAGACTTGACTAAACGATGCTAACTGCTTCTAGTATCACATATCCAATCAATTTGACGTTCTATATGTCAGTTCATTCAACAAATGCCGGCATTATTAAGATTTAGATTAAGAGCATCCTCTTTAATATATATTTGCAAAATCGTATATTATTTGTAAAAAAAATAAATAAAAAACCGGTTCCTCTTTTTTCCCGATTTAGTCATCGACTCCCTTCTTAATATTCGTTGCCAGTCAAATACAAAAAAATGAAGGTATTGTAAATTTATCTTCTTGGGAGAGGATGAAAAAGTTGTTTTCTTGTCATCTCTGTATCCATAGTCTCATTGTAGAGAAAAAAAGAATGGAGTATGTTCAAATCAAAATCGTAGATATCGTTCATAAACTCATTCATCGGACTATGAAGACTCTCCCTTCTTTATTGAATGACGTACATTTCTTCATTAAGTGCGTGCAAAAATTATTCAATTTGGTACAACTATTGGTAAAAATAAAATTGCTCTCTGTCTTACATTTGTTCTATTCTATGTTTCTTTTCTTTAGATACATGTACTTATTCTGCACGCAAACGCATAATATGTATCTCATCATAATATGAGTACCCTTAAGTAAAAGATATGGCACTTCTTTGCTTAAGCTAAAGGTTCAATTAATACAAAAAACATGGTCATTCAATTTGATAGAATATTGTTTATTTTAACAATACAAAAATACGTTTATAGAAGTAAATATCTTGATGCACGGTAATTTTTTGTCTTAGCAAAAAATTTTAAAAAAAAACCCCAAAGCAAGCATGTTTAGCTAATTTCATTTCAAGTAATACAAAGCAGACGTAAAAGTCAGTTATAGTAATTTTGAATAAAATCCGAAACATTTATACAAGACGAAATGTGAAAATAAAATTAGTTCCAGCTAAATGTATTTAAAATTCCTTTCATCTAAGAAGAGTATAAAGTCGAACGTAAAGGCGAAAATCTCACATTGAAAACACCTTAGGCTAATATGTCCAAAGAAAAATAATCTTCATACGTCTAACCATCGCCGAAGATTGCTGTTAAACTTCAACCCCAAAAACACGTCTTCAAAAAAGAGTCCGTCTAACTGGACCCCTTCTTTCGCGTCTCTGTTGGAGCATACGATTCCCGATGAACGGATACAAAGACCTCCTCCTAGTCCCTCTCCTTCTCCCCAACCGTGGGTCAATTCTGTTCATCAACGTGAGAGAATCGAGTCTTGGTGTCAGCAAACCAGAAGCTCTACTGGAAAATCCACTAACTGGAAACTCAGATACTTGTCCGGTTTCTAATGGAGTTGCAGGATCGCCTTCGTCATACGTCCCAGCTGGTCGAACGCTTTCAATTGTAATCGTGCCGTCATTGTATACAAGGTTATTATCTGTGGAATCAGTCCGTGAGGAGACTAGTAATTCATCATTACTTCGATCAAGGGCAGAACCCGTTAGAGGAGTAGGGCGAGCATCTTGAATAGTGTTTGATCTAATGTCAGCAAAATTTGATGCACCGGATACCATCGCTGATCTGTCAAAAGTTCGTTCATTGGAAAAGAGACCCGACCTATCGGATGCTCGGGATAGAGGTCCGGACATTTCGGTGGAGAGGGGGAGAAAATTCTTCCAAATTAAAGACATATCGTACATACTATCCAACGGTCTGTTATCTGGTCTTAAACTTCCACCAAGCATTCTGGCATTTGGTCTGAGAGTTTGATCAAGCATACGGTCGAATTCTCTGGCATCTGGTCTTTTTAATCTTCTTGTATCTTGTCTTACATTTTCGTTGAGCATTCTGTCGAATTGTCCAATATCTGGTCTTGAAGTTTGGTCAAACGTTCCGTCGAATTGTCTAGCATCCTGTCTCACAGTTTGGTCGAGCGTTGTGTCGAATTGTCTAAAGTTTGGTCTCAAAAATTGATCACTCGGTGTGCCTCCCAATCCATCGGGGCGTGCTCTGGCATCTGGTCTTAAAGGTTGATCAAAAGTTCTTTCTAATCTTCTTGCATCTTGTCTTACATTTTCGTCGAGCGTTGTGTCGAATTGTCTAAAGTTTGGTCTCAAAAATTGATCACTCAGTGTGCCTCCCAATCCATCGGGGCGTGCTCTGGCATCTGGTCTTAAAGGTTGATCAAAAGTTCTTTCTAATCTTCTTGCATCTTGTCTTACATTTTCGTCGAGCGTTGTGTCGAATTGTCTAAAATTTGGTCTCAAAAATTGATCACTCGGTGTGCCTCCCAATCCATCGGGGCGTGCTCTCAAAGTTTGATCAAGTAAGTTTTCCGTCTGAAATGTTTGGAAATCCCGAGAAAGATCCCTATCGACTGGCAATGAAGCAATGTTTTGGGATGATTCACCCAAATCTACAGAGCGGCCAGAATCAATTCTGGATTTTGGTTGATTACGATCAAAAAGGTCGTTTCTAACAATAGCATTTTGATCCAACTGGTTATTTAAAACTCCCTGGATTTCGCTTTCTCTTTGATTTAACTTGTTGTATTCACTAAGAAGATTGTTGATAAGCTGATTGTCTGACGGAAGCATTGCTCTGTCTAATGGCTCATTTCTATCAATCCTGTTATTGTCGTCCATTGTGTTAAATCTCAAATTTTTGCCGAGAATATCAGCACTAATTGGATCATGAAAACTCTCTCTTCGGCTCGACTGCGTCACTGTTCTTTCGATATTTTGTCTAGCCTGTGGCATGTCAATAGGTCTGTTCTGAAGTTGTATCGCTGAACTTCCTATTAGTTGTTGAGTATTTGAATCATCAAGTATCCCGAGAATCTCAGTCTCTCTTCGGTTCAACCTGATGTATTCGTTAATGAGGTCGTTCATGTAATTACGCACACCAGCTTCACTGGAAGGACTGGTTCTACTTCTAATACTTGGCAAGTTTGTTCCTGGTTCACTTGGAGGCAGTATAGAACTAGTGCCTGAACTGAATCCAGACACAGCCGGAGCGGGTGCTGGGGAGGGTAAATTGAGATCAACCATTGAACCAAAGGCGCCATCAGGAATCGTTTGTACAAAACCGTTTGAAGCAGCATTCGTTGTGTCAGAGATAGAGTTACCATCGGTTCGCATTCGCAAGCGATGTAAGTCATTTTGTTTACCTGCATCCCCTGTTCTTAGTCTATCGAGCTCTTGTCGTATCAATGCAAGTTCCTCGGCTGGCGACAGAGGTTCACCCCCTGTAGCAACCTTTTGATTTGTCAGTGGACGGTCTGGTATTAAATCGGTTGACTGTGGTGCACCAAGTAAATTGTCCCCCATTGTATTTGCTGCTACTGATGGCCCTTGAGGTGGTATTCCTAAAAATTCCCTTATTGCGTCTTGTATCTGCTGCAGAACCGAGTACGCGTCACGCATTTGGAGTTCATTGGTCTCCACATTCAGACGGTATGTTTCCTCATCTATCTCGTTTTGAGTATAACTCTTTTCCAGTGCATCTCTACGACGCTGAAGCAATTTTAGATCCTCTATTAAACTTGCCTCATTCTCTCTCATGGCGGTAAGGTCCATGGAGGGTGAAGGGTTCATAGGGTCTTCGACAGCAGATATTGGTCCTCTCAAATCGTCAATAGAGGGAAGCCCAGTACTTCTGACTGATGGAAGCGTTGTTATCGACCTTGGAGTTCCAGAACTACTACCCCTTTTGTTGGGCGGCCTGAACACTACTTCGACGGTGTCCTGAGACGTTCCATCAGACTGCATGCCAGCGGAAGAATCTTCCTCAAAACTTTTGAAGTCTAGTGTAATAGTCTAGAAATACAAATTGAAATATTTTCTCAGTGCATGATTATTGAACTTGCTATGTTCCGGCATCAACATAGCATACCAACATAGCGAATATACATGATTAACAATAATTGTATTTTTTTTCTTAAGTATCGTAGTAACATGTTTGTTTATTTTTCTCCAAAACTTAAATATTCTATTTTATTCAAGGCAATTTAATACAAAGTTCTTTGTCCTGAAGATATCAGAATGGTGAAAACCAACGACGTCTTTTTACACCGAAAATCTTGAGTTTTTTTCTTCTAAGAATATATCACTATATGACTTCCCTTTATAGACACTTTATTAATTGATACAAATTTTACTCTAAGGTTTTTTAAAGGGTCTTGAGGAAATTTCAATATTATACAATATATTCTATAGAGAGATAATACTCTTCAATAGAAACTAAAAGCTATAACGACGTTATAATTGGCCGAAGTAATTGTGTCAAGAGGGCTCGATGTTCATGGCCATTTTAGACTGTATTGATCTCCTTATGAAGGAGAGCTCTGTATAAAAATATAGGCAAAATTTAAAAGGTAAAATATACGGAATTTTTCTCTACTAAATAATAGTTTACAGTTAAACAAATCATATCTTAAGATCTTAGGGAGATCTGGTGGTTGACCATCCAGTCTCCTTAATATATTAATCGTGTTCCGTGCATGTTCCTGCCTGTATAGAATCTGCATGCTTTAGTTTTTCTTTTTTACCGCGGATTATCGTGAGTGATTGTGCTTCTTTTTTTATTAATTTTTACAGACTGCCGAGATTTACAAAAATAAATAAATAAATTCCAATATGGCGATTAGTTTTTAAAACAATCCATCGGTGTGCCTTTTTGACATACATGTATAAGAAATATAATAAGAAAACTATTGAAAGTACGATAACAATATTTTCTTTATAAACGCATTGGTTTTCATACATGTAAAACAACTTTAACCCGTTATTATCATCCTTTTAAAGTTTAACGAGTTTGACAGGTCGACTGAAAGTGATAAAGTAAACGTAAAATTATTGTATGTTTTGTGTGCTGAATGATACATGTACAGTCGTGCGTTATCTGTTTTAAATTGTTATTTATGTTCAGTTAGTTAGTGATCATCCGTGTATCATGCGTAATCGTTTGAATATCATGGGCCAACGTTCACATATCATGCTTGAACGTTCACATATTATGCGTGAACGTTCATATATATCATTCGTGAACGCTCACATATATCATATATAATTACCCATGCTCTGTATCTGGGTGTGTGAAATTTGTCAACAATAAAGTAGGTTGTTAATATTCGAAGGCTATCTCTCTCTCTCTCTCTCTCTCTCTCTCTCTCTCTCTCTCTCTCTCTCTCTCTCTCTCTCTCTCTCTCTCTCTCTTTTTTTTCTTTCCACTTGGTTCTCACCTCATTAAGTTTCGTATCTGGATTGAAAACAGTTCTTGTAATTTTGGGCTGTCCGCCCGCCACGTACGTCCGAAGCATTTCCTCCATTTCCGCCCTAGTAATGCTGAACTTCCTCATCACATCCTGCAGGTTATTGGTGTACATAATACTAAAATCAGACACATCGCCCCCGAAGTTATCTAGTGATTGAGGAACGGCGGGTGGCGAGCTTTCCTGCGAATTGGACAGGGAGAGATGTCCCGCCAACAATAGTGCGGCGAACAACTTCACAATCATGTTGATCTAAGAAGATATGCAAGAGTTTGAGTATCTTGTGATTGTAAACAAAACGTACCATCTACAATATTGCGGCGAACAAGCTCACATTTATTATGATTTAAATGAGAAATTCGATGATAGTTCCTTATAACTTCAAACAAAATGGAAAAATATCCCACCAAGATCATTGCGGCGGACAAACCTCACATTTATGTTGATCTAAAAGAAAATTTGATAAAAGACTTATGATCGGACGAACCGTTTGCTAAGTTACCAATTCAGTCTACTGCATATTAAACCTGAAAAGTCTGGAAAGAACTGAATAGGGGAGACATGGCATTTAGTATATTTTGTTACTTTTATGGTATTTAACTATATCAGGACGTATTCTTTTCAAGACACCTAGTCACAGGATGGCGACTTAAACGTTTTGTTTAATTGTTTGTATCAATCCATTTAATTAAATAGTCAGTGGTTAAAGTATTAAAGTTGTGAGCAGCAGATCATGAGTTCGAATCCGCCTGTGGCTTTTGTTAATATTTGATGAACCGAATTTTTACAAATCATTTTTTTTTAATCCAAAATTGCATTTTCTTTTCTTATATGACTTACATATTTCTTATGTCTCATGCTATTTTTCATAATTAAGTGATTTTATGTTGATTTGAGAAACTATTTCAAGGTGTAGTGAGCGACCTTCCTGAAGTCACTATTACAATTTGAATACATCGTTCACTTTGAATCAGCTAAAGGTTTTCGGTGTCTGTCTCGAGAAAGAACACACTCTGTGTCTTTTATACCAACGGTCAAAATACACAGGCCTAGGTTTTCAGTGTCTGTCTCGAGAAAGAACACTCTCTGTGTCTTTTATACCAGCGGTCAAGATACACAGGCCCAGAGTCTACCACAAAAAATCACTTTTGTCGATCATAAATGATAAAAACCTTTAAAAACTCTGCACCAAATAACAATAAATCCATTGACGCCTTCAGTCTCTTTCGTTGCTAACAGTTCAGTCTTTTGCTTCATTTCTGTAGCTTTTGATATCGATAACCGGACATCAGGATAATTAGTAAAAAGGTCGTCGAATGCATTACAATTGTTTTAATGCGGGGTGTAAGTGAACATGTTTTCGCTTTGATTCAAGGAATGGTGGATTTTTTTATTTTAATTTTATATTTTTTGTTCTTAGAATTATAGTCTATATTGATAATTATATTTTTAAACAAATATGTTTGCGATTAAACAGTTTTACTTTAGATACAATATCACAATTACAGAAGAAAAAAATTCTGAAGAAAAATCCAGATATACATTAATTTAAAAACCCCAACTAAAAACAAATCATTTAGATCATATCACGAACAATCGTTTAAAACAATAAAACAAAGGAAAAATACTTTTTTGAAATCATCGCTTTACGATGTATGAGATTGTGTGGATGAGACTGTTTGCGTTTAATTTCTTACGAAAAAAACAAGTAAAAAAACATCTTACCTCCAACTGAATTGACTCGTCTTTGCTGCTATGAAAACAGAACATGTCTTATAAATCGTATCTAATTCATCAAACATTAACTGTTTGAATGCTTTGTTGCTTGGCAGACTGCTCAAAGAACTTGAAAGATCATTAAAACCGTGTTAATTCATTTAATTTATGCGAAACATTAAACTCGCCAAACAGATCGTTGTCTTTAACAAAGTTCATTTCCTGAATATTACATAATATAATAAAAAAAATATAATTAAATAGAATATAATAACAGAAACGGAACACGCTTATTAATAAGATTTTGCTTTTCATATATGTAAATAAATATGGTTTCATAAATATTCGTGGGCATCAGCTTTCGTGGTTTTACTGAAAATCACAGTTTTAAGAATACGTGAATTCGTGGACATTGATCCTAATAATAGATCATGTTGTTAAATATTGAAGATGTAGAACCTTAAATTGTGTGGGTCAACACACAAACTTAATCCAATTGGTGTTAATTTGGTTTTCAAGGAGTATTGCTTCTGGTCCGGTATACACGTACATGTATATTAATACACCTAATGCATGTAAATGAAGCTCCTGCTATTTTTGTTTTATTTGCAATAGTGTACTGTACAGAAGTCGCACAAATAACTTATTCTTTAATTCTGCACACCCATAAAAATGTAAAGATTATGTTCATCTACTAGTTTTTAAATTAAGATAGATAAACATGAACTAAATGTTAGCTCATACAGCTATATTTGCTTCTATTCATGACGCATATTATATATATATACACAGGGTATAAAAAAGATTTCATAAAAAATGTCTTGCAATAGTTCACTTTTCTTTATTCCGGATCTTGGTAAAGTTGGTTTCTTATACTACTCGTCTTCTTAGTACACCCTGTCCAGTTACACTTCTGCGTAAAGTTCTCGTTAATAGGGGTCGGTTACCATTAGCAAAACTTATGCGCCGCCTGAGTTGTTGTCGAAAGGGGTCTCTTACCATTGGTAACAGCTGGAGATTTCTATTTCTAAGCTGAATGAGTCGCTGGAAAATTAACTGTTCCCTTTGACGAATGTTTACAAGCTCTCGCCTTAATGCTGCACGCTGCTCTGGAGTCATGTAGCGGGGAAACTGACCAGGAAGTTGTCCATTAGGAAGTGGTGTTTGTCCACGAGGAGGAATCCACCCGCCTGGAACACCATGAGGCACTCTTGGTTCCGTTGTTTCACCTCCTGTCCTCCTGCTAATTTCCATCTGTATGGCTTGCAAGTCGGTTTCGAATCTTCTCCTTTCGTCCCTGTTGATCACTGAGTTTTCATTTCTGGTTAGTCTGGTTATTCTGCCTTAAACATATAAGAAAATTTATATAAATCAAAGACTTGAAAACAGAACAAAATGCTACCTAGGAAAAAAGATGAACCGCTTCTGTAGAAACTAGAATTGACTGGGCAAGTTTTTTTTTTAGAAACTGAGCAAAGTATATGAAACATTATTGGAATAAATTTATATGTGGAAGAGACATACTTTTTTCATAAGAAGAAAACGTTTTTTGTCTGTCATTTTTACCCATTTTTGATAAATTTAATTAAATTATCATAGTGAATTTCGTATCAAAATTGATCTGATTGAAATTATATTGAATATTATTAATAATCATTACACACTTGTTCAAAAGATATAAATTATTGCCAGAATCGATTTACATAATCGATGGTTTCATTTATCTAATAGAGAACATGTAGTGCATTATTATTCGAAATTAGCTAATTGAATTAGAAATTTTAAATGAAATACTTTTTTTTAAAAATCGATTGCGCTCTCTCTCTCTCTCTCTCTCTCTCTCTCTCTCTTACCATGTCGGTAGGCTGCGTTTATGTCTTCGAATTGCGCATCTAGTTCTTTGATCTGTTCTTGTAGATAGGCCTCGGTTGATAGTTGAAAGTCCTGAAGCGGATCCACAGGTGGAGATGTGGAACCTGGCCCCGGAAGAGGATCAGCTGTTGGCGATACAGACGTTATTGGAGCATCTGGTCTTCGGGATGTAAAATTTTCTAAGTCCAGTTTAACAATCTGAATGAATAATAAAAATGCTAGTTATATAATATCATCGGTATGCCCAACCATGATTTGTCGTCAAACAGTATCCTTTTCGCTGCGAAAAATTCATAATCATCTTGTTTAGGATAACTGGTTTTGAGAAATTAAAAGTGATCATCTTTGTTCACATATTTCATTCAAAACCATTTCTCTAGCATGATTTATTTCACAATATAAAGAAATGCCAACTAAAAACATGTTCTAATGCTACTCAAAGATAATTTTAGTCATACCTTTTTTAATTCTAAAAACCAAAAATGTATAGTTTCCTATAGAAATTTTGCAAATTATATGAATGTTAATTTGTCGATTTCTATTCTATTCTATTCTATTTAATATTATTAATAATAGTAATATTCTCAGCAAATAATTTTGACTCAGATATGCAATATTACATTCATAGTTCTGTGGCATCCTGCTATATGATTGGTTAAAATACTACGATAAATAGCAGAACATTCAATTATCATTTATGAAGATGTCAAATTTATTTGTATTAGTTTAAACTTTTCAATAAACTGTAAACTGACTAAGCTTAGTTTTCACCTCTATAAATTGGGAAGCTATTGAATTCATTTTGTAAGTAATAAAACAACAAATTATTTTACCTCCTGTATTCCAGTTTCATAATTAGTCCTTTGTCTCATTATTGTTGCCTCTCCGCCCTTTGCATACAGCTCAAGCATTTGTTTGATTTCTTCTGGTGTGATATTGTAGTCTCTCATTATTGTCCTTAATTCATCGTTATAAACTACCTGAGAAGAATTATATGAATGTTATTAGTGAATTTCAAGTTGATGATCTGTTTTAAGGGATGATTTTATGAAGATATAATCAAGCTGCATTTAATATGATTCAGAAATAAAGGACGTGATTAGGTCTCCGAAATTATTTTCAACGACAAAATTATTCTAACGTAAAAGGAACGTCTTATCTGTTCGAGAAATGAAAGTGCAATTGTACCGTATTTCCGCTATTTTTGAGGAGATCATTTTTTGTATTTTATATCTGTTATATTTGTATTTCACCTCGAAGAAAATACAATGAAAATTTGTCAGATATCATATACTTTTAAACACTTTTGAAATCACCAGAAACTAAAGAATAAAGTTAAAAGATTTAGCATACATTTGCAACTGTTACATAATGTAATATGACAAGAACCCATCCCCCTAAAAACCGGTATTTTATGTTATTTAAAAAAAAGGTTTGAAAACATATACTTGCCTGTATATTTCCTACTGATATCATTCCATCCGCCTGAGTTCCACTAGATCTTGAGGTGGAAGCGCCCATGTCAGTGGGTCTTGGCGATCCAGTTGGTAGCAGCTGAGCTGACCTCGCTCCTGGCAGTGGAGGAAAGTTTGTCCATGCCGCTTTCACTTCGTTTTCCGTTTCATTTCCTAGCAATTCTGCCATCATTTGATTTTGTATTGCAGCTTGTATATCTTGGATTGCTCTGTTTGGAGCAATCATCCCAGCTTCTATTTCTAGTGGCGACGGTAAATCATCCATAGTAAGTTGATTTAAGGGTTTTGGTACATTAGCAATGGGTTTTGTGCTATCTGTATCTTGGCCATTTATCGTGCAGGCCAAGCCGAAAAGTGATATAATTAGTAGTTTGGGATTCATCTTGGGGAAAAACAAGAAATGATTTTATCCAGTGCATAAGTAAATAAATATTTACATTCAGCAATGTTTAAAAAAATAAATAGAAAATTTTGCAATTATATTTGAACAATTACCCGTTCGTAAATAAGCTCAATTCACATACGGTAAACATATATCGAAATCATAGAAAACAAAACATATCAACCGAGCATGGAGTGCGATTTCAAAATACTTTTGTTTCAGATTAAATGAATAAACTAAACTATTTTATTTTTTTATTTTTTAGTGGACGTTAAAATTCTATATAATAGATGATTATGCCTGTTTCTTATACCAGTCACATTTAATTATGCTAAAAAAATAAAATATAATTTTATTAGAGGGCAGTTCAATATTGAGATATTTTTGATATTCAAACAACTTAAAAAGCGCAAAAAAATAAAACGGTATTATTTTTCTTGGTATGAAATACCCTCAGTTAGAGTGTTGAAGGATATTGCAAATAGTCATAATCACTTAAAAAATGTCTCCTTTAATACAATTACTTCATAAGTTCAGTGCTTGTACGTTTCTCGTAATATTTTTTATTACAGCTCGTATACCTATGTTTCGGACATAATTATTCAAAAGCGAAAACAAATAAAGGAATTATTTTTATAGATTAAAATTACTAATATATGATGAATCATACACAGGCTATATCGAATATTGCTAAATAAATAAATAAATATATATATATATATATATATATATATATATATATATATATATATATATATATATATATATATATAAGATTAAGATGTATGAAAATATACCAAATAGTTATCCCGGACTTTGAAATTCATGTAAAATTGTTTGATTTACCTTAACGATAACAATGTGTAATATACCAAATAAATCATATAAATGAGAAATCAAGGAGGGACTTTAAAATATTTGAATTATGATAAATAGCAGTAAACAAGCAATAAAAGTTCGAAAAACCGTCGGGACATTCTTTTTTCAGGAGAAATAAATTCAAACCTGCTTTTGTGATAGAATCCCCGAAACGAATTGTGCCGACCAATTGGTAGATTTTGACAGTTCGATGACTATTTAGTGGAAAACATTCCCATTTTCAATCACTTGTAATCAATCACCTCTTCCCTCTTCCATGTGCTTCATTAGTTTGATTCGTTCCATTAAACTTGAGTTCATTAGACATTGTTTAGGACCGCAGACTTTTAGGATAATATTATAACGCAGACCACAAGAATGGGATGACCCGTGCTCAAGGCTCAAGAATGCAAAATATTTACACCCCCCAAAAATGTCTTTAGTTTACAAAGTAATGCATTGTGCCTTACTTCTTTCCTATGTATCTGAAAAAACAAACACTGAAAAACACAGACTCTTCTAAAATCCAAGATGTTAAGAAACTATTGAATCATATGGTTCTACATTCAGATCACTAGCATTTCAAAGTGCATAATTATGTAATGTTATTCTCGCTTCATCTTATTATTACAAAATCACTGCTTTGGCATTTTTTTTGCCTTTTTTTTCAAATTCTCAAAAATTAGAAGAGATACAGTTGTGAGTTATATTGTCTCAGTTACTTTTTGAGTCTCTCTCCTTGGTATAATGAGAAAATAAGTCAAATACAGAACGGATGTTAATTTCCATCTTAACAGTATATTTACATCGAATGTTATGATAGAAATATTGGATATCCTCCAAACAACTCAGATACATTTTCACGATCAATCTTATCAATCGTATACATTTGTCTCTGTAGCTTTCTATGCACATTAAGCGTTAGAATAATGTTTCTGTACCTCCGTTTAATGTAACGATGCAGGAAATACGGATCGTAAATGAGCGACGGAACGATATATTTAAATTTAGTTTGCAGGTGTGGCCAAATATATATAATAAAAGAAAATACCAAAAATAGGAAGCGGAATAACAGGACAAAATTTTATCATTCATTCAACTGAAAGGTAACTGAAAGGTGAACAAAATGAGACTTAAAGGAGACTTAACGGTAACTGAAATGAGAGTAAAAAGTAACTGAAAAGTGACTAACAGGTAACTGAAAAGTTACTGAAAGGTGACTGACATGTGACTGAAAGGTAACTGAAAAGTTACGAAGATGTGACTGAAAGGTAAGGCATGGCTTGGTCATTCAGTCTCTTTTCCAGATCTTTCAATAAACATTCAGTTGACTGAATGGCCGAGCTTTATCATGTGAATCATCTTGTTTATCTATAACATTAGATAAAGGGACTTAAAATGAATATTGGACATACATTATATAAAAAATATTAGGGTAACCATTGATTATATATATTTTACAGTATATTCTGTAAGATATAAATCAAATGATTTTATATTTTATAAATATGAACATGTACGTTCCCCATTCGTTAAATGGACTGAGATATTATTTGAGATCAAAATTTTATTTTTTGTTAAAAAGATGGTATACTTGTGCATTTTGAATGATTGACCAAAATTTGAATGTTAGAGATTAGTTACTAGCGAGATACAGAGGCGATAATTCTTTTTTATGTAAACAAAGCTTGAGTTTTATATTTACCTTACAAATAATATAATGATAGTACCATTTATTTCACAAATTGATTCTTGGCAAATAAGATAAACTGATTCAATGTGGCCATCAACAATATTATAAAAAAAACCCAACCCAATTTGATCGAAACTTATTATATCAATATAACACAAATGTAAACTGTAACAAGACAAGATTTGTTTACACCAAATAATTTCAAACTCACTATCTTTCACGAACTCTATATCTGACTTTCAAATTTTGGCAATTGAAGACGTATATAGCATGCAACTATTTGTAGCATTTCTTTTAAACATCATAATTTTGGTTTTTTTTTTCCATTATTTCTACAAGGTTAATTATTGCAATGATTTCCTTTTCTTATAATCCAAGATAATTTGCCCCAAGCACGTTTCACGATAATTGTTTATGTTAGATCTAACTAGTATTGTAGAATCATTAGATTTCGCGGTGGCTCAATTTTCGTGGAATTTGTGGGTACCTCTCATCCACGAATTAACATCCTCCACGAATTAATAAATAAGGCTTAAGAATTCATATTTTCTTTCGTATGTATAAGAGAATACACGAAATTACGTCCCCACGAGCTTGTAAAATTTTAGCAATCTATGGAAATTGGCCCCCACGAATTTTAATAATTCCACAGTATATGCCATTTTTTATCATTAACCATCTATTACAAAGGATCTGCATGATACTTATCTATCTTATATCTTATATATATATATATATATATATATATATATATATATATATATATATATATATATATATATATATATACACGCTACTGTACAACATGCCAACGAAAGCGAAAGGCAAACATACTACGACCATTATTTGATTTTAAAAAAGGCGCACGTAAACAATTAGAAGACAAATCCACTTTTTATGGGAATTAAATTGTTTACGTTGAATAGGGTAGTTAATACAATATAATTGCATTCTCTTTAATCTTTCAAAGTATGTGCCTTTGGCTTTCTGAACCCATTTTCATTATGTTGAATTACAAAAAAAAAAAAAAAAAGAAGAAGAAAAAAATGGGAAAATATTAAATAGTTTTAAAACTTGCTGGGAATAATAACAAAAGAAATTGAGTTAAACGAATTCATAAAGAATGAGTGTTCACATTAATTCTATTTCAAAATTAATCTCACATACATGCAGAGTGTATATGTAAGTATAACCTTGTGATTGCATAACATTAAAATGTGAGTAAATTGATGCGCGTCAGATTCACACACGTTTCATGATTATTGTTTCTGTTGCAATCATAACCTTGTGAACGCATAAAATTACAATTAATTGTGAGTAAATTAGTGCACGTCAGATACATGTGTACGCTATATACAAATATAAGTACAATCATTTCACCTGCAGTTCGTCCAATATTTGAAATAACAAAACCTTTCACCTATCTCGAAATCAAACTGCCATTTTGACAACGATAGCGTATGAATACATTCGTTGGTCGCGCAGTAATTTGTCAACTAATTTGTCATTATCACTCCAGCACTACCGGACAGAAGAAGAGCATTCCCGAAAGACCGATTTACATTCGTCGTTCTTTGTCCATTGAAATGTGTCTTGTAATTGATTACGTTTTATTGCAGTCATCAAACTTGTTTAATAGCACCACCAATAAAAATATACAAATTATGTTTATCAAATAGTATCTTTAATTGAAATAAGTAACATGAACTAAGTGTTTGCTTATCCAGCTTTATTTGCTTCTATTAATGGCGCATATAATACACATACAGGGTATAAAGATGATTTGATAAAAATGTTTTGCAATAGTTCACTTTCCTGTATTCCGGATCTTGGTGAAGTTGGTTTCTTATACTAACCGTCTTCTTAGCACATCCTGTCCAGTTACACTTCCGCGTAAGGTTCTCGTTAATAGGGGTCGGTTTCCATTAGCAAAACTTATGCGCCGTCTAAGTTGTTGTTGAAACGCGTTTCTTCCAGCGGGAAACCTATTGCCTCGTAGCAACAGCTGGGGATTTCTATTTCTAAGGTGACTGAGTCGCTGAAAAATTAACTGTTCCCGTCGACGAATGTTTGCAAGCTCTCGCCTTAATAATGCACGCTGCTGTGGAGTCATATTGCGGGGTAACTGACTAGGAAGTTGTCTATCAGGACGTGGTGGTTGCCCACGAGGAAAAGACCGCCCGCCTTGAATATCAAATCTGCTTCGTTCAAATCCAGGACCAGAACGGACGGACCCTCCTCCTTGTCTTAGTCTTCGAAGCCTTTCCGCTAATATTTCATTTTGCTGGGCTAACTCCAGGATGTCATTAGTACTAGGAATCGTTTCAGGTGTGACTTCGTTGGTTCTTGATTTAAACGGCTGCGGACCTTTTGGACCATTTCCAAAGAATTCTCCATCGTCTCCTCTGTTTATCCTAGGCACCCGTATGTCCGGTTTTTCACCTCCTGTCCTCCTTCTAATTTCCATCTGTATGGCACGCAAGTCAGTTTCGAACTTTTTCCGTTCGTCCCTGTTGGTCATTGCGTTTTCATTTCTGGTTTGTCTGGTTATGGTGCCTTAAGCATATAAGAACATTTATTAAAATCAAAGACTTAAAAAAAGAAGAAAAAGCTAACAGGGAAAAAAATGAACGGTTTCCGTAGAGACTAGAAATGACTCTCTCTCTCTCTCTCTCTCTCTCTCTCTCTCTCTCTCTCTCTCTCTCTCTCTCTCTCTCTCTTACCCTGTTGGTAGGCTGCGTTTAAGGCATCGAATTGCGCGTCTAGTTCTTTGATCTGTTCTCGTAGATAGGCCTCTGCTGATAGAAAGTCCTGAAGCGGATCATCCACAGGTGGAGATGTGGAAACAGGCCCCGAACTCACTCCAACCGGAAGAGCACCAGCAGTTGGCGATATAGATGTAATAGAAGCACCTGGTCTTTGGGATGTAAAGTTTTCGAAGTCAAGCGTAACAATCTGAATGAATAAAAAATACTTGTTTTATAATATCATCGGTAAGCCAAACAAACCATGCTTTGTCGTCACGCTGTAACCGTTTCGCTGCGAAAAAATCGTAAAAATCTGATTTTGACAAAGTGATCTTTGTTCACATATTTCTGATTTAAAACCATTTCTCTAGTGTCATTTATTTAAAAAAAAAAGGAAGAAATGCCGACTAAAACATGTTATGGTGCTACTTTGATTTAATTTTAAACTCAATTTTAGTCAAGCCTTTTTCATTTGAAAGACCAAAATATCGCGTAGTTTCCTTAAAAAAGATTTGCAAAATATATGAATGTTTAGTTGTCGATTTCTATTCCACGCAACATCTTCGATCAAATAAATGTTATATATTTATATTCTCAGCAACGCATTTTGACTCAGACATGCAATATTACATTCTCTATTTTGCAACAATTTAATTCTGGTTGGGAAATGCTACATGTATATGACTGGTAAAAAAAAAATACGCTAAATAGCAGAAAATTAAATTATTATTTAAGAAATGGTTCAATAGATGTCCAATTTATACTCAGAAATTTGAGTTGTAACAATTTAAGCATTTTAATAAACCGAAAACTGGCCCAGCTTAGTTTGCAAGTACACATGTACTTCTATAAATTGGATAGCTATTTGATTCATTTTTGAAGTTATATAACTGAAATTACTTTACCTCCTGCAGTCCAGTTGCAGGATTTGTCCTTTCTTTAGTTATTGTTGCAGTTCCGCCCTTTGCATACAGTTCAAGCATCTGTTTGATTTCTTCTGGTGTGATATTGTAGTCTCTCATTATTGTTCTTAATTCATCGTTATAAACTACCTGTAAAGAATCATTATTATATATATCCTTAATGAGCTTCAAGTTGTTTAGCTGTTTTAACGAACGATTTTATTAAAGGATAATTAAGGTGCATTTAATATGATTCAGAAACATAAGACGTGATTAGTTGAAATCATTTTCAACAATATGCTTACTGTAATGCGAAACGAACGTCTTGTCTCTTTGAAAAGTAAAAGTTCAATTATATCTTACTTTCGCTGATTTTTACAAAGATCATTTTTGTATTTAATTATTCTTATTGTATTTGTATAATACTTTGGAGAAAATACAAATTTCAGAATAGATTGTCAGATTGTATTCTACCAGCATTAAAAACTTTCAAAATCACCTAAAAACTAAAAATAAAGATTTAGATTTAGCATATTTTTGCAAATATTACATAATGTATGAAAAGAACCTCTCCCCCCTAAAACCGGTATTTTTTTTTTTTTTTTTTTTGGGGGGGGGGAGATATGAAAACATATACTTGCCTGTATATTTCCAACTGATATCTGTCCATCAGCCTGAGTTCCACTAGATCTCGCAGTGAAAGCACCCATGTCAGTGGGTCTTGGTTGCTGCTGATTTGTCCTCGCTCCTTGCGGTGGAGGAAAGTTTATCCTTGCCGCTCTCGCTTCGTTTTCCAGATTGTTTCTTGCCAATTCTACTTCCATTTGATTTTGTATGGCAGCTTGGATATCTTGGGTTGACTTTACAGGTGCTAGAGCGGCCGCCATCCCAGCTTCTAATTCTTGTGGCGACGGTAGATCATCCAAAGTAAGTTGATTTGAGGGTTTTGGTACATTACCAATGGGGTTTGTACTGTCTGTATCTTGGCCATTTATCGTGCAGGCCAAGCTGAGAAGTGACATAATCAGTAGTTTGGGATTCATCCTGGGGAAAAATCAATTTTGTCAAGTGCATAAGTTAATAGATACTTGCATTCAACAAGGATTAAAAGATAAAAAGAATGAATGCAATTACTTCTTAAACCATTATTTAGTCCTAAATAGTCTCAACTCATATATGGTAGAGATATTTCGACATAAAAGAACACACATCATATCGACCGAGCATGGAGTGCGAGCTTAAACTATTTTTCGGTAAAGTCCAATGAATGAACCAAATATAATAATTTATTTCATGGATTGGCATAAGAGATAATTAAATTCTTTATTTTAATAGATCTATGTGCCTGTTTCTAATAACATTTAAATTTAATAAATGATGAGGAATGATATTGGGAACACTTCAATTCCGAGACATCGATTCTAACAACTTGAAAATACGCTCAGTAAAAAAAAAAAAAATATTTGTTTGGGGTATAGAAAACCCTAAGAATATGATAAATATTATGATCAATCAAACAACTGGTTTGCTGCACATTAGGATGCTTATTTTCTTTAATATAATCACATAATATTATAACTGCCCCTGATATATTTTATTTTCGAAAGCAAAAACCAAATAAGAAAATAATTTATAGATTGAAATTACTAGTATATGATAACGCATTTAATGCATACTAGATAGAGTATCGCAAAATTTGGTATAAAATGATAAGAATAACGAAGAATTAAAAAAATACATGTACTAATGTCTTGAACCTTTAAAATTCATGTAAAAATATCTGGATGATCTGAAAGATTACAAGTAAAATATCTCAGAAAATTATATAAATGAAAATCAAGCGGGAACTTTTAAATATTAGAATAATAATCAATAGAAAAGAATCACGTAAAGCTTGAAAAAGCTTCGGGACATTTTTTTTTCAGGAGAAATGAATTCAAACCTTCTTTTGTGATAGAATCCCCGAAACGAATTGCGCCGACCAATTGGTAGATTTGGGCAGTTCGATGACTATTTATTGGAATACGTTTCCATTTTCAATCACTGGTAATCGATCACCTCTTCCCCCTTCCCTGTGCTTCATTAGTTTGAGTCGTTCCATTAAACTTGAGGTCAGTATACATTGTTTAGGACAGAAGGTATTTAGGATAATGTATTTACGCAGACCACAAGAATGGGTTGACCCTTGCTCAAGAATGAAAAAATATTTTACCCCCCCCCCCCCCAAAAAAAAAAATATATATATCGTTAGTGTACAAATATTCATTTCTTTGTGTCTTACTTTCTTCGTACTGTATTTGAGGTAATACAGTTGAGAGTTATATTGTATCAGTCATTCTTTGAGTCTTTCTCCTTGCTATAAAAAAATAAAAAATAAGGCAAATAGAGAACGGGAGTAAATTTTCATCTTAACAGTATATTTACATCGAAGTTATTATTTAAAAAAATCCAAAAACCTTAATATATTTGTTGAACAATTTCTTCCATGATCAATCTTATATATTTTTTTTATAGCTTTCTATGCACATTAAACGTTAAGATAATGTTTCTGTATATGACCAATCTATTTTTTTGATGTATTGGAATTCTATTTGAAAGTTTGGCACAATTTATATAAGAGCCGGAATAATCTTTATCATCCTTTTTTCTGTATCATTATTTTAAGGGACTTAAACAGATTATTGGATATACATTTTTCTTTTGACAGTTTGACAACTAAACCTATTGAAACAATATCAAACTATGTCTCTCACACAAAAGGATACCACAAAAACAGGATATACATTCAATCAACTGAATGTTAACTGAAAGGTCTGGAAAAGTGACTGAGTCGCATAGCTGTTACATTTCGTCACCTTTTAGTGACTTTTTTGTCTCATGTCAGTTGCCATATGGCACAATTTTATCCTGTGTTCAAAATAAGACATTAACATATTTGTCCTGTTGGGATAAATAATATAACGATTGCTTACATAATATGATATCTTTGTGAAGCTGCTTCAAGATATATGTTTATGTTTTATAGATATAAACATGCACGTTCGGCATTTCTTAAGTAGTACATACCATTCAACTATTGGTAGCATTTCTTTTAGAATCCCTTGTATTTTTTTTATGTTTTCGCATTGTGTCTATGTGTTTATTTATTGCAATGATTTCCTCTTCTTGTAATCTAAGATAATTTATTAAAAATACGTTTCATGATTATTGTTTCTGTTTTAATCATAACCTTGTGAACGCATAAAATTACAATTAATTGTGAGTAAATTAGTGCATGTCAGATGCATATGTACGCTATATACAAATATAAGTACATGTGTTTAACCTGCAGTTAGCCCAACTATTTGAAAAACAAAATACCCAAAAAACCTTCACCTATAGCTATTTCGAAGCCAAACTGCCATTTTGACTACGATAGCGTATGAATACATTCGTTGGTCGGGCAGTAATTTGTCAACTAATCTGTCACTATCACTCCAGCACTACCGGACAGAAGAAGTGCGAGGGAGCATTCCCGAAAGACCGATTGACATTCGTCGTTCTTTGTCTATTGAAATGTGTCCTGTAATTGATTACGTTTTATTGCCGTCATCAAACATGTTTAATAGCACCACCGATTTGTAATTGACGCAATTAGAAGGTAAGGTAAATAAAAAATAGCTGCAATTAATTTGAGTAAATTAGAGTTTAGGAGCCGAACAAATTTATCATTGAAATTAATTTATATTTTTTTCATATGAATATCAATATTTCAAATAAATATAAACATTTTTTTTAGACGCAGATACGGACTTTAATTGTGGAAAAATGTTTGAATGACAGCATCAGATAACTTTAAGACATTTATTTATTTTTGATATGTCTAATATTTAAATATGTATTTTGCTCATGTATTCAGAAATAATATGATAATATTTACATCCACTGAAAATGTTTCCCTATGTAAATTGATTGTAATTCATACATGCATGACTAGACAGAGATATACGCAATCCAAAGCAAGACCTAGCCATCGGTGTAAGAATAGTATGCACATTCTTCCAACTATCATAAACTGTTATAAATGCATACATGTAATTTAGCTTTTAAGATGTTTGCTTTAATTCAAATTGCTATATTTGATGATGTTTTACATCGTTCATTGATGTCCTATTTATTCTTTTGTTGCCCATTTGCGTTAATTATTACTTCATCGATCAAAACCAAAATTACACTGAGAGCACGAACTCCACGGACTTGCACGGACTGACCTCAGATTTCCCACAAATGTATGGAAAAGTGGCTGTTCTTTCTATATTACGTTTTAATCAACAATAATATTAATTTACGCTTACTTTTATTCATTTTAATGGGTAATTAAGTAAGTAAGAGCTTAAACGTAATAGATTAATACAAACACAATATTTTAACGCTGCTATTTTCAAAGAAATAGTAAGGAGCATCTAGACTCTTTTCTATGGAAGGCCATAGCTGCCTTAAGGTCAATTTAATTTGCAATGACTTGTTGTAACTTTTATATGCCAAACATATCATGATATACAGTGGAAACATCATTATATGCACTGCTTTTCTCATTATATACTATCATAATGGTTGAGTATGACTATATGAAATTGATCGTAAAGTGACTCACTACATCTTATATATTTTTGCAAATCATCAAAAACCAAAAACGACTTGATTATGAAAGATAGTATGATAAATAATAGGCATATAGGTCAAAAAGGCCAACCCCCCCACACAAAAAAAAAAAAAACAAAAAACAAAACAAAACAAAAAACAAAAACCATACCCTCCCAAAAAAAACGAAAAAAAAAAGCAAAACAACAAACACGCCCCCACCCCTCAATTTAAGGTAGGGCCTGACTTTCTGAAATTTAATTCAATAATTATGAACAAAAGCATCAGGAAGATTTGAACTCTGGATCTGCGATTCACAATCCCAATACGCGTAAATCACTATGCTATGGTGATATTTAATAAAAACGTTCGAAACATACAATTTCACAAAATATTTAAATCATCAAAACAATTAAATGCTGTGACGTAGTTTCAAAAAAGTATAAGCCTTGGTGTCGTAAGATACTCAAGTATTTAAGGAATAAGGAATCATTTTTTGATTACTATGAATTGATCAAATACGGTTGGGGGTGATCAAATTCAATAAAGCCAGAAATGATTTATGATAGATTTGATCACACCCGGACGTATTTGATCACCTCTTAAAATCCAAAGTCTTAGAATGATTCCTTATTACTTATGTTTATATAAATTTTATGCAACCATACAATTAACTTTTTAAATTGTTACATGTATTGATGAAATGTATTTGACTATATCTTACAAGATCGATTCGTGGTCTTATCAAAACAAAGACACTGGATAATGTAAATATAATGTTATAAATTCTTTCTTTCCCGATATTTGTACCTAAGCACTTAGCGCAATGGGTAAGAGCATTGACTATGAACCTGTTAGTTATGTCGAAACCCGCTTTTACAATTTTCACTTTTCCAAAATTTTAAAATCATATTTTTGGGTCAAATATTGTTGCGTTTGAAAATTCAAAACCGGCGAAAGTATTCTGATTATAATGTACTTTTATCCACTCTAATATTGACAGGTGTCCCATACCACATTTACACAGAGTGGTGAGTGATGATATCATTTTAATTACAATGATTGACTTGAACTAGAATTAGATTTTCATTGTGGACGACGGCTGTTGACATAATTTTCTACTCAATAAATAAATTATTGAAAAATTGGTTGCTTCTGCTAAGTGTTAAGAAAAATACGGGAATATTTAATTTTTATGACGTCACATTGAAGGGGCATGGTCACGATTTGGGTCAGATTCTGTTTTTATTATTTACAATGCTTTAGGAATGCATTTCTAATGATCAAATGGAATTTGAGAGCCAGTCGTAGAGTTATAAGCAAAATACAGGGCTAACAATTCTTTGTAATGTAAACAAGGCTCGTGCCCTGTTTTTGTTTAAATAGGTTCAATATACCAGTAAAAAATCGTGTTCAAGCTGATTTGTCTATCTTCTTATTCATTTTAAGCATAAACAGATAATTCCTAGCGTTTAACACATTCATCTAGGTCTAAAACTGGAATTTTAACTTCAACATTCAAAATGTAAACAAAAGCTTTGTTTACATAGCAAAGAATTGTAAGCTCTGTTACTCGCTTATAACTCAACAAATCACACTCAAATTTTGATTGCCTATTAAATTTGCCCTATTGAAGCATTGTAGCATTAAAATCGGAAAAATAATTTTGACCAAAATCGTGAACATTCCCCTTTAACCCTCCTGAAAGTGTAAACAGGCAACTATTTATAGATTCTTTAGTTAATTCATGGATTTTTACGAAATGAACCCAATGTTTATCCAAGTTTTACGAGTATTACCTGTGTTGTGCAGTTTACGCTTTATAATCTGCGAAACGGATTATAAAAAGCGTAAATTGCTCCAACCCAGGTTCCCCGAGTATAACTTATAGATATTGAGTTCATTCCTTATAATTTAATTTTCTGTAATTTACTGTACAGATTTAATTTTAAAAATGACATAAATCTGTTCAAAATTCAAACGTAACGTCAAGTGGATTAGTACGTTTTTGACGTTGGTGCATTGTGACGTTCTTGTGACGTGCAAACCAGGCTATAAATATTTTAAAAAATTGTTTCTATCAAATTACAAATGCCGCGTTACAACCAGAATAAAATTATTCCTGTGTGAATAAATGTCTCATTTTGATAATTTGTGATACTTCAAAAAAAAAAAAAAAAAAAAAAAAAAAAAAAAACCCACGACAAACAAAGCAAAATATGATTGAAACTGTACCTTCTTTTTGAATTAAGAGTTCATTATTTTGTGTAGAAAAAAAACCTGGGTTTTTTTTGTACTAATAACAGGTTCATTACTAAATTTAAAACTTCGGAATTCAACCACACAAGAGTTTTGAAAGTTTCGATAGTTTGAAATGAATCGAACGAGAAACCGCTGTGAGTCGATTTATGGTTAAATACATTTCAATTATAAGCACTATCAATTGGAAATTAATAATTTTGAATTATTGCGTTTTTTCCCGTTGGCGGTATAAAGACATCATTGGGGCAGGATGGGGAGTTGGGGTTAGTTTCAGTGAATAACAATATGGGACACTATACGTAAGGCCATAAAATTATCACCATTTGCTTTTCGATAATTAGGCCTTACTTGATTGACAGACTCTGCATACTTAATTTTATTATTGTACTTATTAAATAAACATTTATGATCATTTTTTTTTCTAAATAAAGATGTGGCGATGTACAATATAAATCTACGAAAACAACAGGTTATTGAAGCCTAGAAGCGGAGGGCTGTGTCAAATAGTTTTGACCGGACGTGTTTGAAAAAGCAACATCCCTGTGCATGTTTATCACATGTACATGTATAGTATCAACCAAACGTATTAAAAATTCCGGATCATATTCCTTGCGGAGGTTCTCCTTGTGAACTACTTTTAAAATTCGATTATGTTTAAAAACGTTTTGATCTTTATTTTTGTCCCTTATATTATTTGTTGCATATTTTTGAAAGTACAATATGGGTGTTATTTGTAAGAACTAGCATACTCATCGCAACGTTACATGTACCTATACATGTTGGCAAAATGCATAATTTGTAATTAAATAGGTGTAGACACTAAGAGTTATACATGTACTGTCTCAATCGAATTAACATTATGTACATTTTCTGTAATCGTAAAATTTTTTAAATACTTACCGTTGTGTCAAAGTGTTTCTACAACTAAAGCGCATTCTCACTTGATGTGTCGTTTTAAAGTTTTTGACATACCATAATGAATACATCTAATAGTCATTTTATCAAAAAGGTATGCATATAATTATACATGTACATGTTATAGTAAATTACATGAGTTTGATAAAAATAAATACCCAAATATCGTGTTAAGGCAAAAACATATTTAATGATCAAATAATTCATAAACAAAACTTTTTTTTAGAGAAAAAGGTACATGTACATGTAAACACCAATCCAATAGAAATTTGCATAAAGCCTATAAATTCATTATTCATTCATGCCCATGTGCACATTTGTTTTTTTTAACACAACAATATAAAATAAATGCCTTTTTCTCCAAATTGCTACCTTTCATTCGTATAGTTTAAAGTCATGGCAAAAATTCACAAGATCATTTGTGCTTTTCCATTGAAAAGAAAAACCTATGTTGAAAGTAGTTTTCATTCTTCTGAAAAGAAGATACATGTCAATTTACTTATCCTTTTAACGATAGAGACATTCGTTTGTAACTGCTACCAGATTTCTCAAGAAAATCAACGAAGTGCAGGGACAAAGTATAGTTAATGCTACACAAAACATAACTGTAATATGCATGTTATGAAAAATAGTTTATTTTCCAAATGTCAAAAAAAACCTTGTTTACCAGGACTGGAACTATGGAACTGAATAGGAATTTTAGAATACGCCCCTTTGTCTCCGAAGAAATGATCCGTGGAGTCTGTCTAAAGAAGGATCAAAGTTTGGAATATGACGTCTCCAAGAAAATGGAACCTGGATAGTATCGTCGTCATTAAAGCTTCCCCGTGAAGATGATCCTTGTAGGAGCTGTTCAACCTGCCTGTTAAATTCAGGAAAGTCTCCACTCTGTTGAGAAATACGCCCATCGTCTGTTCGTAAGTTTTGTCTAGTATTTCCAGCATCGTCATCTAAAATGGCGGGAGGTGGGAGAGGAATCTGTGGTATATCCAATGTCCTACGAACTCCTGTCAACGATGAGCGTTGAGATTGAGCTTGGCTTACAAAGCCAGCTGGTCTTATATTGTTGAAAGATGTCGAAAATCCTGAATTACCACGTATATTGTTTCGAACATCACCTGAAGAAGAATCGTCATCTGTCAAGGGTAAGCGTTGAGGTGGAGCTAGGCCTAGGACACCAGGCCGTCTTATATTGTTTAAGGGTGACGGAAATCTTGCCCGCCATATATTATTGTTTTGAACATCAACTGGAGAAGAGTCGTCATCTGGGAAGGGTAAGTGTTGATGTAGAGCTGGGCCTAGGACACCAGGGCGTCTTATATTGTTTAGGGATGACGAAAATCCTGAAGAACCACCAATATTGTTTCGAACATCAACTGTAGAAGAGTCGTCATCTGATGTCGAGACACCGAAAGAAGACAGAACTCCGGGTATGGCAAACGGATTATTTCTATTTCGATTTGGAGCATTCGATCTGCCGTTGTCCAATGGAGATGAAACTCCCGGAACTCTTGGAGGAAAATTTTGGAGCCCTAGAAATCCTCGACTCGGTCTCAAATTATTTAATGAACTAGAAAAACCTCTGAACTGGGGTACTCTATTTTGTAACATAGGCTCGTCATCGTCCGAAGAAGAAAATATTGAATCCCTGAATCCTGGTCTCCAAGGTGACAAAACTCCCGGAATTCTTAGGTTGTTTCTTGTTTGTTGCAGAAGATCAATACCAGACCCGGGTCTAATGTTACTTAAAGAGGAAGGGAATCTAGGTATGCTTGTTCCTGGTACTGAACTTTCGTCATCGAGGTCACCAGACAGTGCTCGTGCATTTAGACCTCTTTGAAACTGGCGTTGAAGCAAATCCCTAGATGGAACCCTGTTGTTTGGAGATCTAAAAACTGAATTATCGCTAAAGCCTGAGAGAAGATCTTGCTGTTGGGGTCGTCTTACAGTTGAAATAGGTGAAGGTAAAAGTATATTTCTGTTGCGACTAGCTAGTACATTAGCCGATCCAATGTCGGGGGAAAATAATCCGGGAATAGGTCGTAATGGTGTCTGTTGAGATCTTATTCCAGGAAATCCGAGATCATCGTCGCCTAAATTTTGATTTACTCCAAATGTCTGAAAATTATTGTCGAAATCTCCGATAGGTATTCTACGAAGAGAAGGGCCTGAATTAAAATCTGAAGGTATATCAAGCGGTGTAGCAGTATTTGCAGTAGGTAAGGTTTGTCTACTAACCCTGGCAAGTTGCTCTTCTAAAAGTTGCCTTTGAGCTAGAAGAGCATTTCGACGAATGAAATCATCATCTAAACCGGGCCCTAGATTATCATCAAATGAATCTGTAGGAAGTATTTGTTTTGTTCCAATACCCGGAACCCCTGACGGAAGATTCAGACTTCTGTCATCGTCTTCTAGAAATATTTGTCGAATGGTAGCTGGGGCATTAACACGACCTGCATCTGCTAGAAGATCAGTTGGGCGATTATTTCGTCGGCTTTCTGAGTCAGTTACAGTGTTAGCTGGCACACCTATGCTGTTACCAACTAAAGGCGTTAGTCCTTGAGGAATATTTGATCTCAAAATTCCGAAGTCATCGAATTCATCGGAAAGACGCTGAGTTGTGCGAAAAGGGGCGCTTCTAGCATCGTCAAATGTCGGGTTACTCACCATTTTATCTTGTTCCCTAAGCTGTCGAAGAAGTTCTCTTCTCTCTTCAATCAATTGCACCAACTTTTTTGCATCATTACTGTCAAAGTTATCAGTAGTAGACAAGTCTGGAAATGTACTGATTGGTTCATTAATAGGTCTTGTATTCAAATCAAGGGGAATATTAGGGGTGTTCGAAAAAGACTGTTCACTTTCAAGTCCCATGGTTTCAAGTATAGGATCAGGTTTGTTTTGTATGATAGAGTCTTTGAGCTGTAGTTGGCTAAATTGGTCAAATTGGAGCTGTGCGTCTTTCATAATATCTTCTAGAGAAGGTGGTTGAATACCATTATCAATATTGTTATTGACTGGGCTTATTTTTGCCGAATCTTGTGAAGAAGTTGTATCTTTCTGTTTCTCTACTTCAATGTTGACTTGGTTAATAACATCTGCAAGGAGTTTATCTAAATTCTCAGCATCAACACCTATTTGTCCCCCTGAAAAATCGTCCAATATCGAAGTCGAGCTTTGGTCAGGAAACGGCCTAGGTGGGGGTGGGGGTGGGGGTGGTGCCGGTGGGTCGTCTATGATAACAATGCTACCATCGTTTCTGTGAATGATTTCTGAGGGCGGAATCTCTGGGTTGACGATGCGTGGTTTTTCGATTGGTACTTCATCAGAAGGCGTGTCGGTGCTAACGAATGATAAACACAGGATGCTAGTTATTGCCACCAAGAGCCTCATCCTTTAGACTGATTGTCTAAAAATAAATTAAAATAGGATATTGATGTGGAAATGATAATATTGTCCAGTATCTTTGTCTGTACAAACACTACTAATCAAATTTGGAAACGTTTAGTCCAATACATTTCATTTTTGACGCAAATGACGTACAGTTGGGGCAAAATCGGGGTTTGCATAATTATAAAAAAAATGAAAAATAACGTAAAAATGTCAATATTTTAATATCAAATTATAGAATATCTAAAACAAATATTCAATCGACATATAAGTAAAAAGTAAAAATATCATTCTAGTATCACATCTATCAAAAAGCCCAAATGCATAAAAAAATTTACGACTTCTCCCAAAAAAATGTTTTGGTATAGCAATGACAAGTGTTTTTTGTTTTTTCTGTTTTTGTTTTTTCTGTTTTTGTTTTTGTTTTTGTTCTTTTTGTTTTTTTGTTTCTTGTTGTTGTTTTTTTTTTTTTTACCAAATCTGCAAGTGATGTCTTTGATGATATTGCTTTTGTTTACAAATATCAGTGGTGTATATTAGTAGACGTTTAATTGATATTGAATAGTTTCCTCTTATTATAAACAATGTCTGACAGATGCCATTTTTTGAAAAAATATTTAACCGTAATGCGCGAATCAAGAACATTTTCCTGGGGATGGGGTTCGATAGCGCTCAAGGGATAATTTTGTTTGCCAGGGTGATCCATGGCCTCATTGTACTTGTAAATTTATTAGATTTCAACTTTTCAATGGGTGGAGGGAATTCCAGTCCAGATCCCGCTCCCTTTACCGAGTAAAATAATATCTGATGACTAAAATATCCTGACATCAGCCTTGATGCAAAAAAGATTTTGAGAGTTGCAGCTTCTCTCTCTCTCTCTCTCTCTCTCTCTCTCTCTCTCTCTCTCTCTCTCTCTCTCTCTCTCTCTCTCTCTCTCGTGTGTGTGTCACAAACATTTTGATTAAACCCCACTTATTACAAAATTAATGGTTGAAAAAGTTTTAAGAATCCAAATTGACAGACAAATTCTCACTCATTGTTGATCAAGTTAAAAAAGTATATATGATCAAGAATTAATTATATATAGAGAAGAATAAGGCTATTTTTTAAATATTGTCGACAAACCTACCTTTGAATCGAATGGTTAAAATATCCCAAAACATACGAATAGAACATTAAAATACTATTGATCTGGTTTTTTTTTTTCTATCGAAGACCACAATTACTAGTATACATCACCATCAACTGGCCTAGGAACCAGTTAAAATTGATCTGTCTAAATCGGGTCAGCAAGTTTGTTTTAGACATTGTAATTAAGTTGTTTAATCTATCATTTAGGGTCGATTTAATCCGATGCACCTACTAGAACATTCTTTGAAAATTCCTGATTATTTAGGTCATCGGTTGATTTTTATGCATACTTCAAACATGGAATTCATTCCATCGGTTTATCTCGATCTGTACGCAAATATTAACATGTATTATAACTTCATGCATTTGATTTAGCAAAACAATTTCCAGTAAATATGAAACCACCATAAAAATATTTACAGCCCCCCTCCAATTATCTCTCTCTCTCCCTCTCTCCTCCCCATTCTCTCTCTCTCCCCCATTCTCTCTCTCTCTCTCTCTCTCTCTCTCTCTCTCTCTCTCTCTCTCTCTCTCTCTCTCTCTCTCTTTTCAATAAAAGGTTCGCTCAAATTTGATAGAATAAATTAAATATTGAATCAAACACTAAATGAAAAAAAGAATTAAATTGACATTGTTTTGACAAATTTATACCGATATAATTTTAAGCAATATTTATAATCAGCATTGTTCATGGTTATTATATCTAGTGTGTTTGATTAATTACGATTTGCATTATTTTCAACTTTTATCTCACATTGTTTATTTCTGCGATTTACAATGCTAGCTATATTCATGAAAACGTTATAAAGATACACTAGATTTATACTTACCTCGTAAATCGATAGGGATTTCGGCGAAACGTTTACGATTTGAAAGAACAAACACCAGGAAGAAGGTATTTGATTTTATAATATATGACGCCATCTTTTGTGTAATTCATCACTTAAGTCTATTTAGATTTCTTCCGCTGCCTTTAATACGACTTGCCCCATTGGTTGATGAATTACTTGAACATGGGAAAAAACACCTGTTACACAATGTTGATACAGTACATGTAGTTAAATTTCTGTCATTTGAAAATATTTGTTATTGAAATAGTACTAGTACGATATTCATGCACCAGAAATAGAGTGAAGTTGAAATGGTTATAAAAACAGACATCAGACATATTATTTTTTTCTTCTTCAGAAATCCTTTTGATGAACTTGTAAACAATGCATTAAATTCCAGGTGAATTAAGCAATCATGATATGAAACAATAAAACATGTGTATTGTAGTTTTTTTTTTTTTTTTTTTTTTATTTTGTTTTCATACATGTGCATCGCATACTAATTGTTAGACCATAATAAATCACCTAATTGTCTACTTTTCCGTTTTTCCTGATTACGACAAAGAACACACGGCGGGTGTGACCGGTCAGCACAGGATGCTCACTCCTGCATGGCACCTGATCCTATCTCTATTTTTTTCTAAGGAGCTCCGTGTTTGATCTGCTCCTGTTTTGTAATTTTCCGTTGGACTTTTGAATTTGAACACTGTTCCGTTATCACCACTTGTCATTGATCTTTATTTACGTTATTTTACTTATTCTTAAAAAGTGTTAGGCTTTAATTACATGAGGTTTTATTGTATGCATTTGTACAAATAAAATAAACACACTTTGAAAATGTAATTGTTAAAAACTCTTTTTAAAACAGCTTTAAAACATACGATACTTACACAAGTACATGTACTTAATTTATTTACGATAACTATAACAAATGAAACAGATCTACAGTGTATACTGGGAAATGTATAAACAAGACCGGGCAGGCCACATACAATGTAATTCTATTAGTTTCTCTATTTCGAACTAGAATAAGAACTTTCATTAAATACATGTAGGAATTCAATATAAATAATAAGGCATAAATCATCTATTTTCAACAATAACAAAAGTGTGTTTTCTTGTGGGATTTCCTTATTTTGTCAGCTAATATATTATAAACAATAAGTATGATTGATGAAACAACGATCGAAAACGAAGAGCATGGTCTATTTATTTAAAAAAATGCATGCTAGGTATAGGGGAGGGGAGGGGGTTGTTAAAACGTGATGTTGGATCTAAATAGATTCGTTAGTTTGATCGATTGCAATAGGAAAAATATGAACAGAAATTTGCAGGACCTTTATCTATTGGGAATTGTGCCTCTCAAGTATAATACACTTCAACAATAAGGCAATGATGCTGTAGATTAAACCGTACTAAGTGGGAATTGATTAACTTTTAACTAATTGAGTTTATGTAAAATAATTGCATGACGGGCATTGTTTATTACGATAAAATATCCTCTCTGCTCAATTCTTAATATCAAGCATACTCACATGATGTATCTCTGCCATACATGAGTACATTTCGTATGGTCTGGAAAGGAGTTTAACCATTCATTTACCTTAGAGTTACCTTTTATAATTAGCCAATTCAAATGACTGAGTGGAAGATCTTTATCCTGTAATTTGAAATTGTTTTGCAAAGAGTAATTTTACGTGCTATTTTATTGTTAAATACTAGGGAAAATCCTCAAATACTTTGCTGCATAAGTAGGTCCTTAAAACGGGGATTTCCAGCTACAGTGTGTACTTTCGTTTCAAATAAGGGCTGTTGATATTTATACAAATGGAGTCTCGATCAGGAAAGGAAAACGAGTTCACCAATACTTCCGAAGAAAGTCAAACAAGAGTATGTAATCAACTTGATACACGTACCCTCTATAAGTTTAATCTTATTACCTATTGTTTGTTTTGCTTCTGTGCTTTATCTTTTGATTTGTTTTGTAAAATGAACGCGCGGATCTAGATGGTGCGGTGGGGTCTGGATCGCCCCTCCCCCCTGTCCAGCCAACCCTATGGAGAATTCCTATTTCTAAATATTTACACAGTAAAGCTACAAAAAAATTATAGGCCTCAGACCCCATCACAAGCCACCACTGAATAATTTTCCCGATCCGCGCAAGACGTGATATACAAGTACTTGATTGACATCGCTGTGTCTGCATTTTAGATTTATAAAAAAAGTACATAGTTTGTTAACAAGGATGCTTAAACCTAATTTAAAAAAGAAGAAGAATTAGTTTAGAAAACCGAGTACTGTACTTTTTTATATTCAATAAAGATAATTAAACTATTTCATCTAACACATTAAATAGGTTCCAATATATTGTTAATCTGGCCCCGAGATTATAAAACTTTTTTCATACTCCAACTCATACTCGTACTCCGTGCTCCGAGTATGTGCTCCACTGAGTACGACTCTAAAAACCGAGGTTACAAAGTTTTGGAGTACGTTCTCCGTTGAGTACTATTTGGAGTATGCTCCAAAAGCCGGTGGAGGAATTTTTTCTTCTCTGGAGTAAGATAGAGCACGGTAACTCATGTAAATAGTCCTGGCATGTAGGCAAACTGTACAAGTATTCAGATAAATTATTTATCAACAAAACGTAACACATTTACATGTACATATGCCCTTTTTCATCTGCAAGCATGGTGATGTGTCTGCATCTATATTTTTTGAACTTTTGAGCAACAAAGACGATAAATCCAGTGTTATTGAAAAACTTATGAACAAATTGTGATTATATCAAATGTTTTTGGTACCCCCCTCTCTCTCTCTCTCTCTCTCTCTCTCTCTCTCTCTCTCTCTCTCTCTCTCTCTCTCTCTCTCTCTCTCTCTCTCTCTCTAATAATTTCTATCTTCTATTTCGCGTGTTAAAATTAATTTAAGTGTTATCAGTTTTTTACATAGACAAGCTTAAAGTAATTTTAATTAACTGTATATTACCCGAAGACTCAAGCAGAATAAATACATAGATCATTCTTAATGTCTTTCCATAAATGTTTATTAAAGAATAAAATTTGATGTCATAACACCAAATTTTATTTTTAAATAATCATTTGTGGAAAGACACTAATATAAGACTTAAGACTATGTGGTCACCGGAACTAACCGTCCTTATATTCGAGCGTTTATAATCAAATATAAAACCAAATAATGCATTTCACTTACGTATACTTTACGTATATTTAGACATGTCTATGCTCTCGATGTTTTAATTTGAAATAAATAAAAAAAGATCATGAGTTAGGTGATGTTCCGTGGTCAAAATGACTTTGATATTTGGAAAATAAAAATCAAATACTGGTAGATGGTTCGGAATGGAAACCCTACCTTCTGGCAGTAAGATTAAAATAAAAGGTCCGGCCTATATTAGACAAAGAACACATCTAGATCTTTTCAGCTAATATGTAAAATCACATAGAAAGCCAAATATTTACGTCATAATTTAAAAATATTGCCAACACAAAAATTGAAATATTTGCAATCTTTTTATAAAAATACTACACTTTATTTATTTTACAACAATCTACAACTTATATTAATATCTTTCGTTGGCACGAATGTTAGCAGTTAGCACGGGGGGGGGGGGGGGGGGTGGGGGGGGTGGGGTGGTGGGGGGTCATTAATGTGGGTGGAAGTCGGAGTGCCCGGAGAGTGCCCGGAGAAAGCCCACGTGTCCAAGCGGGCGACCGCCATACCCTTTCAAATACAGCCTCTGCCGATCACAGGAATCGAATTCATATCGAACTCGGGTCGCAGCGGTGAGAAGCTAGTGCATTGTTCACTACAATACTTAGACACCCTTAAATCTTTTTACTTAAGTTTATATCTAATGCCCTTTAACATGCGTTTTAATTACTTACTGTTGATTCTTGATTAGTTTCTATATTTTTAAGATTGCTTTTTGTTAACTTTCAGAATAGGTTTTTATTGTTTTTAACGGTTTTGATATTTCGAAAAAACGAAATGAACCCTTGTACAAAATTATCACATTTCAAAGGATTTTTGACACTATAGAGGAAAGGCGATTTTTAAAAGCCAATATTTTTGAGAGACAGTAGATGCTCTATGAAAATTAAAAGTATAATTCTGAAATTAAAAAAAAAATCATATAGATAATAGATATACCACAGAAAGTAGGATTCGACCCCCCTCCCCCCCCCCCCCCCCCCCCCAACACACAAACACCCCAACTCCTCTTTGAAATATTTAGTACCAGGGGCGGATCCAGGATTTGAAGTAAGAGGGGGCGGCAGTATAAATTAGGCAGGGGGTCATGGGGCCGCCTTGAGGCCCCCAGTGGGTCCAGGACAAAGCTCTTTTGGTGGTCCACGGGCGAAGCCCACGAAAGCTCCTGCATTCTAGAGATTTTGTAGGGTAAAAATGAAGTCTTCAAATTTAGACTTTTGTGATATTTCTTCTCGTGATTACACTTAATTAAATAATAAAATTATTTACAATTTTTAAAGGTTTGTAGATTTATGACCTGCAGTAATCTCATCAAAACCCCCTGCCTTGCAGAAATATAAGAAACATTTTCTTTTATTTTTCTTTTCTTTCGAATGGCTGTAAATTAATCAGTATAAAAAATCAAGTTAAATGGGACGATTTAAATGAAGTTTTAAAAAAGATAACCATGCCAGCTTCTATTATAATAAACACGGAAGAGTCGTTAAAAACACTAGCTAGTATAACCAATTACTTACAGGTCGGTGACTGGTTACAGTTGAACCCAATGAAAGTGTAACCAAAATGGGTTTTCTATGTACGTTACACCATTGAACCCACGGGTTTTTTTTCATACTACACCATCGAAATCAGTCTAATGTAGAAAAATCCCATGACTTTCCAAAAACAAAAAATAATTAAGACTCGCAAGTTGTACATTTTCTTTGCCAGAAGGAGACTGATTTAACCTTATTTTGACAATTTTTTTGTTCTTGTGGGTGGGGGGGGGGGGGGGGGGCGGTTGCTTTGAAGCTATTACAATGAAATTAGTTTGTACGTATTTACATGCATATGTACATTAATTAATCAAGCAAAATATTATTATTATTATTATTATTATTATTATTATTCTTTGGAGGAATATATATATATGTATATAGGATACACAAAAATACAAATCGTCAGAGGTATATATACATATAGGTACATTTTCAATTTCATTGCAGCTCTCCCTTACTCTTAAATTCACCTCGATAATATCTAGATATTTCCTTGATAAAATGGTAAAAATTTTCCATTTTTAATCTATTTTAATTTATATACATGTAATTATGATTAAATTATAGCGTATGATAAAGCAACTTTACAATATGTAACAATATAATATGTTTGGACTACATTTTATTTAGATTAAATGTTTTGAGTACGACTTTGAGAAAGCTCCATAACTTACTCAGAAAATCGCCGTTTTGTACTCAGCCAGAGTACGAGTATGAGTATGAAAAAGTTTTATAACCTCGATACCTTGAGTACGAGTACGATTTGGAATACGGAGTACGATTTGGAGTATGAGATCGTACTCAAGAAAGATTTATAACCTCGGGGCCTGTTTTTTTGTTTTTGTTTTTTTTTGTTTTTTGTTTTTTGTTTGTCTAAATCTAGTTATTGTATACAAGATAAAACTTATCAACCAAAAGACTAATATCTCATTATCATAGTTCACGTTGTATTTAATATGATGCAAACATGGTATTGCGTGACAGTGTACTAAGTTTTAAAATGGACCATTTATATATTTAATAATGTTCGCACTGGTCAACCAATTAGATGATGCCCGCTCCAATATTTAAAAAAAATGCTTTTCCATTTATGTCTCTACTTTGCAAGGCTGAATATCAGAGTCACTCAATATATACGATATACAGTTTTTGTTATAAGTGAAATAGTCATCGTTTTGAAAGAAAGAATATCTTAGTTGTACTTTCAGGCACAAGACAACTTTCGGGTACTGCTTTTGATGAATGAAATCAATGAACATTTTGATTTATCGTGTCTTTTCAATTTCAGGAATTTATTTCTAAATACAAAATAAAAATTGTCTGTTACAAACTAAAACTGAATTAAAAATGAGCGCTACGTAATTTAACTGTATAATTGTATAATTGTGGTCCAAAATATGTTCTTAGTGATCCTTTTATACATGCATATTTTACTTATAAACTCAATATGTATAATTTGTTAAATTTCTTTTTTTCAGTAATTTTATGAATCATGTTTTTTATAGACTTCAATTATGTTTATTTACCGATAGTTTGCGTGATAGCGTACATAATAATAAAAACAGGAAAATTCTTGACAGTATGCAATGTTTTTTTAGGATATGACTGATGATGAAGACCGATATAAGGAGATAAGTCCGAGGCTATCATTTATCATTAGTTCTTATGACGGGTATGTCTGCTAAAGCTAGTAGGTGCAATTTAGAACCATTTTAACAAGACCTTGGACGTTTGGTGGTTCTGTCAAACAGCAATGTGACGTATATAGGCCTGTCTATTTCATTGTTGGCCACTCAGCCATGGCTCTTTGAAATCAATAAGATTTGTCTGGCCTTTGAGCTAAGATTACGCGATCTATGCATATTTCACTCGAAACCAGCGTCATTTTTAAATTGCTTTGATGTAAGAAATTGATAGTTACATCGTACAGAAAGTCCAAGGTCTTGTTAAAATGGTGCTAACACAATCATTGCACGTTTTCACAACAGTATGGAGGGTAATCGTGTTCAAAAATCCAGACATATAAACTTATAAATCCAAATATGCAATCGTGATGTTGTGCGAGTCTGAGTATGAATGCGTGTAATTCTAATCGTATAACCTATAAAACTCGGGCATAAACACTCTAGAGAAATTGACTCCACAGGCCTTCAATCTAATTCTTCATACAGATACACATTTGCAGTGTAAAATGCTGTTTGTTATATACATGTAATCTGTCAACATAATACGCGCTTTCCATAAGTAGTAACTGCATTTATATCTCCGTTTTCTGAAAAAGCATAGCTGACATGTTACAAATCGACAGTTTGTCGAATTTTGACCTGAACAAATATGTAAACAGTGACGTCACCGATATAAAGGCTAGCTGCCGTAAAAGGCACGCCGTAATTGCCGGAATAGGGACGGAATAAACAAATAAATATAAATATAGGATCTCTCATAATTTGCGATGGTATATGATTTTTATCCAACGAGTTGTGTGTTTTCTATCCCCGAGCCTTGGCGAGGGGATAGAAAACACACAACGAGTTGGATAAAAATCATATACCATCGCAAATCATTAGAGATTCTTTTTATCACATGTTTTACCACTTATTTTGTTAAACCTCAATCTTTTCTATAAAAATTATGTGAACCGCACAACACATATACTACAAGACGTCAACAACTTTACGCACGGAAAAATAGTTCCTTAAAGATTAACAACCAAACATATCATTTTCGAGCATATTTTTATCAATTCATGAAAGAAAAAATCAAAACAGCATTAAATGCTTCACATTTAGAACTCTACACTTTTCAAGTGAATTGTTTTGTTACTTTTTCATTCTACGTCAATCATCCGCATGAAGCTATGTAATGTTTAATTATGACGTCAAATGGCGTAAGAACACACAGTGGAATATCAAAAATTTATCCCATGAGTGATATCCACCGCATATTGAGATAAACATGTGATAAATCATATTATCTCTGAATAACAACATTTTAAGGAAGTATGATTTTTTCGGAAAAATAAATTATAAGCTCGGTCTACATTGTATCAAGAGAATGTACATACAAAAGATGCGAGTGAAGTATTCGATCGGCCAGCAGATATCTTCCTAGATCTGAAAAAAATTATATATCATGACTCTGTTTAAATATATATACATATACACGCATCTTTATCTTAGAGTACATGCAACACATTGTTTAAGTATAGAGTTCCGAAAAAAAAAATTCCAAAGATAACGTTAACTGTAGTGAAATTGGTTAAGTTGGTTAACCGAAAATTTCAGGAAAGCTATACAGCTTTACAGCCACTTGTGAAAATGTGCTGTTTACCACAAAACAGCTACTTAGTTTTGTAAAATTACTGTCAATACTATGAAAGACGAATAGGGCCACATAAAAAATATTTTTAACTCGTAATTACGAGAAAAGATCTCGTTATTACGAGTTAATTATCTCGTTATTACGAGTTAATTATCTCGTTATTACGAGAAAAGATCTCGTTATTACGAGTTGATTATATCGTTACTACGATAAAAGATCTCGTAATTAGGAGAAAAGATCTCGTTATTACGAATTAATTATCTCGTTATTACGAGAAAAAAATCTCGTTATTACGAGTTAATTATCTCGTTATTACGAGAACAGATCTCGTAATTACGAGAAAATATCGCGTTATTACGAGTTGATTATCTCGTTATAAAAGATCTCGTAATTAGGAGAAAAGATCTCGTTATTACAAGAAAAGATCTATATAAAATGGTGTCTTTCATTGTTGTTCATGTTCTCTCTGAGTCTCTTTATGTCAAATGAATGAACATATATGTATCTTAAGAAATCCATTAAAATTAGTGAAAAAAAATCGGAAGAAGGTGGAAAGCAGATTGATTGATAAATTGATTGACCAATTTATAAATATGAAGAATAATATGTTTTTATACTCCTAAATTTTAATATACAAAAACAATTATATTCAATATAAGTTGTTTATGAAGATATAAAACACAATCCAGGGTAAATCCCGTATATCAATGATTAATTGTAACTAATGGAATTGTGTTTTTATGACTAGGACTACCTGGCATTTACTTCAGAGTGGGATTCTAATAATTTACATGTATGTTGAAAAGTAAAGTTACATGGAGTTCTTTCCCCTTATTCATATAAAATAGAATGTCAAAGCCGATTATTTTATGAAGAAACTAATAAATAATGACCATTGTTATTCAAAAATAATCAAAATTGAATTAACGTTTCTGGAAAGATAAGAAAAAAGATTGAAATGGTCAACCAATGAACTTGGAGGAATGGCTCTTATGAACGAAAAACACTTATTATATAACATTATTTTCAACTACCATGAATTTTATTATAACGATATATTTTCTCGTAATAACGAGATAATTAACTCGTTATAATCAGATCATTTCTCATAATAACGAGATCTTTTCTCTTTATTACAAGATCTTTTCTCGTAATAACGATATAATTAACTCGTAATAACGAGATAATTATCTCGTTATTACGATATCTTTTCTCCTAATAACGAGATAATTAACTCGTAATAACGAGATCTTTTCTCGTAATAACGAGTTCTTTTCTCGTAACAACGAGATAATTAACTCGTAACTACGAGATCTTTTCTCGAATTAAAAATATTTTTTTATGTGGCCCTATTTGTCTTTCGTACAATACAGTATACATTTTATAAGATTTTATAATTAAAACTATACAAGTTTATATCCGATCAAATTTGTCTGACCCATCCGTTCTTTAATTTCAGAAATCCAATTTTTGAAGAAAAAACAAACATAATTTTAAAATCATAAACATACTAGTATCCCCTTATTGTTTCTTTAAAACCTTTCAATTTTTGACAAAATTTTGTGCTTTAATTAATAATTATAAAACTTCTTTTTTATAACAGTTTCACATTATTACATTTTTTATCATGCACTTGCACAACGAAATCATTTTGATATTCATATATATATATATATATATATATATATATATATATATATATATATATATATATATATATATGTATGTATGTATGTATGTATGTATGTATGTATGTAGCTACATACATTATGCCGCAAAAATTTACCAAATTTCTTTGCAAGTCTAACTAATTCAGGAAAATAAAAATCTCTCTCGAAATTCTTAGAATTCAGAAGCAATGGAGCTACATGGGGCCTCACAGCGGTCTCCAAACCCCATGCTGCTTAAAAAATATTCATCCCCATCGGGAATTTTTGATTCGTTTTATTTCTATAAAATAGTATGCATTCAAATGATATTTTCTAGTTTAAATAACACTTCAAATTGTTTTAGAAACATAAGATGTAAGGCATTTCTTTTTGTAATAAAAGTTAACCCTTATCGTTTAATATCATGGGAATTATATTACAGAAACTAGCTCATTCGCCACAACGCAACGATTTTTACATACATACATCTCTTCTTGCTTGGTCCAGTTTCAATCATACCTCAATAATTTTTCTAAAAATAATATTTTCGATCTGAAGAAAATATTGTCGTTCAATAAAAGCTTACTATAACATTTTAACTGAATATTATTTTATTTTGGTCCATTCCGGCTATTACGGCATGTCTTTTTTTGCAGCAAGCATTTGCCATATAAGGTCATGTCAAAATTCGACAAACCTGTAGACTTTAAATTTGTCTATTTGTAACATGTCAGATGTGCTATTTTGAGCATGAAGATACAAATGCAAAAACTACGGTTTGAAAATGTGCAAAGTTGAAGGTTAAATTAAATAAGGAAAACAATTAAGCTACAAAATGTACATTATACGAGGGAATTGAGTCAAATCTTAAAGTGTTTATGCCCCAGTTTTATAGTTTAAACGATCAGAATTACACATTCATCCTCAGGCTAACACATGAACACGATTGCATATTCGAGTTTACAAGTTTACAGGTCTGGATTTTTGAACACGATTACCCTCCATACAGTAGGCGTATAGAAAAAGTAGTATGGACATCTGGAACTTGTCTTGGTTTTTTTGTTACTTAGACAAGTATACATTAGTAATTTAAAAGGGATGGTCACGGTTTTGGTCAAAAATTATTTTTTCTGTTGTTAATGTTTATAATGATTCAGTGAGGCATTTACAATAGTAAATCAAAGTTTAAATGTCAGTTGTCGTGTTACGTGTATTAGCGAGATACAGATCCCACAATTCTTTATTATGTAAACAAAGCTACGTCATGTTTTTGTTTACGTTTTGAATATTGAGGTGAACATTCCAGGTTTAGACCGAAAATGAATGTGAACGCTAGGAACTATTTATTTATGCTTAAAACGAATTAGAACAGAGAGAAATCAGCTTGAAAAAATAACTTTTACCTGTATATTGAACCAATGTAATCAAAAACAGGGCACGAGCCTTGTGTACATGACAAAGAATTGTGAGTCCTGTATCTTGCTTATAACTCTACGACTGACAAAGAAATTTTGGTTAATTATTAGATATGCATTCCTAAAGCATTAAAAACAATAAAAACAGAACAAAAAAAATGACCAACATCGTGACCATGCCCCTTTAACAATTATATACATATTGTCATTTCTTTACATATTTTGAAAATCAGCTTAAGACAAAGTATTCTAACAAATATGTATATTACAACTTGTGATATTGGGAAACATGTAATGAATCACTTCAAAATATTTCTGGAATTAGTTGCATAATAGTAGAAACAGCAACTTAGATATCATATTTATTTCCTTCTGTAACAATTTGTCTAAATCTCTTCGATAACCCTGCTTTGGTCAAAAAGCTTGAAAAATTTGCTCATTTTTTATATCAAAGAATTAAAGACCACATTAGGAATAGCATTTCATTATGTAATGAAATTATTTTAAAAGACAAGCAATCGTGAGTTATGTTTATAGTCGTGGGCGTTATTTGTAATTATTGAATTATGTGCAAAATTCAACTAACAGCTAAATAATATGACTGAATCAAATCATTTTCTGTTGTTGTTGTTATTAATTGAAATTCTCTGAAATTAAAACTGAAATGTTGTAACTTATATATAGATCAGTGCCAATTGCAGAGGATACTGACTTTGATGTCGAAAACAATTCCAATACAATGATCATGAGTAAAATGTAAATGTTGGTATGGTCATTCTATTTTTACTTCATACGTTCGTTACTGACTGTCTACGGAAATATGTCAGATTGTTAAAGTTCATAAAAACTGCTTCTTTGGGTTTTTACAACCTACATGACATGTGGTAATAAAGAACAATGTTTAAATTCAAAAATCCAAAGGAAAATTACAAAACAGGAGCAGAGCAATCACGGACCTCTTAAAAAATAGAGGTATAGAATCAGGTGCCATGGAGGAGTAAAGCGTCCTCTGCCGACTGGTCACACCCGCTGTACGCAAAATGTCATATCATTAAAAATGTCATTATCGGGGAAATTGTCGTAATTTGAGAAAAAATATCATGACCGGGAAAAACGGAGAAAAATCCGTGGACAATTCGATATTCAATCAATAGTCCAAAGCATATTTCTTAGACAGGCATTAAGAAACGTAATACAAGAGGCCTAAGTGTTTTGTTTTGTCAAGGACCCAACCTTTTTGTTAAAGATAAGCACATACATACTTTGTGATGGCCTTTTATGACCATGTAGTGTTCTTCTATAATACACCATAATATGATGATATGATAAGGACCATGGCATGAAACATAAGCTCTTGAAAATTCACTTAATCAGTAGGTTTGAAGACCAATAGACTCACAGATCCACGATAATCTATAGACAGCCAGAGCTGCAGTCATAATTCTGTTGTTTGTTAAAGCATATCTAAATATATACTCTTGATAAAATACAATTATTTATTTAATTCTTTTTATATACGAAAATAGATTGTACCACTAGGAAAAGAGACTGAAAGTTATTTAGAATTAATCTTAGATTATTGTAAAAGTACGTAAATTATAATATAAAACCATAAATAGCGGTAGATAGCTAAGTTGTGATGCAGATTTGGCTTCTATTATTGCATTCAACATTAGTGTGAGTTTATATAAAAAAAAAAAATTGCAAAATATATTAATGAAAAATGAAATGGCATTGTTTTAATTTTTGTAGATCTGTTTAAGAAAGTAAACAATTGTCGAATTAATATCCGAGAAATATAATGCAATAACTTAAAAAAAATGTCGATTTTGTGGTCTATCGATCCATACGTTGAAAGAAATATATGATGAATGAATTATATACGGAATATCAAATAAACTTTTTTCATTGAAAAATCATTTTGTTAAAAAAAGTAGCGCAATGGTAGAGAAAGATGACCAACTTACTATGATACATGTATAAAATAATTAAAGAATGTGTACCTGGGAAGACATAATTATCCAGTTTATGATATGCTATTTAGGTTACAGTTACACTAATACCATGAGATTTGTACATTGTTATTAAAATTTAAATAGACTGGGTGATCAACAACTTAACCGTCAGATCTTTCTTAAATTTGCAGATATTTCCCATAGGAAAATGTAGCATGAAATTTTAAAAAGAACAATAAACAAACATCAATAAAAAAACTATATTACCCTACTGCCTCTTTGCAGCAGTAAAAAAGTCCCACAGTAAAGATCGAGAGGAAAAAATCGAAGAAAACAAAAACATATATACATGGGGGTGTCCAAATCGAAGTTAGCTGTAACATTGGAGATGATGCTCGATTCGAGCAAAAAGAGGTAGATGTCACCTGGACGGAGACGAGTGAGTTCAGCACTAAGAGAGATGTCAAAGTCTTCGATTACTGTATCCACCAAACTTCTCGGAATGCAACCGTCCCTGGGCAAACGGTAGAGATATGCTCGAATACGTTGGTAAAGTGGTCGCTGCACAATAGACAGATTTCCGGTGAGATTTAAGGAAGTGTCAATAATTTAACAATAAAATTACAGAGTTCTATTCTGAAAATTGGATGGGATTTTCCAGATAGCAGAAGGTGGTTTTCCTGCGTTTATCTTATTGAAAAGGTAAAAATATGGGCCAGAAAGCATCCGCTGGCGTCTTGAGTCAATGTAAAAGTTCGTTACTGCTCCTTTACGGATTTTGTCCAGAGAAGTTTTGGGGGAAAGTAGCTAACTTAAAGGTAAACTGTGAGGTAGTGAAGGAGATTGTACTTAAGCATAGGAGTTATGATGTCGTGAGTAAAGCCAAGTTGTTTGCGTTTGGGGGATTGTAAGTAGGAAAACAGCCGTATAAATATCTGTGTGGTAAGAGTTTTAGTGTCTAGATAACATAATCGACCGAAGAAGAAAAGTTTCCTTTAATCAATTGATGATATGGAAGAGTCCGAAGAGAGATTCACACATGTCGGATCTTCTTGTTTTTGGAAGGCCCAGAGCGTTTTGGCATATGAAGTGTTGGAGCGTGCTGAGTGCTTGGAGATCTCGTTGCCGAAGGTCGCACCAGAGTTCTCATCCATAGAAAATAAATGGAAGGACAACATTTTTTATGCAGTTGAGATATAGTGTCGGAATTGGGATAATCCTGTATTTTGATACCGACATATGTTTGTTTCCCTTTTCTACACTGGTTTTCGATTTTTTCAGTATCGACCAATATAGATTGCAGGAGGATTCCTAAATGATTGTATGATTCCGAAAATACGACAGATTCATTTCCGAGAAGTCATGAGAGATTCGACTGGTTTCGAATTGATGAAGATGAGAATCAAAGAACGCTTGATTTATCTGCATTTAATTTGAATCTCAAGTTTGTGGGGGGTTGGAGCTAACGATGTTGAAGATTCCCGTATTTGAACATTCACTTTGGATTTCTTGGAGCAGGTCATTGATAAACACAAGGTAGAGCAAAGTTGAAAGTATACCTCCTTGGCGAACTCCCTGTGAAACTGGGAACCAAACAGAGTTTGTGTATTTCACTTCGACAGAGCATGATGTACCAGTAAGGCAGTCATCAATTAGAGTCCATAACCGTCCAGAAACACCTAGACGATGAAACTTGTACATGAAACTATGCCTCCAGACATTATCCAATGCTTTTTGAGTAACGAGGAATGCAACGTATACCGGGCTTCCAAGTTCGATGTTGTGGAAAAAAGTATCTTGGAGATTAAAAGAGGCAGTGAGACGACCGAGTTTGGGTTTGAATCCCTGTTGCTGGGCGTTCGGAAAGTCAGATGAGGATAGAACATGAATTTTGATTCTGGTAAGTAAAATAGTTTCAAACAGTTTTAATAAAAAAGACAAGGGACCAAAGCTATCGGTCTATGGCTGTCTTGGAATTTCTTCGGCGTATTGCCTCCTTTGTGTGTGGGAACAATAATGTCCCTTTTCCAAGAGTCTGGGATCTGGCAAATTTTTATAAAAGAGTTAAATAAATGAAGCAAACTGAGTTTTAGTTCTGAGCCACCGTAATGATGATTAAATCTTTTCCAGGAGATGTTCGACGTTTCAGATCACAAATAAGTGTGGAAATTTCGTCCATACTGATGTCACCTCCTGAAAAATAGTTATTGAGCATAGTTTCGATTTTTAAGGATTTGTACGAGGTTTCAATAGATTGGTGAAACACATGGGTGAACGAGTTGTTGTCTTTAGGGTATAAAACATCTTTAAAATGATGTGCAAATGCCTTAGCAATATCACTAGCATCTGTAAATGTGTCGTCACGTAGTTTTATTTCTGGATATGAGCGAGAGCTTCGAGCTGCTGGCTCTTAATCAACTTCCAAAAGAGTCGAACGTCGCATTCAGAAGCTTCGTCTATGTCCTTGAAGGCTTTTGTCATAAATTCATCGTGTGCAGATTGGAGTCCATTCCGAAAATCTCTTTTAGCACGCTTATAGTCTTTGTACGGTTCATGAACACATGCCACGGGGCCGTCCTTCGCTTATCCACATTCTGCGTTTTTGACGTTCTAGGTCTTGGAGACGCTTAACTTTTGGTGACAATTTGGGTTTCAAAGTATAGTTTATATTTGGAAACTGGTATTTTCATGTAACATATAATTTAGATCAGAACAGAAGTTTTCAATGTCATTAACACAAACAAGATGTCTTTCTTATAACCAACTGTCTCTCTAGAAACGTGCTATTGTTCAAGTTTACAAGATTCAGCTTTGTGCCATGCAGGCAAGCTGTTACATGTAAACGATTTTTGTAAAATACGATTTCTAACATGAATATCAATATTGCTTGTAACTGGGAGGTGATCTAGAGTACAACTAAATGAACATTCTTCATACACATGGTACGAGTTAATGTGATTACAAAAATAACTACTACAATATATAAAATCTAGAGAAGTCTCTGTTGGGGTAAATGTATAGTCTGAACCAGACGTATGAAAGTCAACACGAGGACGTCCTATATTGTTACGTGTGAGAAGTTAATTTAACAATTTTGATTTGTACAAATCTGTATGATGAAGGTCTTCATAAGAGCTAGCATTGAAATCACCCCCAATTACTACATCACTAAGTGATGAGTAATGAGCTACAAAATATTCCAAAAGGTTCAGTTCTGATGAATATGGCTGAATAACACTGTCAGAGGGGAGATAAACTCCAAAAATGAATAGAGATCGGCCACATCACGTTGTCAGTTCTATTCCAATGATGCAAGTAGAATCTAAATCTGTCAACAAACAACTAGACAGTTCATCTCTCGAGCTCTCTTTTGTACATAATGGAAATGCCCCCTATACCCAAATAGCGTGATCATTGTTTAAATATATTGGTACCAGTAGGTTTTATACAAACTTAACTAAGATGGTCAGGGTACACGGAGTCCAGATATGAAACGTTGTCATACTTACGTTTGTGTTAAAATATTATAGCAATATCACATTTAACATGGCCATGCATCAAAAATGTTTCTTTAATCAACATCGCAGTTTTGAGGGCCCTGGTCTTCGTAGTCAGATTCGGTATCGTCTGAGTGCGCAATTCTGTCCTGCTACTGTTTGTTGCTAATCCACGGTCTGCAGGGAATCCCTTTAGGCCTGAGGTTTTCGTACTAAGAATGGCCGCGACCAACCAGCCCTCTTAAGCACACACGATGAACTAAAAAAACCTTTTATGCAGTAAAAGTTAACACTGATATAAGACCAAAAAAATAAATAAAAGATATATATATTTGTTTTCAGAATCACTGCAAATATTAATTTCAATATCTTTTTATTTAAAAATCTGAACAAGCAGATATTAATATCGCTTATTTTTTTTATTGCTTTTCAAGGCTTTTTCTGATACATATATGAATAGAGGAAATAAATGGGAAATACATAGTTTGTCAATTTGAAAACGATACTGTTTACTTGTAAGAATATATGTATTTTATTTCTTTTTTTTTCAGTTCATCTGCCCATGCAAAAAAAGTAGCATCTACCAATATGAAAAAAAGGTATGGGTAAATATTCCAAGATACAGAGCGTAATTTCAAATGCTTTTTAGTTTTTATATTTTCCTTAAAAATTAAAATAAAGCAATCGATGTCTGTCTTTAGTGATCAATAAAAAAATAATAGCTAACTTTTACATAAGTTGCTATATAAAATATAATAAATAACACTTCCCATATTACACATTTTTTTAGGGAATATAACTCATACAAATCCATTGAAGATACAGAGAATAAAAAGGAAAGGTAACAACTTTCACGATAAAATGTGTGTTAGTTTGTCTGGCTGCGGCTATAATATTTTATTTTTAAGTTATTTTCATCACTGATTGATTTTTTTATATAACAAAACGCATATTATAGTCATCACAAAGTGGATCATACCTGCAGGACCAACCGGAGACTCAATTGAACCTCCCCCCCCCCCCCCCCCCCCCCCGCAAGGCTATATTGTGAAATTTCCTCCTTTGGGGAAGAATTGATATATAAACAGTCTCCCCCTAACCTACATATATCATAGTCAGCAATCCACCTACGTGTTGTGTTTGGGTTTGATTACCCTCGACGATGTATAATTATGTGCATTATAAACTGTTTTGTAAATATAGAATATTGAAATATACAATATCATGCATATTATCTTAAGAAATTGTTTATTATTTAAGGCGATTTGTTTTTATTTATTGACATTTATTTTAAAACAATAACAAATACACTTACTACATAATTATTCACATAAATGTATAGGACTTTGATAATATTTGACGATAGATCGTTCTTATAAGTAAACATTTATTTAAAAAAAAATCATTGACAAAAAGATATCTAACAGGTTTCAGAATGGTTCAAATACATAGTACATATACAATAATATATTGCCTATGCTAACATGAAAGGCCAACATTCTCTTGCTAAAAGTCTCTAATGCCCTCATGTTAGCAAACAGCGACCACAGCTGGTATGTGGACCTGTTGGCAATTTATTTTTATGATACACAGATAAAGAGAATATATATAAATAAAGCGTTTGTACAGCAAAACATACTTAAATAAATAAAACAGAATGCAACAGTCCAGTTTCAAAATTTATTTAAATTGGACTGTCGCATTCTGTTTTATTCATTTAATTTGTTGTTTTATTCCTCAGGTGGGATAGATTGGAGTTTGTTCAAATCATGATCCCCGGACGTAGGATGAGGCCACAGAGGGGGCGGGGGGGGGGGTCCAATTTTTGCAGAGGAATATATAGAGAACAATCTTTAAAACTTTATTTTAAAAAACCATTTGACAAGAAAAGCTGAAACTAGTGTAGATTGAAGTTTGTTCAACTCATAATACCCTTGGGTAGGTTTGGGCCACAATGGGGGGGGGGGGGGGGGGGGGGGGGTGGGTTCCAATTTTTACAATAGAATATATAGAGAAAAATCTTTAAAAATCTTTAAAAATCTTCTTCACAAGAATCATTTGACCAGAAAAGCTGAAACTTGTGTGAAAGCATCCTCAGGTAATGTAGATTCAAATTTTTCTCAAATCATGATCTCCGGGGGTAGGTTGGGGCCACAATGGGGGGTCAAATTTTACATAGGAATATATAGAAAAAATCTTTAAAAATCTTCTAAAAACCATTTTACCAGAAAATCTGAAACTTGTGTAGAAGCATCCTCAGGTGGTGTAGATTCAAGTTTGTTCAAATCATGATCCCTGGGGGGTAGGGTTGGGCCACAATGGGGGGTCGAATTTTTACATAGGAATATAAAGAAAAGCATCTTTGAACATCTTCTTCAAAAACCATTTGGCCAAAAAAACCCAGGTACTTGTGTGGAAACTTCCTCTGGTAGGATAGATTGGAGTTTGCTCAAATCATGATCCCCGGACGTAGGGTGAGGCCACAGAGGGGGCGGGGGGGGGGGGTCCAATTTTTGCAGAGGAATATATAGAGAACAATCTTTAAAACTTTATTTTAAAAAACCATTTGACAAGAAAAGCTGAAACTAGTGTAGATTGAAGTTTGTTCAACTCATAATACCCTTGGGTAGGTTTGGGCCACAATGGTGGGGGGGGGGGGGGGGGGTTCCAATTTTTACAATAGAATATATAGAGAAAAATCTTTAAAAATCTTTAAAAATCTTCTTCACAAGAATCATTTGACCAGAAAAGCTGAAACTTGTGTGAAAGCATCCTCAGGTAATATAGATTCAAATTTTTCTCAAATCATGATCCCCGGGGGTAGGTTGGGTCACAATTGGGGGTCGAATTTTTACATAGGAATATAAAGAAAAGCATCTTTGAACATCTTCTTCAAAAACCATTTGGCCAAAAAAAAACAGGTACTTGTGTGGAAGCTTCCTCTGGTAGGATAGATTCAAGTTTGTTCAAATCATGATCCCTGGGGGGTAGAGTGGGGCCACAATGGGGGGGGGGGGTCCAATTTTAAATAGGAATATATAGAGAACAATATTTAAAATTCTTCTTCCCAAAAACCATTTAGCCAGAAAATCCGAAACTTGTGTTGAAGCTTCCTCAGGTGTTGTAGATTCAAGCTTGATCAAATCATGATCTCAGGAGGCAGGTAGGGGCCACAATGGGAGGTCAAAGTTTTACATAGGAGAATATAAAGAAAAATCTTTTAAAAATCATCTTCTCCAAAACCAATCAGCCAATAAAGCTGTAAATTTAGTAAGAGCAACCTCATATAGTGGTGATTCAAGTTTGTTCAAATCACGATCTTTTTGTATAGGGTGGGGCCACAATGCGCAGGGATGTTTGTGTGAAGTTTTACAAAGGTATATAAAGAGAGAAAAAGAATTAAAATCGTAAAAAACCATTTGCCTAGAAAAGCTGTTATTTTAATGAAAGCAACTTCAGATAGTGCTGATTCAAGTTTGTCAAAATCATGATCTTTAGGGGTAGAGTTGGGCCACAGTAAGGTATCCCAGGGGTTGATGTTCAAAGTTTGATGAAGGTTTATATGTTTAAGATCTTCTTGAGAGCTGGAATGATCAATATGTAATATGATATCATCCTACTACAACAGGGGCTTAATTTTTTAACATGAGAATATCTGGAGAAAATTTGAAAATCTTTTTATACAGGGTCTATTCTACTACATTGTCCAGCAATTTTGTATATGACCCCATTGAGCTGATTTAATTATGGCTATTGTTGTTCAGGTGAGCGATGTGGCCCATGGGCCTCTTGTTATAATCATATATTCACATATTCATTTTTTTTAGAGACAAGTTGGTCACTAAAGGTCTGCAGGTTTCAAACCATTTTTAGTTTTAGACTCATATCTGTTTTAATTTTTATTACATTAGTTAAAAAGACAAATATTTCTTTTGAAAGCAAGGTAAAGTGTTCTATCATTTGATAATCATTTAAATTTGTTACATTAGTTTTACAGAGATACTCACAATCAAAATGTTTTTCTTTACAAAGACAGATTACTAAATCATTTTTGCGAGTATTCATTTTTTTTATCAAACTGAAAGGTCGAACAAAAATAGTTTTTTTTTGTTAACAATTATATATAATTATTAAATAAATCATTTGATGCGCGCAAAAATTAAGTAGATCGTTCCCAAACGGCTTCTTTTCCCCAACCCAGCTCCTTTACCCCCAATATTATTACATTTGGAATTCACATGTACTGATATTTACCAAGATAAGCTATAATACAATCTAAATAGTTTTACTAGTAATTAATGACATTTGTTTCTCTGATTGATATGATACCTACTATACCGTGTGTGTTTATGCATTTAAATACTAACAACAAAAATGCAATATACTTTATTAAGTGCAAAAACGTTAAATAAAATACACAGCCAAATGTAATGCATTTAGTCTGTATTTTTCTGTTATGCCAGCTACGTATATATCAACATAAAGCACTAAAATGGCATTTTATTGTTTTATAGTACAACAAAACCTCCTTCTCTAACTATCGCTGAAGGAATGGGATACAATTTCATGTATTTTGAAGTAAATGTAAGTATACATTTCTTATAAATTGACCTATATTATCATTGTACAAATGCATAGTTTCCAATTCATTTCAAAACTACCAAATCCATAGTTTTAATGTACAAGATATGCATTGTATCAAAACCATTAAAAGATAAAAATTACTTATCATGTTATCGTTAATCACAGTTTTTTAAAGGTAAATGAAAAACAAATTAAAATGTCAAAATTCTTCGAAATTTATAAAGTGGGTATATTAAAAAAAATCCGGGCACATATGATAAGAAATTCTCGAAATTTGAGAATAAACTGTTACCCTACTTCATGTATTTTATAGGTTCTCAAAGTGGACGAAGCAAGTGAACACACAAGAAAATTTTATCACACTATAATATGTATTGACACGTCAAAAAGCATGCGAGCTTCAAAGCAAACGACTAACAGCTGCATTCGCCAACTTTTAAGAGGTATTCCGTGTGTGTTTTTACGAATTTTAACCTAGATAAATAGTTTGCCTTCGTTGAAAGTGATTTCTGACACAACATGTATGCCTTGCTATTTATCAAATCTCGTACTATAACATGTAAGATAACATTTAAAAACAAATTCATTTTTTAAATTCTTAAATTTTATATGAACTATAGTAAATTATTAATTGTAAAGGAAAAGTAAAAAAAAATCGACATTTGTCTTCTATCTTATTGCAGAGATACCGGAACAAAATCAGGAGTTTGAAGAAATCATATCCGTAGTTTGTTTTGGGAAAGATGTTCGCGTCTACAAATATGTCTTTGAATATCCAATGGGTCATATTCAATTTATTACCGAAGGCAAGTTTAGAATGATACTTTTACAAAAATATACTACATATAAATCAACACAAATGTTTAAACTTTACAACGTTCGCTATCGATCAATTTTCTGCGAATTTAAAGCTCATTATCAATGCGTTTTTTTTCTGTATCGAAGGGTAGAAATCTTATGTTCTATCAAAGTAATTTTAAAAAAAATTGCAATTGATACTACATAGTAATCTATTATAAATCGTGAAATGTTTGCACTGCTAATATAAAAAGGCCTACAGTATTTCACTTATTGACAACGATCTGTCCAAATCTCATAAAAAAATGTTTTAAGAAGGCTTGATGACCGTGATCTTTTGTGAACCATGTTTACCTCTTTTAGACAAAAAGCTTTGAATAAAGAAATAGGAACATGTTTAAATTTAAAAACAAATTTTTTTGGATTTTTTTCTTTTCTGATAAACGTTTGTGGCCAATGAATCATATATAATGGTTTAGGCAAGTATGATGGTTTATTTGTTGATCATCTAGCCTCTTTAATTAAGAAGTTAAGTTTTTCACACAACCTGATTTATAATCGAGTTAACACAAAAATTTCCATAGATGTCTAAGTTTTTAGATTTACAGTTTTCTTTATGTAAAGGCTGATAATTACAGTAATATAGAGCAACTTTATGTTAAAAAAATACATTTTTATTACAACTATTATTGGAAATGAAGGAAGGATATTCATAAGTGTAAATTTTATGTCCCCCTTGGTAGGAAATATTGACTCTTTGGCGGGACAAAACTCATATGGTGGACAAATGTAAACAGTGTTTAAAAATCTTCTTCACTTCTACTGAACTGAATAGAAAGTAACTGCATATTTAGAAAGATAATACAGCCCTCTTACACGATTGTTAATTCCATGCCCCCGGGGTAAGAGTTTTGACTCTAGGGTGGCCCAAATGGTCATGAAGTGTTAATGCATATTAATGGTTAAACACCTTATTTATTTCTGCGGATATTGAATAGAAATTGACTGCATTTTACGCAGGGGTTCTGACTATAGGGTGGGGCCAAAACTGTTAATTATTGTAAATGTATATAATGTTTAAAAATCTTTTCCTTTAGTTTTACTGGCACTGAATAGAAACTGGCGTTGTTAAATGTTTGAAAAACTATAAATTACGTTACCACGATTGTAAATTTCATGCCCCCAGGGTTCAAATTTTGACTCTTGTGCAGGGTCAAAATGGTCATATAGTGTTAAGGTAAAATGCTACACCAAAATTGTATTTTATGGATCGTTAAAGTACCATTTCTAAAACTTAATTCCGGTGTTTTAAGATTGATATATGCTCTTAATTTTTGTTTACGAAGTTTTTGTGTTTTTTAAAATGACAAAGGTGAAAATCTGTTTGGTTGCACTGGAGAGTTTAAATACCGTATTAAGTTTATTTAGTTCTGCATTCATATATATTGTTCAAACCTATGGATACATGTTTTTAAGAGACGTGCATTATAGAAATGAATTGCAAGGCTATCAATTTTTAAAAAAGAATTAAATTGAATCAAAATACTGCTTTGAGATTAGAATATCGATGAAAACAGAGAAAAATGTTTTAGAACTTGAAAACCAGGTCCGTTCTTTGGTTGGCTGTACACCTCTCTGTGCTGCATGCGGCGCATGTATTTCATTACATGCCACAATAAAAGGTATGATGCATTATTTGTAGTTTCTTTTCGGTTTATATGAAATAACCGGAATATATTGCCTATAATTAACATTTTCCTAGCTTGTTTACTCTCTGCTTTAAGCAATATTTTAAAAAATGCCTCTGTAACTTTCTTTATAGAAGAAGTAATTAGACGTATTGGTATTCCTGTATTTCTAAAAGGAAGAATAGTCATGTTTAGTGATGGAAAATGTACTTCTACTACAGCAAGACACGACGTAGATGACGAAAACTACGACCCTATGGAACCTATGGAGAGTGTAAAAAATTTGGCCACATCAGAATAAAAGTTTCGCTGAAGCGTTTTGCATTTTGTTTTTAAGTATTTATTTATTGTTACTTCTATGGTACATGTATCAAAATACTGACTTGATATTTTGTAGATGTAAGTATTTCAAGATTGAATACATGTAGTAGGCTTAATATACTCAGAATCGTTTGATTAACGTTTGTGACATTTTTTTGCCCTTATATGCAGATACATGACAATCTTCATAACGTATGGACCAGATGTCGACTAGAAAACCTTCCGATATTTTGTATTATTTCATCATATCATGACACTGATCAGGTAAACAATTTTAATTCTAAAAATTTAAAAAAAAAAAAAAAAAACGAGACACAAAATGTTTTTTTTTATTACTGTCTTTACAAGTTACTCTCACACATCAGAATTTCTACAGAAATATAACCTGATACCCAAACATGGTCATATTTCTGACGTAATATAAAAAAAAACGTAGCCTTGCCGATAGAACTAGAAAATCTATGACTGTTGCAATAACACGTATTTGTTTAAAAAGAACAAAATCTTGTCTGTTTGTCTCTATGGTAAAGGTAAGGTGTTTACAAATTTCCACCCGTCTTGACCTCATGAATAACAATTGCAAAGCCGTGAACATATGACTCAGATGTATTCACATTCACGTTCTGAGAACATCTATGCACCATCGTAATCAGAAATCAAAAAAGTATCAAAGATCACTGAAATCTAAATTTAATTCATGTATTTGGGTCGGTCTCAAGCCAAAAAGAGTGATTTTAGATTGCTTCTATGGTAACACTTTAAAAACTTGGTAAGTACTTCAAACACACCATAATATACTCATGCTTATTATTTGCACATTTGATTGACGTACCTCTTTCTTATTCAAATAATATAATGACCTATACATACCCATAACATCGAAGTCGGGATTTTGCACTGAAATATACAATTTTATTTAATTGATATAATGTTTATAGTAAAAGTCTCTCAGATAAAAATGTGTTCAATGTTTCCATACAGACCATGCTTGCAGTTTTTAGCTAAAATTTTACAATAATTTTGTTTGAAAGGAAATTTTCGGTGTTTGTTAAGTGTCGACATCACATTGTTTAGAGGATTTATTTTTTACAAGGTGAACTGAACGTACCGGATCTTAATCAATGTTCAAGATTAAAATGGACAAACGCAATGCAACAGTGATAAGCAGTATAATATTTCTCAGAATATTTCATATAAGGAATGTCATATAACCATATTTAACTCTTATTTTTATAGAATTTCCTTGTAACTATGTCAGTCTGCACAAATGGAAAAATAATTCTTCAAGACGAAATATCTACTTTTGCAAAATTCATTGATATGAGGTAATGACGTATGCATAAAAACCAACATGTATATATAAAAATCAACAAAAATACTGATAAAACACCACTGCACACACACGCACGCACGCACGCACGCACGCACATGTATCCCCCAGTTTTTCCTGGTTCATCCTTTTATTGATTTATGTATGTGCGTCTTATTATAAGAGACTCTTAAAAAAATAATATTTATTTATTAAAAAACATTAATCTGTTTGCTATTTGTAATCAATATCATGTTTTTCTATTAGATAAATGCCCCGTAGGTTCAGTAGGGAATGCAGAAACTTTAATTGGCATCAAGTATTTGCTTACCTAAGATTTAAATCTAGGACACCAAGATATGTTATACTATGTGAGTATTTATTGTTCTCTTTATATAGGAAAAATCGTGATTGAAGTGCGTATACATCTAACTGTAAATCTTTATGTTAAATTCCAACATGAATATGAAATAACATTACTGTATACAGGGTTTTTATCGCCCTGTGTAACTTTTGCCTTTCTACACTTGCAAACAGTTTTCGCCCCGTTTTGAAATCGCCCAGAACAGTTGTGTTTAAGAAGGAGATAATTTGAGACAATGTCTTGGAATTCGCTCAGTCCTTAAAATATCTCGATGATAACGATATTTAAGGAGCATTATTTTAATCTATTGACTGAAGAATAAAAAAGTATACGGTAACGATAATGATTCACATCATGTTTTGGTTTTCTTTACATGCAAACTTTCGTTAGAACCCCCCCCCCCCCCCCCCCCCCCCCAGTCCATGCTGACATCTGGTTTTACATGCCGATCATTCCTTTTAAAAGGAAAACATGTTAACAATTTATTTACTAACAAACATTTCCTTATATCAAACGTTTAGAATCATTGAAAAGAAACGAGGATTGTATTACACTATTATAGGGTGATTAAAGAATATATGATACCGTATATCCAGCGATTTTTGCGATGATCCAATTTTCGTTTTTTGTTTTTTGTTTTGCTATCACTTTTAAATCGCAACATATTCCATACGCATAAATTATATCCGCTATTGTTAGCTATAAGAAACTTTTTAAACCGCAAAAAATGACTAACGCAAATAAAATTTTCCCAATTTTCGCACACTTATGACACGCAAAAAAGCGGGATATACGGTATATATAGATTTACTATTAAACATTTGAAATAATACGTAGTGGACAGTAAAAAAATATATGATTATTACGGCTTTCATTCTTATAGGATTACGCAACAGAGCTAATTTCGCGAAATGAACAAGCAGAACATTAATTTTTGCAATCACAATGGCTTGCCACGACTCATAAGAAGATACCCCAAGCAAGGTATGTCACTATTATTTGCCTTAAAGAGTCTCAGTAAATGTCTGTACAAACACATTTTCTCCTAAATGCATTCTACTATTCACAAGGTGTACTTCATCCATATACTCAACTGAATGCTAACTGAAAGGAATGGAAATGTGACTGAATGACAGAACTATTCCTTTCAGTCATCTTTCAGTTACATTTCAGTCATTTTTAAATTGAGTGAATGGCAGAGATTCAGCCTGTCATTCCTTGTTAGTTACATTGACAAGTTAACACACAGGCAGGTAAATGAAGCATATGGAAAATTTAGCGTCTTATTTTGATTCTAATATACAAAATTGTAAGATTTAATTACTATTCAGAATCAGACCTACAATTTATTCATTTTCGTTTAAATAGATGCATATGCAATAAAATCGGATATTACATTACTACTACCTCAGTACATTGTCACGTGATAACTATAGATATAGAGATAGAAAATGAGATAGAACAACACAACCCCGCGGGTTTCAGTAAGGAACAAACATATTACGTAAAGACAAAACTTCTCATTTTTTATGAAAACTGCTGCTAATAATATCAATCCTTCATTCTCTTCGATTTAATAGTTATTCCCCGGGTTCTCAAAAAACTTTCCCAGCTTTTAAACAATTTGCACGTAAAACTGCATGATGCATCAAAGCAACATGATTTACGTTTTGTGTTTTAATATTGAAATAGGTACATGATGAAAAAGATTTGTTATTTCGCGAAATTAAATTTAAATTCGATTTCATATGCTTCTTTAATACCCCTGCGCAATGTTTACAATACCTGACCAAAAAATAAGGAGGCTGAATGGTAATCAAATTACCCATCATAACTACCTTAAAATTTAAGATATGGTGTTGTTAGCCATAAACTGTCATTAATAGTTTCGTCAAATGAAAATTCCAAATATTTTAAATTTGAAATTAAAAAAAAATTCTAATTCTTTACACAGAACTCTTCTTCTTAATAAGATTAAAATAACCATCAAGTCATATTAGAAATTGAGAACATTATGAGATATAATGTAGAACATTAATCAAAAAACTGTTTACTAGGAATATTCGGTTGGCAGGAGAAAAATCATCTAAGAGACTGGGTATACTTCTCAACAGAAATAAGCGATGAAATTGAGAAGGGTTACTGCAACCGTCGGGAGGGTCAATTAGAAACATATACCATCGAGCGACAAAATATTAATCAAGAAATAGATGTGTAAGTTATAGATATTTTGTCTTGAGAGGCATTTTAGCATTGTCTTGTAATATAAGTATCCGGCGAAATGATAGTTTTTTACATGGCGTAAGCTTATGTCTGATCTACAATTTCGTCATGTAGGAGTTATTGCTTGCTTTAAAGTTTTTATAAAAACAGGTTAGTATCTATATTTTTTCTAGGTTGCGTTTCGATTTCAAGAACTTTTCTTATCGCATTATTGGTGACCAACGCCCACATACTCACATAAGACGAACATTCATCGTGAGTTTTAACTGAATGTTTTAACTGGTGTATTAGTTAAGAAATAGTTCAGCAATATAACAATAACGTAAAATATTTGTAGTGGCCGGTTGTTTTTGCTCCAATGTGTTTGCACTACGTCAAATGTGGAAAACAATTTGAATTTTTAATGTATACTTCTTTGCTTCATTGTACGAAAAATGCCATTATTTAACAGAATAATATGATATGTGAACGTTATTTTTCAGGGAAACGACTGGGGTTAAAGATCAGCATTCAACTCACTGGCGTTTTGTCTTATCTGAACATCAGTGTCGTGCAACTGACACTAAAAACTAACACTTGACAAACATTTAGCCATGTTTCAATGTTCTACAAGAAGTAAACAAATAACGATGATAATTTTACTTTCTTGAATTATCCTAAGAAATGGGTACACAGACCACATATCATACTTCATATCCAATCTTATAACAATGCATATCATATACTTATTAATGTAATTTAAAAGAGTGTCCATTCTTATTGCGTTAATGGTGAGCAAAAAATGTATCGTAGAAAATACCGTCGTTTATTTGTTACTCGGTATATTTTTTTCCATAATTTGATGCAAATATTATTGATAGTGTCAGTTCCGTAAATATTGCATTTTTCTTTGCTTAAATGATTTTAATATAGAAAGTCTTTAGAGGATCTTATACACACATTAATCAATTTTCTAATGCAAATGAAAAGTCGACCTTTCCAGTGTTTGGGTTTTTCATATCATTGTGATTGCATCTACGCAACGTTTTAGATATCAAACAGTCTCTCTAGGGCAATTCAAAGATGAATGCTTCATTTCTTTTCCTTTTGTTGGCGAATGCTGTTCTGAATGGGGAATTGGTAAAACTTTCTGAGAGATATCTTGCTTTGAAAAACGACTTTCAATTTACTGAGGAAGGTAAAGGTAATGTTACAAGTACTCCGGTTACATATTACGACATTACGACCCTTAGTGAATGTGCCATGAAATCGGTGATGGTTCACGGATCCTCTTTTTTCTATAGTAGTACAAAACAAACGTGCGTGTTAACAGGAAGATTCCCACCAGGAAAGTTTTCTCCAGAATATCAACATTTCATCAAAGACGAAAAAGGTAGAAAAGAAAACTATAGCGATTTAAATGCTCATTACAGTATAAATGTAAATTTACTTGTTTTCATATTGCCCAAAATATTTGCAATAAAGATGAAACAAGTATTCTTTTTAAAGGAATGATCGGCATGTGATATCATCGGTCAGCTTCATGTTACTGTAATGCGTAAGCATTACATTACATGCAATAAACATGGTAAATAGGACATATCACACCGTTTTGTTGATTTCCTAAATAACAAGGAATGAATAAACTTTACTCATAGTAGGCGAAGTGTACTTCCGATTAAAATTCTTACGCATGTAAAGAAAAACGTGATTTTAATCATTATGTAACCGTATAAATGTTTTAATCTCAAGTAAAACGGATTATAATAATGTTTTAGTAATCTAAGTGTATTTAAAGATTTATAAGAAGCTGTCTCTGCATAGTAAACAAAGTAGTGCGAGGCGCAATGCGTGCGCAAATAGTGAAATTTGCCGGATTCCTCATATGGACACAACTGTGATCGGCCAAAGCCGATCACAAAAAGATAAAAGCCATGATTATATTTATTTCTTAATACTGTATGATTGTAAATCAACATTTTATCGCATTTCCCCTGAGTAATGTTTGCGGAAACATGGCACTTGCAAATAGGCCTTTTCACGAACTAGTTTTACTGTAGATTTCTAATTAAACGTGAGGAATCACAATTCGCGTAAAATCGCGAAACGTAAATCTCCCGGATTTTAAAAATCCCGCTTTTAGTTTTTGGTCAGATGTAAATTAAACGAAACTATAATAAAATTCGGCGTTTTCTATTTTGTAATCTTGCGATTTGATGCAAAACTGTTGAACTGCAGAATTAAGTACTCGTGTAAAATAAGGACTCTACTGTATATGGCCTAACAGTTTACCTTTTTATGACTTAATATTGCGGTGGACTGCTGAAAACTATTAAATTTCGACTCAAAAGTAAAATAACGAGGTGGCAAAAATAGTTTAATATTTATGATTTTGTAAATATAACTGTGATAAGGAATAAAGATGAAAATTACTTAGTTAAAAAAGTGTGTTACATGACTATTATCATGTCAATTGATACTGATAAAGCAATAACTACAGAGATAAGTAAGATATATCAGGAAGAACCTGAAGTGACATCATAAGATAAAAATAAGATAAAATATTCAAGCACAAATGTATTTGTACACATGTATATAAGGTATAAATCTTACCTTAAATATAATAGGCATCTCAGAATGTATGACATTTTCCATTTAATCAACTAAAAGGTGACTGGAAGATAACTTAAAGGATTTCTTTAAATTTCAAATTGGCATTGCCCTGCTATTTTGTTACAGTGTAACTCTTCTGTTACCTTTCAGTGAACTAAATAGCAGAGCTTCATCCTGTAACGCTTTTATCAAAAATGTTCTTGTCGTGTATGACACTTTATTCATGTCTACATAGCTTAACATTTATAATAGATGTATATCAAATTATTATAGAGAGTTAGGTATTACAAGAAAGATAACGAATGAACACTGGAGTAATGGAAGTCAAAGAAGTTGTTTTTTTCTAATAGAAATATCTCAATTTGTTTCCAGAGAAAAAATTAAAAGACTGTTTTTATAAAGAGCTCAGAAAACAAGAAGCAAAATACAGTGAGGCAAAGGTAAGAATAGTTTTGTTGAAGTGCGAACATGTATATATTTTTAAGCTTTAAAGGTCATTATCCTGGTAATAAGGGTTGGTACATGTAAGTTATAGAAAAAAAATCCTTTAAATAAAACCCTTTAATTTGATAAAAACAGTACCAAAAATGTGGTATTTAAGTCCACTATAAACTTTTTTTTAATTTTTTATTTGATAAACAGATTTAGACGTGTTCACTTTAAAACATAAAAAAAAACATCTATTACCTAACAATATCATAGAGATCATTGTTATGTTTTTTATATTTCCCTCAACAACTAAATATCCATGCATTTAATTATCAATATTAATTTATTAAAAGACAAAGTGGTACAATGTAAATATATATTGATTTATATAAAATGATGAAATCTTCATGCAATTTTCAATTTCAATCTCAGCAAATATTAATACGTTATCATGATATGATTGCATGTATAGCAATTCAATTTAAAAGGGTATGATCATGATTTTTGTATGATTTTATATTTTTCTATTTGTCTTTTTACAATAGTAATGTATTTCTAATTATCAGACAAAATTTGAGTGTCAGTCGTAAAATTATTAGCAAGATAGAGAACTCACAATTCTTTATTATGTAAACAAGGTTCGTGTCGTGCCATTTTGTTTTTACATTGGTTCAATATACCGTTTAAGTTCTTTTTTTCAAGCTGGTTGTTCTATCTATTAATTCGTTTTGACATACATTAACAGTTCCTTGCGTTTTTCACATTCTTAATTGGTCTAAACCGGGAAAATTCTTTTCAACATTCAAAATATAACAAAAACATGACATGAGCTTTGTTTACATAATTAAGAACTGTGAGATCAGTATTTCGCTTATACATGTACCTCGACGACTGACATTCAAATTGTGGGTGATTTAGATTTGTTGTACAAGCATTGTAAATTGGAAAAAAAATAGTTTTGACCAAACTCGTGACCATGCTCCCTTAATATATATTATACTTCTGTGAAATCATTTAATTTTGTGGGGGCTAGTTTTCGTGGATTGCTTAAAATTTTCAGCTTCGTGGAGACGTTATTTCGTGTTTTCTCTTATACCAACAAAAGAAAATTTAACTTTATTACTCTGATTTATTAATTCGTGGAGGGGGATAATTCGTGGATGAGAAGAACCCACGAATTCCATGAAAATTGAACCACAATGCAATCTAATGATTCCACAGTATTCCCACAAACATTATAGAATTCACAAATTGTCAAAAATTATAAGACAAAGTGAAGGGAATTACAACTTAACCTAATTTAACTTAAAAGAAATATCTTCCTTTAACAAATGAAACAGAATATTGATAATTATTATTATACTATTAATAGAATTAAGTCAGGCTTCCATAAACCATTCTACAATTCCACTCCAACTCTAAATTCATGTAATTTACGTACATTTCTTATTTGCAACATAAACCACTAAAACAGTCATTTCTTTTGAAATATTCATTCTCCTAAATATCTTAACCTGTATTCAAATTAATAGTCTTTCGGATTTATCTACATCTGATATTGAAATAAAACGTACTTTTACTAATCAGATTTATCTGATACATGTAAAAGTCTATACATTTGATATTAACAATCGAAGTAATTATACCCGCACTTTCTAAAAAAAGTTCGGGTATATTGTTGTTACCCTGTTCCGTCTGCCTGTCCATCCGTCCATCCGTCCGCCCGTCTGTCACGTTTTACTTTCTCAAACTGTTCTTACATCTTATAAACCAGCAAACTGAACTCTTGAAGGTGTGTCATGTTGTTTTGTTAACAGGTTTCAAAAATTCTCTGGTAGTCCTGGGGGTCAAATAATTGGTAAAAAATGACGTTTTTTGACAAAAAACCTTCTTCCTCGAACTCCTTTTACATTTTCAACAGTAGACAACTCATCTCTTGGAATTTGTTTTGGGGTGTCTTATAGATGCGCAATAAGGTTTCGGAAATTTCAATTTTGTCCTGGGGGCCATTAAATGGCTGAAAAAATGACGTTTTTGTTTTTGTTTTTTACAAAAAGTCTGGTTTCAAAAAACGTCAATTTTTTTTTGCAGTGGCCAAATGGTCTTCTAGAATATGATTCGGGGTGTCATGTTGATGTGTAATCATGTTTTAAAAAAAACCTACTTCCCAGAACTCCTCTTATGATTAAATGAATAGCCATATCATCTATAGGGATATAGCAGGGGCTGAGCCATAGATATGCAATAAGGTTTTAGAAATATGAATTTGATTCTGAGGGTCAATACTATCTGCAAAATGATGTTCCGTCCCATAAAAAAACTTGGACCTCCTCATATCTTGTGATTGAAATAACGTGAAATAAGATGCATACAGAGGAAGAATATATAAAATTATGCTTTAGGGGTGGGGATCACAAGCATTTTTTTTCAAGTTATTTGATAATTTCTGATTTTCAGAGGGTGGGGTGGGGTTAAGGTGACCCCCAGAGGCCATGACCTACTAATACCACAAAAAAATTGGGTTTGATATGGTCATGGTTCAAGAAACAAAAATATATATGATTTAGGAGTGGGGATTTCGATGATTTTGAAGATATTTTAAAAATATTCCACTATTCATGTTTTTTTTTTCGGGGGGAGGGGCGGGGGGGGGGGGGAATTCAGAGTCTCTTCTCACATTTTTACAGTAGCAAAATCATTTCTTGATTGGTATTTTTCTGTATGATGTCAGATGTACATAAAGAGATCTTGGAAATTGCTTTTTAATCTTAAAGATAAACAATATGTTATATATGTAATTGTAGAAATTGTAAAGTCAGTCAACAAAAACCTAGAGCTTGCTGTTAAAAACAAAGCAGGGTCAACATTGGGCTAGGGCTAGGAATTACACTACATACGAATAAGATAGATTACTTGATTAGTTCCAACTCTGGAAAGTCACTGGGCATCTCAAAGGGGGCATAACCTATATTCATTTACCAATTGATGTGCAATGACACAAGGAGGAAGAATAAATATAGTCTAGGGGTGGGGATCTCAACAGTTATAAAAATGTATTATCATGTCCTATTTCAGAGGAGGGGGGTGGTTGTTTAAAAACAACTCGGGGGGGGGGGGGGTGAGGGAATAACCCAAGGGGCAGGGGCCAATTTGTCTTAAATGTATCTTGACATGATCAGGAGAATTGGACAGAATGATCACAATAGGGCATCTGCAGAGTGGGGCCCTAAATAGTTACAAAATTAATCTACAAAAATTATTGATAATATGTTATACATGAATTTAGAAATGTCTTTATTTTCAAAATGATTAACAAATAAATCAGTCAAAATGAGTTATAAATAACCGATTGGAAATTCTGCAATTGATTGCATGATCCCTAGTGTAATATCACATGTATTTTTTGTATATATAATAATACATGTATGTTAACAATCAGGATTAAAATGCAGAAATTTTCATGAGTCATAAATCTTGACATACCACATATCTCTTGACAAAAAAATTAAGCAATTTAATTAAAATAAAAGAAAATTACTCATTAACTCATTTTCTATTACTGGTTTAGATGATGGGGTAGGGGGTATAATGGAAAATAAAGCTGCAGCATGCCTTCATTCTCACTAGAAATGTATATCTAATCCACACATTCTGGGGATGGGGAACGGTTAAGGCCCCTTCATATAAACATGATATTTAATACCCATATTTAATACAAAATAGGGTCAATATGGAGGTAACTCAATAGTGTAAGTCTGACAAATGAAAAAATAAAAAAATTCTGCAATTAAAATGACAGAAACTGTAGATAAGCTTATTTAAATAAAGATGATGATACAGTATGCTGGCAAAGGGAGATCACATTTTAGAAAGTGAAAGTAAAACTTAACTGGTTTGTATACCGGTGTCTCTTAATATTGCGCTTCTACATATATTATACTTACCTATATTGATCAACATCATAATGATAATCCAATTAGCACAATACGAATTCCTTTAGCTGATCACCACAAAAGAAACGTTTATTCATGTTAATTAATCCTATTCTGCATATCAAAAAAACATATGCATGTACACCACGTGAAACCCATCTAACCAAAGAGCTGGGTAAAACTAGTACCCGCTAATGCAACCTGTACAACTGTGTTGTGTACGTAACTTCAGACAAAGATCATTTAATTGTAACATATTGCATGTATTTTCGTAACTTTATTCTTTAAAACCCCTTGTACATTTTATTAGGTAATTAACCATGTAAAGCACAATTTTCAGCTTGAAGGTGGTATGGAGAGCCATATATTGTGATGTACTCCTTATTGGACAAAACATAGTATAAAACATAATATTTCCCCCCAAAACAATGTTACCTAACAGCATAGTGCAAAGGGTTAGAGCGTTAACAATGTGTCTGTAAGTAGAGAGTTTGAATCATACTGGGGCTTATCTTATTTTTACCTTAAGTTTCCAAAAATTTTAAAAACTTATTTGTTTGGCCAAATATTCATTTGTAAAAATTCTTAATTCTAAAACGGTGAAAGTAATTTAATTAGAGTATATTACATATAATATAAATAACGCACTTTTATCCACATAAATATCGACATGTGTTTGATACCACCTTTTAAAATCGTTAAAGCAGTCCTGCAGTGAACATCATTGCGCAATATGACATCTATTTTGCACTGTTTACAATATTCTTTATTGCAATTACATGTACAGGCTTTCATTGTTATCAAAATATTCTGATTAATTTTTTTATTTATCCATGGGTAGTGTGTGTGTGTGGGGGGGGGGGGGGGGGGATCAGAGTAATAATTGTGTTTGCAGAGGGGGATGGGGGGTTGTAGTCTGAGGTTTTCTTTTGGTAATTTTACTACATAAATGATTTTTTTTTCGGGGGGGGGGGTCTGGATTTCTCACCCCTACCCTTTCTCTAAATTCACGCACACAATGATGTTGGCACACAAAAACATATATAAAGCAGGCAACCCTGGGGGGGGGGGGGTGTTGGGTGGGTGTGCATTATTTAATTTTGTTTTATTATAATTGTATAGACAATACTTTCTATGACATGAAACGTTTAGATTATTGATTAATCTCAAATTCACATGCAAACAGTTCAACCCTAAATTGTACATAAAGGCAAAATGTGTATTGTGGGATGTGAACTCAGCATTTATGAAAATTATAATTTTTAAAAAGTACCGGAAATCGCCTGTGGCCTTCTTCTGGTACAGTAGAGTGTTATTTAGAGGCAAACACTTGGTGCGGGTATTACTGTCTAATGACTGCATCTAGTTGTTTTTAAATTCTAAATCCTGATATTTTATATCTGAAATAAATGGTCAAAATATAAACTTTTATTGACTTGATTTCTTCAAGTCGTCAGCCGAAAAATTAAATTTGGCAAATGCATGGAAATTACTCTACTCTTAACCAAAATAAATAGCAATCTTCCTGGAAAGTATTCACTAGATACTTTAAAACTATGTCCAATAGATACCGATAAGTTTTAATACCAACCAATGAATGTGAAATGTGTAAATATTTGTGTAGATCTGTAAGGGCGGAAAGCTCTATTCAAATACATAGAAAGAATTAAAGCATTAGATATTTTTTTTTTTTCATTTGATTAGAACTCTTTCATTTATTTATTACACTAAGTTTATTGACATTTTTTTCATTTTTATTTGTCATTTATTTTAAAAAGTGTGCTACATTTGGAGTATTTTTACTTTAACATCGTTCTATTTCAGCGAAAATGCGAGCTTGAGGGTGGTTATGTTCTCGAAATAAATTCAAAAGATGAAAACGATTTCGTAAAAGCAACATTTAATGGTAAGAAGCTTTTGAAAACGACATAGATAAAATAAAATATTGAAATATGAAAGTGCAATATCAATAATCAATATAATCAATTTAACGGATTGATATATTCCAAGATTTGTTATTTAGATTTAAGGCATTTATCTTTAAGGCGCTTCTATATGGCTGGGAGCCGTACAGAGCCTTGAAAATAATACATTTCGGTGGGAGCGTTCTGGGGAGATGCTATTTACTGATTGGTCAGATGACTACCCCATAACCACGAACACGCTGTACAACTATTGTGTAATACTCATGTGGAGTGGTTGGAAAAACGTTTACTGTAGTTTTCAACAGTTCAACGTTGTTTGTGAGTTTGACACTTGTGGGGTTTAAAAAGGCGACATTTTACAAAAATTACTATACTTTATTGAATTAGATTATTCACAAACCAAATCATCAACGTTTTATTTTCCCCTATTATGACACTTTTCCAATTTTGACATTTACCTCGATCATGATATGTCCAATTGTGACAAGGAGCACATGGCGGGTGCGACCGTTCAACAGGGGGTGCTTACTTCTCCTAGGCAGATGATTCCACCTCTATCTTTTTAGAGGTCCGTGTTGCTCTGCTTTGAATTTGTATTTCGCTTTATGGATTTTTAAATGGTTGACAGTTTGTTATTGTCATTTTTCATAATATAATAACATATGATAAGATTTTATGAAACAAAACATTGTTTATATCGGAAAAATCATGTGAAATTTAATAAATAATACATTCCATTATATATATTGTGATGTTTACCTTGTGTACCATTTATGTGTCTGGCATTATTACGATTTTTGAAATATGAATTGAGAATTAAGTTTTTGACACATCGCGGAATTGTTGTGTACAGTGCTTATTGTAGTGAATTATGAAACACAAAAGATCAATTTTCCCAATTGTATTGGAACGAAAGAGACAGCAACTTCTTGTCGAACGATATAATCATATACATGTAACATATTCTAATTCTCATATGGTGCTTGTGGTACTTAATACACAATATGATGCACTAAAATCCGCTTTCTACAAGCGTTGTATACGTTTTATAATTTTGTGGTGTTTGTACCGTGTATATTCTATGATATTGATTTCAATATTAATACAATTGATATTTTTATCACAAGACTATGGAGTTATACAGCTGTAATGACTATTTAAAAACATAATCACTATAAAAACTGGCTATTAGGCGACATGATAATTCTGTAGTAAACACTTCAATTCAATTCAAATAGTTAGACCTACAGAAGCGCAAGCATTACATCAATATAGAAACACTTTAAAAAATTAGAATACAACAAAAAATTATGATCAATAACTTCAACAAACTTTAAAGTGTATTCGTACATCAAACAACTGTCGACAACATACATGTTGGTATATAGACACTGTTTATTTAAAATGTTCATAGCAAAAATTTCCTAAAGGTGATTTATCATTTTTGAGAATGGGTGATTTTATACAGTTTTGAGAATTGATGATTCCATTGTTTAGCTATTGTGAATATTTACACCCATAAATTATGTGTCTTCTACTTATTAATCAATATGTTTTGTTTGGATTAGAAAATGATACAAATATTGCGTCAGGAACAGTAAATTACTTTCGCGAATCGATTTCTACAAAGTCATTACAACAAGGAATCTAGCATTAAAAAAACTAGTCGTTTTAAGTTGATTTCAGTAATGGTAGAGTAAAAATTATCCTTCTATATATATATATATATATATATATATAAATATATATATATATATATATATATATATATATATATATATATATATATATATATATATCCGTGTAACGAATTCGTATTAATAAATTCAGATGATTTACTATGCATGACTAAATTTGTGATTAGTAGGGTATAACTAAAAATTACTGTCTATGAAATCTTTAAATAATTAGTTTGTATTGTAAATTCCCTGTAAAATCAAATTCATATAAACTAAAATTTAAATTGGTACTGCCAACTTTGAAAAAAAAAAAACCTTTTTTATAGATATTAAAGATTTTTGCTCCAACAATAAATTCATTTACATCAAGATCTTTATAATTGTAACATTTAACGAGGATTTTAAAAAAAAATATTGCCATGAACCTCAAAAAGCAACACTTTTTCAGACGTTTCTCTTTGTCCTTGATCGTGCTAAACAAGTTGTTCTAAACATTTTTCGACTTAAAATTATGCTTCAAGTTTTTTTTATAATTAAAATCATTAGCCTTCTAATTAAAATGGTTAAAAGTATACAAAAATATCGAATTTCTGAAAGATGATTGATTACCTGGCAATATGACTTGATTAGCTTTAATGACAAAAAAGGTTATATCGTTTATAAGTTGTGAAAACCTTTTGGAATGATTTGGATCTAACAACGTCAGTATGTACTTTTCTTCAGCTAGTTGTCTTATGACTGGAACAATATTATTACAGACTTTGTTTCTGTCGGTTGGTTATACTGATACCAAGATCGCTTTGTATCATCGAATGAATACAGCAGATAAATATACGGTCGCAGATCTTCAGGGTGCAATTTCCACTTTAACGCTAATAGAGTGTGCTGTACAAGCGAATGCTGAATCTGCAATGTCTTTTTTATTTAATGGAAATATACAACAATGTGTCGTGGAGACCAAAAACGCAGTACAGCTCTCAATTCCTCGTGGATTTGACCGTTTTACCGTAAACCAAAAAGGTATGTATTCGTTCCTTACAATTTGTGTTCCGGAAAAAAGAACTCCAACTTAACATTGAACAAATATATGCTAGAATAGTGAAACTGGTTATGATTTTCATCTCTCTATCTATCTAAATATATATATCTATCACAATAATACTATTATCACACGGAGGTCCGATATAACCAGTCCCTTACATTAAAAAAAGTTAAACATGGAAATTATTCAATGTTTTAATCAATAGTTTAGATGACAACATTCGATATCTTAAACACATATATTTGTTTGAAAGTAATTTAAATTCAAAATTGGCTTGTCAATAGCTTGCCGTCTTTATTTCAACAACTAAATTGTCTTCTTTTAGGTTTTCTTGTACAAAGTAAATGATTCACATTCGTGAGTCCAAATGTTTTTTTTGAAATGAATAGTACTTGTGTTAGTTATCTACAAACATTGTTTTCTTAATATCTTATATTCATTCAACTCTATCAAATAGTAAATCACGAATGAAATGCTTAGCTTTAAATCATACGATTTCAAATCATAACGAAAAACAGTTTGATTGTTCCAAATTTCATGTAGATTGTACCAAGGAAATACTTGATAGTCTCTAACAATTTAATAATAAGCAGGGCAACACAAATCCTCGATACATTTTGCAATTACAATTTGATCAATTGAAGGTTTCTAGATTTTAACAAGAATTGATGCAAATTGGAATCATCGGCTGAACTTGTCAATGCCACTTTTTTGTATCTTAACAACTAAACCTGTTTTTATTTCAAATTTTTAAATAGTAATAAATGTGGCATATGTAATTAGAATTGGATTCGTTGATCAGCTCATGTATCTTACAGCAATATACACATGGGAAGATATTTAATTAGTTAGATTAGCTTTTCCAAGTGACCGTGAATGCTCTGCTCGGTACTATTATTTGAATACCGTACTGTCGAAGGATTATTCTCCGTTTTACCGATCATGATGATTTTCCCAATAATGAAAATTATAATGACATTTTTACTGATACAATGTATAGCATTGGGTGCAAGGCGGGTGTGACCCGAGGATGCCTACTCCTCCATGGCACCTGATCCTACCTTTAATGTTTTAGAGGCCCGTGTTTGCTCTGCTCCTGTTTTGTATTTTTCCTCTAGACTTTTGATTTTGAACACTGTTCGTTATCACCACATGTCATTGGAAGGTTACGAGTATATTGCAAAACGAAAATATATAATCCATAACAACAGGTTGTTTTTTTCTGAAATGTACAGAATGTAATTTCTAGAACTATGGAAAGAATATACTGACCAGAATTTTTTTTTATTAATATTTCAGAGAAAATGAAGGTCTCACAGACAACAGGTAGAACTAGTCAGGAACAGGATTTTACAGAATCATCAGTAAAAGATGATTTGATGTTAAAACGTAGAACATAGGACTATATGAATGATCAACTGCTGGAATTGTTTGACAACACAACTTCTTTACCTTAACAATAGCAATGGTGCTATTTGTGTTACAATAGAAGTGTTTATTTAAGACATAACAGAGTATTACTTTTATAAACATGCGGCATGAACTCGAGGAAAATTAAGCCTCAGCATATCTTGGCATAAAAAAAAATATAAATAAATAAACAAATGTTCCGTAGTTGAATTTAGACCAGATTTCTTTTAAAAATAAATTAGGTTTCAAAAGAATTAATGACTGAGTAAATAAGCAGAACGCATTTTAAAACCTCATACAAAATGTGTCATATTTAATAAATTTTTATTCAGGGTTAGGAATTTGAATAAGAACTACCTTAGTATGAGGATCTATACAGAAATATAGTGTTTTATGATATGGTTGATAATGCTTACATTTGTTAAATGTTAAAAAAAAAACAAGTGGCCATGTAAAAGAGAAAATTAGATCTATAAACTGGTATCCATTATAAAGGATTTTTTTCTATTCAAAATTTGTGTTCGTATTGACATCTTGTTTTGAAATAAAACTAATATTTTTTTTTTACATGCATGTAGGTTTATGATATTATTTTAAAGTCGGAACGGAAATATTGGATAAAAATATCCTATACATGTATGACAAAATTATAATGTGCATAGTACGAAGAGGGTTGGACGATCATGGCCATTTTAAGACTATACATGTATTTACCTGCTACCTAATAAATAAATTGGCTTTAGGCAAAACGATTCGCTTTATGTGAAGATGACAGCTGATATAAAACAAAGGCTCAATTGGTATACTTTAAAGCTACCAGGCTATCGTTTAAAATAAGATGACATTTCGTTGTTTACTTTCCTATACAGTGGTTCGTCAAAATTGCCTTTTTAGCCCGTTTTCTGACTTTTAGATCATTGTTAATCCATTATCACTTGTTATCCTAATGTCGTTAACAAATCAGAACATTTACATACCACCGAGGCAATATCACGGAAAGCGAGACAGCTATGGTTCCTACGAATGTGCTATCCAACAAGACGCTTATTGAGTGTGCAGTGATTTCTAGCATGGCCTCTGAAAAGTAATTTTGCTTCAGAGAGAGGCAAATGGAATGTATTGTGGAAAAGGAAGAAAAAGTTTATCTCTCAGACCCATCTGAAAGTGAATTTATTCGTTTCGTTACAGTAAGGAAAGGTATGGATAAATTGATGCATGCGCCTATATTTGGAGACATGCTAAGAAAATTAGCCTCATATTAATATATTGCTTAGACTTAAGATCAGCAAAACAGCAAAACATTATATTTATTTCGCCATTTCCTTATATTTTATTTCTTATGAAGAAAATAATACCTATCTTTAAATATCTGGATATTTTTCAAATATAGATCTAATGATTAATTTGTGGAGCATTTAGCCTCCTCAAATCCTAAGGGTTACTTAACTCACATAGATTGATTCAATTACCTATCTAGCATGAACTGATACAGATTCAATATGGAATGGTGACAAAACTGAAAAGTCAATAAATTTAACATGTCCATACAAGTTTGAACTTTATTTAAATACTTATATACTATTACAAAAATAAAGTTGTCATTTTGTTTCAATTTTTGTTAAACAATTGAAGCAGACATGTTTAAAATTAACATTCACTTGTCTTCGCTAATAAGTCCTTGAAACGTTTTTCCTTCCCAATTTGTGTTCGCCCAACTTTTGCTCATCGTGCGTTCACCGTGCATTTGGCGTGCGCTCATCGTTCACTTCGCCTTCATACATGTCGTTAACGGTTTTGCTCTCCCCGCTTTGCTCCGTTTGCGCTCACTGTTAAGAAAGGGTTCAGCGCTAGTTCACCCTGCATTCAGTTTAAGCCCGGCAATTGTTCAGTGTTCGCTCATTGTTCAGGGGTTTTCATCGCCATTGTTATTCGGTTCTCCGATTCTGCTAAGATCTTACTAGAAAACAGAAAAAAACTAGAGCTGAGCTCGTTGCAAAGCAACAAAGAGGTTTTCCGTTGCATCTTCGTGTCGTAAAATTATTGTCAATATAATAGTCATGATATTATATACTAGTGCTTATAAATGACTAAATGGATGGCATGCATCGAACCCTTATTAAAGAAAGACAGTAATTCCAATCCAGTAATAATTCAGTCACGGAAAAACACGTGATTTCTCTCTTTCAATACATTTGACAGTGTATCAATGGTTGAAAATGTGTGCGAAATACATGTATGAAGATCGAATTTATCAGCAACTGCTTAACAACAAATGCAATATTCATAATCTCTCTCTCTTTCTTTCTATCTATCATTTTCTCACTCTCATTCTCATTTTTGTACAACTTATAAGAAATCTCATAAAACTTTATACACTAAAACACCAATTTGTTTTAACTGAATATTAATGTTTATCAAGCAGAATGTGAATATCGTCTAAAAAATGTTAAAGTTTTTCGAGTAAATGCATTAAAATCTCAGCAGTAATTAACGGAAATAATATTGGTTAAATATACTAATCTTAAGTTGAAACGCTAGTCGATTTTACATGAACCGGTCCAAATTTTGGCGTTGTATTGTATTTAATCAATAAACATGCACATATGTGATAGGGTCAAAGCACAAGAAGCCTGATGTGTGTATTATACTTTGCAGATTTCTTGTCCACTCAAGCGGGATCTCCCCGGCCATCTGCAAGGGATGGATTATGTAAATATATACACAAATCTCAGTGGTCATGTTTGGTTTAAAATGTTTGCAGTTTAATGTATATTTTACTTTAAACAATATAACTGTTTCATGACATCGACAAGATCTCAAAGAACATCATTTATAATGACAGCCATACCAAGATATCTGTCGTTTTTGAATTATGAAGCAAAAACAGATTTCATCATTAAAAGGTTTAATCTTTTTTGTTGTTGATTTCAAACATTATCTCTACAGTTTCAAGAACATTATAAGCTTACAAACCATTGATATATGTCTCGCGATGCTTCAGTTGGGATTAATATTGTTTTTATTAATTTGTAATTTACACTCCATCGTTTAAATCAATCCATGGATGAATAAACTTTTATATGTTATCAACATTCAAACAATTCTTTGTGTTTGCGGCTAATAAAACCGTTTATGTGAAAATCCCCTTTTCACCCATCAAGGCAACATTGAAACTCGTTTGTTTCCATTAGCTCGTCATCGTAACTAAAAACAGTAACACCTCCTGATAGTTAAATTATTGTCATTTGTTTAAAAATGACGCCACAAATATAGAACTTTGTCAATATAAAGTGGCTGGAAGAATCCACAAATATTTGACTAGAAAAGAAATTACAGAGAATGAAACAAAAGGGGTCTCTCAGCCACAAAATTGCTACAACTAGTACACATGTTAAAAAAATACAAATGAAAATGAAATACAATGCAAACAAAAGTGGGGCATAAAAAAGAGATTGCTTATTTAATTAAATGTGGTGGATGAATGGGGACTGTACAGCTTCCTCTAGTGTAAACAAAAGAATGTAAATATAGCCCGAGACTGTGCGGCTCTCTGATTAGCTGTTCGCTCATTAAATTTGCATACTTTTAAAATAAACAAGTAAATTAAAGATATTATGCATATAAGAACATGTAACAATAAAATATCGAGGATTAACATAAATTCCGTTATTTACAAAATAAATCTTATTAAATGTAAGACGCGAATCTTGTGTATTGGATCATCGCTGACCGCTAGGTAGTCTAGCCGCGACCGATCCTCTCGGCCGCTGGCAATGGGTGAGTTACGTAATGACACAGACAGCCCAGAACTCAGGTACATGTAGATTTTAAATGCTTGCAATAACAAAATTAAAATATATTACATAGGTATTATATTTTTAGATTTACATATCCGCTATTGATATATGTCTGACGATGTTTCAGATTGGGAATAATATTGCTTTTATATTTTCTAAAACACTCAATCGGTGTTATCAATTTTAGATGAATAAACTTTTTTATGAAATCAAAATTCAAACAATTCTTTGTGTTTGCAGCTAAACAAACCCATACATGTAAGATGCAAAGCTTGTGTATTATATATCTGCTGACCGCTAGGTAGTCCAGCTGCAACCGATCTCCTCGCTGCGGGCGAGGAATGAGTTACGTAATGACACACACAACTAAGAATCTATTTAGATTTGAAATGCTTGCAGTAAAATTACTAAAATCTATTTCATAAAAGTATTTTTTCTTTATCCACTTTATGTATCTCACTAGTAAATAAATAGAATATTTATATTTTCTCGTTCTCATCCTTCTCAACGGTTTTCCACTGTAAGACCTAAACAGAGGTGACTCCAAAAAAAAAAGCTTTAAGAACAACATGTATACTTTTAAGAAACTATTTCTAATGAATTAAAGCATACCATATAAGCTGGTACACTTTCAACAGTTAATTTATGTCAGTTATATGCACAAAGACTATTCGCTTACTTGCCAAATAAAAACAGGAACATTTTACATGTAACAAGACAAGCTTTTTAAACTCACATTACGCAATACCGGTACAAAATAATTTTGTAACGATTGATAACATCATAATGAACAACTTTACCAGCAACAGCTATACCAAAATATTTACCATTTTTGAGTAATAAAGCGAAGACTTTTAAGGGCCCTTGACCCCTAATTTAATGGGTCAGCCCTTTTGTCATGGTGTCAAGTGAAAGCCCTTGATACTTTGCAAATTTGTTGTTCTGTATGTGTTCAGAAAAAAAATAAACTAAAAAGTTACGAGACAAAAACACATTCAACGTTAGATTCAAGATATGATAAATTTGCTAATATGCATGATCATTCTTTTTTTAATTTCAACAGTGAATCTTTATTGTTTGATAAATTATTTAAAATCACAATACGATTTTAGTGATCAAACTTGCAATCTATATAGATATGATAGTTATAGATGTACTACCTTGATATTAAATACGGTATTGTCAAAATATGTTATGAATTGATTCGTTTAACTTCTTTTAATATGAAAATCTCGTCACTTTTTTATTCCACCTGTCTGAAAAGATGATTTTTTAAAAATAATATGACCTATTAAAATTACGTAGTTAGCAATTTAAAGATAGTCTGAATGATTATCAATGATATTCTTCAAATGTTCTATACAGAATATTTAGTAATTGTTTTCGGCCAGTGCATGAAAATATTTTTAAATTGTTTATACAACGATTACCAGGATAAACAAAATTTCAATTAATGATCTTCACGATTATTTAAAATAAACATAGCTCAATAAAGAAAATAAGCTGAATTTTATTTTTATAAACAAATACCGAACGATCAAACTTAGCTATGAATTAATTTAAGAAAAGGACATGCATGTACCCAGCAAAACGATTTTAAGGAAATATTTATTCTTATCCAGTTTTCATCATTTTAAAACAGCATTCCTGATTACTGAAGGATATTAATGTAGTACCCCCCCCCCCAAAAAAAAAAAGATATATTATATCGCATTATAATCGAAATAAATTATTTAGTAAAGTTTACTATTCAAAAAAAAATATACAGTGGGGCTTCAGATATCTGGATGCAAGATATCCAGATGTTTACAGACGTTTTTAATTAGGATCATATTTCTATACATGTACGTTATCTTTACCATGTATCCGGAATTTCGCGTTTCGGATCCGGACGGTTTGTTGTACAACAAAGCACTGTTTGACTATAAATATTGCTTCACATAACCGAACGGTAAAATTTAATAACACCCTGCTATGTACAATAGAAACACTACGCCTGTCGATTGAGATTCACGCCTTCTTCACATAATTTCATGAGAAGCATGTTATAACACTCTGACTTGCCAAATCGCTTTCCTTTCAAATCAACGACAGTGCTGATTAGATAGGATTAGTCAAGCTTCACTGCACGTGACTTTAGTATCTTTACATGCGCACAGGTCTGTCAAGTGACATAGCTTTCCTACACATCCCTTTATTCAAAGCAAGAATATTCTCAATGAAAGAAAACTGAAAACTATACTAAGTACATGTCAAAAGCTTAATAACACTGTGCCGGATAATTATATCAGTGCCAAGGTGGCATTTTTGCACCAATTTAAGATGCAGTTTTGGAAAATTCCATCAATACCAAATGATAGACCATTGTCTAAAGAGTATATAAACACTTTTGTTTTTCGTGTGTTTCACCTGACCGGTGAGATATTTACCTTAAGTTTAAAAATAAATATCCAATAGGAAAATAATAATTCCAATAGGATAAATTATTCTCCTATAGGAAATATTGACAATCCTATAGGATTTTCTGAAAGTCCTAAGGAATTATATTTCCCGTAGGAATTTGATTCAAACAGGGAGTTTTCCTATGGGAAATTAAGATTTCCTATCGGATTTCAAAATTCTTTGGGAGTTTTGTTCTAATTCTATCGTAATTTAAATTCTTATAGGAATTTCTTTTATTCCGGTAGGAAATTTAAATATCCTTTAGGAAAATTGTTTTTCCTAGAGGAAAAATAATTTTTCAGTGGGAATTTATTTTTTAAAGGTAAATATCTCACCTAACAGGTGAGATACAATACTGACAAACGTATTATAAACTCTTTAAGCAATGGTCTATCACATGACATATTTGAATTTTTCGATACATGCAGCTTAGACGGGTGCAAAAATGCCACCTTGGCACTGGCCTAATTATCCGGCACAGTGTTTAATATTCAAAAAAGTTCTTTAAAAGGCATTGTATCTTGAAAGCCTTGTTAGATAAAGTTAAAACCGAATCTTAAGAAAATAAAATTAAAAAACAACAAAAAAGTCATGAATTATTATGGATATTAGCGTCTTAAGGAATAAATAACGTAAAGTTGAACCTATCACACTTGGACACAATAAATTTATCTAGATTCTGTTGTTAATAATGGTCCGGTTAATATTTCCTGATAAATACATAACCACACAACCAGTTCCTCTTGAATGTATTTTTTTTAAAGTTTTATTGATAAACATAATATATATAATCCCATTTACAAGAACCAACTATCCCGTGAAAATATAGTTAGCATTCCTCTTGAATTTTGAAATTTAAAAATTTATTTCAACTTTAAAATAGTTTTAGAGATCTTACATGTATATAGATAACTACAAATAAAACACATTTTCTTGCACAAGTCCATAAATAAAGATAACAATACTTAGAATATTACCTATACACAGCCTGTGGATAACTCCTGAGTTATTAAAAACTAATAATTCATCTCTTTGCATACACTTTGATCAGGTAGCAATGATAATGACGTTAGATTTTACAAACCTTTAGTCAGTTTATAACATCCTACCTGGTATTTGAAGACTTTAGTCAGCATGCATTTCACCCTCTGATAGTGTGCGTCTATGTTTGTCTACGGACTTTTCTGTTTTTACCGTTTACGACAAACATCACCCGGCGGGTGTGACCGGTCAGCAGAGGATGCTCACTCCTCCATAGCTCCTTATCCTACCTCAATTTGTTTAGAGGTCCGTGTTTGCTCTGCTCCTGTTTTGTAATTTCCCTTTGGACTTTTGAATTTGAATACTGTTAGTTACCACCACATGCCATACAAAACAGAAGCAGAGCAAACACAGACCTGTACAAAATTTAGATGTAGGATCAGGTGCCGTTGATGATTGAACATCCTCTGCTGACCGGTCACACCCCCTTGTACTCCTTGTCGTAAACGGAAAAACGGAAAAGACATATTTCTGGACTTGGATAACTTGGATGCTGGAGGAGTGTAAGGTTTTTGGAGCAGGTAGCAGTTGTCAGAGCAGGTGCTCTTTGATGGCCATATGTAAGTTACTACTGCTGCTAAAATTTTTGAAACAGGTTAAATCTTTTGTAATATCGGACCTATAACGATCATATATCAGTTATTGATAGCCCTTTATTCACAAAACTGTCATGGCTGGTGCATCTTATGATAAATACACAATTTGCAGGCTTGAATGCTGAGTTTAAGATGCTGAATGAGGCTAAAAGTTTTGAGCAGGTTTCATTTGATGGCAATACATAAGTTATTTTTTCTACCTTCTACAAACTTGCATGGATGATTCATCTTGTGAAACTGATGCATTTGAAGGCTTTGTAGCTAGATATGATCCATATTGTTGATACGCTTGAGGAGGCTAAGAGTTTTTGGAGTTGATAAAAAAATAAAACAGATGAAAACTGGTAGACAAATCTAAGTTACCTGTGTATTTGTTTCATCTTTACCAAATTTGAATACATGTAAATGATGCATCTTGTGATACTGATACACTCCAAAGCTAGGATACTGAATGGTAGCCATAGGTTTCGGATGGTGGAGAAGGTTAGAATTGTTTTAAACATGTCATATGTTAAGGTAAATAATGATCCTTATTTTTTTCAAACTTGCATGGATGATTCAACTTTGTAAATTGATTACAAGGGAAGCATCAAATATGGAGATTGATCTTGAATCTCTTGATTATCAGAATGCTTTGTCAGGTTTATGATTTTAGAACAGCGCAAATTGTGTTAGGCCATTAGACTGGTTACAAAATAAAGTAAACTCTGTTCATAGCTGGTTAGACTTAAAAGTGGATGTGTAAACAAAGGTAGCTTCAAATACAGAACTAGATGTCATTTACCTTGTTGCTGGAGCGGGTAAAAGTTTTTTTCAGTGGTTAAATTCAGGTTTGAATGTTGCAAAATATTCTGTCCTGACTTTCTTTCATGGTTAAAGTTACTTTGGATATGAAACATATTTAAGGCTAGTTTCAGATACAGAGCCTGATCTCCATTATCAAGAATGCTTAATTGTCCTTCAATATTCAAACTTGCTTTATAACTGTGAATGTTGATACATAATATGATTTACAATACCATGGCAATTTTTTTTACAAAGCCAATTTTAGATTACCCACCACCTGGCAAGTACGTGCATAAGGAAGCATATAATCGTTATGACTGTGACAAATAGTACAACCACATAATTTAGATTGTGGAAAAATGTCATGCTTTTAGAAGACTTAGATTAATTTTGTCTTTAACAAAATACTTGTTCTTTGAAGCGGTCAATCTTAAGAGGATTGAATGGCCGTGGCCATTTTTAGATTTCTGATATCCTTTAGAAGAAGAGCTCTGTATGAAAATATAGAAAAATACCCAAACTTGAAAGGAAACATTATGGACTTTTTCTCTACTATATAATAGTTTATAGCTAAACAAGCAATATCTTAAAATTTTATATAGACCTGATTGTGAATTTGTTGACTCCTAGCCTTTTTACATGTAAAATGAACGCTTCCATAAAACACTATATTTAAGTGAAGCGTTATGATAGTAAAAATGTATTTGTATTTTTATAGATGTCAAATTGTCCTATACAACGGCTATAGAAAATAAACAATCACAAACAATGACAACAATACCAACAAATTGGGAAAAAAAGGTATAGCTGAAGATTTGCTAGAGAAAACAAAAGGATTGCTAGAAACTACGAATGTCCTCGTATGACGTAATTCACGAATGTCAAAAAATGTTCCAATCGTTGCACGGATTATCATTTATATGATGATTTTTTTTATTTGTATTTTAATAAAAAAATACTTAAATTATTAAAAACAGATTGAAAATTGTCTTTATTTTAAAATACATATTCCCATAATACATATGCCCACCGGAAGTATTTTGAATTTTCATGGAAGATTGTGAAAACAAATATTAGATATAATACAGACTTACTAAAATCGTTTTTATTTAACTTTTGTAGATAAATTCAAACTTTTACATAAGCTTATCAATCTTATAGTAGTTTTAGTCGATGTTCCTATTTTTGGCCATTAGTTTTCTATTTACCATTGCTGTATTTAATACCAATTTTTTTAGACATCCATATACTACTGGCTGGAAATACATGACACACATGTGAAAATATCACAAGGAATAACGACTCGAGGTTTCTTTCATTTTTTTTTAAATGTCAAGACAATAGATTTAAGTGATACTATCTTGAAAGGTTACTGTGAACCAACTTTTATTCGCGTGCGGGAAATGTCCACGAGGTTCGCGATAGCCTCGTAGTCGCGAATATTTCTCGCCGCGAATCAGTCCTTATTGTATGATAGTTATAACAACACGGGTCTGGATAAGACTTCGTCGCGAACATCAGTCGTCGCGAAGCAGTTTATTGTAAGTAAAAATGATGCCACCGCAAATAAAAGTTGGTATACAGTATTCGAAGACGAATATATAATTAGATTTGAGAAAGATTAACCAACTCATTTTGTCCACAACTGAACTTAGCTTGTATATGATATATGATATACATAGCGAGTGGCAAAGTATGTATTAAATACGAAAAATAATTATATACGTTGCATAACTTCCGGTAAAAATTATAAGATCAAAATTTGATTAATACATCTAATTGCACTTCTGCAAATTACGGCCTGAACGAAAAAAAACCCCATATTACTTTATTCTGTGGTTATAGAGGAGTTGTGTTGACAAAGTATTTAAGTAGCATATTCAATAGTGGAATTAAATTGTACGTTCAAGAGTTAAAATTTCTATGATCGAGGACAATAATGAAATCGTAATTTTCTGCAAATATGAAGTCAACGTTTACACTTAAAGCCATTATAAACTTCAACGTTCGACTAAATCCGCTTTGGTAGATACATTTGATGCGCTGACAAACTGAGAAGTTTATTAAATTATTACCGAAAGTCTTGAGTTGAATACTATAAGGTAATTTAAGATATATTTACCGCAATTCTATACGATTGTGTTAATTGATAAAAAGTTGCCATGGTAATAGGTTCAAATAAAAACAAAATTTAACTAGATGCTGTCATTAGACAGATAATTTTCATAAATGATGAGGTCACATCCCATAATACACATATTACTTTTATGTACAATTTGGGTTTGAACTGTTTGCATGTGAATTTTAAATTATCTAAACATTCCATGTCATAGAAAGTATGGTCTATATAATTATTACAAACATACTTTAATCATGTTATATCGCGCAATGATTTTCACTGCTGGACTGCTTTAACAATTTTAAAAGGTGGTATCAGAAACATTGGTAAGAACCTTGTAAGTTGTTAGAACTTGTGTTCGAACAATTTTTATATGTTTATGCAATAAAAAATGTTCAACCAAGAAACATGTCCATATTTATGTGGATAAAAGTGCGTTATTTTATATAATATGTAGTTATAATATAATTTAATAAATTACTTTCACCGTTTTAGAATTAAACATTTTTTACAAATGAATATTTGGGCCAAAAAATAAGTTTTTAAAATTTGTGGAAACTTAAGGTAAAAATAAGATAAGCCCCAACAGGATTCAAACTCCCTACTTACAGACACATTGTTAATGTTCTAACCCATAGCACTATGCTGTTAGGTAACATTTTTTGGGGGGAAAATATTATATTTTATACTTTATTTGTTTCGTTCAATAAGGAGTTACTGTACATCACAATATGAAGGTGTCCCATACCACCTTAAAGCTGAACAAGTGGTTTTAAAGAATAAAGTTGTGAAAATAAATGCAATATGTTACAAGTAAATGATCTTTGTCCGAAGTTACGTAAACAACACACGTCTTTTGGTTAGACGGGTTTCACGTGATGTATATATGCATATGTGTTTTTGATATGCAGAATAGGATAAATTATCATGAATAAACGTTTCTTCTGTGGTGATCAGCTAAAGGAATTCATATTGTGCTCTAATTGGATTATCATTATAATGTTGACCAATATAGGTAAGTAAAATACATGTAGTAGCGCAATATTATGAGACACCGGTATACAAAACAGTTAAGTTTTACTTTCACTTTCTAAAATGTGATCTCCCTTTGCCAGCATACTGTATCATACTGTAACATTTTGTATTAAATATGGGTATTTAATATCATGTTTATATAATTTATAATAGGGAGGAAGGGGAAGTGGCCTTAAACGTTCCCCATCCCCAGGATGTGTGGATTATATATACATTTCTAGTGAGAATGAAGGCATGCTGCAGGTTTTTTCCCCCATTAAACCCCCTACTCCATCATCATAAAACAGTAATAGAAAAAGAGTTTTTCAAGAGATATGTGGTATGTCAAGAATTATGACTCATGAAAATTTGTGCATTTCAATCCTGATTGTTAACAAATATACATGTATAATTATATATCTAAAAAATACATGTGATATTATACTAGGGATGGCAATCAATTGCAGAATTGCCAATCGATTATTTATAACTCATTTTGACTGATTAATTTGTTAATCATTTTGAAAATATAGACATTTCTAAATACATGTAAAACATATTATCAATATTTTTTGAAGACTGATGTTGTAATTATTAACAACTTATTTTTGGCCCCACTCTGCAGATGCCCTATAGTGATCATTCTGGCCAATTCCACTGATCATTTCAAGATACATTTAAGAGAAATTGGCCCCTGCCCCTTGGGTTATTCCCCCTCCCAAGAGTTGCCTTTAAACCACCACCTACCCCTCCCCCCTTCTCTGAAATAGGGAATGATAAAACATTATAATAATTGTTGAGATCCCCACCCCTAAACCATATTCATTCTTTCTCCTTGTGTCATTGCACATCAATTGGTACATGCATATAGGTTATGCCCCCTTTGAGACGCCAAGAGACTCTCCAGAGTTAGAACTAATCAAGTAGCCTATCTTATTCATATGTAGTGTAATTCCTATCCCTAGCCCAATGATGACCCTGCTTTGTTTTTCACAAGCAAGGTTTTTGTTGACTGACTTTATAATTTCCACAATTATATATATATAACATTATATATAACATTTTGTTTATCTTTAAGATTAAAAAGCAATTTCCAAAATCTCTTTATGTACATCTAACATCATAAAAAAACAATCAAGAAATGATTTTGCTACTGTAAAAATGTGAGAAGAGACTCTGAATCTCCCCACCTACCTGCCCATCGAAAACATGAATAGTCGAATATTTTTAAAATATCCTAGAAATCATCGAAATCCCCACTCCTAAACCATATATATTTTTGTTTCTTGAACCATGACCATGTCAAGGCAAATCTTTTTGTGGTATTAGTAGGTCATGGCCTCTGGGGGTCACCCTAACCCCAACCCACCCTCCCAAAATCAGAAATTATCAAATAACTTGAAAAAAATGCTTGTGATCCCCACCCCTAAAGCATATATATTCTTCCTCATTATGCATCTAATGGTACGTTATTTTAATCACAAGAGATAAGAGGAGGTCCAGGAATTAAGTTTTTTATGGGACGGAACATCATTTTGCAGATGGTATTGACCTTCAGAATCAATTTTGTATTTCTAAAACCTTATTGCATATCTATAGTTCAGCCCCTGTTATATCCCTATAAATGATGTGGCTATTCATTAAATCATGAGAGGAGTACTGTGAAGTAGGTTTTCTTCAAGAGTGATAAACGTCAATTTTCTGCTACTATTTGACTCCCTGGATGAAATTGAAATTTTTAAAACCTTATTGCACATCTATAGGACAGCCCCTATCATATCTCAAGAGATGACATAGTTACTTCAAAAATTGTAAGAAGAGTTCTGGGAACCATATCTTTTTTTTGCAAAAAACGTCATTTTTTGATGCCCACAGACCCCATGATAAAAACAAAAATTCTGAAACATGATTACACATCAATATGACACCCAGAATCATATTCTAGTAGATAATTGGGCTACTGCAAAATAAAATTGACGTTTTTTGAAACCAGACTTTTTGTTAAAAAAAACGTCATTTTTCAGCCATTTAACAACCCCTGGGTCAAAATTGAAATTTCCGAAACCTAATTGCGCATCTATAGGACACCCCAAAATATACTCCAAGAGATGATTTGTCTACTGTTGAAAATGTAAAAGGAGTTCGAGGAAGAAAGTTTTTGTGAAAAAACGTCATTTATTACCTATTATTTGACCCCCAGAACTACCAAAGAATTTTTGAAACCTTTTTACAAAACAACATGACCCCCCAAATCAAACTCTAAGAGTTCAGTTTGCTGGTTTATAAGATGTAAACGCAGTTTGAGAAAGTAAAACGTGACAGACGGACGGATGGACGGAACAGGATAACAACAATATACCCGAACTTTCTTAAGAAAGTGCGGGTATCATAACCAAAAAATTATTAAAAAGTAAGATTCGTCCATTTTTTCAATCCTTTTCGTTATAGAATTTTAAAAGGGTATATATGGTAATTTCTGGTCTACTCATACCTGTAGACATAATTAATAGTGATCTCTTTTTAATTTCAGACGCCATTATTTGCAATGGTGTAGATATGCTTAAGTCTTTGGGTACTTCGATTTGTTCCACACCTTATTTATACAAAACAGAGTCAAGCAATGGGCTTCACCAAATACTTGGATAAAATGTTTTGCACCTTTACAATATAATTCATTTTAAATCTTTGACGTAATAGATGTTTTTATTAGGAAAATGATGTTGACTGATTGGGTAAATATTAATTTTACATTCAGGCGATGCTGACAGCGCCATATAAATTTACAAATACCTCTGTTCGAACTAAATAAACCGAGAGTGTGCAAATGTAATGAGATTACAGCAATGCTGACAAAATACGAATTAAAATTTGTTAATGGGAAATTTCATCTTCCTTATTGGGGTACAATGGCAAATATCTAGTTTTCCAAATGTTCTTTTCAGTCGGTTTTCTATTTATTGGAGCAATTGTTTTCAATCAACTTGTCTTTAACAAGAGTGATTATGATCTAAAAACACCCCAATACAATTTTATCAATGTAAAAGTTGGACATAATGGCTATAAACTGAAGCGTCCGGTTGTGATGTCCGTTAAGACATTGATAGAATGTGCTGTGAAATCCGAAATGTTATCTGCAGTGTTTTATATATTTAACGAAAATGCAGAAAAAAATGTTTTTAGAAATAGAAACCTCGGCGCAACTACTTTCAATTATCCCGGTTGGAGATGATCGGGTTAACTTACATAACACAGGTAGAGACATATTTTGAATATAAATCCAAGTAATCGTTTTCTGGATGTTTTCTATGATTTAATGATTAAACATGATTGACAGAGTTATTATTTGTCATTAATAATAATGACCAATATTGACAAAAAGATGAGTAATTTTTTTTTTTTTTTAAAAACCACATACATCATTATGATCATCTATATGTACATGTATAAAAAAATATCGTTATTGTTGATGTTTGGTTTCCTTTCAATGAAAAACACATTGATTACTGATTGTATAAATTATTAAATAAAAATCGATTTATGCAATTTATTCGAGGGTTGTTCGAAAATTGTTGAGACAACACGAATATTTCCCTTTCTATGTGACGAATTAAGGTGAAAATTGGCATAAACATTTAAGAAACCCCAACAAATAATTAAACAAAGTACAAAATAATTTTAAAAAATATTTAATATTTTGTTTACAACGGTAGATAAACAAATCGTGGTCGGGGTACCCGGCGCAGGCATAAACTCAGAGAATAACAAATTAAAACATCTTCTTTCTAAGTGTCCGTACACTTACAGTTTATGATAAAAGAAATCAAATTATATATGTTCATTTTGCTCTTTATAGTGACTAACTTTTGTACAAGTTTCACTAGTGTTCGAGTTGAAATACGGATACGGATATGGTACAGATATATGTATCAAGCAAAGAAATCTGACAATGACGGTATATTGAATTTTGACGTCAAGGCGGCGCAGCAAATATACATCAAATTGGTGGAAATATCGGAAAAAGAATTTTTCAGGCTACCCAATTGCTTAAACTAAAATCATACGATGGCTTCACAGGGAAAAGTGGCTCGCATGATTTTCATGCGTGTTACTTTTCGTCTCTTTCTCATGCGAAATTCATGCGAAAATCATACGAAAAGTTTCTCGTGCGAATATCATACGAATATGTTCGCATGATATTCGCATGAAAATTGTACAATTTTCATGCAAATTATTTTTCGCATGTTTTTCATGCGATTAGATATTTATGTCAAATTCATATAAAATTTATGCGAAATTCACATGAAAATTGCATGTTTTTCAGATGAAAATTAAATTATGACAAATCAATCCAAAACACTTTTAAAACACTTTTAAAACACTCTTTCATTCATATATTGACAGAGTAGTATTTTTTTTTCAAACAATTGTGACAAAATTTGACATTAGGGTAATAAAACAATTTCTGCATGTGTTGGACTTAATACATGTATAAATCAAAATTTAGAGTAAAGTTTACATTTTATCAAAATATACATGTATTCAATACTTTTTATATCTATGTTCATGTTTGTAACATGTAAAACTTTGCCTTTACAATAGTCATTCATACCCACTGAGAGTTATATCTCCCTTTTCAGAAGGTCAGTAAACATTAAGATTTTATTACATGTATGGTACATGCTGATTGCATTGGTTATCATTTAAGATACATAATCTAAGTCTTATGTTTTTTAAGTACAATTAAATAGTTTGTGTGTACCAAACCTTTTGGATGCAGTTAAAGAATTATATATACCCGTAGTTAAATATACAGCTTTATTCAAACAAAGATTTATTTCTATGCTAGACAATGAAAATTCACTTAAAATTCTTAACATTGTGATAAAAGTTTTCCATGATTCCAAGTGAGATTGCACAAAGCTGTCAGTATATTTCAGAAGGATTCAGGCCTTTGTGGTCTCGAGTTTCAGTGTGTACTAATGTTAATGGACTGATGTTGGTGTATCACTCCAGTGTCTGTATCATGTGCCTTTATCCTTCCTTTTTCTGTAGCATAACTCTTTATCCCTCTCCACTTTTAGATATCTTTGTCAAACATCTGTATATGCAAGACAAAATATAATTAATAAAAATTAAAAAATAAAACAAACACAAGTATCAAGTACATGTGTAACAGCTTAAAGCAAAAGATTTATGCACATCTGCACAGATGAAGAAAAGAACTATTTTGTTGTATCTCTGTATTAAAATAACTGACAGTATGTTTTATCAACCAAAAGTAAATGAGATCTATCTTGTAGATCTTCTGTCATATTTGTGCAAAGTACTTGGTCTAGCAAGACAACCATCACTTGGGATAGTAAGTTTTCACTGTGTTGTGTTTGTTCTTTTTAATTTTTGTCTAACTTCTTATAGCTTAAAACTTCGCATTCCATTTTTTTATTATTCGAAGATAGACCAAACCAAACAAATTCCGTAATATAAAAATATCAAGGAATCGTTAAATAACTTTTGAATGTTTATTTTGATTGTGTTTTAATACTATTGGTAATAGTTATTATAGCAATTTCAAAAAGAACTATCGGTTAAATGCTATATTTATAGACAAAAAAAAATTCAGCTTATAAGCGGCATATACTTTTTCTTTGAAAAAAAGATAACAGAAACAAATACACGAAATCATCTTTTCTCAGCACAAAGCAGAGAAGGCAAAACGTTGTCAAGATGCTAGACTACAACTTAAAACTAAAAAAATTAAAAAACCGCTTTCCTACTTATGATGAGCATTACTTTCTAGGCCTATAGAGCGTCAACATTCAAGCGGCTAAAAGTTTTTATTTTGACATTATTGCACTTAAAACTGGCTTGTTTTTCAAAAATAAAAATATGGTTTGAAATAAAATCTTACTGAATATCAAATGGTTTATAAATTTAATGCAGTTTGTCTGTGTGTGTCCTTATTAAGTAATTGAGTGTTTTTATTTTTTAATAAGACTTCAATGGTAAAATATTTGCAAAATCAGGCAAACAAAAGTTCATACTCTTCTTATAAATTTGCACAGTTTAATGCTGAAAATCAATCATATTCTTTACATGTAATATTGATTTCTAGATGTACATGTACAGCAGGTCCTACATTGTACAAAATATGTTTAAGACATATTACATGTTGAAAGTCTGCGTGATTGAAAATATTTATAATGAAATGTTCATGTTAGATTATTTTCAAAGAACGCACGATTGTGATTACTTTTCTCTAAAATAATTTCTGCTCGAAAATAAAGTTCCCGACAAACCTTTTTTTTCTAAATTTTGGATTAATTTTCTTTATGAATATTGTTTAATAAAGAAGTAAAAATCGATTTGCGCTATATTGACAAATATATTTTTACATATGAAAAAAATGATCATGTGCGCAGTAAACATATAACGTGAGTTTTGAGTGTCCTTAAATATGAACGCTATACAAAAGAAGCAAAATTTACCCTATATCTCAGCAATGTGCAACTGTAATTTATCAAACGTGTAAAAAAAAAACATGTTCATGTATAATTGGTCTCATGATAGTATGAATTTGTTGCTGTGTAAACTGACATTTGCAGTCAGTGCATTGTTTTTCTTTAAGTTGTAACGTTTAATATTTTATTTTATCGATATCCAATGGCATAATAATTAAGTTTGACAAGCAGTCTTTTGTTAAAATGGTTCTACATGTTTAACCTTGATTAACTCCGCAAATATGTCTAAAACGTTTCCGAAAACTAAGACAGTAACAGACATTATAAGGTTTTATTCGTTCTACGGGGCAGAAATACTTGAAATCGGTAACAAAGCTGCCATGCTACCGTCTAGAAAGTTTGTTTTTCACTGTCTCTAAAATTACACAACAATTACTTAAGGTATTTCATCCAATGACAAAATGTGTTATTCTAGTCATTTTTATAATCATTTTATTCAATTAATTTAGGTCCTATTATATCTTACAGCAAAACTGTACTAATGAAGAAGATAACATTGTTCAACTTGATGCAAAAGAGAAATCATTATTGATGGAAGAAACTTTTAACAGTAAGCAGTTTTTTTTTCTATTATTGAAAGTATTGCAATAAAAGAACATTTAGTGTGCTAGAACATCACTAAATGTTATGCATGTTACATTTTTTCTGAGATTATCAGATACATGCTTCAAACGGTTTATTTTTTAACTTTCTTTTTCAGATTCATCAGTTTGGATACAATATACTAGCGATAAATTCAAAAGTCAATTATACCAGTGTTGGTTAGAATATAAAACAAAAACCACAGATAAATGGATAATTGCAGATTGCACTACTAAATTTGAATACCTATGTACTTGGCACATGTAAAACTGATGATAATTAGAAAATTTAACATAAGACAAACGTACATTTTCTTCAATTAAACAAGTGTACAATTACATGTAGTTATTATTAGATAATTTTTGTAAAGTAATTATACATCTTTCTTAATTAAGATAATTTGTATTCATGTACGTGTACCTTTCTGGGTTTCTCCTTATGACTTTTGTCATGAAACAAAATACAACGTGTTTGCTGTAATGTTTAAATTTCTAAAGTCCACGTCAATTTTGTACACATTTTGTCAACGTTACACGATATGATACTGGTTATACATGTATCTCGGTTTAATATATCAAGGATATCTTACCTCCTGCGAAATTGTAAGAAAGGCATTGGTTAGCAGCAGGCACGTTTAAAAGACCATGCTTATTCCATACACAGTTATACTCGGCTACAAGATATCCTCGATTCACAATTTGCTCAATTATTCGATACGAGGGTCAATCAAAAAATACGAAGACAATGTGCCTGTCTATGATATATTTTTCATTAAAGTGATAACTAACAGATTAATTTATGCAACAACACTTATTTTATTGATATACGAAGTTTCATTCCATTTGATGAAAATGTATTTTTGTTACTCGATTTTAAAATCAACATGTTTTGTCACCACGACGCACGGTTACGTTGAAAACATGACGTCAAGATGACGCACGCAAAGTTAATAGAAATATCCCATCTTTATATCACCCTGGGTCGTTTGTGCTTTTCACCATACAATTTAAATCGGTACTATATCACTTGACTTCTAATTTGTTCATATTTGTTCGATAATCATAAGATAGTTCCTCGAAATTTATTTATTTATTACCGCATGTCTCTACGTTTACAGTAAGAAAATCCCTGAATGTCAGATGACGTTGTTTATTCGTTTGATCAAATATTTACAGATATTCTACTCTCTTTCGGACTGTTTGATGTTCAAATTACATTTATCACAACCCCCACAAAATGTGTTAGAGTTAAACACAAATGAGCAAATAATTTTTTACTTATTTTTCCACCATTGACCATTTTCACAGTTTTTGTTGGCTTTTCCCCAAATTAAATCCATACTGTCTATACTTTTCGTTGCGCCGTGACGTCCGGCGACGTCAATGTTTTCAGTCAATTTCAAAGAGGACTATATGTCTTTAGTTACTGATATCTGTTCAATAAATCTATATATCCCGTCATTAGTTGGTACACAGAATATCATGACAATTCTTAATTTTAGATTTCAATATTATTTGGTTTTAAGCCCAATTTATGGAGATTATGGCTTTCAACATGGTTTATTGTTGGCAGAACACAAAGTTTGACCGTGCGCCGTGACCTCGTTTTTGCAGGATTGCATGTAGATTCTTAATACTTCTTAGAAATGAAGGATTACATGGACGTTTTTGATTTAAATTGTTTGAAACAATTGCTAAATTATGTCTACTACATTTAGTAATAATATGACGTTAAATAACATAGCTATGGCAAAAGTCTTTGTATTTTTTTTATTGACTCTCGTATTTATAAATACCTCAGGTATTAAATGATGTTCATTCAAAAGTATGAAAAATTTCCAAGATTTATCAGTTGAAACGCCCCCTTTAGCTTATCATGTTTTAAAACACGGCTAAAAATGTGATGCGAACGGGGATTTTGTATTGCAGCAGACCCGGATGATAACTTTGAAAAATTGCGCGAGGTATTCCGAGTGACTTCCAAATGGAGAAAAGATATAAACATTCCCCATTATGAATCTCCATAAGAAATCTGTTTTTGTTCCTGTGAAATATTCCGAGTGAAAAATGATAATGTGTCAATGAAGTTATCTTGGAAATTTTCCCTTTCATCGATTTCACAGGTTTGTGTATATTTATTTAAAACAGTCAAATGTGCTGCATAAATATCTTGGTTTAGTATCGAAATTGAAATTTGTTACTTTGTTATTAAACGTAAATTTTTATTGTTATATTCATTTTTTTAAATCAATACAAAGGCAGTCAGTAACATATAATCGTTACATGGTCATAATTGACTTGATGTGTTTAAAGGTGAAAATTTAAATCCATATGGGGCTCAAGCTCCGCTCTCGCCCCATATGGAATTAACTGACCACGTATAAGCCATATCAAGTCAGCTACAAACCATGTAACTAATAGTTTAATTATCGTTAGCAGAATGATAATTCATATATGTACTATAATATTTTGACAACTTAAAACTTAGTATGTTTTAATCATGAGTAATCTGCAATATGCTATGTTATTACATGTATACTGTATGTTGGTTGTTGATTAAACTCTGCCGTTTAATCAATATTTTTGAATTGGCTTTATAGCCACCATGTGTTCCTTCTATTAGATCTTTGACTTTCATCATTCTGGCAGTGCGTTCTTTAACATCTACTTTTAAAGTAAAATATAAAACTTTAAGCTTGTGGCTTATGTAGCTTAATTTTTACTGCCTATTGGCTAACGGTTTATTGTTAGTTTTTTTTTTAACAAATACGGTCAATGTTTGAAAAAAGCATTTGAAAAGCATGTATATGACCAAAAAAAAAAACATATAGAGAGAACGTCAATAAAAATGGTATCATTTGCATGACGTACAAATATCGCTTTAAGTGATACAAATTTGAAGAAAAGTGTGAATCAATCATGTTTGGTTTTTCAACTATGGATAGTTTTGTGACATAGTACTGGTATCCGTTGACAGATAATTATAAGATATTTAGTAACATGTCTAAGGAGGTCGACATACAATGTATTACTCATCAGATCAACTGAAATTTTTTACATTTAATAATCAGCTATATACTATTACTCAGAAGATTCTATAGATTTAACCTTTGAAACTAAAACATTTTCTCATATCCTTATGCAGATTTTTTCTCAAAGGTATCAATATAGTCTATCAAAAGTCACGACCACTCTTAATAGTATACATTAATACTGTACTTACACGAATGACTGCCGAATGATAAATATATAGGTAGCGATATGTTTTATTTTTTCTAAATGGTTTTTTTTATCTTTAAGAGCAAAACGTTTAAAAAAAATTCAGAATTGTGGTATACACATTCAGAATATTTTCTGACTCTCAAATTAAAAGAAACATAAATCTCTTTTTTTTTCTATTACGAATTGCTAGAGAATGATATTATAATTATAATACTTCTTACTTAAAGTAAAAAGAATTTAATCAAAAATGTCATTTTCGATAAGTTTTCAATTAATACTATTATAAATTGTGGACACAAAGCATCATTATTCAGGACACATTGTAGTACAACAGAAGAAACTATTGCTTTTGTAACAGAAAACATATTCTATGTAAGTAAGCATTTAATTTAAACTGTCGGTTCTCTCACTTCCGGCTCGCTCACTTCCAGTTTCTATCAGTAAATAAATACATTTTACATTTTTTAACCTTTAGCACCATGTATACCATAACATGCAGGGGGAACACCCTGTTATGAGCGGTATGTATTCTCGAAGCGACAGAGAAGGGATCAAGCAAATTTTTCCATTTCCTTATTTTACAGAATTATTTCACCAATTAGCGTATGCGTACGAAAAGAAGCTGACGCTGCATTCATTAGGAAATAGATATAATCTTATTCTTTTGTACACATTTCAGTTTTGTCAAACACATTAACAGGAATCTGACGACCAGAGCAAATTTGACCTGTTTCTATATACATGTATCTTTCAATCCAATGTAATGTGTCCGGATGAATGAAAAACCTGAAGATCGTAAAGTGTGAATAGCGCACTGAGCGCTATATTGGGGGTTCAAAGCAATGAGCCTGACTAGACATCACAAACTAATATGGCGGTAGTCGGAAATAAAAAGAAAATAATGCGTATTTTTTTTATTTGAGCTTTATATACTTAATTGAATCTCTGTCTTTAAGGATGGCAGTCGATTGAAAAGTTGTTAATCGGTTAATCTGTTCTTGATTTTCGGCTGGAAATATTTATCTTATATAATCATAGCTACATGTATGCGACCAATATAAACAAAAATATTTTCTATATGATATTTCATGTCGTGTTTATTGAAAAGAGTAAATAAATACATTGAAAGTTGGAAGATTGTCGACTATTGATGTATTCTATTGATCATATAAAAATTTGACAGAAATTGATCAGCTAATTTACACGAATTTGGGAATCGAAATATGGGTTTTTGCACAAAAACCGCTGATAATAAGAAATTATCTAAAATTTTATTCTTGCGACAAAAGAGGGGGTTGCAATTCCTATGCTTATTTTCCCTAAAGGAGTTGCAGACAAAATTGAAAAATCAAAGTTACAGAATTCGATGTAATTCTTTTTTTGCTTTGCAACGTTGTATATAAAGCAGTGCAGAATTTTATCTGTAAAGTTTGTACTCACTTTTATAAGAACATGATACTATAGATTTCAAATTGGTTATACAGACAGATGTGGTAGATTTCACGCTCTATAAAAGGGGAAGCCTTATTGTTGTGAAAAACTGCCTCCTTGAAACAAAATCTATTTAATCTTAACGTTTAGAGTAAGACAATTTCTTGAAAACTACTATTTCCGATTTTTGTTTCATAGAGGCATATTTTTTGATGAAGAATTTAACTTTTGGGAAAAAAAGTCATTACTACCTATACCTTTGAAATCTAATAACTCAGACTGACGTTTTTCATAATAATTGTTAGACCATAATTTATCACCTAATTGTCTACGGACTTTTTCGTTATTTCCGATTACGACAAAAAGCACATGGCGGGTGTGACCGGTCAGCAGAAGATGCTCACTCCTCAATGGCACCTGATCCTACCTCTATTTTTTAAGAGGTCCGTGTTTGCTCTGCTCCTGTTTTGTAATTTTCCTTTGGACTTTTGGATTTAAGAACTGTTCGGTATCACCACATGTAATCTTGTATTATTTTGCAATTGTTGTCATTGTTTTGACCAAGCAATCTGTAAATTGTCAAATTAATTTATTCCTTCTAACAACTGTTTCCGGGGGGGGGGGGGGGGTGGGGGGGGGCTAGGTGTTCCTCTAGCCTTTACATTAAAAGTGTTCCTTTACGTGTATTACCGAAACAATGAAACCAATGTACATGTTTCATGTAAAAATAAATTCTACATTATTTTGTAAAGTTTTGTTCATTCAGATACACATTACTAGCATTTATTTTGTATCTGATCAATCTTTATAAAACTATAAACACAAATTATCTTATAGAACATTTTTCCCACAGAATTGCTGCGTTTTGTCAGTATTTTAAAATAAAGTAGATTGACGAGGGCAAGAGTCAAACAATATTAAGATAAAAACCCGTTACCAAGGACTTTCTATGCCTATCATCCAAGAAGAATCGAAGATAATGGGCATTTGATTTACAAGACAATATTTTTATGATACTCATACTCCCAATCTTTTCATACAGCCTTATAGCGTATCAATAGCATATTTCTTGACCAATTACATGTTCATACTCCTCAGCCTCCGGCTGTACTCCAAGAATGTCCCTCATCCATCACATCCGTGGTATGCTTGGATGAGGGGTCCATCAGCCTATAGTTCAAACACATTATACAAACATTAATACCAACACTAATGCAAACAATTTTTCTAATCATATAGTTGCTTTGTTGAAAAATAAACCAATTGTTATATTCACATCCGTCGTCGTAGGTTGCAAAAACACAATTTGCAGCCAATGACATGGTGCTTCCGTGTTTAAAAAGATTGAACATAGATATAATTGTACTAATTTATCAAACAGGAAAAGTTAAAAAAACAAAAATTCAGGTTGTACTGTGAATGCATTTAATAATCTCTTCAAAATGAGGTACATGTATAAGTATTGAAAATGTATACTTATTAGTTACAAGTAGATACAGACTCAAATTAAAAATAATATGGATAGCCAAATTAGATTAACCATACATACCATGCATACGTAAAAAAAAAAATGTCGATTGATACAGATTTTCAACGCACAATTTTTCATCAAAGCAGTCCCTGAGATATCATGACTTTTCTTGGTTTACATTTTGTTCTACAACCGAATTCGCGTTTATCAAAAACTACATTTGAATAACCCAAATCAAAATGCAAAAAAAACAGAAGAAATATTTTGGATTTTGTAAAATTCAAGTCCTCGAAGTGACAGAAATTCCTGAGGAATGAGGCCACGCCCTCAATCAAGGGAAAATGATTAAGGATCATTGAAAATTAGTTGGTATATTTTAAAAGTCTTCTCAAAATCTCAAAAACCATTCGGCCAGAAAAGCTGAACCTTATGTGGAAGCATCCTCAGGTAGTGTATATACAAGTTTGTTTAAATCATAATCCACAGGGATAGGGTTGGGCCCCAATGGGGCGAGGGTGTCGAATTTTCACATTGGAATATATAGATATAATCTTTAAAAATCTTCTTCTCTGAAACTGATCAGCCAGAAAAGCTATAATTTGTGAGAAAGCATCCTCAGGTAGGATATATTTACGTTTGTTCAAATCATGCTCACCAGGGGTAGGGTGTAGCCACACTGGGGAAGGGGGGATTACATATGAATATATAGAGAATATTCTTTATAAATCATCTTTGAAAACATAATTTACCTAGAAAAGCTGTAACTTATGTCAGATCAGATAGTGTAGATTAAAAGTTGTCGAAATCATAATCTTCGGGAGTAGGGTTGGGCCACATGTGGGGGGTGTGGGCAATTTAACAAAGGAAAACATTTAAATTATTCACAAAAACTCAAATAATATTAAATATGCTTTTACTTATAAGCATGCACTTTGACATATTGTTGATTGGGGGTTTAATTATAAATATAAGGATATGCAGAGGATTTACATTTATTTCATACAAGATCTATTATATTTCATTGTTCAGACATTTGTAAATGAATCAATAAAGCTGATGTTATTACATCTTTTGTTGCTCAGGTGAGCGAAGTGGCCCATGGGCCTCTTGTTTTGTTTATTATTTATCACCATTTGGTGGATCAACGTCGCCAATGTACTTTCATGACATTTTCATAAAATTAGGTTTTGTACATAATATATGAGTACGTTATAAAAATTGACAAAACAGAAAAAGTAGAACGTGTTCGACTTAAAATTTCAATGATAGAAATATTCTATCTTCAGAATTACTTTTCCTAGTTTTTTGATAAATACATTGTACTATTATACGTGTGTAATACTCCAAATAAAAAGCAATATTTTGTGCATTTTGATACCTTGAGATGACCCTTCTATAACCATATTAGAATTTTGTGGGGGTTTGTGTTTGTTTTGTGCCAATTCTGAACTTTGGTTTCCACTTAATATCCTTTTGTAATCACTATATAATTTACAATACAACATCATGTTTTTCAGATACCTGATTTCGAAATAATGAAACTGAAAATGGGCATTCATAATGAAATAACAGTTGCTGACATGCTGACATAATATCATAATATGCAATGCAAATTTGATCCCATTAAAATGAAGAGGTGTTGTTAAATGAGAAGGTTAATGGTGCAAATTACCATTAATTTAACCTGTTTTCCGAGGGTTAGAGTTTTTTTTTTTGGAAGGGAGGGGGGGTGAGATGAGATCATATCTGAATCCAGATCTCTTGTCGTCTCCTCTGTTAAGCGATTGTATAGTTGGATTGCTTTATTTGGTTACCGTACAATATGGTGAACTTATATTATGTGATATTTTTGCGAATTAATTGTGAATGAAGAAGCAAACTATGAAATAGTAGCGCCATGCGGAATAATGGCAAAAAGGAAGGACTAAAGGAAAATAGGATATACAGCTTAATAAAAGACCGCTTTAATTTTGATATATATTCATTGATAAAAATTGCATTAATAACTCAGAAGTCATCTTGTAAAATAATTATGGAGCATCATTGCAATGACAAATAATTTGTATTATTACTGATGTCAAAATATCGTATCCAAAGGCTAAATAAAATAAACAATCGCCAACAATTGCGACACTACCAACAAATCGGAAAAAGGCTAGCTGAAGAATTGCTAAAGAAGACGAAAGGATTGTTAGAAACTACAAATATTCGCCCTTGACGTCCTTCAGAGATCTCAAAAAACGTTCTATAAACGTTGATACCACCGACTATTGTAGATTATCAATCTCTGTTTATTTTGTCTGATTATTTTAAAGAAATAATCTATATATCACAATAAACTAGGTTCATATTATGTTTGTGTTTTTTATTCTAGGCATAAATATGCCATTGTTGTCATACAATGGCATTCCGAGGATTTCAGAGTGTTTGCAGACCTAGTATGAGTGTAATCGGTCACACTGTAAAAATACGTAGGAATATCTAAGCGGTATTTTTCAATCATTTGTAAATGAGAAGTCTGCACTAAACATTCTTTTTAAATATGTTAATATACCTGGCACATAGTCCGAAACAAAACATATCATTTCAGATGACTGAATTTCAAGCAATCAATTTCATTTTCAGACCCACATGTAACATCAACAAAGTGTGACAACTCCAACTGTGTCGTGCACGTCCAATAAAAACAGATATAAATGAGTTCTCTAAATAAAAAAAAATACTTCTATTATTAGCTTTTGAAAATGAGCATATACCTTATTTTATAGAATTTTAATTTATTTAAAGAAAAATCTTTGGTTTTAGATGCATGATTTACAGATCACCACACTGATAATTTGATATCGGCCCTTTCATCAGACATCCAATGATCCAATGATTAACTCGGGCTACATTTACCAATGCCGAAATCAAAACAACGGTGCTGTGTTCTATATTAAACAACATAAATTTGATATCAAAAATTAAATACAGATCTGATTTTGACATATTAAGGTCAAATGACACGTTCCTCAAATTTATATAACTTTTTTTTCATTTTTACTGCGACTTTTTGCATAAACAAATTACATTTTTTTTATTCCAATCGTAGAAGAGCACAGAAAGGTATGAAAGCCCGGATTATTTTTATTGGAACTCTTTATTACGAGGATAAACACAAAAGATGCTTGAGGAACGTGGCGTCTGACCTTAATTGCAAAATGTTTTATTGTCTGTTCAATTTAATTAAGGAGGCTGAATTGTAAACGATTACCCATCAGATTTACTATTAATAGTAATAAAGTTTTTGACTTTTTAGCTTAGTTAGAAAAGTCCGCATATTTCAGCTTAAAAAGTGAGGATTTCTTTATATAACCTAAGTCAAAATTGGTTGTGCGTGTTCGATGACCGTGGGTTTGCTAGACTGATGTTCTTCAGGTCCTGGCCCCCGTCGCTTATCGTAAGGGGAGAAACGAGTAAAGTAATTTCAAGTACAACTTAAGAGAAACGAACGTTTGACGTGTCAGTCTTGGATCTCACGGCTCGTTTTGCAGATAGCTTGCTTCCTGCAATGCTTAATGTCTGTTAAAACTGTACTTGCGTCCTAGCATGTTTTGACCAAATATTTATAGATATTCTACTATTTCAGACTGTTTGATGTTTAAAATGCAATACCTCCACCCCCACAAAATGTATTACAGTTACATACAAACGTGCAAATAATGTTTAACTTACTTTTTCCACCACAAAGCATTTTCACAGATCGTATCGGCTTTTTAGCGAGTTAAATCCATACTGTTTATACTTTTTGTTGCGCTGTGACGTTCGGCGGTGTCAAAGTTTTAAGTCGATTTGAAAGAGGACTATCTGTTTTTAGTTACTGATATCTATTCAACATAACTATATATCTCGTCAATATTTGGTACTTACATTATCATGGCAATTTTGAATTTGACGTTTAAGTATTATTTGGTTTTAAGCCTAATATATAGAGATATTACTATCAACATTATATGGTTTATTGTTGACTTAACACAAATTGTGACTGTGCGCTGTGACCTCATTTTTGCTGAATTAGATTCTAAATAACTCTCAGAAATAAAGGAATATATAAAGTTTTTGATTTTAAATTGTTTGAAACTATTGCTAGAATAATGTCTACTAAATTTAGTAATAATATATGCTTAAGTAACATAGCTATGACAAAAGTTTTCGTATTTTTTATTGACCCTCATATGATTCTATCTTAGCACGCTTGCAAGTCGAGGTGCTTTGTAAATCCTTGGCATTTTCTATACAATCTACTCTAATGTCTAGTTTCCTATCTTCCTTTTTTTTATTTGCCTCCCACCTTTTGTTAGATAAAACGTATTCTTTGTTATTTTTTTTTTACTTAGAGGGGGCTACCCTGTAGCTTTGATTTAATTTTGATGAATGATAAAACTGTTAATTTTCTTTACCTTATGAAGATTTTTTTTTTATAAATTCTATATATATCTTGTTTATGGGTAATTTGCACGCATCATGATATAATAGTATAGGCATGACGTAAGTATGACTGTGCGCTCAATTTATATGGTGGTTGTGAGCACAAGCAACTTGCAGTCAACGTACGTGAAACGCAAGGGACAAGTGAGATCACTTACATTTTTCGTGCATGTCAAATTGCACGGTTATCTTATGGATTCCTTGAGTGAAGCGCAATTGCAGCGTTTTCAGAACTCACAAGGATTCAATGGTGATTGTTGTGCATGTCCAACAACCACCGTGCGTGTTAATGAGAAGAAAATCGTGAGATGCACTTGCGCGTCTCGCAAGATTTTCATCAACATCCGTCCGCAGACCACCGTGAAACGTAAAAGCACATAACCAGCTGTTACTAACGCCTATCTTTTTACAAAGCTCTTCTTCTAGATGAGGTTGATTTAGTATTAAAACAGCTATGTAACAACCGTTAATGATACAACGCCGCTTAATGATATAAATATCATTAAGCGTTGCAATTGCAACGCCTATTGTTATAAATGTTATAAATTATTGCATTAAAAGTTGACATCGCTAACGCCTACTGATATATCGCCGCTTAATGATAGAATTACATCATCAAGCGTCACAAATGGAGAGCAGCCCTAACGCTTCATGAAATAAGCAAATATCTACACCTTCAACCGCTAATGATAAAAATGTTTTTATCATTAAGCGTTGCAGTCGCACCCTCTAATGATACAAAATTATAAAATGAAAAGCCGTCTTCTATGAAACAACACTTTTTAATTTCCATATATTATATTTGCTCAGCATTAATAAAATGTTATTTTTACAATTACAAGTGCCTGTACTGTTTTGTTCAAGTTCTTCATTAATTATGAAACTTTAGATAGATAGATAGATAGATAGATAGATAGATAGATAGATAGATAGATAGATAGATAGATAGATAATTTTGGATCCACAGCTAGATTTTATTACTCCTATTGATATACAACTGTTCCTCGGGCTGCAGTAAACTAATGATAGTACTTAATTTTTAAAAACGATATGAATAGTTCAGTCCATTTCATCGGGTTATCTTTTGTAAAACAAACATAACCGGCGAGGTTTTAACCTTTGAACGATTTATATTCTTAAATACAATATATGTTAACACTTGAGAGAGAATTAGGTGGACTTGCTACATTTTCACTGGAGTTTTCGTAGAAAAAATCCAATATTAAAATTGTAAGCGGGCGGCTGCCTAAGGGGTACCGAATAAGTCTTGCAGACCATTTGTACATATATTAAAGTAGTGCATATTACATGTACTTTTATTTAAATTTTTGGCATTTTATGCAAAAACAAAACAAAACAAAACAAAAAGGCTGTTGAACTTACAGTGCCGCTTTCCATAACGTTAACAACTTAACCTCTATTCTATCCAGTAATCAAAATCCTTTATCATGCATTTTAATCGTTATTCTATTCATTCTATCCTATCCATCCTATCCATTTTTTCCTATCAGATGAAAATCTTAGAATGACATTTTCAAAAAAACGAAAAACTTTTGTCAGTTCTTTTGTAATCTTCACATAAGAATTTTTTGAGCAGAATAATTTATTTGTGCTTTGTTTTGAATATATATTTGCAAAAGTTGTAATTTAAAGTTCACTGAAGATTTTAAACAAGATTACCATTAATATTTCTGTGAAAAACAATTCTGGAAAATGATTGAACTCAAGCTCAATGTTGATTGGTTGATCGATGCAGGATAGGATGCCATTGGATAGAATAGAACAGTTTTATTCTATCTTTTATTCTGTATCTTGTATCCTGTATTCCGTATCCAGCATCCTATCCTATTCAGTGTAAGCTTGATGAAAAGCGGCAATGTAGTCATTTTCGTGCATAATATTACATATGGGGTACTTGCATTATATTACAGTTGGCTTACCCTACTGTCCGGATAACTCTTCCTACAGTTTTTAAAATAAGAAGGATTTATTTTGCAGATCACTTGTACATATATCAGAGATGTGCATATAACTTGGGTTTTGGTTTTTGACAATTTATGAAAAATACCAGATGTGATCATCTTTTGCAAATATAGGGTACACTTATTATCTAGATAACTCCTCCTTAAAGTTCTCATGTTAAGATTTTTTTTGGTTTTTTAGATCACTTTTATGTATATCAGATGTGTTCATATTCAAGGATTTGATTCTTAGCAATTTACGCGGAAAATATCAACTGTTGAACTTAGTCATTTTATTGTATAATATTTCAAATAGGGTACCTTATTTGTCCAAATAACTCCTTCTACAGTTTTCAAGATAAGATCTTTTTTATAGTCTTTCTTTTTTCAGATCATTTGTTTAGATATACAATGTTCATATTACAGTGGGGCTTCATATATCCGGAAGCCAGAGATACGGACTCTTCAGTTAATGGACGATTTTTTTTGTGGAAACAGAATTATTTATACGTTATTTTGTCCCATATATCCAGAATTTTGCGTTCCAGATCCAGACGGTCTGATTTTACCATAAAACACGATTTAACTATAAAATTTGCCTCGTTTAACCGGACGGTAAAATTTAATGGTACTCCGATTAATACAGTAGAAAGATTACGCCTGTCAATTGAGTTTCACCCATTTTCACCTGCTAGCCCCCATGAGTAGCTGGTATAAACACTTCGACTTCCTAAATCACTTTCAAATATTACGAACATTGTTGGTTAGACAGGACTAGTCACGCCTCACTGCAAGTGACTTGGGTATATTTACACTGTGCACCTGTAAAGTGTCACCACTTTTTAAAACTCTACTCTACTTCAGAGGAAGAATATGCTCAATAAATCTGGAACGTTTTTCATAGTTTTGTGGTATTTATATTCAAAAACATTATTTTAAACGAAGTGTCTCATGAATGCCTTGTTAGATTAAGCCGAAACCTGAAGTATAGGAAGAAAACAGTAAGGGAATCATTTCAATTGATCGGAAGTGCATTGGTGGAAAAATGACGTGTCTAGTTATAGATTGTTAAAAACCTAACGTTAATTGGCTCATTTCACACTTAGACACAATATATTTAGCTACAGTTTGCTATTATTATAGTTTGATTAATATTTTCTTGACGAAAACAATATAAAGCAGTGTTTCCTTGTATTAAAATAGGTGAATATCACAGGAAAAATCTAATGTTTTGCTATTTAGTATAAAAGGCAAAGAAAACAGTATTTAACACCCATTAATACATATCAATTATCATTTTTCACAAAAATAGACTCCTTTTAATGTCCGGAAGCTTCACCTATCCGGACGATAGATTTTAATCTTTGAGAAAACATGAGAAAAATACAAGTCGTAGAACTTAGTCATTTCTTAACGAATTGTTGCATATAGCGTACCCCATTTGGTCAGATAACTCTCGTACAGTTTTCAAGATAAAACTGTTTTTTTGCAGTTCTATTGTACATATACACAAAATGTGCTTATTACTTGTATTTTGTTTTGGTGAATTACCAGCTACATGCATTGAACTTAGTATACTTTTTTCCATTATATTGCACACACGATTCATCATTTGTCCAGTAACTCCTTTTGTAGTTTTGAAGATAAGAAGCTATTATCAGTTCAATTGTACAAATATGCACAATAGAGATAAGAATCATACTTTGAGTTTTTGATAATTATAAAAAAAAAATACTTAAACGAAATATGACATAATCATTTTGGTCGGGATCGGCCTTAGGTAGTGTTTATCAATTCAGGGTCGATAAATACGGGCATTGTTCCAACAAAAGAAAACCCAGTTTTCTGTCACATTGACAGGTTTCCCTTGTTACGTTTTAGGTTACATCTATCACATTACTGTGTATTGCCATTGTCATTTCTCTGAAAATAAAATGACTAAAGTATTCATACATCTTTTTATCCAGTATTATCTCCTTTCTGCATTTCAGTTTGTTTTTAGATGTTATTATAAAGTTAATAAGATTACTACATATAGAAAAGCCACAGTGCAGTCCTATGTCATCTGCACGTAGAAATCATCTGCAGTATATACACACATGTAACATTTATTAAATTGTGCATTCGTTTCTTTAGATTTTGTCATTGATGAAGATTAATTTTTGTTATATCCTTGATACCTTTATATTCCAAATATGTGCAGATGTAAATGTAACTTCGAAATAACAGTGTTTGTGTAAAAAACAAAGGTGATTCAATATTATTTGAATAATTTTATTCTAATTAATATATTGCAATGATTTGGGAAGATTTGTTTACTACTAATATGTTTTACGGTACTACCGTTGTGGCGAGCGCAGCAATAATTACACATACCTTGCATTATTGTCAACTTAGTGATATTTTGACAGTTATCAACTAACATCAAATAATTTGAGAGAGAGAGAGAGAGAGAGAGAGAGAGAGAGAGAGAGAGAGAGAATTATATGATATTTCTAAGTTTTAAAAAAAATCTTACAAAATAAATAGACTTAATTCCCCTAAAACCGTTCTTTACTTTTGGAGAAAATTGATCAGTCTGTAAAATGTAATTTGTGTTTAATTTGGTCAAAAGTGTAAAGTGTAAATACAGTATTATTTTTCTTTTGTACCTTGTTGTTATCTGACTTTTATTTTTTTTCCTGGTTCATAATTTTTTTTTACTGAAATTTGCCCCCGGTACCTGTTTGTAGGTGTGTAATTTCCCATTTTCCAATTTAAATGTTTGACAATATGCAATATCTGCATCGATTTTTTAACTGTTTTTTTTCTCTTTATTCTTTATTATTTTATTCAAAATGACTTTTTTTTTTAATTTCCTCCCTACTTATACTTACTGTTCATGTACGCAAAATTTGATTAACTCTTGCTTGTATATATAATTATATAATCTCTCTATCAAAATTTAAAAACCCACTAAAAACCCACAAATCATCTAAGGCCGGTATCGCAGTTTATACTGAAATAGCTATAGTAACACGCATTACAGATGTTTGATCCACCTCTAAATTTATCGCGGGAAATCTAGCGCGAGATCACTGTGACGTCACACATACAAATCTATATTCATTTGTTTACGTATCTCGACTCAATACAAAGGAATGGAAGCATGTAAAAAATATCTCGGGTCTCCCCAAAGCTTGTGCCTACTCAAAACGTGTCTTCAAACCTCAAGGCACCGTTAATAACGAGTTAAATGTTAGTCATTTTTGGCATAGCACCACGGGATAAAACATTAGAGAGCATTATGGGACGTAGACAAAAAAAAATTCTTGATGAATCTGTAGGTTTAGATCGTTCTTTTTCCCGCGCGCACTGGTTCTTAGAGCTCGCTTCGCTCGCCGGAGCTGCGCTCCCTATTAGACTAATTATTGTAAAATTTAAGAAGAAATATGACTATTATGATACTGTGAATGAAAACTATAGATATTTGCATCTCTAATTTTAAATTACTTCTAGCAATTGAGGTAACAGGAACAAATCAACTATGAAAATAATTATTACACATACCGTTATCATCGGTTTAATATTACTTATTAGGTTTGTTATTGACTGTTTACTTAATTTGTGGGGTCAGTTCGCCTCGCCTTCTATGGACTTTACTGACCCCACAAGTTTCTGTAAACAGTCAATAGCAAACCTAATAAGTGTTTTGTTTTGCCGAGGACCTAAAGTTTGTTATGTAAACAAACAAAAGATAATATAACAATTAAATACAAAGGTTAATTCTCTTGTTTTTTCGTTCCTCGCCAGTCGTTTGCAAAAACCTGGATGCCATTGAAGGATCGTAATATTACGTTACGGGCAAAGGGGGGTCACTCTAAATATTTGGGGGCTTAAATATTAGAGGTATGGTCGAACGTTTGTGTGAAAAATCAGCTCAAATAATGTTACGTCCGCCATGTTGCCGTATAAATTTTGACGCTCGCCGTTTAAAGAAATTTGTGAGACAATCACGTGACGCGTTTCATCCAATGACATCGATACGTTCTAGTCCGAGGCAAAACAAAATACAATATACACATAGATGACAGAGTAGAGAATGCGATGTACTCATAAAAATCCCAGTGTGATACCAAAAGTTTAAAAAGATGATTGTGGTGTTACTGCGTTTCAAATTAACGACAGAGAGGCATGGAATGCATGTATTTACAAATGATTGTCTTTAAATACACAAGTAAGTAAAACATATAACCCTCCGTATTTAGTTAAATTAAAATCATAGCTTATGGGATTCTTATTTTTAGGAAATATAAATAGCAGATGTACGGACAGGGCTTTCATCAATCTTATTTAAATACAGATCTCAACAACAGCACGTAGCGCCCTGCGCTATTATAGATATCTGTATGTTAATCAGATTTGGCTTTCTTTCTATTTAATCCACGGGTTTATTTATATTCTGACAAACCAACTTAAGGAGCTCATGCTATGAAAGGGAACGCTTTTTGAAATGTGTATTTGCATTTGCATTCAAATGAATAATTTGTAGAATTTCAAAATTACATAAAGTATATATATTTTTCGATTCAAAATTACTTAAAATATATATTTTTATCGAATTAGGTTATTAGTGATGAATGTAGATAAAAAGCATTCTATATAATTCCAATAAGCAAATATATTGGGAGAATGTAAAAGGATAATATGAAAATTTTAAGATAGAAAAAGAAGTAGCGCTCAAAGTTTGCTATCCCAATCTCCATGTTTTAAATCTCTTTGAACATGTAATAAAATTAAAAATAAGAAGAAAAACGTCTTAAACTAAAGGTAATAATATTTTTAAATCTAAAAAGTTTAACCCCCAAAGTACGATCATTGATGTTTCCGAGCCCGAAGGTTAAAGTTACCTTATAATTAATACTAGTATTAATTTTAAGTATGGCCAGCATCTCTCTAGCTAGAGATGGTGCTATCACACTTGATTCACAGTAGTTGCCCACATAAAGTTTTAGCTTCCAAATATTAATGATACAGTTAATATCACTATTAATTAAAACCACTTTGAATTACAAATTGTTTTTCAAACTTGAATCTTTTGATTTAAATATGCCTGTCTATCATCTATCTCAATGTTATTATGTCTACCAGGCTGAAGCTAGCAGCCAATAATAGGACCTTTAGATGTATCCATTACAAGTTCGAGTGAGCTAAATGGACCGTTGTATATGTCATAGACGCCTTCTAAAGCTTGTCATGAATGCATCTGATGAGAGTTTTCTTCTAATCTCTAGTGTTTATATTTTGTGATCAAAATCGAAGGAGGTATTATTCATTGAAATGAGTATAAACCCCTGGGAACCACCTCATGGTATCCCTACAGCCCAAAACTGAGCACGAGAAATGATAGCCCATTAGGGCTCCTACCCTGGTATTTGTTTGATGCACATTTTAAAGACAAGGGATTTAATAGTCCACATTTTACCTCTATATCATTGTGAAATGTTAATCAATGACAAAGTTCAGGTGAGCTAAATGGATCCTTGTAGGTGTCATAACTTTATTGCTGAGGCAAAATGGTTCCATAATTCGCTTTAAAATTTTAAAAGTAAAAAAAAAACCGCGCTTGATTTCCAGGTACACGTGTTACTTCTTTGTAAACTATCTTGGTCCTATATACAGCTAGCAATAATCTAGCGACAACATCGATAGCAGATATAAATACTTAAATTTCATTTTTGTTTTTTTCAGAATTTTTGTTTTTCTTAAAAATGTCTTTTAATTTTTTTTGTGACGTTAAAGGCGCAATTTTATTACTATAAATTGTACCTTTCTCTATTTTACACTACATTTTATAAAAAAGCGTCTATGGAATTATCAGTACCATAAATTATGACCCGTAGACAAAGATCAGCCCCTGGGGTCATAAAACTTAGACTAGCTCACTTTTGATCTCAGTCTCACTTTTACAAAAGGAATATATAGTGAAAAAGTGAGACTAAGATCAAAAGTGAGCTCTTCTAAGTTGTATGGCCCCAGGGCCAGTTGTTAATTGACTTTCTATAATATCACTTAATCCCAGCGGGCTTTTTTGCCTTTGAAGTTGACAAACATCGAACATATACAATTTATTTATGCATTAATCACCTTGATATTAATTATAATATGCCAAAGACAAAGCAAAAAGTAATTTCTGTTCGAGTACTCGAAGTACTTTAATGATTTTTCTTATTTGCAGCTAGCATCTACGGGCTTAATGGCTGCTGTTTGTGATTGCTAGATTCAGCCTTTTTCTCTCTCTTTAAGTTTCATCATAAATATTACTAATGCTGAGCAAATACTAGATACGGAAATGGAAATGTATTATTTCATAAAAGACTGTTTCCAATTTTACAATTGTATGTCATTGAAGGGTGCGACTGCAACGCTTAATGATAAAAAGTTTGTATCATTAGCGGTTGAGGGTGTAGATATTTGCTTGTTTCATTAAGCGTTAGGGCAGATGTGCATTTGTGACGCTTAATGATACAATTCTATCATTAAGCGGCGATATATCATTAGGCGTTGGCGATGTCAACTGTTAATGCAATAATTTATAGCATTGGGCGTTGCAATTGCAACGCTTAATGCCATGTATATCATTAAGCAGCGTTATATCATTAACGGTTGTTACTCTGCTTTACTTGACAAAAGCAATGGCGCAAGATGTGTTTCAATATAGAAGTCTTAAATTTAGACATAACAATATATTACTTTTTGTACACATGCGGTATGAACTGGTTATGAAAATTTCGGAAAATTTGATGTTGAGCTCAAAATATCTTGGTACCTGTAATTAAAAAAAAACTATTGTACTGGAATTTAGACTAGGTGTAACAACCGTTAATGATACAACTCCGCTTAATGATATAAATAGCATTAAGCGTTGCAGTTGCAACGCTTAATGCTATAAATTCTTGCATTAACAGTTGACATGTCCAACTGTTAATGATAAATCGCCGCTTATTGATAGATTTGTATCATTAAGCGTCACAAATGCAGAGCAGCCTTAACGCTTAATGAAACAAGCAAATATCGACACCCTCAACCGCTAATGATACAAACTTTATATCATTAAGCGTTGCAGTTGCACCCTTTAATGATACAAAATTGTAAAAATGAATGAAATAACATTGTTGTAGATAAAGCAATAATATGTATATCTTGAGCAAATAGAGAATAGTAATAAATGACTTAGTTGTGTATCCATACTGTATTCATACTAGTATAAGAAAAATTTTGTATGTAGACATAGTATAATCTAAATCATTTTACGTAATGCGTTTAAACAAGAATGGTCTAATATTTTAACAAACATTTGTCTTAAATTTACATGTAAAAGTAAATTGCAATGTTAGCTGAAATACTAGTACCCTTATTAATTAATCCATATTTTAAACACATTTGTAACAAATTGTTTGATAATGTTGATAACAAGTACATTGAGCAAACTTTTGAATGAAAAAAAAAACAGATGATACTGTGATCAAAAAACAGAAGCGAATGCATATACACTTTCACATGATTGTCTTTATACACAAGTAAATTAGGCAACTAGCGCATAACAACTTGAATATGTAGATTTTTTTAAACAAATGCGTGATCTTTGGGGGATTGTTTATGGGAGACCGGCTGCTTAAAGGAAGCGGAATGAAAAGTGCTACAGACAGGGCTTTCCTAGTTAAATTAAGGATCTTGTGTTATCAAGCAGGAGTACTAAATGTTATCTTTTAGTCTTTGTTTATTTATTTATCTTTTTATTTATTTATTTTTATTTTTATCTGTTTTTTTTTTTTGGGGGGGGGGGGGGTGGGCAGGGGAAAGGGTACATCTACGCAGGCAATTAGGCCAATGTAAGTGTTTACTGTTGTGCGAGATCGATGTTTTGGGTTTTCAGCCACAGGCGGTTTGATGGAGGGAGGGGGTGGGGTTCTAGCCGTTATGCTACACGGACTTATTATGAATTTCTATATCATTAAAATAACCATATACATTTGTTTCATGTTGTAAATTTTGAATTTACTATAGGCGAGTTTAAATTGAAAATTTACAATATGACAACTGGATACAAATTTAATTCACACAAGAGTAAGGTATTTTTTTTTTTTTGGGGGGGGGGGAGTGGTAAGTACGCGACTTTTGGTGAAGTAAGGAACGTCCGTTTTATTATTTGTTTTCAGTAAAATAATATGAGTTTGTTGAGAGTTCTGTCGTGTTTTACTTTCACCCGGTAAGTTAAAATTTACAATACAATTGTTCGATGTATGAATAAAATTTATGGATGAAGATATGTATTGTATATGACGATGATGAATTGTATTGTACATGTAGATATATACTTTTGTAGATATATACATGTAGACAATGTTTGGAAATTTCGTAAGAACAGTTCTGTACACATGCAGTCAATAGTTTAAAAAAAGACAAAATTTGTCCCCTTTTAAAATTTTTACGGATTTCTGTCATGCATATTAGACATTATGCGTATACTGTTCGAAATCGCAAAACAAAAGTGAACTAAATTTTCATTATTGTTTGCATGTAATGATGATAATGCACGGATATACACTGTACATGCAATGGACATATATTATTAGGAAAAGGTATTAGAGAGGAGAAATATTTCAACACATTAATAAATGTTTAATTATAACAGATGAATATATTTTCTTTGGCGTTCACACTGGCTTTAGAATTAATGATCATTGCAACAAGTATTCCATAAAATACGTTATACGAATATAAGTATAACGAATTAAATCCACTGGTCCCGGATACTTTGCTATAACCGAGTTTTTCCGTTGTATTATTATTTAGGTATTATCTGGTATGCATATTTTCATTTTAAAATCACCTGTATTTTTTGAGGACGATGTCATTTAATGACACAATGAACAAATATTTTTCTCTCAAAACATTTTTTATTCATACTACCGATCCTGTTTATTCTTTTCATTAAATATGTCCTTTTGTTTCCCAACTGTGGATCAAAATTCGGTAAATGTATTTAAGGTCTATAAAATAACTTTATTAGATTAAAGAGGAAATTTTGAAATCTGGTAAAAAAAAAAGTTATACACACACTTTTAACTGGTCTAGCTTTCAGTGCGTTCAATATTTTGTTTAATTATAGGTTGCACTGTAACTAGGCATTCAATTGCGTAATTGTTTTGGTTAAATGACATAAAGTGTTCAGCGTACATGTTAAACGCTTAAAAAGCGAAAGATTTATATTTCCGGTGATGCCTATACTGTAAACCAACATTTATTCGCATGCGAAATTTTTTTTAGCGAGGTCATGAGAGCCTCGTAGTCGCGAATATTTACCGCCACGAACCATTCCTTGTCATGTGGTTGTTACATGTATACAACACAGGTCTGGATAAGGCTTGGTCGCGAACATTAGTCGTGGCGAAACAGTTTATCGAAAGTTAATCGCGAAATAAACTCCCCGCGTCTATGATCAAGTGGAGTCGTAAGGCCTGAATCATCATATTTAACGAGACGCGAAGCGAAGCGAAGTTATATGTATTACCACCACTCTTTGAAGCTACTCTTTGGCGTTGTCCACAATAAATATTTTTACTTGCGTTTTCATAGTGTTTATTTGGAATCATTTGTGTTCAATAAATATAATGGTTTTGTTTGTTATTTACCTTGTGGAAAGAAAATAAATTTATTATTATAGAGGATCATGATCTAAAGAATCAGATGACGTCTCGTTGCAAGGCGAAGATCATTAAATCAAACACGACGCTATGCGTTACTTCTGATCTGATGATCTGCACCTGGCAACGCCAAGCAATCCGACCCTTTTGATCAAGTTACCGTTGTAATAATATAACTAACACTTATATGCAACTACTTTATCTTATTTCATATGTCAATCACAAAGTAATTCATTCCTTTTTATCTTAATAAAAAATCAATACAGACCAAGAAGTCCTTTTGTTAGACCCTTTAAAAACATATAGCTGTTACTAAAAATGAAATAATTAATTTGATTTTGGGCATTAAAAAAGTGTTCTGCAGTAAAAAAAAAAAAAAAAAAAAAAAAAAAAACATTGCCTCTTTCATAATCTTTGTTCTTCATTTTTTTGTCCATGATTATATTACGGCGGCGTGGAAGGGCCAGATGAAAAAAAAAATTAAATCTTATTTGTTCGGACGAATACTAGTGAGTTTTTTTTGTTCGGACGAATAATCTTATTGTGCGGACACGAATTAGGATTTGTTCAGACGAATAAGTTATTTGTTTATATGAGAAGTAATATAGACTCTATTCTGGCAATGATGTAGATAAAAGGGGGGGGGGAGGGGGGTCAGTGATCAAGCTATATCCCTTTCCTTCAAATAATACATTGCTATTCGTAAGTGTTATATTAACTGACATGTGTACAATATCTTACATATTTTGTTGTCATGTTCAATTCTCAAAATCTATCATAATTTTGCTTGTTTTTTTTATATAAAGTAATACCATTATTACAGAAACATTACAGGTATATCTACCTGTTTGTTATATTGATACCTTAGTATTGGTATATAAAGATGCAAGACAACCTTGAAATGTTGTCAGTGAGACCGGTTGTCATGGTAACAGAGGCCAAAGATTGAAAAATGGCCGTTTAAAGTTATTTTGGAGACATATAGCATTAATGATTGGAATGACCAAACATGTTCTAAGTTTCATGTACTATCAGTTGAAGCTGCATTTTAGCAAAATAAATAGCCGTCGCAATTACGTTTTGAACAATTAAATATTTCTGAATTATTTTCTTAAGTTTACATATTTCCTTAGCAATGGCAGTTTAACGGATGCTCAATAATGCTTGAATATATTTGATATATAAGTTAAAAAGTTTTCCACAAATAGCAACACAGAATGGTTCTAAATTGTAATTAAAATAATCATTTTCGCTTTACATAATCACTATGGTTTTCTTCATTTTTAAAATTTTTAACCTTGTTACCATAGTAACATGTTTCATTTTTTTAATATGACGTGCATATTTTAAATACATCTATACATATATGACTTTGGTTCAATAGTCATAACTTCTATGGTATTTAGAAAATACGAAAATATGTTTTCAAAATAATTTTCGCTTTCCATGAAAACATTCTTTAGATGTAGATTTGCCCATCAATGTTTTTCAATTATTTAAAAATTGACCAAATAGTTAATTGAAAATTTTACATTTCATAACTTACATAAGCTGAAATTACGTTCTATATTGTTTTAAAGTTGATAAGATTTGCCACTTTTGTATCTCTGGTCTCCGTTACCATGGCAACGGTAGCCCTCAGCAACAAATTTATGATATCTAGTTCTTATTACATGAATATATATCATTGTATGCAATATAAAGATAATTGGAAACTATGCTTGCCGGCTGAACTCTTGTGTACAATTTTGATTTTATATAGAATTGATCTTAAAAACTAAAATTATGATTGTTGAGCAAATTGAAAAAAACGAAAAGATTCAATTTCATTCATTTATACAATTTTGTATCATTAAAGGGTGCAACTGCAACGCTTAATGATATAAAGTTTGTATCATTAGCGGTTGAGGGTGTCGATATTTGCTTGTTTCATTAAGCGTTAAGGCTGCTCTGCATTTGTGACGCTTAATGATACAATTCTATCATTAAGCGGCGATTTATCATTAATAGTTGGACATGTCAACTGTTAATGCAAGAATTTATAGCATTAAGCGTTGCAACTGCAACGCTTAATGCTATTTATATCATTAAGCGGCGTTGTATCATTAACGGTTGTTACACTAGGTTTCTTTTAAAAATGAATAAGGTTCCAAAAGACTAATTGACTAAGAAAATAAGCAGAAGGCACTTTAAAACTTCATACAAAATGTATGTAATAAACTTTAGTTTCATGGCTAGGAATTTGATTAAAAATTACTTTTGTATGATAATTGATAAAAGAAATATATTGTTCTATGATATGGTTTATGATTTTAAATTTTTGTACAAGTTACATTTACAAAAACTAGTGATCATGTAAAAGAGAAAATTAGATCTATAAACTGGTATCTATTCTAAAGGAAAAACATATGTCCTTTTTCTATTCAAAATTTGTTTTCGTATTCACAAATTGTTCTTGATTATGAAAAAAAACCTACTATTTGGTTTCTTTTACATGCAGGAAGGTTTATGAGATTATTTTAATGTCAGAACAGAAATTTTGGATAAACTATGGAAGCCCATTTAGGACATATCAAAAATATTTTTTCAATTTGATATAACGAATTCTTGAATTAGTTAAATCGAATTTAAATTATTTTAACAAATTGTTGAATCCATTATAACGAATTCAATTTTTATAACAAATTTTCTGAATTCGTTTTTAAATTTTGAAATCTGTTTTAACAAATTAAATTTGAAATAACGACATCGCACAGATAGTTAAATTCGTTATATCGGATTAGAAATTGAAATGACAATTGTACAATTTGTTATAACAAATTGATTAATTTGTTATCACAGATTACATTGCGTGATAACGGATTTATAACATTGACACCGTATACTTCATTTGTCAAATTGGCGTAGGCCGAATGCGCCAGATCACCTTTGGTAACCCGGCTTGTTGCTTCATTTGTCCTTGGAAGGTTCGCCGGCGAATGCCGATCTCACCAGTCTGGTAAGACCGGAGGTAGAATATGTAATATTTTATTTAACGTAACCAGACATTATAACCAGGATGTGCGCATGCGTGAAACAACTTTCCATCGGGTTCAGTATACGTTCGAAAGCTTTTTGGAGGAACTTCGAATTGATATATGTGCAATAAAAAAGGAAAAAGAAATTGCGAATTTTATATCATATAGTCATTAAAAGTGAAAAAAATGTTATGTATATTTGGTTTTACACCAAACAAGTTAATCAAATATTTGAGAAGACAATAAAAGCAATGTTTCAGGAACACAACAGGCACATAGCATCACTTGTTCTTGCAGCAAACATTTTTTTCTTAAATTTACATATAAAAGAGTGAATTAACATGGAGTTGCCCCCAAAGTTTTTTGGGAGCATGTCAGAAATTGAAATTGAAGGGTGGAAATAAACAGTGAAATTGCAGTTAAAGGTACACTTAGTTTCCCTACCCCCCACGGATTAGGATTTTCAAATTTTTGGGAAGTAATTTTTATTGCATGTGAAGATTTTTTGGATGAGTCTGCCCCCCCCCCCCCCCCCAGTTTGCTACAACGCTAAATACCTGACAAAATATCATGGTTTCATTACAAACCGTATACCAGTAATAAAGACTTGGGTTTATATATTAACCAATATCATCTCTTATATTTTGTGCCGTTCACCAGGTTCTAGAAACACCTAAGCTCGGATTCAATTACAAATTCAAGGTTAGGGGGATGAGATGGATAATTCATTTTGTTTTTCTTTTTCTCAGGGGTAATTGGGGGGGAGGGGTGGGGTGATCAGGACTCCGACCCCTTGTAGATCTATCCATGACCCATCACCAGGGTCTGTATGCCCACTACCAAGGTCTTTATACACATAATAAGGATCAGTATACGTATCACCTGGGTTTTAAAACCTCTCACCAGGGTCAGTATACCTATCACCAGGGTCAGAATACGTATCAACAGGGTCTGTGTGCCCATCACCAGGGTCTCAATATATATGCTAAATATTCAACAGTTCTTTAATATTTTGTTTATATCTATGTAGGAATTCTAGCAAAGCCGATAAAGAAAGGTGTCTTTTGGGATTGTTACATCTGTTACCATGGCTACACCAACAGCTGTGACAATATGTTCCTCCATGTTTGTTTTTACGTTGGTTTACTTCATTTTCAATTTCGTCGTTTAACGACGCGGTCAATTGATCGACGCATTTCGGCGTAGGTCGATATGGGACTAATGAAGTCCGCCACGTTTAATTTGTTCCCACAATATATGAAAATTGTTATCAGAAATTGGATGAAAATACGTATTAACAGATTTTTAAACAACCGAAATTACGAATTTAAACTATGAAATAACGAATACAAAATTCGTTATTTCAAATTTAATTTGTTAAAACAGATTTCAAAATTTCTAAAATCGAATTCAGATAAGTTGTTATAACAGATTAAATTCGTTATAACGAATTCCTAAAATTTGTTATAACAAATTTAATTGGTTATAACGGATTCAACAATTTGTTAGAACGATATAAATTCGTTTTAATAAATTCAAGAATTCGTTATATCAAATTTAAAAAGTATTTTTTGATAGGTCCTAAATTGGCTTCCGTAATAAACAAATCATTGTATACATGCATGACAAAAGGATAGTGTGTACAGTACGAAGATATAGGAAACTGTTCAAATCACAGGATGAATGACCATCTTTAAGTTCTCCTTAACGATAGCTTAAAGGTGCTTAAAAGTAGCTTTAAGGCGACCTTTAAGCCACCTTTAAGCCACCTATAAGCTATATGTGCTCCTTAAAGGTGGCTTAAAGGGGGCTTAAAGAAAGCGTAAAGATGGCTTAAAGGTGTTTAAAGGCAGCTTAAAGACCATCTTTAAGCGACCTTTAAGCCACCTTTAAGGACAACTTATTGGTCCTTAATGTCCAAACTTCTTTAAGCCACCTTTAAGCCCCTTTTAAGCCATTTTAAAAAAAATCATAACAGTCTTTATTCAATATTGTGCTTAATTTACCAACAAAATGTATTAACTTTATGACAATTCAATCAATTGTGATCAATGGGCAAATATATTCAACCTATATGCGTATTTATTTTAAAAGAACATAGCCGTGCGTCTGGATAAAAAACGCACCTGTTGTGTATATCCTGTATATTATGTGATAGTTCATGGTTTTTTTTAGGTTTAACAAACAACAGATTTTAATTAGATATACACAAAGAAATGAAAGCATGTCTATAAACACAACGCAGCGATTTTAACAAAATAAATTGATTCTACATGAACATGTACGGTAGTTAAGTAAATAATGTATATTTTGTCGCAAGTTTCAATGATTCCAAGATAGAAAAAGTATTAAAAACGGTTTTTGCTCTAAATAGAAATAAAATGGGAAAAAAAAATTAAAAGATGCCCAAGACGGGTATCGATCCCGGGACTCTTTGAATACTAGTACCAACTTACTTCCATTGCACCACAGGAAGTTCATATATGATAGGGTCTTTATATACTATAAATCATTGGCTATTGAATTTGAATGTACCGGCAATGTGTTTGTATTTTTTACTTGAAAAGATTTTTACTTCCATTAAGTTTGTAACAATCAATTATACCTAATTACATTAATGCATGTATTCACAATGAATTACTGTACTTGCATGGTCTTCATGGTGAACAATATATATATTATAAACTGTTCGGCTTGCTAGACTTAGTACTAAGTTTAATAAATTTAAATCTGTTAGATATATGTTTACCTAATTCATAACTATGAAATTCAAGGAAGAAGATGAAACTATATTTTTTTTTAAAAATGCATTTAAACTATTAGGGTAATAGTTCTACGCAATTTACAGTTTTTCATTATCACGGCGTAGTTCCAGCATGTAATAATTTTAATAATTATAATTATAATTATACATTTACAACAGAATAACTGATTAAGTTATGATTAAATATTTAATTGTATACATGACTATCAATTCTATAACAAACAATAATACCAATTACCAGTGACGTACTATTTTCAGCATGTGGCAATTGCAAAATTAATGATATATACATATACATGTACATATGATGTACCGGGCCTGGTATGTGACATATTATATTACCCCTTATAAATATATTTAACAAATTAACCCCCAATTATTGTTTATTTAAATTAATTAGCCTCTAAAATTTACTCTTATACACATGAATCTTTGATTTGTAGACGTAATATTTTTAAAACCCAGGGTAAGGAAATAATATTTTGAGAATTAATTACAAATGTAAATAAAACTTTAATTCAATGGACTTATAGTATACAGGTACATACTACGATTTCAACACCTTTAGGAACCCTGACATGCACCTGGACACAAGACACACCCGTTGTGTATATCTTGTATATTCTGCGTTAGTTCCAGGGGTTTTCTCAACTTGAACAAACAATAGACTTTAATAAGATATACACAAACGAATAAAACCATGTCTAGACAAACAAAGCAGCAATATCCCGCCCCATATAACAAAGGCAGTTAAGAGTCTTTTCATCTTTAACATGTATCTATAGCAAATCTAGAATTAGACCTAGAAATAATCAAAATTTAAAACAAATACATATCTTATTATTAAATTAAATCATGTATTATTCATTCATTTTTTATTTTGTTTAATAACCGGATAAACTTAAAAGAAGAAAGAAACCCTTTATCGTAGTTAGTTTGTGTGAATGCGTGTTCTTTTACGAAAAACAAATTCTAAATAAAATCGAAATTGATATAGATTTGTATTAATGAATTTTGAATCCGGTTGAATGAAAATTATGAATTTAAAATCTTTTGCTAACAGTCAAACATTTGATGGTTTTCGACTAAGTATAATTTAGTCAAATATTAGATATTAATTACTAAGGAGAGAGAGAGAGAGAGAGAGAGAGAGAGAGAGAGAGAGAGAGAGAGAGAGAGAGAGAGAGAGAGAGAGAGCTTTCACCGATTAGTTTATAATAGGAAACAAACATGCATACTTTAATATAATTTTATGCCCAGATTTAGAGACAGGGACTGCGCTCGCCACTACAATAATTTTGAAACCAAACAATAAAAATAAATTTTATAACGGCGATCAGTGTTCATTGGAGCAGTGTAAATAATTTAGTGTAGATGCCAGTTTCTGCGTGGTCTGTGTTGACAATGAAAACCGCCTGGAACCCCCCCCCCCTCTTTTAAACTACCGGTATATCATCACTTGGATTACCCCCTCCCACCCCTACAAAAGAATTTTTGCATTTATTGATTTGATTTATGAATTTAATATGAAACTGTTCAGCTTGATCAAAGTTAACTTAAAGGGAACTTAAAGACGGTGTAAAGATAACTTAAAGGGAGCGTAAATGCCACTTAAAGATGCTTAAATGTAGCTTAAAGATGGCTTAAAGGTGGCTTAAATAAGTTTGGACATTAAGGACCTATAAGCTCTTGCTTAAAGGTGACGTAAAGGTGGCTTTATCGCTTTGTGAATAATAAAGTTGAGATATTTGGAATTTTTCTTGAATAGATGATTTTTTTAACCAAATATATTATTTTAAGCTTTGAGTTCACTAAGGCAGATCTGATTCTTAATTTCTTGACCATCCAGCCTCTTTATTACATTTTTTCACTCACTTAGCGTCCATGTGCTGAACCTTAAACAGTATGTCAGATGAATAGATACCATTTGAACAACTATCACAACAATTTGAAAATCTTTGACTTGATCAATAAATTATATGACACTTTTTGATCACGCATTTACTATCATAAAGAATTAAAGATGTTGTTTACTCAGGGGTTGAGTTGTCAAAATCGGATGGTTATAAAGTTCAATGTCATGAATAAAATGTGTTCGATATTTTTACTATATTATGGAAGTAAGTTCGAACAAAAATTGACTTATAGCAAAGCAGAGGAAAGTAGGACTAAATTTATCAGATTTTGTTTCCAGCTATAACATTTTTGGCAGTAATATAGAATTAAAAGATTACATTTATTTGATAGTCAATATAATTTTGCATATTGTCTGTTGGTTTTATATACATTTTATGCCAGCAGAATAAGATCAATATAAGTAGTTTAATACTATAAATGTTTAAGAATTATCATAATTCAATTTTTGTTAATTAAATTAAATAAAAAAGGATATATATTTGTAAAATTATAGAGAAAATTTGGATTAGAATATTTTTAAAGAATTGTTACTAAAAACATAATGCTTGGAATCTACTTAGTGCCACTGAGATTCATTAACTGTACTTCATTTTTAAAGAGTTTATTTAATTGTAATATTTCCGCAATTAAGAAAATTTCAATCATAGTGTAACATTTTTAGGAATTTGTCTTAATTTTTCAAGAAAAATCTTCAATGGTCATTAAATCAAAAGAGAGGTCATTGGCCTCTTTTTTGGAAACTGAAAATTAACACAATAATCAAAGGTTTATAACATAAAATAGATGATATTTCATTATCACCAGTGGATTTTTTTTTCATTCTGAGTAAACTTCACTCTTAACACATTATTTAGTAAATGAAATTTTTACCAGTTTTATAACTAATATAAGAGTTACCCAGGATTAATTTTCAGAAAATTATGAAAATCAAGTTAAGCAGTTCTTTCTGTGTTATCAATAGGCACCAACACACAGGTATATAAACCCATGGATTTCGTTACACCTTATTGCACACCTAAAACTCTTAACCAACGTGTATTATTTCTAAGGTTTTCTTAGATTCTGTGATTATATTCCTTGTTCTATGTATTCATTTCCCATTTGTCCATGCCCTGATATGCATACCTGATGTTAAAATACCTCTGATTCAGAATAAGCATAAGATATATGTACGTTAGAATTCATAAGTTCATGGCGACAGAGGACACGTGAGACGTATGTCTACATAAATGAAACCCAAACCGCAAAATAATTTAAACTGTTGAGAGAAAAATACTTTGAACTCTGTAGAGATCTTCAGATTATAAAGGGGTGGTAGAGATACAGCGTAGAGTAATCTAGAAAACTTTTTACGGTAAGTGTTTAGAATATAAGAAACCTTTTAGCAATCAGCATATTTCATATAAAAGTACATGTAGTAGGCAACATCTGAAATAATAAATTCCACAAATGGATTAGTGATTAAGAATATGTTTGTGTTTTAACTGTAAGTAAATATTTATTTTGATCAGTGAATTTTGAATAAGGTAAATAATTAAAGGAAATTAGACAGCAGCCGCTTTAAAGCAGACATAACTGACTGATGGCGTTTTTAAGTGAACAACCTTGGATATACCTGTAACCATGTATTATATCATGATGCATGTCAATTTTGAGAAATAATTATTGAGGATAAAAAAACGGAAATGAAACTGGGCATGGTTGCCCCCTTTCCCGTTTATTTTCGCAGACAGTGTATTTTATCCTATATGAACCGCTAAATTCAGATTATTAGCTACCTGATAAATAAATTTGCTTTAGGCAAAACGATCTGCTTTATATGAAGATGACAGATGATATAAAACAAAGGCTTAATTGGCATACTTTAAAGCAATGAGCTTATTGTTTAAATGAGATAACATTTCGTTGGTTACTACATTTGTATCCTACACGGTGTTTCGTCAAAATGGCCTTTGTAGCACGTTTTCTAACTTTTGGAACATTGTTTATACATTATCACTTGCTATCCGAATGTCGGCAAGAAATCAGAACATTTACATATCACCGAAGCGATGTAACGAAAAGCGGATCAGCTATGGTTCCTACGAATGTGCTATCCAACAAGACGCTTCTTGGGTGTGCAGTGATTTCTAGCATGGCCTCTGAAACGTCATTTTACTTCAGAGAGAGGACAATGGAATGTATTGTGGAAAAGCAAGAAAACAATTATCTTTCAGGCCCATTTGAAAGTGAATTTATTCGTTTTGTTACAGAAAGGAAAGGTATGGATAAATTGATGCATGCGCCTATATTTGGAGACATGTTAGCATTAACTACATATTAATATAAAACTATATTGCTTAGACTAAAGATCAGCAAAATAGCAAAACCTTATACTTATTTCGCCATTTCCTTACATGTTATTTTATTTCCTCTGAAGAAACTAATACTTATCTTTAAATATTTGGATTTTTTTCTTAACTAATTTTTTGGGTACGAGACGAAAACTATATCAAGTATAGATCTGATGATTAATTTGTGGAGCATTTAGCCTCCTCAAATTTCTAGGGTTACTTAATTCACGTAGACTGATATAATTATCCGGCATGAACTGATACATATTTAATTTGGAATGGTGACAGAACTGAAAAGTAAATAAATGTAACATGTCCTTACAAGTTTGAACTTTATTTGATTTCTTCATATACTAGAAGACAAATAAAGTGGTAATTTTGTTTCAATTGATGATGAACAATTTAAGCAGACGTGTTTAAAACTAACATTCATTTACCTTTGCGAAACGTTTTTTCTTTCCTAATTTTGTGTTCGCTCAGCGTTCGCTCATCGTACGTTCACCGTGTATTTGGCGTGCGCTCATCGTACACAGCGCTTTCATACATGTTGTTTACGGTTTTGCACTCTTTGCTCCATTCGCCCTCACCGTTAACAAAGCGTCCAGCGCTAACTCACCCTGCATTCAGTTTACGCTCAGCAATTGTTCCGTGTTCGCTCATCGTTTAGAATTTTTTTTATTCGGTACTCCAAAGTACTAAGATTTTATCATAAAACAGAAAAAAAACCCAACAAAACCGAGCAAATGTTCTTGATAGCAATAGGAAATGCATTTAAGTTAGTCCATTCATAATTGAAGTGAATTTAACAATGTTGATTGATCGTAACTACATTATATACACATTTTAAAATTATTATGAGGCGGGCATAAACCAAACTCGGGAGCTGTCAATTGAGGAAATGTTTTGCATTTGAAACTTTTTTAAAGAGTTTTCTGTCTTTTGAAATAATAGGGGAAAATCATTTTCTCGAAATATATACTGTAAATTATGAATTATTTTGGCCTATTAAAAGTAAAGGAAAGCAACTTGCAACTTTTTACCGAGATTTGTGAGAAAATTACTTGTATTAAAAATATATATTTAAAATGCATTTTTCCCGTAGAATTCAATGTTAGATTCGAGATATGATAAATTTGTTATTATTCATGATACTTTTTTTAATATCAAAGGTGAATCTTTATTATCAAATAAACCCTTTTAAATCACACTAAGAGTTTAGTGATCAATCTTGCAATCTATTAGATATAATAGTTATGGATGGACTACCTAATTATTAAATACGGGGTTGGCAAATTACCGACAGTAAGAAACTAAATGTTATGAATTGATAAGTTAAACTTCTTTTAATATTTAAACCTCGTCACTTTTTATTCAATCTGTCTGAAAAGATTCTGTTTTTTTATAATATAACCTATAAGAAATAGTTGCATGTAGTTAGCAATGTATAGGCAGTCTGAATGATTAGCAATGCTAGTCTTCAAATGTTGTATACAGAATATTTAGGAATTGTTTTCCGCCAGAGCATGAAATATGTTTTAAATTTGTCACTGCTTATACAACGATTACCGGGATAAACAAAGTTTTGATTAATTATCTTCACGATTATTAAAAATAAACATATCTCAATAAAGAAAATAAGCTGAATTTTCTTTTTATAAACAAATACCGAACTATCAAACTTAGTTGTGAATTAATTTCAGAAAAGGATATACCCAGAAAAAATATTGCAGGAAATAGTTATTCTTATCCATCTTTCATCATTTTAAAACAACACACTCGGTTACTGAAGGATAAGCCCGACATCTAATACTGTAAAAAAAAATAAAGGTATATTATATTGCATTATAATTAATATAAATTATTTAATAAAGTTTACTATTCTAAAAAATAACTATACAGTGGGGCTTCAGATATCAGGACGCATGATATCACGATGCTAGATATTCGGACGCCAGTAACCGGAAGCTTCAGTTTAAAGACGTCTTTATTTCAGAACATATTTCTATACATTATCTTGTACCATTCATCCAAAATTTTGCGTTCCGGATCCGGACGGTTTGTTTTTACCACAAAGCACTGTTTGACTAACAATCTTGCCTCATATAATCGGACGGTAACAGTTAATGATCTCTGTGTATAATAGAAATTCTACGCCTCTCGATTGGGATTTACGCCTTTCTCACATACATTTATGAGTAGCATGTAATAACACACTTTCCAAATCACTTTCCTTTTAAATTACCGACAGTGCTGATCAGATAGGATTATTCAAGCTTCACTGAACGTGGCATTATTAATTTTACCTGTGCAGAGGCCTGTCAAGTGTCATACCTTTTCTTCACATCACTCTATTTCAAAGGAAGAATATACTCAACGAACGAAAACTGAAAAACTACACTATGTAAATGTATTAATCTTAATATTCGAAAAGTTATATTTAAAAGGCATTGTTACATAAATGCCTTGTTGGCTAAAGCTAAAACCAAACCTTACGAAAACAAAATTAAAGCAACAACAAAAAAATCATCAATTATTGTGGATATTGGCGTGTTCAGGGAAAGATACCGTAAAGTTGCACCTATCACACTTAGACACAATCAATTTAGCTACATGTAGATTCGGTTGTTATTTTAGTCCGTTAATATTGCCTGACAAAATAACAACACAACCAGTTTCTCTTTAACTTTTATATAATCCTATTTACAAGAACCAACTATCCTGGGAAAAGATAATTAGCATTCCTCTTGAATTTTGAAGTTTTAAAAATCTATTTCAACATTTATATATTTTTAAGGATCTTATAAAGACAATTATTTTATTTTCTAATTTGTTTCTGAAACCAAATACGATACACGAAGTAAGTTTCATCGTTAACGGGGCACTGAACGACTTTAATCTTCAAATTAATTACGTTAACATCGAAAAAGTATGAAAAGCAATATAGTCAAGCTGTAAATTGCGTCTCTTATGAATTAAATTATCAATTATGGAAAATAAAATATTTAAAGTTTGTACCAGAAATTAATGCATTGAATCTAAAACACATTTTCGTGTACAATTCTGTAAATAAAGCTAACAATACTTAAAATATTATAAATACACAGTCTGTGGATTACTCCCGAGTTATTCCGAACTAATAACTCATCTTTTTGCATAGACTTTGATCAGGTAGTAATGATAATGACGTTAGGTTTTACAAACCTATAGTCGATTTACAACATCCTGCACGATATCTATTTTTTTTAAAAAGATTTTAATCACCATTCATTTCACCCTCCGATAGTGTACGTCAATGTTTGTAACTTAACTCGCTCGTTCAAGAACCTGTCAGATGGAGAAATTGTATTTTCTTAAGAAAGAGGGGGGGGGGGGGTTGGCTTTAAGGATACATGATTATAATAATCTCAAGTGGGTCTTTTCATCAGGGATCATATTGTAAGGAAACAAAGATCAGATTTTTTTCGGGCTTTTATTTCAAGAGGTAGTTGATTTGCAAACTAGTGTTTTTGGTACAACAACTTGATTGAGGTTCAATTCCTAGGGTGATAGTAAAAGGAAAGTAATTCACACATGATGAAGCTCTGCCATTCAGTCAACTGAATGTTAACTGAAAGGTCTGGAAAGGTGACTGAATGGCATAGCTATGCCATTCAGTCACCTTTCAGTTATCTTTCAGTCACATTTCAGTTGACTGAATGGCACATTTTCATCCTGTGTCAAATTAAAAACATGTATACAAAGTCACCTAGCAGATTGTGTACGTTCTGTTTATTAATAGTTGAACAAACACTGGGTAGACAAATCCTTTGTAAGAGAAAAGAAACTTCATTGCTTGATGAAAGGAAAATGGAAAATAATTTTTGTTCTCATTTTACAAAATTTTGTTAAACTAACGTTAACCCATGTATAGCATGCTCGAAATTAAATGTGGTGATAACGAACAGTGTTCAAAATAAAGAGTCCAAAGGAAAAATACAAAAGAAGAGCAAAGCACAGTCACGTAGCATCGTTTTTGATAGTGTTGGGCCAGATTCATCTAAAAGATCTTAAAAAAAAAAAGAAAACTCGGGGGGGGGGGGGGTGTACTGTACCTCTAAATTCAAATTTACTAGTCCCAAAAAGGGGGCGGGGCGGCAAGGAGCAACTCCACGTAAATTCACTTTTTATATGTAAATTTAATAATAGTATTTGCTGCGAGAAAACCCCACTCCCCCCGACTGTTATGTCCCGGGTCAGCAAACACGGACCTCTGAAAAAAAAATTAGATATAGGATCAGGTGCCATGGAGGAGTGAGCATCCTCTACTGGCAAGTCACACCTGCTGTGTGCTCTTTATCGTAAACGGAAAAACGGGAAAAAATCGTAGATAATTCGGGGATTGATAATTGCTTGACAATTAGTATGAAAAACTGCAGTCAGCAAAATGAAGTTTTTGTTTTTTGGTTATTTTTCAGGACTGTCACGGTCCACGTACACTGTGGACATTGGGTCTCGATCCGCATTTGTAAACCCTGGAGATAGGTACGTGGCTCATTGCAATATATCCAGATCCAGCCGTAATGAACCCCTAGAACTTTATGAAAGGTTGATAGTCACTTGGTCGCACAACGGTGCAAATGAACGCTGTAGATTTCGAGAACGGAAACCCGCCTGGAAATATAACTGCAAATCAAGCGAATATACAAATCACACCATGGTTCAAATCGAAGTTTTGGGTAAGTTTGGAATTCACTGGATATTTTACCTTGTCAGATTTTCTGTTTGGATATGTAGGTTTGATCAGTTTACCATATACTGTGCAATAATTAAAATTTGTGGGTGTGATGTACCAACGAATCCCACGAGAATTGAGCCACCACGAAATCTAATGATTCTACAGTATACAATGTTCAGTCAAAGTTTTTTTTTTACCACGGCATGTCTTAATATTATTTGTTGCTTTACCAAACATATATGGATCATCTATTTATCTGCAGACCTTTAAGTTTTCAAGTTGATTCAACTTTTGTCTGTTATGAAAATATTGTAATTTTATCATAAGCGACAGTTGGTAGTACAAATTTTTTATACAACTTTGCGTATATTGATTTAAATTCGCACATTTCCGTAAAATTGAGGCCTAGCGGGTAGATTGCTATTGAATTAAGTAAGAAAAATATTTAAGTTCCTTTGATTAATGAAATGCAGTAGCTGTGATAATGTTATAACTAAATATATGCAATGTAAAAAAAAATAAGATATTTGCTGTTTTTTTTAACAGTAGTCGTCTTAAACTCTTCGATTGGTCGGGGTTTTGTTTTCGGGGGGGGGGGGGGGGGGGGGAGAAGTTGCATTTGAACATGGGTTCTTTAGGATTGGAAACGGTATGATTTGTTTTGTAGATGCTCAGAAAGCAGATGAAGGTAACCTTACATGTGGGGTTTATGTGAGTGTCAAGGAAAATGGCAAGTGGGTCATACATCAAGTGGTGGCTAAAAAGTATGTGACTATACAAGTCAGAGGTCAGTAGTAGTAAAACTTTCATAAACCTGTTAATAAGCTTCTGTAGAGGCATATAATTGACCATACCATATATGGACCTTTTGTTAAAAAAAGGAAAATGTATCTAACTTGTTATGCTTGAATGCGTCTATCTCGTGAGTTTTACTATTTGTTCATTGAGAAGGGATGGACTGCGCTGTACTCCCTCATCGGCGTCAGATTCGGCGATCGGACTTAAATAAAGTTTTCGTACAAGGTCCTGTATCTAAAATATTACTTGTCCTATCTTCACTAAACTTTAGTGAATGGCGTGTCTGGACATATTTATAGATTTAAATGAATTAAATGCTGGAGAAGTGTAAGGATTTTTAAGCAGGTAACAGTTTTCAGAGCAGGTGCTCTTTGATGGTCATATCTAAGTTTCTACTGCTACTAAATTCACAACACTCGCATGAATAGTGTATTTTTCGATACTTATTAATATGTCAGGCTTGAATGCTATATCTGAGCCATAGGTTTTGGATGCCGGATGAGGTTAAGGATTTTGGAACTGGTTATATCTTTTGTAACATGGGACTTTTAACGACCATATATAGGTTATTGATGGCCCATGTTTTTTTTACAAAACTGTCATGGCTGGTGCGTCTTATGATAAACACACAATTGACAAGGCTTGAATGCTGAGTTTCAGAAGCTGAATGAAGTTTGAAGTTTTGGATCAGGTTTCGATGGCAATACATGTTATTTTTTCTATCTTCACCAAACTTGCATGAATGATGCATCTTGTGAAACCGATACATTTGACCGACTTTTTGGTGCTATATCTGAGCCACAGCTTGAGGAGGCTGAGGGTTTTGGAGTTGGTTAAAAATATGAGACAGATGGTAGCTCGTAGACAAATCAAAGTTACCTGTGTATTCAACTATGTAACTAAATCACAGGAGAAGCATCAAATATGGATATTGATCTTGATTATCAGAATGTTGTGTCAGTTTTATGATTTTAGAAAAACATTGTGTATGGACATTGGAACTAGTTATAAAATGAAGTAAATTTTGTGCACACCTGGTTAGACTTAAACATTGATGTTTAAACAAAGGTAGTTGCGATTCAAATACATAACTAGATGTCAATTATCTTGACGTTGGAGCAGGTGTAACTTTTTTCAGTAGTTAAATGCAGGGTTGAATGTTGCAAAATATGCTGTCCTGACTTTCTTCCATTGTAAATGTAGCTTTGGATTTGAAACATATTTAAGGCTAGCCTCAGATACAGAGGTTGATCGCCATTATCAAGGATGCTAAAATTGTCCTCCCTTATTCGAAATTGCTTTATAATTGTGATTGTTGATATATGATACATACTATGATTCGTATTACAATGATGTTAAGTCGTTTGAATCGAGATAACTAGAACATTTGTTGAAAAAATCCAAAACCAGATCAACAGATAATGGCTTTGGATACAATGAGTAGTCAACCACCACAAACAAAAGTGTTAACCAAAGAAGACCACGATGAAGATATTTTGAATTCAATTCCAGTACCAAAGTTGATTTTAGAAAATCCCTTTCCCGGTAGGTACATGCATTAAGAAGCATCCAATAGAACAGTCACATAATTCTAAAAAGGACAGGCATATTGCTATCGCATTTGATTCAAAAGTCATAAAATGTGTTAGGTTGTAGAAAAGTGCCATTCTATTACAAGCCTTATGTTTATTCGTCTATAACAAAATACTTATGTTTTGGATGAGTCAAGCTATAAACGAAAGACTGCTTACAACACGATATATAAGGATAAAGATTACAAAAAATTGGTTTAAAATTTTTCTATCAAAACAAATCTGAAGCGTTATTGTAGTAATAAATAATTTGTATTATTACAGATTTCGAAATGTCGTATACAAAGGCTAAAGAAAAAAAGCAATCGTCAACAATGGCGACATTACCAAAAAATCGGAAGAAGAGTCTAGCTGATGAATTGCTAGAGAAGACAAAAGGATTGTTAGAACCTACGAATGTCCTCCCTTGACGCCATTCAAAAAAATGAATGTCAAGAAATGTTCCAATCGTTGCAACCATATTTTATTAAAAAACGTCTTACTTCTTACTTTCAAAAAATATTATGAGTACAAAAAAGTGTTTGGCAATCAGTCTGAGTATGGTCTTTGACATGTTGTGATAACGAACAGTGTTCAAATTCAAAAGTCCAAAGGAACATTACAAAACAGGAGCAGAGCAAACATGGACCTCTTAAAACAACCTCAAGGTAGGATCAGGTGCCATGGAGGAGTGAGTTTTCTCTGCTGACCGGTCACACCCGCCGTGTGCTCTTAGTCGTAATCAGGAAAAACGGAAAAGTCCGTAGACAATTAGGTGATTAATTATGGTTTATCAATTAGTATGAAAAACTAATGCGTCCCAGTGGAAGATTGTATTTCCTGACAAGGTCGTTGTATCGACCATAGAACCTACGAAAGGATGACTTCAAACGAGACTTTTTCAACTTGTTTGTCAGTAGCTTGCCTCGCCTTATAAAATGTTCATATGAAGAACATGCCATTGCGTATCAAATTAACTGGGAGACAAAAACACAATATGCAGGTGATGAAGGTATATTGCTACATAAGTAAGGAATGCTAACTACAGAAAAATTGAAGTCATCTCGTTGATCATAAAGTTTTGTTTTTAGGTTACCATTGAGGTCCATTTCCATATCAATCAAATCATATTTCTTTTGGCTCTTTTACCAATTACTAAAATTTGTATTATTTTGTAATTGTTGCCATTGGTTTGACCAAGTAATCGGTGAATAGACTAGATTTGTCATACTTTCTGTCAACCGTTTCGGGTGAGAGAAACTAGATATTCCTCTCCCTTTATATTAAAACTGTTTCTTCCGTTTTTCATGATCTTGACAATGAGCACACGGCTGGTGCGACCGGTCGACAGGGAATGCTTACTCCTCCTAGGCACTGGATCCCACCACTATCTTTTTAGAAGTCCGTGTTGCTCTGCTTTGAATTTGTATTTCGCTTTATGAATTTGTGAGATGGTTGCCAGTTTGTTATTATCATTTTTCATTCCTTTACTTTTGTTACCGAGAAAAAAAGATTTTAATGTTCATGATTTAGGTAAAAAAAAAATCGGCATTTGTCAAGTTTTGTTAATTCAGATGCACATTACTAGCATGTATCTTGTATATGATCAATATTTATAAAACAAATGCAGAAATATTTTTTTAAAAACATTTTTTCCCTACAGATTTGTTATTTTTTGTCTTCGCCTTAGTTTTATAAAGAGGATCGAATAAGGAAACAGTCAGACAATATTGAAAATAATACATCTTCCTAAAAGGACATCTTCTTTACTACTGTCTACAGGAGAATTTTCGACCCCGTTTTATTTTCAGCCCTTTCGCCCTTGTTGTCAGCGGGCGAATTTAAGACTCGGCGAATTCCAATATCTAACATCATCCTTATTCAAATACAACTGTGTCTGGACGAATTCAAGACGGGGCAAAACTGTATTCAAGTTTAGAAGGGCGAAAATTAAACGGAGCGAAAATAACCCTGTATACATGTGTACAGTATTATCAAATAGTATTTAACGGTGCTTGGCATTTAATTTACCAGACATTATTTTTATGATATTCATCTTTCCATCAATCTATATTTCAACCATACCATACAAACATTAATTCCATCGCTAATGCAAACAATTTTTCTAATCACATACTAATTATTTGCTTTGGAGAAAAACAGACGTTTTGTTATAATTACGTCGGTCATTCTAAATTATGATAACACTAATGCAAACAATGTTTCTTAACACATTCTAATCACATGATTATTTGCTTTGGAGAAAAAACAAACCGTTTTGTTATAATTACGTCGGTCATTCTAGATTATGATAACACTAATGCAAACAATTTTTCTAACCACATTCTAATGACATAATTATTTGCTTTGGAGGGAAAAAACTGTTTTGTTATAATTACGTCGGTCATTCTAGATTATGATAACACTAATGCAAACAATTTTTCTAACCACATTCTAATGACATAATTATTTGCTTTGGAGAAAAAAACCGTTTTGTTATAAATTCGTCGGTCATACTAGATTATGATAATACGATCCGCAACAAACGATATTTTTCTGTGTTTATGAGGATTTGGTTGTTGTGAAAATTCTTTAGGCCTTATTAACGTCCTTTAGATGAAGATCTCTGTATAAAGATAAATTATTGTTACAACTTTAAAGCTTAAATATTTATATTTTTTTAACTCAATACTTAGTTTAACCTAAATATCTTCTTTAAGAGTTTGAGGCAGATCTAATGAGTAATTCTTTGACCACCCAGCATTGTTAATGAAATGAGGGACAGTTATATTTATTATAAATTGATCACCAAATATTAAAAGTACAAAAAAAAAATCGAAATGTTGTGAATGCAAACAATACTCTTGAGAACATGAAGTCGAATCATTAAAAATATATATTAGTTATAAGTTCATAGAGATATGAGCTTAAAATAAAGACCATATGGATGAGCCAAACATTAAACCTATAAACTGCCTTTCAAGGGTATATATATTTTGGTTAAATGTTACACATTATCAAAACACCTTTTTATTAAAGGATTCATGCAGATTTGTTTTGTCCATATTACATAGGTTTACTTGATTAAGAAAATTATTTTGATTTTGAAAACTGTTCGTTATCGCCACATGTCATTGATTAAGAAAATTATTTTGCCCTACTGTTGGTCTTCGACGAAATTAGCATTTATTTAAAAGTATAATGATATAAAAAAAAAATCAAATTGAATATTACTTGAATTGGTGCAAATGACCAGGTGTCTTGGTGTTTTGATAGTTTTCAAATTTGATTGGTCATTTAATCAAGTGGTCGGAATGAGTTCAAACGCTTGGGACCACATCTTTCATATTATTGGGGGTTTCCTATTAATACAAGTATCGTCAACATCTTATTCTGACCTGTGTTCCTTAATTTCAACATACAACACAGCCTGAGCTAATTCGATGCATTTTCCCAAAAGTAATTAGTGAGTAAACATTACATATTCAGAGGTCTTAAAAAGAAAGACTACCATAAGTAATATTATATTGTTGTCATCTTTTGTTACCTTTGCAAGTTTCAAATTTCGTTCAGAATAACCAAAAAACTTAATTTACACAATATAGAACAAAGACTATGCTTATCAAGTTCTTTTCTATTAGGTTACGTACGTCAGTAAACAAAAACTTATGTTGTGCAATAGAAATCTTAAAATTATCGTACAGAAGGTCAAACTAAAATAGATAAACATCGTTCATTTCACTCGTGTTTTCTATAAATAGTGTAATACTAGATGATATCCCGCGCAAGTGCGGAAATTAACACTCTACACGTTAATGGCACAATGCTAAACTGTTGAACCACATTTTTTTTTTAATTTTCGATGTCCGATTTTTTTCTTAATTGCTTTTTTAACATATTCTTTAAAATTGAAATAAAAAAAACCAACTGCATGACTGGATATTTAGATGACGAATGAAAATTTAAACTGAATTAGATGATATACATGTACGTGGCTTTAATTTTTTCTCTTGCAGCTGATTGGAAAATGAAAACAATGGATTTTTTTTCAACCCGTGAGTGGGTTGAATTGAACTTTATTTATTTTACAACGATTGATAAAGATGTTCTACAACTTATATTAATTAATAATAATACTTATATTATTGGCACGGATCTTAGCGCGAGGTGGTCATTAATGTGGGAGGAAGCTGGAGTGCCCGTAGAAAACCCACGTGTCCAAACGGGCGACCACCATACCATTTCATCACATACAACCACTGCCGATCATGGGGATCGAACTCGGGTCGCAGCGGTGAGAAGCGAGTACATTGTCCACTACGCTACTTTGAAACCCGTGAGTGGGTATTTAAGACGTCTTCTAAATTTCAAATGAGAATTTTAGATAAAGACTGTTGAGAAAAAAAAAATTAAGGAAGGTGGTCGCCCCACCCCCATTAATTTCCCCGTTTAATGCATACATCATTTATTCAAATAGACATGCTTATTTATTTGTATATCTTAAACCAAAGTATCTGCCCGATGGTTAACTCACCCTACAATTTTCGCCATACTGTAAAATTTACCAAACCGTGTTTCTGAGCACCCGTTCTGGAAAAAAAAAACTTTCCATTAAAACTAAAATCTCATCAAATTGTTCCATTTTAACTTTTTATTCTTCCGTATAAACTTTTGTTTTACATTAACCAAAGAGTCCCATCCAAGGTATGACTATCTATCCGCGATGCATGATGAACCCGTCCTACACTTTTCGCAATAACGTTAATTAGTGAAAAAGCGTTCTTCGTTACCCCCTTCTGGAAAGTTATATTCCATTCTCTCACAAGAGATCTCACTTCGCTAGCTTCTATATATCATAACTACATGTAAGATCCCGAATCTAAGGAACGAATTGCCTTTATTTCATTTATTCAACATTTGTCAAATCTTATCTTCTATGTATAATCAAAATAAGTTCCTTATAACTTTATTCATTGTTTACATAATCATTCAATATTATTTCATTGCAAGTATATAGTTTGATGCTAACTCCCATTGACTTGGATCTGCCAAAGCGTGTCCACCACCTTACTCTCATTTTTGCTATTTCCGGCTTGTTTATCGAAAATGAAAGTAGGTTTTTAATTTGTTGTACAATAAATACTTACATGTATCAGGTAAAATTCAACTTCATATAACATTTGTTGAAATAAACAGTTACTCTGGTGCAGGCATATTTTAGTTTATTTGGAAAAAGTTTCAATTTATTTGTATAGATTTGTTAGAAATTAATTGAAATATGCATTTAATATGGAGCTAAAATGCCTTTCCTACATTACGTTATATAAAAAAAAAAACAATTGATTATGTGTATTTAGCTTTAAAACGTACTGAGTCAACATTGGGTTGGTGTAAATACAAAATATACAATATTACACTAAGCCAAAACCAATTCCTACAATAGGCCTAAACTGTTTAGCACCTTAACATCAAACTTTATACAGGGAGCTTATATTTCCCGTTTATATCTTTACAACCCTTTCGCCGTGGGATTTAGCGTTGGAAATTCACATTTAGGACATTCAAATGTTTTGAATTATCTCTCATTTAACATTACCGTGTCTGGACAAACTCAAGAAGTGGTGAAACGTTTGCAAATGTAGTAGGGCGAAAAAAGACATAATTATGTATTTGACTGTTTATAACCTAATGGTGCTCTGTTTATCTGCATCACCTTAAATTTACTCTATCAATTAACACACGCACATTATCTCTTTTTCTCTTTCTCTCTCTCTCTTTTAACTATCTCCTTTTCATTTTAAAGTCACGAGCGTTTATGTATGTCTAAGCTCGATTAATTAAATCAATCCAAACATTTTTAGAATCCTTTTTTGAATTATATAGTAGAAAATGTTTCTGTGTAGTTCACCTTAATAGCTTTTTTTTCAAATTACCACAAAAAGATTCCGAGACCTAATATCACGCTAAAAATATATTTTTTACAGTTCGTCTAAGATTTAGATAAAACGTTAGAAGGTAAGTTTTTTTAAATTTTAATTTCAAGTAAAAATGCACAATCAGACAAAGTATCAATTAAAACACCATTGAAATTGTAAAGGTGTTGTTTTAGTTGTTTCGTACACGTACTTCTAAAAAAAAATGTGCATTCTCATTTTTGTTACATTATTTACAAGAATAAAAAAAAAACTCCTGAAATTGTCAAACGTTTAGCTTAAGGAAATTGTTTGCTTAGCGCGCAACAATTATTCATTTCAAATGTATGATGGAATAGATGTACTTTAATAGGATACGATCTACTGTGTTAGGTATGATGACTTATTGGATTAATTATCTATGACATTCAGCCAAACAAGACACGACCATAACATTTTTCAAAACCCTGTTTCGAACTAATTAACAGAACACTCAAACAAAAGGAGATTGCAATTGCTAACATTATAGGAAGTATGATTTGTTTTCAGAAAAATGAAAAGGTGTTGTCTGAAGATCAACTCCAGACACCGCCTCTTCATTTTCCTTATTAGTGTACATAAATTGCTAATACTGATACATGTATAAACTTTGTATCCCGATCAGTTGATATAATGTTACTTTCATTCATTTTTTTTAATTTTATGGACCATTTGGCTGGAATGTATTTTCTCGAAATGGTGATCATATCTTTAAACAATAATATTCCAGTTGTCATTTCTGGTCAAGCATTAGTAGAATGTGCTCTGAAATCCAAAATGGCATTTACAACGTATTTGTTACACAATGAAAATGAAAAGCACTGTGTTTTGATGAACGAAGACTTATTACGATCCTTAGAAACGACCGTTGAATATAATCGATTTGAAGGGGTTAAAACAGGTAAAAAAAAAAATAAAAAGCTGTGTCATACATTTTCCAAATGAATTTTTTGGTTTAATTATTGAACCTGAATGAAACAATAAATATTTTTCATTTAATAATATATGACAATAGAAGCTCTGTGTAAAGATATAGGAAAACAACCAAACGTTAAAGTGAAAACTAATGGATTTTTTTTCTTTTCAAAGTAAAAGATGTGGTAAATCTAATAGTTAATTTTGTTAGCAACTCAAGCTCCTTAATTCATATTGATATTATGTCATGCACAAGATATACATCATTATTTCCTGTGTAGCTTGTAACACGAGATTTGATTGGCTAATAAGCCGGGTGTATATTTTCCGTACACCCTACTTGAGCCGGGGGTAAATAACGTGACGTCACAATGCATTAAATGTAACGTCACAATGCATTAAATGCGTAAAAAGCATATGAGCCAGTGTATGAGAAAAGGGGTTTTATGACTTAAAAATCACAAAATCATGTTTTAAGTGATTCTTACAGAAGAAAACATGATAAATCAGATGAGTTTAAAATGAATAGTCTAGCTTGGTTATAAACTCTTCATTTTGACACTGCAAATCAGTCCATTTTTATCATGACGTCAGAATTTCTTGTGTTTAACGTCAAAAAATTGAAACCAAGACGTCAGAAATGCGATAAGAATTATATAACCAAGGTTGCCCCATTGAAATGATATCATAATAAATTTCAGTAATTAACAAGGTTTCAGGGGGTTTTTTTTATGTCACACAGATTGAGAATAAAACCAATGTCTTTAAATCATGCATATCCATTTACGACCGCGGAACATTAACTGGCAAGATTGGAAATATACAGCTTACGTCAATTTCACCTGTTACAGTCAAAACGTTTGAAATGGGCGGGAACAAGTTGAAGCGGACGTCTGAGGAAACATTGAATCGAAACTTCAATAACGAACAGAATATATGAAAGTATTGGTAATTCCGGTATAATTTTTGAAAACTTCAGATAGCTGTGCAATGTTGGTGTATTTTCTTAAAACTTTTGGTCGTATACCTAAAGATATTCAATTAATTTTTCTTGTTGCTCTTTAAGAATAATTATATTTCCCTTATAATTATACTATAATATATTTATTTAATTAAAGTTTAGTGAACCTTATTTTTTTACTAATCATTTTTGAGAGGTCCGTGTTTGCTCTGCTCCTGTTTTGTAATTTTCCTTTGGACTTTTGAATTTGAACAGTGTTCGTTATCACCACATGTCATTCGTAGAATGCTGTATAAATATCTTGGATATTATACAAACGCATAAACGTATATTGTTTTTACCATTGATTTGCGTAATGTAAAACTGGTGAGAATTTTGTTGTTTATATATATTTACCGGTATATTAACATCACACAATCTATTTTCAATCTATTTCTTAAGAAAATTGATTGTAAATCATACAGCTCTAAACTGATAAGACTGAAATTTATGCGATCCTGTCAAACGATTTCGGCATATTATTTTTCGCATTCCTTTAATTTAAAAAAAAACTGCTTTAAACGCGTCATTTAGCTTTTTAATGTCATCTTTAAATCAAGAAGCTATCATGAATAATTTTTTTGAATCATTCATTGATGTCTTCTTTGTACTATTGGTGTTGACTATTGCGTGGCTTATTTCTTGATTGGTGAATACTAAAGCTACATTGAGAGAACGGACCAAACGAACCTGCACGGACTTGCACGGACCTCTTGTGTAACGTTCTGATAGACAATAATTATTTACACACTTTACTCGCTTTTTATGGATAATAAGTGATTCAAGAATAGGTGAAAATGAAAAAAAAAAAAATGCTTTCTCTGGTTATAAACATGGACTATGAAGATAGCAAGCATTGCAGAAAAAATATACATTTACATGAATTTCTTCAAACATATATTTTCTATAATGATAGCTACCTTTTTACCCGCATGAATCACAAAAGAATGCATTTAATTACACTTAAATATATGGACAAAAAAAATTTTTCTCTGATACTCCCAATTTAACTGAGGCCTTTTAGTTTACATTAAATAACTTTCATTTTTTTCGAAAATTTATCCTTACGCTTCATTACACTTTATTGATTGATTAAGTATCAGTCACATTACCTAGCGATGCGGTTAACGATGTGCTACCGATGCGTTTTTAGATGAAAATGGCGTGGATGCCGGCCGGACACCCGTAGTAAGCGGACGGCGACTGGGGTCACTGAGGAACATCTCTGGGAGTCATCGGAAGAAAATAAGTTGTAGTTAAAAATCAGCGATGTCTCCACCGATGTCAAACATCGCTTCTCATCGGCAATACATTATTAACACCGATCATTGTCCTGTGCCCTTTGAGTCTGAGGTGAGAGGTGTTTAACAAACATCGGCCGATTATCGACCTATCATTTGCCCATAGCCGGCCGATGTACTGCCGATATACGAACGTTGTTCACCAATGTACGATGCCTGTTGCTGTGACAGATGTATTAACGACTACTTGGCCGATGAGGACCGATGTTGGGTCATCGCTCACATCACCGATAACCACCGATTACCACCGGTCTACGGCGACCAGTCGAGTAATGTGACTAAGGCATTAATAGGATGTTGATTTTAAACATTGTACCTTTAGGAATGTTTTTGAATCAAAATTTGTATTGTTATTTAAGATACAAGAATCGCACATGATACCGGTATATTATATCATTGTTTTGTTTTCTAATTTGATTGCATAATTTCGTTTTCTTTAGAGAGAGAGAGAGAGAAAGAGAGAGAGAGAGAGAGAGAGAGAGAGAGAGAGAGAGAGAGAGAGAGAGAGAGAGAGAGAGAGAGAGAGAGAGAATAGAGGGAGACATTTGTTATGAAACTCTTGTTTTTCATTTGCTTTAATGCAAAAACTTTCGAAATGGTTTTAAATAATAGAATTGTTTACCTCAATATTATCTTTTACATGTGTGGGCGTAATTCATGCCATTGTTATGCAAGATTTTCTTACATATTTTACGACGGCTGTGTTGAGAATGCCGTGTAATCATACAATAGTTCCCGTGCGATCTCTATAGTTCCGTATTAACATTAGTTATGTTTGATGTCCGATCAATGTACTTGTCACTAAATTTACCCTATCTACACAAGTTGACATCAAGCGCATTTTGAGCATCGTGTTTTGTTTTTAATAAATAGTGTTTTATTTCTTTTATAGCATACATGTATTTGTAGTTATTTTGATTTAATAATAACTATACCGGTATAAATATGATCAAACATGTACATGTGGTTACCGTTAATTGAAAGCGTATGTGATGTTCGTTAAAAAACTGAATACCTAAGCTATGAAACGATGTATATAATAATCGATCTCTAAAACAAATTATGGATAAGTTCGTTATTTCATAAATATAATTTTAAATAGATTTAAAAGAAATTTTGAAAATTATAGAAAATTGTGAAATACCATGATTACGTAATATAGGGATGAAAAATGACAAGATATTTTTGGTTTCTGATTCGTGGTTATATATTTAAAACATATTTATCCATTTTATTTTTCATATGTTTCACTTAGCAGAAGTATACATATTTAAATTACATGTTAACAGACCAACATTTTACCTAGAATTTATCAATCATAATTTCTTATTCTTTCATAAGAGTTTCAATGATTTCAATGATGCACCGACCCTTATAACACATTAAATAAATCCTTCATCACGCCGTCAAAGTCCAAATCCAAATTTGCCCTCTTTTTAAAGGGGGGGGGGGGGAGATCAGTTTCTGCATTTAATAGATAATTTAAAATTTTGAAGAGTGAGGAATTTGATTAATTTCCAGTCCAATACCTAAATATAAACGGCAAAACTTAATTTTCATAATCAAATATTTGACTGCATGCTATACAATTATGTACGACGTCATTTTATATTATGAATAATATATTAACTGTTTATAATACACTAACCATGCTTATAAACTCTTTTTTTAATTTTTTTTTTTTAAATTTCTTATTAATAAATATAGGCTAGAAAACCAGTACTCAGCAAATATAAAATCAACACAATTTAGCACATGGGATTTTTTTTACACGGTTTTGAAATGCAACACCTACAGGTTGGTAGTTCTATTGAATTTAAATTAATTAAACTGCTTATAATTTAAGATATATTCATTGTTTATATATAGAATCCAGCAAAGATTAGTATACATATTGCAGTAAAAACAACTTCGCAATGTTTGATTTTATACATTGCAAAACGAAACGGAGCGTCACAAAAAAAAAAGAAAAAAAAAAACGACGTCGCGAAATGTTGGCGACGTTTATGACGTTTTCTCTGCATTGTGACGTTATGTCATAAGACCCCTTTTCTCATACACTGGCTCATATCAAGAAAGTGTAATACACCCTTGATTTGACATGGCGAACAGTTTTATTTGGTTTACATAGGAAATAAATTCGTTTACTAGGTCCAGTCAAGGGTGTACGGGGATTTACCCCGGGTTTTATTCCATACACCCTTCGGCCTTCGGCATCAGGGTGTATGGAATACAAGCCGGAGTTAATCCCAATATACTCTTGACTGGACCTGGATAACAAATATAATAGCCAACTAAGTCAGCATGTTAGTTTAAATACGCATCAATTCAGGATCTTTTCATACATAATCGCCTTGTACGTGTTATTGCCTATTGTTCTATCTTTTAGAAGCCCTAAAAACAGTGTATTGTAAGAACCAAATTATACTGATAGATATGATCATCAATTAGTACATGTAAATTAATAATTGATATATGTACTGTAATATGTTTGATAGCCTAAAACATACGATATAATCATGAGCATTCTGCAATATACAAGGTTACTATACTTTACATCAGTAGTTGATTAAGCTCTGCTTTTCAATCTTTATTTGTTTCTGGCTTTATAGACGCCATGCCTTCATTAATGTTCATCTTTGACATTTGTCATTTCTTTTGGCAGTGCGTTTTTTTTTAATATCTGCCTTTAAAGTACTGAAAACTAACTTTTATTTGCGTGCGATAAATTTCCGTATAGCTCGCGAGAGCCTCGTGAAATCAAATATCTTTCGCCGAAATCTAGTCCGTGTCGTATTGTTATCAAGGACAAAGGTAAAGATTATGCTTGATCGCGAATATTAGACTCACAAAACAAAACAAAATCTCCAGTAAATCGCAAAATGAAGTCGTTGTAGATAAAAGTTAGTCTACAGTAAACTTTTAAATTTTAAACTTTAGCTTGTGACGTATCTATGTTTTACTTCACATTAGTCTACTACTTATCATTAGAATTAGTATTTTTACAAAAAAAATCAATTTTTGAAGAAGTATTTTATTGCGTGTAAATTCCAAAACAATAAATATAGAGAACGTCAATGAAACTGGTATTTTAAATTCATTTAATTTGTATTAGTGTAGTTATTAAAATTTGAAAGATTTTAAAAATGTCTGACACAATCATGTTTTCATTTTCGTTACATCAATATGTAGTTCTGCTATCACCTGACAGATACGTGTAATTACATGCATATTAATTTGTCAGGTTTTCATGTCAACTTCTTTTTTATGCAAACTTGTCAGAGCTTTACAACTTTTTATATATTTTTCTCTATATATTCCTATGTAAAAAAAAAAGACCGCCAATTGTGGCCCAACCCTACCCTCGGGGGTTGTGATTTGAAAATAAAAATGTGAGTCTACACTACCTGAAAACGTTTGCACATAAATTTCAGCTTTTCCGGCCAATTAGTTTTTTGAGAAGAAGGTTTGAGAAAAAATATCAACAAATTCAATAATTCTTAACTTTCTCCCTTTGAAAGAGGGCGTGGCCATTTATTTGAACTAACTTAAATCTCCGTCACCAAATAGTGCTCTGAGCCGTTTTGTTGAAATTGGACCCATGGTTCTGAAAATGAAGTCAAAAATGTAAAACGTTTACAGGCGGACAGATAGACAGACGGGGGAACAGACGGGCGCCGGACAAAAAGTGATCAGAAAAGCTCACTATAGCTGTCAGGTAAGGTAGACTAATATAACAAATATTCACCAATATAGTAATTGAAGCCATTGGAAGTGTGTGAGTGCAATTCAACCAACAAAATAATGTTTTCCTTTGCAGCAATTACCAGTTGCACGTACTGGTGAGAATCATGGCCATGAGAAACCAGGACATATGGTTTTGTGTGTCCACCCTTTGTTAAAATCACCTTTTCAAACCACATACATTTGACAGTTTGTCATTGTCATTTTTTTTTTTATACATATCTTGCCAATGTGATCAGGTCAAGTGATAATTTGTATATATGATATAGACAACTACCAATATTTGTATATGTGCATGTAATTTGGAATTAATCACAGTTGTTTTATCCATCCAGTAAGGGACACACTTAGTAGCGATCCGACATGAGCATTTTCTGTGTTCCAATATCGTCGTGATATTTTGGTTTTGCTTTTGAATACAGTATGGAATAATTTTCACATACAATATGGGCTTTGTCCATTGTGGCTGTTTTAGAATGTATTGATTTGGAACTTTTCCTATTTACATACAAAATCGCTGTAGGTACAATGCTCATTAAAAGATCATACGATTCCATTGTATCACTCAGAACTGAATTAAAAAGCATTATTGTATTTTATGTGAAGGTTTAATTTCATATAACACAATATTGTTCTTGTAATTCCAAAATTGTATTCTAAATGAAAATTAATAGTATCGTTTTAAAAACTAATTTTTAAATCTAAAAGAGAATCACAAACACATGCATGGAGTACCGAACTGTAAGGCAGTTAATAACTAAAAGATTATTACTTTGTATATGCACGTAGTAATTAAATCAATATTCACGTGATCTTGATTAAAGGTGCATGGTCACGATTTTCCTCCAATTCTATTCTTCTGTTTTTATTATTTACAAAGCTGTAGGAATGCATTTTTAATGATCAAATGAAATTTGAGAGTCAGTTGTAGAGTTTAAAGAAAGATACTTGGCTCTCAATTCGTTGTCATCTAAACAAGGCTCGTGCCCTGTTTTTGTTTACATAGGTTCAATATACCAGGAAAAAATCATTTTCAAGCTGATTTGTCTATTTTCTTATTCATTTTAAGCATGAATAAACAGTTCCTAACGTTTAACACATTCATTTTATATCTAAAACTGGAAATTTCACTTCAACATTCAAAATGTAAACAAAAACTTTGTTTACATAGCAAAGAATTATAAGCTCTGTAACAATAAAATGTGTTCTAAGCAATTAAAGACAACAACTAAAGAAATTATTATTGTCCTCCATTTTCACTCAGAGTGGAGGATATTGAATTGGGTTTGACCGTCCGTCTGAGCGTCTGTCCGTCTCTCATTCTGGTTGTGTGTAACATTTCGTTCATCACTACAAAAATAAATTATTACGATAGTGGTTGGGGATGCCTTTCATTACGAACACTATTTGAATAAATTATTTCAAAAGTGATGATGAATTTCATTGTAAGTAATAATATGCAACCGATATTGAAATACATGTACAACCACTATTAAAATAATTTCTAATGTATTTCATTATAATTATCGTTATTAAAATAGATTATTTCAATAGTGGTTAGGGATGTATTTAATTATAAGAATCACTATGCAGCCACTATTCAAATTCAGCAGTACTATTTACATGTAGGTCACCTGAGTAAACTCATGTGACCTATTGCTATCTGTTTTCGTCCGTCGTCGTGCGCGTGCGTCTTGCGTTAACAATTTTACATTTTTTACTTCTTCTTGAAAACTATACGGCCAATTGTTACCATTTTTGATCGGAAGCATCTCTATGGTAAGAGGAATCTAAATTGCTAAAATATCTCTACCACCCCCGGGGCGCCACAGACGGGGCCAAATATGCTAAAAAAGCTTTAAATAATAAATTGCTTTAAATAAACATGTATACTAGCCACCTTGTTTTAGTTTATCTATGAAAACATACACACATAAAACCTATCTTGAAAGTTGACAAATATGGGAAATTATTTTCTATCAGAGTCTTGCACCTTTTCAATATCAGGTCATGCACTCTATTATGATCTTTAAGTTTTTCACTAATTTAAAATATAGGTTTCATAGTCCTTTTTGAAAGATTTCAGGCAGGGAGTTGGTCTTCATTACAATATTATAGTTTTTCTAATCCAGAATGACACTTAATTAAATGCATATATGAGACTCCTCGACAAGTTTGTGTATAGGTTATGGTACTCAGGTGACCGTTAAGGCCTATTGGCCTCTTGTTTAAAGATTAATGGGAATAAATTCAATTATACATATCACTTTTATGATATATTATTTCCATAAAGGTTGTGAATATATTTAATTTAGTTTCAATTTGCAAATAATTCTTCAAGTTCATTTTGAAATAAATTTTATACAATATAACTTTTGAGATAAATTATTTCAATAGTGTTAAAGGATGTATGTCATTATTAGAATACTATTGAAATACAATACTATAGTCTGTCCCAAGTTATTGCTTCCATCACTTTTTGATGATTTTTAATAAAAATACACATACCTGTGAAAGAAATACAGTTGAAGTCGGTAAAAGGGAAAATATCCACTTTATCTTCATTGAAACATTTTCATTTTTCTCTCATAAATATTCACAGGAACAAAAAGAAATTTCTTACGGAGATTTATAATGGGAAATGTTTACATTTTTCTCCATTCAGAATTACTCGGAATATCTCGCACAATTTTTTAACGTTATCATCCGGGCTATCTCATAGCAGATTCAATGCAGAATCCTCGTAGACTTTCTATTTTGGGTTGTGTATTCAAACCTGAAGCGGTAGAGGGGGCGTTTCATAGCAGATAATCTGGACATTTTACATATTAGTGGATGATCATACTTTTAGCAAACAGATATTTATGATTATCGAAATATCAAACGAAAAGTGGTGGAAGCAAACACTCGGGACAGAGTATGATATTGTTTTCTACCTTTTCATATCACTTATTGTAGATTTTAAATATAACATCATATATATAATATAAACGAGTAAAATAAAAATGAGACAAATGCGCATTCATAAAATTTTTTATTAATTATTAATTTATATTTTAAAAAAAATATCATTACAGGAAATGTTCATTTGTTTTCAAAACTGGAAGGGATTTACCTACAAAATGTTCATGTTAAATCGGTCCAGTGGTCGGCTTTTTACACCAGGTATCTCCTCATGTAATTGTGTCTAAACATGTTTTTTGTCCATTAGCTTTTAGTGGGAACACTTGACGATGTCCAAAAGAACAAAGCAACAAAGTATAAGGATCAATATGACACCACCCACGTAACCTGTGGTACGGGCAGACGGACGCTTATCGTTAACGCTTTTCTTTTTATTTAGATATGATGTGAGATTGTTGGTTTCCATCTTTAATATGTTCTTGATATGGGCAAGTCGCTGACTCAGTTCGTTATACTGTTTGATCTGATTCGCCTCTTGACTCCAATACTCGATTTTGTCGAAATATTCACAATTGCAAGGACACATGGCTTTGAAAATAGGTAAAATATTATCAATATTATTATCAGTTTGAAAAGAATACAATAGAGCAATAAATGCTCATAAAAGTTACATGGAGAGAGAGAGAGAGAGAGAGAGAGAGAGAGAGAGTTAATAAAACACACGTCTGCTTCTTACAGTATAAAGAATTGTGGCCTCAGTTTCTCGCCTTTAAGTAATTGGCAGTTTAGTTAAAGTTATTCAAAAACAAATATTTTAGTACAACAAAGTACTTCTAAAAAGAGGTTATTTAAAGAGTTGATTGCATACTTGTACAATTAAACTTCATCCTTAGTATAAAATATGTCATTAAACTTCTCTCATATTGCCTTTTTGCATTTCTTAACAGAGAAAAGCAACATATATATATATATATATATATATATATATATATATATATATATATATATATATATATATATAACAGTTTTACCATCACTTGTAGCTTGATTCTGAACGGTATGTTCATAAGAAGCTGTAAAAATTGTGCTCTCGTGTTTTTCTGTTGTTGACAAGGTCGTATTATCACCTATTGTAATTAAAATTAAAATGTATGACTGAATAAGTACATGTATACATGTAAGATATCGAATATACACTGTAAATTTAACAAATATTCACTTAAAAGGTTGATTGCTTACATGTAAAATTTAGCGTTATTCTTAGTATTACATATTTCATTAAACGTATCACATATTGCGATAGTGCAATACAATCCTTTACAGAGAAAGTCAACATATTCATAACAGTTTTACCAACGCTTGTGGCTTCTTTTTTAACAGTACGTTCATTAGAAGCTGTTATAAAAGTGGTAACGTGTTTTTCTGTTGATGATATGGTCGTTCTATCACCTATGTTAATAAACATTAAAATATATAGCTGACGAAGTATTAGAAATCAAATATATATTAAACAAACAAACATTCACTTAAATAGTTGATTGCTAACATGTACAATTTAGCGTTATTCGTATTCAAACGTTTCACCTATTGCGATTTTGCAATGCATTCCTTTTTGACAGAGTAAGTCAATTTATTTATAACAGGTTTACCAACTCTCGTGGCTTATTTTTTAACAGTATGTTCATTAGAAGCTGTAATACAAGTGGTCACTGGTTTTTCTGTTGATGGCAAAGTCGTGCTATTACCTATGTTAATAACTTATTATATAATCAATGTTGCCCTTAACTTAAGTCAATATTTGTATAACTTATTATACAAATATTGACTGACGTTGAGGGCAACATTGATTATATTAGCCTCCGAGAGACAAAATATGACCCGACGCGAAGCGGAGGGCAACACATTTTTCCTAATGGAGGCTGTTTTAATCAATGTTGCCCAAAATACGGTCGGTATTTGTTTTGTTAAATGAGAAAAAAAATGATGAAGGATTTGAAAACATATCGCCATAACTTCTTACCTCACCATCAATTTCATGTGTTTGATTTCGTGCAAAGTCCATTTCATACAGATACATGTATTTTAGATATACTTACTCTTCAGTGATTTGCAAATCTATACATCTGATTTGTTGTTATCCGCCGTATTGTGCGCACGTTTTTATTAGCATTGATTCCCTATTAACTGTTTGACATTGCAGTGTTTTTGAGTCGCGAAGGATTATTTACGGTACCGTCAATAATCTACCAAACAAGAGCAAATTATTGAAATGGTTGAAATATCCTAAAGACTTCTCTCTATACGATCAATAGAAAACAATATTGACCGTTCAATATTTTTTGGTTGAACTAACATTTCAGTTTTTGACTATTAGTCTATATATATAGATTTATAGTGATAAAATCTACTGAATTAAAAAAAAATAAATCACAAAAAGGAATTATTTGAAACCTATGTTATTCGATGTAAGATACTGTATCTACAGAAATATTCGCCCCGTTTTATTTTCGCCCCTTTCGTCCTCGTTGTCAGCGAGCGAATTTAAGACTGTGCGAATTCCATATCAAAATATCACTCTTTAAACAGAACTGTATCTTGGCGAATTCAATACGGGGCGGCACTGTTTGCAAGTGTAGAAGGGCGAAAATTACATGGGGCGAATGTTAAGAAAACAAAATATATATACATTTTTATAATTTGGCGAAAAATGGTTGAAAATTTCCTTTACGCACGAGCATGCATAAAATTGCGTCAAAGACGAAAGCAATCCAAGTTTACAACGAAAAAAGAATATATTGTTATGAAAAAATTAGTGATATTACGCCATATTCATTGTTTGTAATAAAGTTGTCTTATTTTGATACATATAGGATCTCTCATGATTTGCGATGGTATATGATTTTTATCCAACGAGTTGTGTGTTTTCTATCCCCGAGCCTTGGCGAGGGGATAGAAAACACACAACGAGTTGGATAAAAATCATATACCATCGCAAATCATGAGAGATTCTTTTTATCACATGTTTTACCACGTTTTTTGTTCATCTCATTTTTTTCTATACAAATTATAATTGTGAGCCGCACAACACATTAACTACCAGACGTCAACAACTTTACGCATGGAAAAAAGTTCCTTGAAGTTTAACAAACAATCATTTCATTTTCGAACAATTTCTTTATGAATTCATGAAAAATAAATAAAACAACATTAAATGCTTCACTTTTACAACTCAACACTATTCAACTGTATTATTTTTTAGTTTTTCATTATACGTCAATCAACCGGCTTAACCTACGTAATGTTTAATTATGACGTCACGTGGCGTAAGAACACACAGTGTAATATCAAAAATTTATCCCATGAGTGATATCCACCGCATATTGAGATAAACATGTGATAAATACAATTATTTATCAATATATATATATATATATATATATATATATATATATATATATATATATATATATATATATATATATATTCCAGTAAAGAAAGTATTAAAAAAAAGTCTAAAAAATGATAACCTGTGCGTAACTGTCTACATGTCTTCTCATCTGCAAATTAAAAGACTACAGTACGTTATAAAGTTTGAATGTTGAAATATTTATTTTCCAGTGCATTTGTTCGCGATAACAATTCAAATCGATGTTGTAATATATGGTCCAATACATTTCATCAATGGCTATTTTAATATTAAATCGTATAATTGCTGATAAGTTTTTAAATATAGGTAATAAGGAATCGTTCTTTGAATATTATGATGTGATCAAATACGGTCTGGCATGATCGAATATTTCATAAAGCCTCCAGGCTTTATTGGATTTGATCACGCCCCACCGTATTTGATCACCTCATAATATTTAAAGAAATGAAGTCAAAATTAAGCATCTCAATTAAAGTGTTTCATATTTAAAAATTTAACCTGCATATAATTAGTGCTGTCTGCTCATTATACGGCATACATGTAGGTAATATGAAAAACATACATGTACATAATTTAATGAGCAATAGTGAACTGATTCGTATATCTTAGAATTAGTTACATATAATAAAAACATGTTATACCATTCCTCTGATCAATAAATCTGATAATTTGAAACAAATAGACTGAACATTATACATACATTAATTATTGTTAAAATTATCTGCATATGTATTTAAATACCATCTTTAACTGCATCAGATATAAATATATTGCCTTACCTGTCAATACTAAGGTTTTATTAAACTCAGTATGAAGGATGATTTCTTTAAAAAAAAATAAAAATAATAATAAAATACATCAGTATAATAACGCACCGCTATAAATTCGGATTTCTTATTTGTTCATTCATATGCACCACGATAAGTAATAAGAAAAAAACAAAACAAATAGAATTAAAGTAAAATGACAAAGTAAATAAATACATCATTCTAGTGTGTCTACTTTGATGGTTGTGTACTTACGGTTATAAAGATATCCACTTTGACATTCCACAGCTTGATTGGTGTATGAATCTGATATAAAGACATTACTTTATCAATTTTCAATTATCGTTGTGTTATGTACGGAGTGCATTTATAAAATAAACAAAAGTTTAGAACTAATTGCAAATATATAACGCAACAGGCATGCAAAATATATAGATTTTTTAATATATATTTTTTTTCTGAAATTGTCTTTGCGTTTTTTTTCAAATTAAAGTTATTCCTGTTTGCGTTCAAATAATAGCATTTTTTTAATCTTAAAGATAAGAAAATGCATCGGCTTACCTGGACAACTGCAAATGTTGGAAAAGAATAATATACTGGGGTCCACTTTTTCAATTTTGCTTATTGTGCTTTGATACCAGTTATTGTTAGAACATACACACAATTCATTTCTGTGGCAATGTCCCAAAAATCTGCCATCATCACAAGCATACGAACCTTTAACGTAAAATTTTCGCTGATTTTAATATTTTTGTCAAAAGAACAAGCTTAAACTTCTCATGGTCTTTTACATACATACATACATCAACATGAACCATTTGACCAAACTTGCTTGTCAAATCACGAAAAAGGAACTTACTTGCTCCCGAGAAAGCACAGATGCCAATAGGGACAACGATCCATTCCAGCAGTCTGATAGGCATCTTTGTCGCTTCCAAACTAATCAAATTCATAGCAGTGTGGCTTTTTACTATAAAATGCCGCGATGCAGATCGATACTAGGCAACCTGAAATGAAACGTGTGCCCCTACAGAAAATGAAGGTAACATATTATTATGATTATCTAATAATTCCTTAAGTTTCTAGCTTAGATTTCTACACGTTAGAGAGTTAAATAGCTAAAGGAATGTTTTTTAGAGGTCGGTGTTTGATCTGCTCCTGGTTTTTTTTTTCCCTTTTGACTTTTGATTTTGAACACTGTTCGTTATCACCATATGTTATTTTCAATCATCTTCCGACGTATCAAACAATTGATTTTTTTTTCATTTAGGTGAAAATAAAAAAGATATATTGTTACAAAATTTATCTTGAAAAGGTAAAAATCATATAGCTCTGTAGCTCAAAGTTTTCGATGTTTTTTCATACAATTGAAGACACAATTTTATTTTCAATATTAACGGGGTTTTTTTTATATCCATTTAAACATTTGATCATCTTTTTGATATTTAACATAATAGTCATACCATTACTGATGCATACAAAATGTCTAATTATACATTTTATTAATGTTTTGAGAGGGCCATGGAAAATATATCTAAACCGAGGGTGAGTTAAGACAACGTACAAAAACATATCAATTAAACTTGATGAAAAAGGGTTTATTTATAAAACATTTTACTATTTAACCTGAGTCAAATCGTGTATTAAGCATGGAAATTGTTTACACATATTGATGACTGTTACATTAATGAATTTTGTTCAAATACGCTATCTGGTGGCATCACATGTGCAGAGTATTCAATGAAGTGAAAGTTGTAAGAAATCGGCTTTGCGCAAGGGCATTCAACTAAAATTAACAAACAATATTCGATATTCGGTACCACAAAAAGTAAGATAAATAACAAAATCACTGCACAAATAGTTATTAAAGATATACAGCCATTTCATCAGAAAGTTGACAATCATATACGGCCTTTGTATTTTCCCTGTATTTCTTCTCAAAATATATGAATTTAACCTTACCTTTTGAAATGCCGACATTTGTGTACTGATATCATCAATGTTTAGAATTTTATGCGTTGTATTAATCAACAATTCATTAAAAAAAGGTAGCGTATGCTTTTGCGAAGAGACCTTGTTATCTGCCGTGTGGCAAAACATTTTTTAAAAATACTTTGAAAAGTGCAATAATTTTTGTTCAACATGGCACACGTAAAAAAAAAAGTTCTGCATTTTGAATATATATTAACATTTTTATACTCAATACACATAACTCACTTTGAAAAAAGAAATGTATAAATCACAAACTTATTGTTTTCAATTAAATTGAACAGTTTCCCCCTTTCTTTAAAATATATAATAAAATTTGAATAAATATTCACAAAGTAAATGAGTTGACTTGGTCCCAATATTAGTTGTATTTTAACGCAGTTTGAAAAACTTTATTTTCGAACGTGTGTTGTAACACTGCCGTCATTAAGTTCTGCGAATTCTTCAAGAAAATGACGTCATAAAATGACGTCAATATGACTAGTTGCACTTATAAGTGCATATGAGAAAGTGAATGAAATACATCAATAAGGATTATACACCTAATTTATGAATTTTAAGTAGTAATTTAACTCACCCGCAAAATTTATCCATGGAAAATCTTTCATCCTTATTCTAATTTTTTTTAATGTTTTTTTAAAATTGATTTTACCCAACTTTAGGATCTTTGTAAATTTAAATGATATTTAGATTTTGAAATAAAAAGGCTTGAATGAGAGAACTTAGTACATGTACAAAAGTGACATCAATTTCACACTTAATTTTTACATTTATTTAAAAAATATGCAGCGTCAGAATGGTTGGCGTTCTGTTCAATTTTAGGAACGGTTTTTGTAATGAAATAGACTTATCACGGACATATTCATTGTGATAATGGGTTTGAAACATGAAAAAGCGTGTACTAGGCAGTTTAGATGAAGAAATATGTAACATTTTATGGATGATTTTTATTTAAAATAAAAATGAATGGACCATAAACATACAATGTATTTCCATTTCAAATGCAAGAAATTAAAAAAAAAAAAAAAAGACAAAACTCAAGCATGCTTTGATCAGGCGACGGGATATACTGATTCGCTATGATAAAAAACAACAAACGCATGAATTTTTAAAATCCAATTTGTTAATGATAGAGTGCACTGTATCATGAAAGTGAAAGTAATAGTTCCGTTTTAAAGGATGTTCATGAACAGTATATGGACATTACATAATAAATATTTACAACAACTGTTCAAAAACACACAGCAATCAAAGTCGTAAATCATTTGACCTTTTAAAAACCAAATTGCAGTGAATCCATTACTCATCAACAAACATAAAACAAAGTTTGAAATTGTATGGATGTCATGAAAGATGAGTGCTTTCGTAATAAGTACTATTGAGTAGGTAAATGAAGCGAATGAATTCATAGGCTAAAATGAAAGTGAAAATCTGTGACAAAAACCCAGCAGTTAATAGAAGACTGCAGGTATATTGAATATATCTATGATTACAATATTTCATATATGATATAAAAAAAAATTCATTTAATGATATAAACAATACTAATTACTTCTATATACGTAACAGCGTTCCAAAAAGATTACCTTTCTTTTAGGTTTAGTCTATTCTAAGCAAAAAGTACGTACTTTATGAAAATAAAAGCGTTCGATGCTCTATGTATATGAACTGTATTGGAGTGTTAAAAAATGGTTACAATCAGTGTCAAGGAAGTTGTTTTTTTTTTAATTCTAGTTTACATGTATCAGTTTTTGTTTCAGTTTCAGTTTATGATCATCGACACATGAATATATATTCAAATTTCAAATGGAAATCTAATATAGAAAATAGAATAATAAGGATGCTCAAAAACAAATATGAATAATCAAAAAGCTTCTAAAGTACAAGAACAACAGAATCAACAACCAACATTCCATAATAAAAAGCAGATCGTCAGGAAAATGTCAGCAGTAAAATGGAATAATCTGAATGTAGTGGTTATTAGCCTTAATCTTCACTGAACAGAAACGGGTAGGATGAGAAAATGCCGAAAAACGTTTTAGATACACAAATTAAAAATCCGTTTGACCTGATATGCATGATTAAACAGACTTCATTAAAACGATTATACCTTACATGTACAAACGTTTCTATCAACAACATTATGGCATATGTATCCGAACATTTGCAAGAATGCATTATACAATTACTTTTAAATAAAAAACACAACATTAAAAAATACTGAACTATACTTATTGAACCTAATCAAAATGATCTTAGAATAACTTTTAAATGATAAAATATCGATAATTATCTCATCGAGAGTTTTATCCTTCGTCATTAAATGTAATTAACAAATCAAACAATATAATATAAAATCCGCAGTTGATATTCTAACTTTATAACAAGGATGCACAGCATTCCATTAATATTGTTCTTTGGTATTACCTCTGTTTTATCATAAGGAAAGTGCATTTGACCTCTCACCCTCATTTGACAAATTTGTAAAAACAACTTTCATTTGAAAAAGAAATATATTTGTGGAAATCTTTTAATGATCATTTTCTAGAAGTTCAAATGATATCATTACCCGGAGAATTAAAACCTATTAAAGACATTCCTATTCAAAATCTAATAAATGCAATGTCACTTGAAAAAAAATAAGTCAATGCCTCATGAAGAATGGTTACAATCGCCTTGGCTCTATTTATCAATATGTGTGATTCATTTCTGTTTGATTTGTATTATTATCAAATTTTGAACACAAATAAGTAAATGGTGAAAAACAACTAACAATAAGTGGTCGGTTAAGTTTAAGGGTAGGGAGAATTCTCTGTTTATCCACTTTCTGACGAGGATACAGAAAACTACGCCAAAGACTGGAGAGACGTGTCCAAAATGGAACAAGAAGTTGAACTGGTACAACAGTATATTCAAGAGAAAAGGGACTTTATTAACAATTTAGGACAACCCTGTGGGTCAGATTGGAATTCACGAATACAGAATCCATTGATGGCTTCTACTCTGAAGGGCGATACTACCGCCTGAAGTGAAGACAAATACACTCTCATCGCCAAAATTTCAAGGATTGTATACATTATAGGAATTTAAAAAATAACTTAAAATGTTAACAAATATAAATATGTGTGTGCATATTACGTGACTATCTGGCACGGGAATAACACTTAAATAAAGGAAAATGACATTATTGCTTACGGTATATCCATGGGAAATGAAAAAAGTGAAACAGTGTATATCCATAATATTTAAATGTTTTTTTATAACTGCCTAGTCTTGAATTAATGTTATTCCTTATCAACATTGAATGCAACAGTGCACTGAAAATTGAACACACAGAAGACGAAAACACAGAAACACTCGTTACAACCAATGACCATTATTAACATAATGCGATTACTCAAGTGAACCGTGTTTCAGTGATCTCCTGCTTAGGGAGGATTAACATCGATTGCTTCCTACACTCTACATTATAGTGGAATTATTGTCTTGTTTTAATTCAGAAACTTCTACATACATGGGTACGAATGTAAATTTATAGGGATTGAGACAATTATTTTAATCCGATAATAATAAACAAATTAATCACTTTACAATCTACTTACGATAGAGTGCAATTACCTTTAATCTGATCGGGATTTGAAAGTATAAGACTTTTCAGAAGTAGTAAACAAACCTGATAATCGGATTAAGGACAGTGTAATCAACCGGGATATCAATCTATATAGGGAAGCCGATACAGGAACAATCACAGGATGAAACTCTGCCATTCAGTAAACTGAAATGTGACTGAAAGGTAACTTAAAGCCGACTGAATGGCACAACTCTGTCATTCAGTCACCTTTCCAGACCATTCAGTTAACATTCAGTTGACTGAATGGCAGAGGTTCATCCTGTGAATAACTGAACATTGTTTAAATTCATACTAACAGTTTATTAATTTTTGAATTAGACCAGGATGTTGGACGAAAGACTATAAACATTTATATCATATTACAAATTATTTTGTGTATTTCCAGGATTCTATCACAATTTATCAAAGAACTTATTAGCACAATTGATTATGGAATTTGATTACTTGAATATTAAATTATTTGTTCTGTATGTAAATTAGTGTAATGCTTGTTACAATATAAAAAATACTTTACGGCGCTCTTTAAGAGAGCCACTATACGAGCATCCATAAGATATGGACCTTTACTAAAAATACCTTTTAAAGACGTTTTTCTCTTGTTGGTTAACACATAGCTTCTCAGACTGTTTCTCAGGACTAAGTTCAGAAAAATCGGAAAAAGGCTGACTGCTAACTGCAATAAAAATTTGACTATTAATGAATATTGTATTTTTTTTCCTTTTTTTTAGCAAATTTCAGCTTTTTGGTATGCACAATATTGATATTTCATCGTGAAAAGATGCTCAGAATGATGTAATTAACAATATGCAACTATCTAAATGTAAAACCGTTAAATGGCCACAATAAAGACATAAAGTGTCGGCCCCTAAAACGTTCTTTCCCAGATATCTCAAGAACAACGAAGAATTTTTAAACACATGTACATGTATAACAAAATGTATTTTATATCAAATGACCTTTCAGTTGATATAAAGAAAAAGGTGCTGGTCCCTTAAATTAGGGACCAACTGGGGTCTAAAAAATGTTACTAGCCCGTTACTAAGAATACATGTATTTTTTAATGTGTAAAAGAAGCAAAAATGTTCATCTTACAGATAATTACACATGCATTTAATAAATAAAACTTTTACATTTTGTACTTACATTGTAATTTATCAGTATCTCGAACTCTGGAGGACTTCAACAAAACTTCGAGATATCTGGGGGTTCGAGATATTCGAGGTGGCTCTCAAATTTGTATTCCATGAACCTCTTATACATGTATTCACCTTTGTTTTAGTACCGTCATATACCGAATTCTTCTACTTCTCATAAAGGGGTATTCAACTTCGATGAAATATTTTTTGTTCGTGGTATTTTTCCATGTGAAATATATATTAATACTTGTAAAAACAATTAAATTCTAAAATCAATATTTTGCATCATTGTCTATTTCGACTGTTTACAACTTTCAATAGGATGTTGCACCTGCCATGTATTTCTGGAATTTATCACGTATGAAACGAAAAATAACCAATAACACATATCAGTTATCTTGCATTACAATGCACACAACATATTTTTATATTGTTTGTGTATGTGAAGCTAACGTATCATATATTAATTGAGTACGCTCACAGCTAGTACTCATATTGGAAACAACATACGTACGATAAACCGGAAGTCACTACACAAGTTGATTAGTTAAACATGTCCAATACATGACTTGTTTCTGTTAATTTAAACTTGAATAAATAATTTAATCTTCGTATCTCATTTATGCTTCATTGTTTTTGGATCGTACATAAAGTAATAAACTCGGTTCCGTAGTTACTCGTTTTATGATTTTAGCAACTATCTTTATTTGATCGATATTCCGTACATGGTGAGTCTAACTTATTTAGCACATTATCTGTAATCATGGCTGTGTTTTAATCCAAATCTTATAAATAGGTAGTAAACTGCACAAAACACCCCAGTTGCCATACTAATCAATAGTCTATGGTAACACTAGTTTGAAATGTGTTAATATTGCCGCGGGCAAAAATTAATGTGTGAAATTATGACACTAATTATGTTCAGCTGACCGGAAAAAAGTACTCCACTTTGAGATAGACCAGGTAAAATCAGGGCTTCGGCCCTTCAATATACTTTGACATAGGTGGGTTATTAGAGATTACCAGCGATCGAATTTGACATAAGGGTGGTATTCGAGATATCCCTTGTTCGAGATACCAATATTTACCTCTATGTTACTATAATAAAAATGTATACTAATAGATGATTCAACCCTGCATTTCAATTAACATTTTGGAATTGGCTTTATAGCCAACATGCCTTACTTAGTAGTCCACTTTGATTTTTTCATTATACCTGGCATTGCGTTCTTTACATTCTACCTTCAAAAGGTTGTGACTTATTTAGCTATTTTTTAATGTCTATTAGTTTCCTGCTCGAGTCTAAAACTGTCTGGGTATCGGTAAATTTAATGTTAACATACATTCTACAACAATACAAATACAAGTACTCACCTATATATTTTCTGGAGCCAGCATGAAGTGTGCAAGGGCAATTCAACCTACATGATATTGTTTTCCTAGTACATGTACTAATTCGAAATGATAGTGAGAAACATGGTCATCCGAAATCAGTAACTGGGCACTTGTGTGCCCACTGTTTGTTGAAATCTCTCCTTCAAACACCTAAATACCCCTACCGCAAACACACACACACACATTAACCACAACCATCTCTATTTACTGAACATAAATTATTTCTTGTTTAAGTTTTTATAAGCATAACGCGTTATTGATAACTAATTTGTCTTTTTAAGCTTCTTTTAAAAATAGCGTTTTCCCCTGTAGCTTAAAAATGAGAAAATGCTTGCAACTCGTATGCATCAGCCGGACCCGTTGATACACAAAATGATGTTTCGAATGACATGAATTACGCCAACAATTTCCGCGAATGTTTTTGGCTAACACGGAAATTTTACGTATCAAAAATCGCTAGAAGAAACACTCATCATGCAACCCAAACAGTTTCAACTAAATAACTTGATACTTTTTAACAAATTTAGAATTTTCAGATAAAAAAAATCAAATGCATAAAAACAGAGCAAAGAACATTAACAGGAGTTAGTGTTCTTTTACTGACGGGCCAGCAGATGCACTCAAACACGATTTACGGAGATGTGAGTGATGTAATCGATATATTTCCAAATCGGTGTCACCTTTAAAACAAAAAAAAAGAACAAAACGAAAGAAGAATGTCGACAAAATTTAGTTATGTGAACGTATTCCATATATTGCCATAATTTCACTATAAAATCACGGTAAATTTAAGTGAGGTATACAGATGGCGAGGAAAGAGTTGCATGCGTTCTCTATTTTTATATGTCAGTCGAAAAAGTGTGATTTTATTAAAAATAGCTCATAAAGTCGGAAAGGTTTTTTTTCTATCAAATAATATGCAAATGAAAATGTTTCCAAAGGAAGAATATGAGTGTCGGTATCATTTTATTTATATAAAACAAATTTGAAATGGGGGGGGGGGGGGGGGTACATGTCTAAAGTGCCTTTTCTTCAAACCACATAAATAGCAGTACTCAGTCAATGATATCTATTGCAATTTATTTAGTATATATGTTATATATAAATACAAATATATGTATATGTGCATGCATTTTTTAATAAATCACACTGGCTTTGTAAATCCAATAAGGGACACACTTAGTATCGATCCGGCATTTTCTGTGACCCAAGATCGTATCGTCTATTTCGGTTTTGCCTTTGAAAATGAAATGAGTTGGCAATAATTTCTCGGCGCCATTTTCACACGCAATGTGGGTTATTTCTCTTGTGTCCGTTTTAGAATGTATTGATTTGAAATCTTTTATGTTTACATACAATATGTTTTAAATGATTTAATGGAAAATGTAATACCCTACAAAAAAATGTGGTCTCACTTAGGTAAATAATAAATATATATTAAACATATTCTTATAGCTTTGTTCGTAGTAATTTTACTAACTACACAGTCACGTAATATGCTTCATTTTGCTTTAAAAGATTCTTTTTCCAGATAATAGATACTGGAATTAACAGTATGGCAAATCAAAAAAAATATATATATGTAAATCATTGTATCATGCTATCTTCTTTCTAAATTTCAAAATTTTTAAGTTTACAGAGAAAAAGTTTAGAATTGTTTTCAATTTTTTTTTTTCTATGACAAATATTTTACATTCATGTTAGGGCCCTTTCCTGACTTACTTCCATGATTTAAACGCGATCTATTCTAAATATTTACAATGTCCAGTGTCTTTGTCTGTGATAACACTACAAATTGATTTTGTACATGTAAGGTATAGTCCAATTCAATTCATTTTATCAACGACTATTATAATATTCAATCGAACAATTGCTGAAAATTTTATAAATTATATAAATATAAGTAATAAAGAAACATGCTTTGAATATCATGAGGTGATCAAATACGGTCGGGCGTGATCACAACTATCATAAAGCCCGTCGGTAAGCTTGTGTAAAAGTTTTGATATTGCAGACAGTTTGCTTCCTATAATCATCTCTCCCTAGTTTTATTCTTTGTTAATTATCTACCTCTTATTCGAACAAACTTGAAATCCAATTACCCATGAATGCTTTATGTCGAGTTTAATCGTAATTGGGCATGTGATTGCGTGATTATGTAAATATGAAAAGTGTACAAAGTCGATAACCACAATTCAACTACAGACAAGGAACTCATTTTGATTAACCTTTAAATTATATTATTTATATTATGAAAATAAATTATATCAACACAAAGTTTTATCCGTTCACATATGTTTAAAAATACTTTTTTAGAATTTTAAACACTTTTAACTGGAAAAACATTGAAAAAATATTTTTGATTTCTTTTTTGGAAGATAATAAGAATATTTAAAAAAGTAAATGCCTGCTTCGATCAAGACAGATATTTTTTTTATTAAATTGCAAATTAAACACAATGTTTACCACAACTTCGAAGTTGTACAAGTGAACGAGGTTTATATTTTCGAAGCAACAAAAAGGGGACCAAACAGCAAGTTTTGTCCATTTTGTTGTTTTACAAACTTACGAGGGGCGTTCAATAAATGATGTCCCTAATCAGATAACTTAAAATACAGGGTTTTATATTTGATTTTCTTTAATTTTCACGCATGATTTGGTTCATATTTTATTTATGGCCGTTTATCTGACCACGTTTAATGATCAAATACTACTTTGAGAAGCTTATATATAACCCCTACTCGATTGTATGAAAAAAGGGCTAATAAGTCATCATTCAATAAGGTTGAAATAAGAGGCTACATAAAAGCATGTGTCAGACAAGATAAAGACAGGAAAATATTTTTCCAAAGAACTGTGTGAGGTGTATGGAAACAAGTGTAAGTCCTTGAGAGAAGTTAAGAGGTTGGTCAGCAAATTTAGGAATAGCCAAACAGACAGTAAGGATAAGCAACGTCCTGGAACACCTCGTACGGCTTCAACGGAGGCAATCCTTGAAAAAATAAGCATGCTCGATTAACCATTAAACAAATACCATATTAAGTTGGCATTTCATTGGGGACAGTATTTACAATTTTAATGAAACACCTTGGCCTCCGAGAAGGTTAGTACAAGATGAATATCTCATCTATGAACGGAAAAACAAAAACGGGTGCGGGTTGAAATGTGTAGAAAGCTACTTAAAATCTATAAAAATTGCAATGGACGACGTTTATCGAAAATTGTTACAGGTGATGAAACATAGATACATTATTTTGAACTTCAAAGGAAAATTGATAACAAGATGTAGTTGACAAAAAAGGCAAAACGCCCTGTTATAGCAAACCGATGCCAAAGTACATAGAAAGTATTATACGCATTTTTCTTAATAGTGAAAGTCCCGTAGATGAAGTTGCTATTCCAAAAGGCCGATCAATCACCGGACATGTATTCAAACATTATGCTGAAGAAAGTTAAGAAACATTACGAAAGGAAGAGACCAAAGTCTGGAATTCGCAATATTCGACGTCTTCATGACAACGCCCCAACACATAAATCCCAGATTGTAAAATCATTTTTGGAAAAAGGAAAGGTTCATGTTTTGCCCTATCTTCCCCATTCACCCGACTTGCCTTCCTGTGACTTTTTTTCTTTTTCCTAGATTAAAAAAACCACTTTGCAGGAAGAAGATAACCTTCAAGGAATGTTTTGGGCTTTACCATTAATCAGTACATGAATAACATTAAAAAAAAACATTATATGAATGCATTCAACGTTTGGATAAATCGATTGAAATTATACGTGTCTGTTAAAGGAAGAGTATTTTGAAGGTAACCATTAAACAAATAACAAAAACACAATAAAAATATTTCATTGTTTTATTTTTGTAGCAACGATGACATTATTTATTAAACGTCTCTCTTATTTAATCGATTAGTATGCCTTTGAATGAAACATATGCATTCAGTTAGAAACAGAGACACGTCTCAGTGTTATACAGTTTCTTTGAACACCACAACGATCAGAGCGAATTTGACCATGACGTAATTAGCAATCAAATATCAGGGGGAAAGCTTCAGCTTATTAATACCATTGTATCATTTACAAAAACGTGTCATCTGAATATGACTATTGATAGATTTTTGGGGATTAAAAATATGGTTTACAAAGATATTGATGAAAAATTGATGTCCTGGAAGGGTGTATATCACTTATTAAACCCGTGTTCTATACTGTCATATTTTTGGAATCAATTAATGCGAAATAACAAGGCAAAACGTAGAGCATGTAAATTCTTTTATTGCTGTAGTTTTTCATTATTTTATAATAATTGCTAGATAAGTTTATGGAACTTAGTAGGCACAATGAACGCTCAAATGTATCTAATTTCATTTTGCCTCTAAACATGTTAACAAACATTTATACATGTACAACAGACACATCGAATTTCACCTCCCATGTCGCACTTTGTGTGCTCTGTCAAATCATTTAGGATTTAAGTTAAAAGATGGTGGCAATGTGTTTAACATAGATTGACGTTAAGTATAAAATGAATGCATTTTAAAGAGACACTTATCTTGCATAAAGAAAAGAAAAAAAATGTCACATTTGTCGGATTGTTTTATATTTCTACAATAATTTCAAAGTTTGCAACACCGAAAAACCAGAATTGAAATATTGACACGTCACCTTGCAGTAGTTCATGTGTTGTATATTTCTTATCATTTAAGTACTTACATGTACTTGAATCAGTATCTTTTGTGTCTTAAATCCCAATAATTGTTGATGTCTACCTTCCTCTATGGTCGATACAACGACCCTGTCAGCAAATACAATATTCCACTGGGTAGCATGCTGACTGACGTTTTTATACTTATTGTTAGACCATAATTAATCAAAGTCTACGGAGTTTTCCTTTTTTCCCAATTACGACAAAGAGCACACGGCGGGTGTGACCGGACAGCAGAAGATGCTTACTCCTCCATGGCACCTGATCCTACTTCAACATTGTTTTGAGGTCCTTGTTTGCTATGCTCCTGTTTAGAAATTTCCCTTTCAACATTTTGAATTTGAACACTATTCGTTATCACCACGTCATTTTTTAATATCATTTATTGACATTTCAAAGATTCAAAATTAAACATCATATATAAAAACCAGAAAGACAAAAATGAGACACAAACATAGAAGATTGAAATTAATCACACAATAATCACTATTTTTATTTAATGATATTTTTTTATAAATATATATTATTGCGTCCACGAAAAAAGAGTGCTTCTGTCATTTTTACATATTTTGAGAGTTTTACGGAATTGAATAAAATACACCTCAAAGTTGTTAAATCTGAATGTTTATGGCTATAAACCAGTTTTAAATTGTGTTTTCTCTCCGTTTTTAGTAAAGCTATTTCAACAGGAAAAAGTGACGTCGTGTTATGGCATGCACCGTCGAAACAATTTTAACGGTAAAGTTACCGTGACTTTTAACCTTAATAAATGTTCACTGTATAAATCTTTTTAATTACAATGTATGTACTCTTTTGTAGGACGACATGTGGTTATAAATATCTATGTTAAGTTATATTGACCGAAGCGATATAGACTGTGTTTGCGAGGTCGATTTTCGATATCACTTTTCCGTGTCTTCAGTCGAAAATATTTGACATGGGTTCTTTTAGCTACGTATTGATTCTACAATGATGTCCATAATACTTATATGATATAATTATCCGATTAAAACGTCATATTTAAAATAACTAGTAAACGTAGTACATTAGCTAATCTCAGACAACCAAATTTCCTAATCCTTTGGGTAATCATCCAAGGCAGACGATGAAGGTCGTTTAACGATAAATACTCATTGTCTAGGGACGAAATATGTCACGTGATTTTCTTACAACCAATGGAAATGACAAAAAAACAATTGTCTAATATAAGTTAGTTACGCACTATTGTGTCTTCATAGTATGTACAGTACAGTGCCCTAACAACTTGGCCACTGCTATAACAATAGGTGACTCAAACAGTCCTGTATACCTAAATGAATTATGCAATAATCATTAATTGAAAAATACATATATGATTAAACGCCAGTTTTTTTTTTTTTTAGAGTATTTTGACTAATATAGCTGACAAATGGTATTTTTTTAAAATGACACAAGAAGAAGAAGAAAGACTTCTATGATGATTATAATATTATAATTTGATAGAAAGAGGTTATAAAGGAGGAAACTATTATAACTGTGTCTAATTAGTTGTAGATAATAAAATATACTGATCCATTACCAGAATCAGTAAGGTCTTGATTACTGTTGTATTATTCGTTGTTATCATGATACATTGTGGCAGGTTTTGAGTGATCATAAGTAATAATTACATTTTGTGTTAAAAATTTTTGTTGAGATCAACGTAAAATGTGATATTGCAAAATGTCATAAATATGAACCTGGGGATGTATTCTTAGTTTTTGGAATCTAATACTTCAGGCCTCAGGATCATGAAGCGATTTAGCCTTAAGTCCAAATTTCAATCAGTCATGAAATTATAATATATTATAAAATGTAGCTTATAATTTGTAACTTTCAATATGATATAGAAACACAGTTAAATAGCATTTTATTTTTTCAATGTTTTCAATCACAAGACAATGAGGCATTGTACAAATTTTGACTTAAGTCTAAGACTGCTTGATGATCCTGGGGCCTTGTTTCAATTCACGAACAAAAATAGAAAGTCTACGGAGATTTTGCATTAACAAAATCCATAAAAGTAACCGGATGATAACGTTGAATTTGTTAGAGGTATGATTGTCGCCATTTTTTCCGGTTCCGGTTCATTCTTTTCAGGTTCCTTTTGGTTGATGTAATTATATTAAATGTTATGAAAATTCAAATCATGATGGCAGAATGAGCCCGTGTCATTCATCCAACTGAATGATTTCTGTGTAATATATTCATTTCATAATGTACCATTCCGTGTAAAGCAATCAAAATTGGTGCTGAGAATCGCAGTAAAAGAATTTAGTAAAATACAGAATGTTTTCGCTACATGTATAAAATATTCATTTCATAATTACCATTTCGTGTAAATCAATCAAAATTGGTACTGGGAATTGCAGTAAAAGAATTCAGTAAAATACAAAATGTTTTCGGCATTAAATATTCATTTAATAATTACCACTCCGTGTAAGTCAATCAAAATGGTGCTGGGAATTGCAGTAAATGAATTCAGTAAAATACAAAATGTTTTCGGCATTAAATATTCATTTGATAATTACCGTGTAAGTCAATCAAAATTGGTTCTGGGAATTTCAATGAAAGAATTCTCTGAATTTTATGTAAAACACAAAATGGTTTTCCTGTATAAAATATTTGTTTCATAATGTACCAGTTCGTGTAAGTCAATCAAACTTGGTGCTGGGAATTGCAATGAAAGAATTCTCTAAACATTAGGTAAAACAAAAATGTAATTTCTTTATAAAATATTAAGTTTAAATGTACCACTCCGTGTAAATCAATCAAAATAAATCAAAAATAAATCAGATGACTGCAATAAAAAAAACCTCTCGGAATTTTACTTTTAATTGGAAGACTGCATGCGATTTAGATAAAAAGATTTCCAGAAGTTGACCATTTTACATGTGTTTTTTAGAATTTAAGATTCCCTATATGATAATGAAAGCTTAATATAAAATCAATACTAGACAACATTGAGATGGTGACCATATCAAAAGGCCCCGCTTAAATAATGGATAATAGGTTGAAAAGATTTTCAGAGAATTTTGCTTTGACCTTGACCTATAACTTTCCAGCTGGCATAGAACTTCTAATTCAATCAATATTATTACCCTCTACATACATTGATACAAGCATTTTTGTTCAATCTGAGCAAGATTAAGCAAATGGGAAATAATCAATGGTCTAGAACTGATAATAAAGAGATCTGCTCTGATATTCACATTGACTTGGTTCAAGGTCACTGCCCGCCATTAATTAAACAGCTGTGTTTAAGTTAAATTAGGTTAAATATATTTGTCCATTGATCACATTGATTAAATTATCATAAAGTTAATACATTTTGCTCGTACATTAAGCACAATATTGAATAAATATTGTTATGAGTTTTTTAAATGGCTTAAAGGGGGCTTAAAGGTGGTTTAAAGAAGTTTGGACATTAATGACCAATAAGTTGTCCTTAAAGGTGGCTTATAGGTCGCTTAAAGATAGTCTTTAAGCTGCCTTTAAAAACCTTTAAGCCATCTTTACGCTTTCTTAAAGCCCCCTTTAAACAACCTTTAAGCAGCACATATAGCTTAAAGGTGGCTTAAAGATCGTCTTTAAGCTACCTTTCAGCATCTTTAAGCTATATTTAAGGAGAACGTAAAGATGGTCATTCATCCTGTGCTGCCCGTCATTAATTAAACAGCTATGTTTAAGTAAAGTATTAACCAAATAGGGCTAAGTGGGGAGTATACATGTATTTGTTCTTAAAAAGGATCTTTGCATGGTCTGATGTGACCTTGACACTTGACCTACAAACATTACTCAAGGTTATTGCATATCCTTTGATCAAAGGCACCCTGTAGGTGAAGTATACGCTTCTACAAAGGGAGAGAAGATATGGTCCGGACAAGGATTTTTCAAATAATTCTGCTATGACTTTCTTATTTGACCTTGAAAATTGTTTCACCCTTTACTCAAAAGCTTTGTTTATTCAAAGTATGAGCCAAATAGGGCTAGGTGGAAAATATATATGCTATGAACAAAACAATTGCGTAGTCTGATATGACCTAGGATCTTGACTTACAAACTTCATTCAAGGTCACTGCACACCTTTTGTCCATAGACACTTTGTGAGTGAGGTATGAGCCAGATTGGAGAGAAGATATGCCCCGGACAAGGATTTTATATATAATTCTGGTATGACCTTAACCTTACACCTAGAAACATGATTCAAGGTTACTGCACAGACGGACGGAAGGACGGAAAGACAGACGGACGGACAGACAGATTGATCACTATAGGACGTCTGCATAGCGGGGTTCTAATAAAAGTCAAATTCAATAAAGTATTTATAGGTACAAAATACCACTGGCAAATAATGAATAAGTATTTTGCTATGGAAACTAAATATTTAAATGAAATTCTTGAAATTGTACCGTTAACGATATAGTTTATGAAATTAAAATATTTCAACTACATAATTTATTTTATCTTTGTAATATAAAAGATTTATAAAAATTCTTCCCCTTTATTACATTTAGCAATAGCAATCCACGGAAATTTGCCAACACAAAACTACGGAGTAGTTACCTATGATTTTACTTCCTATACTATTTCCCAACTTTCTGCTTCCACCACTTTTTGCTTGATATTTCTATAATCATAAAATCCTATATGCCCAAACTACATTCATCACCAAAACTGGGAAAAATCCAAAATATATGTTTTAAAACGCCCCCTGTACCGCTTCAGGTTTCAATACACGACCAACAATAGAAAGTCTACTGGGATTTTGCATAGCAAATGCCATAAAAAGTACCTGGCCCAAGGTATTCCGTAAGACTTCCGAATGGACAAAAAATGTAAATATTTACCATTATAAAACTCCGTAAATTTTCCCGAGAGAAAAATGATAATGTGTCAATGAAGATTTTCCTTTTCATCGATTTCAATAATTATTACACTATTTTGATTTTCTGACTATTGAATAATTTAAAGTTATGAACAAAAACCTTCAAACTAATGAACTGACGAAGTTTTTAACCTAAGGATTACTGGACCATCAGGATCATAAACCTTTAGACTACAGCCACGTATACTGGACCATGACCGCTTTGATGACCATAAGTACAAGTACGCAAAAATATTGAAGCTCAGATCTATTACACCGTTTATGCAATCTGCCAAAATAAAGAAATAGTTGCACTTAACTTCAGAATAAAAGAATCGTTTAAAAATTGCATTTCTAAACATATGGCGTTTTAGTCAACACTTAGATTATATCCAATATTCTTTTTTTATTTTCATGAAGGGAAAATAGGAGTGAAGACGATGTCATTTTGAGCTCCTTCAATCATATATTTCCATGTCCCTCGCATTTCTCAGTTATCCATCAAATAATGTTTTAAAAAAGTGACTGTATAGCGTGTGTACAAATGTAACATACCTTTAGATTTATTTATTGGACATTGTTGAAAACAATATCATCAACAGTCATTTTTAAAGAATTATAATATTTGTTAGGTCTTGAATTTCCTTTTTTGAAATTAAGCAAAATCAGATAATCTGAATAGTTTAGCCCTTACTGTTCATGAATATTGACATGATGTAAAATAAATACGCACATGTAACATATACACCAAAATTAATAATGAAATATTTCTACAACATAGCAAATACTTGAACTACAAATAGCAAATTGTGTTAAATCTAAAACAAAATGAGAAAAAGAAGGAAAATTAATTTGTCAATATATCTTCAAGAGTTAACCCAAAAAAAGAAAATTAACGTGTTGAATTAATATAAATCAGGTAAAAGATACTACACGTTATGAAATTAACGCGCTTTCCGCTTTCCTTTTTCCGGACGACGTTATGAAATAACGTCATATGTTTGTGACTTACATACACTCAGATGCCAAAAATATGTTTTTTTTCTTTTCACTATATATTTCATTGAAAACCATCATTTTTCAGAGAATCGTTAAAATGTATTCCATGGACCATTTTTTTAAAGACTTGGATTTACAAATTTAGAATTTCTCTAGCTTTTTTTGGCATCATATTGAAATATTTTTCCAACCTCCAGTTCCTGAGATTTGATTTTCACAATCCAAAGGAAGATTTTTCGGCTTGCATATTGTAATGGATATATAGTAGAGCTGTTAAAAAATATTTTGTGTTGTGTTTGAAATATCCACTTTTACAAATGAGTTGTCAAAAAAAAATTGCAATGTGTGTCAAAAAATGCACTTTGAATCTACTTTAATCAGTATAAATTTCTTCAAAATCTGACAAAAAAAAACAACAGAAAACCGTTTTAAAATGAGTCTTGTTTTCAATGAAATGCCATATAGCTGGGTTTTTTTGGCGGGGATATAATTTTGGCCTATTTTGGCGATTTTTGAAAATTCACCAAAATTAAAATCACCAAATTTCAGTACTTTCTATGTAGATTTTATTGACAAACATGTAGTTTTTGGAGATTAATTTTTCATATATTTTTTTAAAGTCTGTAAACATGATAAAAAGGGACAATTGTTATATGCGCACAGTGTTACAGATGCACTTACTCAAAATCAATACAAAACTAATGTAAATAAATAAAAGCTAAACATTACTATAAATTAGAGTATAGTTGTTTAAACACCTTATCACTTTTCCCTGTTCAGGTGTGTAATTACCCCAGTGACAGGGGTGTTAGCTTGTGTTGTTTTAGGAGACATGTTATTCATTATCGACTTAGGTGCAAATAATTGTCTAATTAACAGTTCCTTCACTAACAATGAAATAAAAATTGATTGTTAATCAGGTATACTTTTTTCATGCATAAGTACTATTTCGTTATTTCTGTTGAAAATATTGAAGTGTGTGAAGCCAGGGTCAGGACATCAAATTTCACCACCTTGTAATGGTGACATAAGATTTTTGCTCAAGAACTTCTCAGCCATTAAAATAAGCCGACAGTAGATTTTTAATGAAGGATAAAGGATTCACCAAAATAATATCCGCCAAAACTAATGGTATACCTTGTAGGCCCCAATCCGCCAAATTTGTGTCCCGCCAAAAAAAACCGGCTACACTATATAGTGAACACAAAAAAATGACATACTTTTGGCATGCAAGTGTATTTCTCTGTTTTGTCAATGATGTCATGATTTCTTTTTCTCCTGAGCGCAGTCATATATTGTTACAGGTACATGTACATTATAGTAGCAATTTGTGTTCAAAATAAAAAGTTATTTACGTCCAAAATGTTGACACGTACTCGCACTTCTGCAGAGTTTTTTTTTGTAAAGGTTTTCTTTATACGGTTTTCCTCATGTAAGAATGTCCTAACATGTTCTTTGTGCATTAGCATGTAGTTCATGGGAACATTTAACAATGTCCAAAAGAACAAAGCAACAAAGTATGAGGACCAGTAGGACACCACCCATGTATCCCGTGGCACGGGCAGACGGACGCTTATCGTTAACGCTTTTCTTTTTATTTAGATATGATGTGAGATTGTTGGTTTCCATCTTTAATATGTTCTTGATATGGGCAAGTTGCTGACTCAGTTCGTTATACTGTTTGATATGATTCGCCTCTTGACTCCAATACTCGATTTTGTCAAAATATTCACAACTGCAAGGACACATGGCTATAAAAAAAGAAACGTATTATCAATAAGAATGTCAATGAGTACTCGAGTACTCGACTATCACATCAAAACTTCTGAAAAATAGGTATTATCAATAAGGATGTCCTGGAGTATTCGAGTACTCGACTATCGCTCGGTCACTCCGATCATTGACTAAAATTTTATCAGTCGATTACTTGTTATAAAGTGAGGAAAAAAAATCCAAAACATTTTTTTTCAACCTCAGTTTTTTGGCTACGAATGATAATAACAGTTTTCTTTTCTCGGCAGTTTTGATCATGTTACACTCGGTTCCATCGAATGGGTGTCCGTGGTGTATTTTTTAAGTGGTTGATAATTGATCTTTTTTTTATTTTGTAGATCAACTTATTGATTTGAAAAGAAGTACTTAGGCAAACATGTTCTTGAGGACATCAGTTTTTGGGTCTTCTGATCAGTTATTCAGTAGATCAGATGTTTGTAAAATCAAAAACTTAATCATATCAGTAATAATCTCAAGGCTTTTGATATTATAATCAATAATTTTTAATTGTTGATTTAGCACTGGACAATGACTTAACATGAAACAGGTCACATTAGAGATGTCTATGATAATATGAGCTCGATTATGTGTAAGCGTCACAAGAAAAAGGAAAAGCAAAGACATTTGCTGACGTATATTGAGATAAAATAATTTCCAATGTATTTGAAATCAAATGCATGTAGTGCGTATTATCATACGTTTTTGAATGTTTTGAGATGCCGTATATATGAAAGCAGCATTATTTGACTTGAAAAGGACACACAGTTTCAAATAAAACAACGAATAGTCGACTATCGCTCAACTAAAGGCTCCGATTAATCGACTAAGCCAACCGAGTAAAATTGACATCCCTAATTATCAAAACTCCTTTTATCTGAATAACAATACAATAGTTAAGTACATGTACCAACCGTAATCTAGGAAACGTTCAATTGCACCAATGTAGTTAATTGTACCAGTGTCTTTTGTGTCTTAAATCTAATTAATTATTGATTTCTACCCTCTTATATCATTTATTGACATTTTCAAAGATTCAAAATTAAACATCATACATAAAAACAAGAGTTACAAAAATGAGACAAATGCACACACATTGAAGATTGAAATTAATCACACAATATTCACACTTTTTATTTCATGATATTTTTTTTTATAAATATAAATGATTGCGTCCATGAGGAAAGAGTGCTTTTGGCATTTTTGCATATTTTGAGAGTTTTACAGAATTGAATACATCTTGAAGTTGTTAAATCTGAAATTATATGGCTCTAAACCAGTTTTAAGTGGAGTTTTTTTCTCCGTTTGTAGTAAAGCTAGTTCAATAGGAAAAATTGACGTCGTGCTATACGCATGCAACGCCGAAACAATTTTAACGGTAAAGTGACCGTGACTTTTAAACCTAATAAATGTCATCTATAGCACTATATAAATCTTTTTAATTACATTGTATGTTCTTTTTAGGTCAACATGTGGTTATAAGGAGCTATGTCAAGTGAAATCGACCGAAGCGATATAGATTGTGTTTGCGAGGTCGATATCACTTTCCTGTGTCTTTGGTCGAAATCATTTGAATGGGTCCTTTTAGCTACATATTGATTGTGCAATGATGTCCAAAAATTCTTTCCGGTTCCAGTTCATTCTTTTCAGGTTCGTTATGGTTGATGTAATTATGTTAAATGTTATCAAAATTCAAATCATGATGGCAGGATGAGCCCGTGTTGTGCATCGAACTGAGTGATTTCTGTATCAAATATTAATTTCATAATGTACCATTCCGTGTAAAGCAATCAAAATTGGTGCTGGGAATTGCAGTAAAAGAATTAAGTAAAATAGAAAATGTTTTTGCTACAGATATAAAATATTTATTTCATAATTACCATACCGTGTAAATCAATAAAAATTGGTGCTGGGAATCGCAGTAAAAGAATTAAATAACATACAGAATGTGTTCGCTACTGGTATAAAATATTTATTTCATAATTACCATTCCGTGTAAATCAATCAAAATTGGGATTGCAGTAAAAGTATTAAGTTAAATACAAAACGTTTTCGGCATTAAATATTCATTTAATAATTACTACTCCGTGTAAGTCAATCAAAATTGGTGCTGGGAATTGCAATGAAAGAATTATCTAAATATTAAGTAAAACAAAAATGTAATTTCTTTATAAAATATTAAGTTTAAATGTACCACTCCGTGTAAATCAATCAAAATAATTCACAAATGATGCAGATGACTGCATTGAAAAAAAAATTGTCGGAATTTTACTTTTAATTGGAAGACTGCATGCGATTTAGATAAAAAGATTTCCAGAAGTTGACCATTTTACATGTGTTCTTTAGAATTTGTGATTCCCTACATGATAATGAAAGCTTAATATTAAATCAATACTAGACAACATTGAGATGGTGACTATATCAAAGGGCCCCACTTAAATAATGTACAATAGGTTGAAAATATTTTCAGAGAATTTTGTTTTGACCGTGACCTATAACTTTTCAGCTGGCATAGACCTTCTAATTCAATATTACTACCCTTAACATACAAGCATTTATGTTCAATCGGATCAAGATTAAGAAAATGGGAAATAATCAATAGTTTAAAACTGATAATAAAGAAATCCGCTCTGAACGTCACATTGACTTGGTTCAAGGTCACTGCACAGGGCGGAAAACCATCTTTAAGCAAGTCCTTAAAGGTGGCATAAAGGAGGCGTAAAGGTGGCTTAAAGAATATACGATCTTTAAGCCACCTTTATGTCACCTTTAAGCAAGAGCTTATAGATCCTTAATATTCAAACTTCTTTAAGCCACCTTTAAGTCATTTTTAAGCTACCTTTAAGCATCTTTAAGTGGCATTTATGCTCCCTTTAAGTTATCTTTACATTGTCGTTAAGTTCCCTTTAAGTCAACTTTGATCAAGCTGAACAGTTTCATATCAAATACATACATTAAATAAATAAATGCAAAATCTCTTTGTAGGGGTGGGAGGGGGTGATCCAAGAGATGATATAGTGTAAAGAAGGGGGGTGTTCCAGGCGGTTTTAATTGTCAACACACACCATGCAGAAATAGGTTTCTACACCAAATTATTAACATTGCTCCAATGAAAGCTGATCCCCGTTATAAGATTTAATTTTTTGTGTTTTAAAATTATTGTAGCGGCGTGCGCAGTCCATGTCTTTGAATCTGGACATGACATTTTATTGAAGTATGTTTGTTTCCAATTAGAAAATAATCGGTGAAAGCTCTCTCTCTTGTTTTATTTACATTTGTAATTCATCCTCAAAGTATTATTTCCTCACCCTGGGTTTTAAAAATATTACGTCTAAAAATCAAAGATATATATGTATAAGAGTAAAATTTAGAGGCTAATTAATTACAGTAATCATAAATAGGGGTTAATTTAAATATATTTATAAGGGGTAATATACTATGTCACATACCAGGCCCGGTACATCATATGTACATGTATATTTGTATTTGTATATGTATACATCATTTGCAATTGCCACATGCAGAAAATAGTACGTCACTGGTAATTGGTGATATTGTTTGTTATAGAATTGATAATTTAAAAATCATGTATACAATTAAATATTTAAACATATATCATTTAATATTTTTATTCTAGATCTGTTGTAAATGTATAATTATCAATATCATTAAAATTATTACATGATTGAACGGCGCCGTGATCATGTAAACCGGTAAATTGCGTAGAATTTTTGCCCTAATAGTTTCAATACATTTTAAAAAAAAATAATTTTATATTCTTCCTTGCATTTCATACTTATGAATTAGGTGAACGTATATCTAACCGATTTAAATTTATTAAACTTAGTACTTGTTCACTGAAGACCAAGTACCGTAATTCATTCTAAATACATGCATGCTGCATGTAATTAGGTATAATTGATTGTTACAAACTGAATGGAAGTCAACATCTTTTCAAGGAAAAAATACAAACACATTACCGGTACATTAATTCAATAGCCAATGATTTATAGTATATAAAGACCCTATCAGATATGAAGTTCATGAGGCGCAGCGGAAGAGAGCTGATGCTAGTAAACGAAGGGTTCCGGGATCGATACTCATCTTTCATTTCTTTTTCCATTTTATTTCTTAGAGCAAAACAGTTTTTAAATACTTTTTCTGTCTTGGAATCATTGAAACTTGCGACAAAATATATATTATTTACATAACTACCGTACATGTTCATGTAGACTCAATCCCTCTTGTTAAAATCGCTGCGTTGTGTGTCTAGATTTGCTTTCAGTTCTTTGTGTATATCTAATTAAAATCTATTATTATACCTCAATATGATGATTCTATGTAACGCGTTATCTGATTGGTCTAGAGAGTCACGTGACAGGGCGAACAAAACGTCGTGTCTCCCGGGGAATAAATATCGTGTCTCACCTGTTCGGAAATCTCGGGATTTTTCATTCAAAAGGTATGAAAAAGCCAATATGAGCATACGATGTTGACAAATATGAATAAATCAAATATATTTAAGCATTTAAATTCTCTTTCTACCGCAAAAACCAATTTTAACATATTTGATTCAAATTTATGAAAGAAAAGAAAGACTATAAAAAAAAAATGACGACGTTATTGCTTTTGACAAGTCAAAAAATTATTAGATATCGACGTATTTTGTATAATCATATGTTGTTCGGTATAATAAAACTTTTATTGCATGAATGTTCGGGAAATATGAAGATTTATTCCTCCAGAAAAATCATATTTCCCTGGAGCAAAGCCCTCAGGAAATATGATTTTTCTTGTGAGAATAAATCTTTATATTACCCTCACCATCATGCAATAAATGTATATTGTTTGTTAAACCTCAGAAAAACCCTGGAACTAAGAAAGAATATACAGGATATACACAACAGGTGTGTTTTTTGTCCAGACGCTCGGCTTTGTTTTTTTTAAATAAATACTTTGCATATAGGTTAAATATATTTGTCCATTGATCACATTGATTAAATTATCATAAAGTTAATACATTTTGCTCGTACATTAAGCACAATATTGAATAAATATTGTTATGAGTTTTTTAAATGGCTTAAAGGGGGCTTAAAGGTGGTTTAAAGAAGTTTGGACATTAATGACCAATAAGTTGTCCTTAAAGGTGGCTTATAGGTCGCTTAAAGATAGTCTTTAAGCTGCCTTTAAAAACCTTTAAGCCATCTTTACGCTTTCTTAAAGCCCCCTTTAAACAACCTTTAAGCAGCACATATAGCTTAAAGGTGGCTTAAAGATCGTCTTTAAGCTACCTTTCAGCATCTTTAAGCTATATTTAAGGAGAACGTAAAGATGGTCATTCATCCTGTGCTGCCCGTCATTAATTAAACAGCTATGTTTAAGTAAAGTATTAACCAAATAGGGCTAAGTGGAGAGTATATAAGCTGTTAAAAAAGGATCTTTGCATGCTCTGATATAACCTTGACACTTGACCTACAAACATCATTTAAAGTTACTGCATATCCTTTGATCAAAGGCACCCTGTGGGTGAAGTATACGCCAGACCTCTACAAAGGGAGAGAAGATATAGTCCAGACAAGGATTTTTCAAATAATTCTTCTATGACTTTCTTATTGGACCTTAAACATTGTTTCAAGGTCACTACACACCCTTTACTCAAAAGCTCTGTTTATGTAAATTATGGGCCAAATAGGGCTAACTGGAAAATATATATGCTATGAACAAAAAATTGTGTAGTCCAATATGACCTTGACCTTTGACTTACAAACTTCAAGGTCACTGCACACCCTTTGACCATAGACACTTTGTGAGTGAGGTATGAGCCAGATTGGAGAGAAGATATGCCCCGGACAAGGATTATATATATAATTCTGGTATGACCTTAACCTTGCAACTAGAAACATGATTCAAGGTTACTGCACAGACGGACAGACAGACGGAAGGACGGAAAGACAGACGGACGGACAGACGGACAGACAGACTGATCACTATAGGATGCCTGCAGAGCGGGGTTCTAATAAAAACAGTGGTGCTGCTCTTAAACACATCATCGACTTTAGAGTTTGAACAAAGTCAAATTCAAAAAAGTATCTATAGGTACAATAAATAAGTATTTGCTATGGAAAGTAAATATATGAATGAAATTCTTGAAATGGTACCGTTAACGATATAGTTTATAAAATTGAAATATTTCAATTACATAATTTTTTATAGCTTAAAAATATATCAGATTTATAAAAATTCTTCCCTTTTATTATATGTAGCAATAGCAATCCACGGAAATTTGCCAACACAAAACTACTGTGTAGTTATCTATAATGATACTTCCTATACTATTTCCCAATTTTCTGCTTCTATCACGTTTTGCTTGATATTTCTATAATCATAAATTCCTATGTGCCCAAACTACACATTCATCCACTAAACGGGAAAAAATCCAGAATATATGTTTTAAAACGCCCCCTGTACCGCTTTAGGTTTCAATACACAAACCAAAAATAGAAAGTCTACTGGGATTTTGCATAGCAAAAGCCATAAAAGTACCCGGCCCAAGGTATTCCGTGTGACTTCCGAATGGAGAATAGATGTAAATATTTTCCATTATAAAACTCAGTAAAAAATCAGTTTTCGTTACTTTTAATTTTTCCGAGTGAAAAATGATAATGTGTCAATGAAGATTTCTTATTTTCCTTTTCATTGATTTCAATAATTATTACACTACTTTGATTTTCTGACCATTTAATATTTTGAATTTATGAATAAAAACCTTCAAAGTAATAAACCGACGAACGTTTTAACCTAAGGATTACTGGACCATCAGATTCATAAACCTTTAGACTACAGCCACATGACCATAAGTACAAGTACGCAAAGATATTGAAGCTCAGATCTATTACACCGTGTATACAATCTACCAAAATAAAGGGATAGTTGCACTTCAGAATGAAAGACAATTTTAAACATTGTATTTCTAAACATATGGCGTTTTAGTCAACACTTAGATTATAAGCAATATTCTCTTTTATTTTCATGAAGGGAAAATAGGAGTGAATACGATGTCATTTTGAGCTCATTCAACCATATATTTCCATGTCCCTTGCATTGCTCAGTTATCCATCAAATAAAGTTTCGAAAAATTGACTGGAAAGCGTGTGTAATATACATTTAGATTTATTTATTGGACATTGTTGAAAACAATATCATCAACAATCATTTTTAAAGAATGATAATATTTGTTAGGTCTTGAATTTCCTTTTTACAAATTAAGCAAAATCAGATGATCTGAATAGTTTAGCCCTTACTGTTCATGAATATTGACATGATGTAAAAGAAAGAAACATGCACATGTAACACATACACAAACAATTAATAATGTGATATTTCCACAACATTGCGAATACTTGAACTACAAAAAGCAAATTGTGATAAATCTAAAAGAAAATGAGAAAAAGAAGGAAAATTAATTTGTCAATACATCTTAAAGAGTTGACTCAAAATGAAGAAAATAAACGTGTTGAATTAATATAAATCAGGTGAAAAATACTACACGTTATAAAAATAACGCGCTTTTTGCTTTCCTGTTTCCGGACGACGTTATGAAATGTGTTTGTTACTTACACTCAGGTGCCAAAAGTATGTCATTTTTTTTCTTTTTACTATATATTTCATTGTAAACCATCATTTTCCAGAGAATCGTTAAAAAGTAATCCATGGACTAATTTTTAAAAGACTTAGATTTACAAATTTAGAATTTCTCTAGCTTTTTTTGTATCATATTGAAATATTTTTCCAACCTCCAGTTCCTGGGATTTGATATTCACAATCTAAAAGAAGATTTTTCGGCTTGCATATTGTAACGGATATATAGTAGAGCTGTTAAAAAATTCTTTGTGTTGTGTTTGAAAAATCAAATTTCACAAATGAGTTGTCAAAAAAAATTTTTAATGTATGTCAAAAAATGCAAATTGAATCTACTTTAATCAGTATAAATTTCTTCAAAATCTGACAAAAAATAACAACAGAAAACCGTTTTAAAATGAGTCTTGTTTTCAATGAAATATATAGTGAACACAAAAAATTGACATACTTTTGGCATTCGAGTGTATTTCTCTGTTTTGTCAATAATGCCATCATATCCTTTTCTCCTGGGCGCAATCATATATTGTTACAAGTACATTATAGTAGCAATTTGTGTTCAAAATTACAAGCTATTAACGTCCAAAATGTTGACACGTACTCGCACTTCTGTAGAGTGTTTTTTTAAATACGGATTTCCTCATGTGAGAATGTCCTAACATGTTCTTTGTCCATTAGCATGTCGTCCATGGGAACACTTGACGATGTCAAAAAGAACAATGCAACAAAATATAAGGATCAGTATGGCACCACCCACGTAACCTGTGTTGCAGGCCGACGGACGCTTATCGTTAACGCTTTTCTTCTTATTTAGATATGATGTGAGATTGTTGGTTTCCATCTTTAATATGCTCTTGATATGGGCAAGTTGATGACTCAGTTCGTTATACTGTTTGATCTGGTTAGCCTTTTGACTCCAATACTCGATTTTGTCAAAATATTCACAACTGCAAGGACACATGGCTATAGAAAAAAGAAACGTATTATCAATAAGAATGTCAATGAGTATTCGAGTACTCGACTTTTGTAGATCAACTTATTGTTTTGAATAGAAGTACTTAGGCAAACATGTTCTTGAGGACATCAGTTTTTGGTTCTTCTGATCAGTTATTCAGTAGATCAGATGTTTGTAAAATCAAAAATTTAATCATATCAGTAAAAATCTCAGGGCAGTTGTATTATAATCATTCATGTTTAATTATTAATTTGGCACGGGACAATGACTTAACATGAAACAGGTCACATTAGAGATGCCAATGATAATATCGAGCTCAATTATGTGTAGGCGTCACAAGAAAAAGGAAAAGCAAAGACATTTATTTGAATATTTGAAGTCAAATGCATTTAGTGCGTATTGTCATAGGTTTTTGTATGTTTTTTTAGTTTAAGACACGGTATATATGTGACAGTAGTATTATTTGATTTGAAAAGGTCACGCAGTTTCACATAAATCAACGAGTACTCGACTATCTCTCGATTAAAGCCTCCCATTAATCGACTAAGCCAACCGAGTAAAATTGACATCCCTAATTATCAAACTCCTTTTATCTGAATAACAATACAATAGTTAAGTACATGTACCAACCGTAATCTAG